>CM056196.1:74421486-75621486 GCA_029692085.1 Gymnothorax javanicus
GGTGAAAACATCGTGGTGTGGGGCTGTTTTTCAGCATAAGGTACTGGCAGACTTCATATAATTGAAGGAAGGATGAATGGAGAAATGTACCGAGACATTCTTAGTAAGAATCTGCTGCCATCTATCAGGATGCTGAAGATGAAACGAGGGTGGTCATTTCAGCAAGAAAATGATCCCAAACACATCCAAGAAAATAAAGCTGCTAGAATGGCCCAGGCAATCATCCGTCTTGAATCCAGTTGAATATCTATGGTAAGAACTGAAGATCTGAGTTCATAGAAGAGGCCCCTGGAACCTTTAAGATTTGAAGGCAGTTTGTGTGAAAGAATGGGCCAAAATCACACCTGAGCAATGCATGCGACTAGTTTCTCCACAAAGGGGGCACCTTAAAGCTGTCATTACCACTAAAGGCTTTTCTACTAAGTATTAAATAAATTTCAGTAAGCGTGTTCAATACTTTTTCCCTGTGTCATTCCACTTTATTACGCATAATTTATGGACTTATTTGTTTTGATTTCTTTGTATGTGTGGATTGCTTGGGTTGTTACCGACATCTGGTGAACATTTCACGTCAATAGCCCCATTAGAAATACAGTGCAGATGTGCCTTAGTTAGCAATTGAGCGAGTGGCTAATCAATGACAGTACTTAGGAGGATATAAGGGAGCACTGATTTCTTCGATTCGGGAATTTACGCATAAAACCACAAAAGGGAATTATACGTTTTTGATATGTGATGGGTACAATTGATAGTAGAATGACATAGTGTCAATACCATATCGGATTTTTACGTAAGAAAACTGATTTTTTTTTACTTCATTGGGATACCATTGGCTCACTATAGCTGAAGTGGTTGCTACAAAAGACAACGATTTTTTCTGTCGCAAGAGATCTTTTTTTGAACTACTGGATAGATACTATGGGCAAGTATATTGAGCAGTTTGCACATCAGGCTTAGCTGAGGAGTTTAATTCATGCAACTCCTGGGAAACAGGGATTGGACTGAACTCTTCCATATTCTAAACACTGTTTGAGCTCAGCTTGCTGGTGAATATTCAATAACTGATCCAGGTGTACCATCTAGCGATAGAATAGTGTAACTGTGTGCATTAATGGAGCAGCTTCATGTCCGCTGGTGTCTACATCTGCGCAGAGGGGTTAAGGTCCATAACCATAAGCGGAGCAACCGTGGGGGCCAAGGGTCGGCCACCCCAGGGTCCACTGCCAGTAGGGGCTTCCCTGGGGCCCCTCCTGCCTCACTGAGCTACTTTCTCATCACTGCCTAATAGGGGACTCGTATAAAATCAGTGCTCTGCTACGCCGCAGGGTGGCAGTACGAGCATACAGGATATACAGAAAAGCAGAAGTTAACAAGGCAGGGGGAGCGAAACCTTGGTAAATACCGAGAAGCCAAATTTTCCAGCCCAAGACGGATTCAAAATCCACCAATTGTATAAAATACTGCCCAAAAAACATTTACCAAAACTAAGGCTATTTATCAGTTTGTTTACTTATTTAATAACATCATATTAACTTTCAACAGTTAATCATTGCAAATGCATGCAATAATTTTTTTTTTCTCCCCCTTTCCTCAGAAGAAGCTTGACTGACAAGATGGCTTCACTGTATTTTTTCTTGAACATAAATTTGCCTGGCTCAATAAGTGAGGATTTGTGTTGGATAGAACAGAATAAGATATAGGCCTATCCATTATTTTACAGTTGACTACAATGACTATCTGAGGGGCCCCTTGATAATGCTCCGCCCCCTCTGGGCTGAGAGGCTAGCTCTGCCCCTGTGAATCATACGTCACAAGTGGACACACAGCATGTTATCACTTACCAGTTATTCAGCTAATTTATTTATACTGTAATGTGGAGAAAAAAAAAGCCACTAGATGGCACTATTGACATTTTTTTTTGTTAAGCCCAGTCTGGAGCTAGGTTTGGGGCATGTCCTGGGCATGCCTCAGAGGGGGCTGGAAAAGAGTATATAGGGAGAAAAATTGAGAGAGTGAAAGGTAGTAGGAGAAATTGCAAGGAGAAATTGTGGAAGGATACATTTGACCAGACCTGTCACTCTTTTCAAGACCTGTGAAGCTTTTTGTGGATTTTTGCCTGTGTTGGAGCATTTTCCTGTCCCAGGACATCGCAACACAGCAGCCCATCTCAATTACCAGGGGACTGTAAATATCTCATTTTTTTTATTTCAATCTTGGTCAGTAGGGTAGATTGTAGATTAGTTCTAAGTGTTTGTTTAATTAAATCTGTTGAAGTTTAAGAATTTTGTCTGTCATCCCTTGCTGTCCGTGACGTCATAACAAATTGACGCCATAACAAATTGGGGCCATAACAAATTGGGGGCTCGTCCGGGGTAGACCATTGTGCGAGTCATTTATTGAAAATCTAAAATTTCAAATTGTGAAATTGTTTTTTGAATTTTCCTAGATATACATTGACAGATCAACAGCAATGGATGATTTCTTGGCATCACCAACCGTAGAGGTTTTGAAGTCTTTTAAAAAGACAGAACTGCTAGAAATATGCAGACAGTTAGAGCTGACAGATGTAAAACCAGCCATGCGAAAAGCAAGACTGGCTAGAGAGATTGTTGAATATTACATTGATGAAAATGTGTTGGCACCAGGAGATCTGGAACAGTTTCCAGTGGAAAATCCAAATGTAGAAATGGAACTTAAATTAAAAATGCTGGAGATTGAAAGGGAGGAAAAAGAAAAACAACGAGAGTTTGAGAGAGCAGAAAGAGAGAAAGAAAGGCAGTTTGAGAGAGAGAAAGAGGAAAGAGCAGACAGAGAGAGACAGAGAGATTTCGATTTAGAAAAATTAGACAGAGAAGAAAGGCTCCAAATGGAGCAACTAAAAATTAAAATGGAAGCTAAAAACAAATTTCGTGCTAGCCAGGAGGTAAAGCTGGTGCCTCCATTCTCGGAGAAGGAGGTTGATAAGTATTTCCAGTGCTTTGAGAAGGTAGCTAAGAGTTGTCAGTGGCCAAAGGAACACTGGCCTCTGATGTTGCAAACTGTCCTCAAGGGTAAAGCTCAACAAGCCTATTTGGCTTTGTCTGCAGATGATTCCTCTGATTATGAGGTTGTCAAAAAGGTTATTTTGACAGCTTATGAGTTGGTTCCAGAGGCTTACTGACAGAAATTCAGAGGTCTGAAAAAATTTGACAATCAGACTTATGTGGAATTTGCTAACGAGAAGGTGGTTTGCTTTGAGTGCTGGTGTACTTCTATGGAGGTCAAGGATGATTTCAACCCACTAAAAGAGATGGTGTTAGTTGAAGAATTCAAGAACTGTGTCAAGGATGATATTAAGACCTACCTTAATGAGAAGCAAGCACTGAATTTGCAATCAGCTGCCAAGTTTGCAGACGAATATGTTCTCACACATAAGTCCAAATTTCAGTCTAGCAGTAGCAATAGATGGTCCCAATTTCAGGAACAAAGGTAACGGTGATACCCAAGATTCCTCACCCAAAGACAAAGACAAATCTGGTGATGGTGCTCAGAAATCCAGTCAAAGGTCTGATCAAAGTGTGAAAGCTGACAGTGACAAAAGTGTTCTAGTTTGCAATTATTGCAAGAAATCTGGTCATGTTACAACTAACTGTTGGTTCCTTAAAGCTAAGAAAGAAAAAGAAAAGGATACCAAACCCAATGCCTTTGTGAAGACAAGGTTAGATACCCCTGTAGTAGATGACCGATCTGCTAAATTGCCTGCTCCTTGTGAGGCTAAGAAGCCTGATACTGCTGACTTTGTGAGGGAGGAATTTCTTCCATTTGTGTCAGAGGGATTTGTGGCTCTGAATGAGCATTCTCCTCCTGTCCCCATATATATCCTAAGGGATACCGGAGCTTCTCAGTCACTTTTGTTGATGGACTCCTTGGAGTTACGTGATGAGACCGCTTCTGGGGATTTCATACTTGTACAAGGTATTGAAGGGAGGACTGTATCTGTACCCCTGCGCTCTGTATTCTTGAAGTCAGATTTAGTTACAGGACAGGTAAAGGTGGGACTTATGTCAAGTCTACCTATCAAGGGTGTTTCTCTGTTGCTAGGCAATGACCTGGCTGGGGGCAATGTAGTTCCCCCTGTTCATCTTACCTCACAGCCGAGCACTGAAGATGGCAATGAAGACCCATCTCTGTATCCTTCCTGTGCAGTGACCCCTGCTATGGCCAAGAAGGCTCAAGAAGAAGATGATGTGGTGCCGTCCAGCACATTGAATAGTCATGACTCAGGTGGTTCGCCTCATGAATCTGTTCAGCCTATTATGGTTTCTCCGTTTGAGGACTTATCAGACACTTTTATCAGTTCTCTGTTCAGCCAGCCAGATGGGTCTGGTGATTCTGATGTGTGTCTGGAGACTTATCTCTGTCCAGAAAGCGGTTGATTCAGGAGCAAACCAATGATCCTGAAATTTGTGTACTAAAGAAGAGAGCCCTTCCTGATGAAGAAAAGACACAGTTCCAGTTGGGTATTATCTCAAGGATGGAGTGTTGATGTGGAAGTGGCGCCTCCTGATATCCCTGCCAATGCAGATTGGGCAGTGGTCAAGCAAATTGTTGTTCTGAAGGTCTACAGGAATGAGATGTTAACAATGGCTCATAGTTTGCCTTTAGGAGGTCATCTTGGTGTTAACAAGACTGTTGACAAGATCATGAAACACTTCTTCTGGCCTGGACTTGGAAAGATGTTTCCAACTTTTGCAAAACCTGTCACACTTGTCAGGTAGTTGGAAAACACCAGTTAGACCCACCTGTAGCTCCATTGCAGCCTATCCCAGCATTTGGGGAGCCCTTCTCCAAGGTCATCGTTGATTGTGTTGGTCCATTACCCAAGACTAGGTCTGGAAATCAGTACTTGTTGACAATCATGTGTGCATCTACCAGATTCCCTGAAGCCATACCTCTACGCAACATCAAGGCAACTGAAATCTCGAAGGCTTTGATAAAGTTCTTCACGTTGTTTGGCCTTCCCAGGGAAATTCAGTCAGATCAAGGTAGCAATTTCACTTCCAGATTGTTTCAGCAGGTTGTGTATGAACTAGGTGCGAAGCAGATTCTTTCCAGTGCCTATCATCCAGAGAGTCAGGGTGCCTTAGAGCAGTTTCATTCCACTCTCAAGAAAATGATGAGGACTTATTGTTATGACCATGAGAAAGACTGGGATGAAGGTGTTCATTTGCTGTTGTTTGCAGCTAGAGAAGCAGTGCAGGAGTCTACTGGATTCAGTCCGTTTGAGTTAGTGTTTGGCCATGAAGTGAGAGGACCTTTGCTATTGTTGAGTGAACAATGGCAAGAGAAAGAGCCGCATGTCTGTCTGTTAGACTATGTTAGCAAGTTCAAGGAAAGACTGCGTGCAGCTTGTGACCTAGCCAAAGAGAACTTGAAATCAAGTCAGGGAAAAATGAAAACTTGGTATGATCATAAGGCTAGAAGCCGTGAGTTTAAACCAGGAGACAAGGTCCTTGTGTTGTTTCCTTGCAGTCCAATCCATTGCAGGCTAAATTTCATGGTCCTTATGAAATTCTGACAAAAACTCAATGATCTCAATTACAGTGTGAAGACTACAGATAGGAGAAAGCCAAAACAGTTGTGTCACATTAACATGCTGAAGCCTTATCAGGATAGGAATGCTAGGGTTGCAGCTGTCACTTCAGATCCTCCTATGGCCGAGACTTCTAGAAGATGAGGGTAGTTTCAAGATGATGAACCTAGAATTAAAGCTGAAGTTCTTTCATGTAAATTGTCAAATTCTGAAGTGTTGCAAAAAATCTTGATGTAAAACTCCAGCACTTAGAACCCTCACAGAAAGATCAGTTTGAGAGGTTGATCAAGAAATATAAAGATCTATTTCCTGATGTTTCAAAGAGAGTTTCTATAGCCTCTCATGATGTAGATGTTGGTGATGCCCAACCAATAAAACAGCATCCGTACCGGATGAATCCTGAAAAGAGAAAGATTGCTGAGAAAGAGGTTGAGTACATGTTAGAACATGATATTATCAGACCCTCTAACTCAGATTGGAGTTCACCCTGTGTTCTAGTTCCAAAACCTGATGGAAGTACTAGATTCTGTACAGATTATCGCAAAGTCAATGCTGTAACTAGAACTGATGTGTTTCCAACACCTAGGATTGATGATTGTATCGATAGAGTAGGGCAAGCAAAGTTTCTGACCAAGATTGATTTATTGAAGGGTATTTGGTGTGTGCTTTTAACTGAGAGGGCCAAGAGCATCTCTGCTTTTGCCACACCATCTGGGTTATACCAGTATGAAGTCCTACCCTTTGGCATGAAAAATGCCCCAGCCACGTTCCAAAGGATGATACAGTCTACAATCGCCGGATTGCCACACACGGGTGCGTACATCGACGACCTGATCACATGGAGTAACTCCTGGGAAGAACATCTGAAAGATGTAGAGAAGTTGTTCCAGCGCTTGACCCAGGCTAACCTGACTGTTAACCTGAACAAGAGTGACTTTGGTTGTGCTACTGTCACGTATCTTGGCTACGTCATAGGCCAGGGTAAGGTGGCACCCATAAATGCTAAAGTCCAAGCCATCATGGACTTTCCAGTTCCTGACAAAAAAAAGCTTTTTACGATTCCTTGGAATGATCGGGTACTACAAGAGGTTCTGCAAGAACTTTGCTGAGTTTGCTCTCAGTCTCACCAACCAACTGAAGAAAGGCGAAGTTCACTTGGGATGAAGCATGTAAAGGGTACTGACAATGTAATTGCTGATTGCTTATCCCGTGTTTGAGTATGTATATATATCACATGTGTTTATTAGCATATTGTATTATATGTATATAGATAGAAGTGTCTACTTAACCATTTTTTGTATTGAAAAGAAAAATTTTTGCCTTTTTATGAGTCAAAATTTTTCCTTTTAGAATGGAGGTGTAATGTGGAAAAAAAGAAAAGCCACTAGATGGCAGTATTGACATTTTTTTTGTTAAGCCCAGTCTGGAGCTAGGTTTGGGGCATGTCCTGGGCATGCCTCAGAGGGGGCTGGAAAAGAGTATATAAGGAGAAAAATTGAGAGAGTGAAAGGTAGTAGGAGAAATTGCAAGGAGAAATTGTGGAAGGATACATTTGACCAGACCTGTCACTCTTTTTTCAAGACCTGTGAAGCTCTTTTTGGATTTTTGCCTGTGTTGGAGCATTTTCCTGTCCCAGGACATCGCGAACACAGCAGCCCATCTCAATTACCAGGGACTGTAAATATCTCATTTTTTTTTTAAATTTCAATCTTGGTCAGTAGGGTAGATTGTAGATTAGTTCTAAGTGTTTGTTTAATTAAATCTGTTGAAGTTTAAGAATTTTGTCTGTCATCCCTTGCTGTCCGTGACGTCATAACAAATTGACGCCATAACAAATTGGGGCCATAACAATACTGCTTGGTGAAATACCTGCCCCTCACGTACCGGTTGATCCTGTTCAGTATATTCCATGATGCTGTCAACAACATGGCAGAATTTCATTACCATGGAGGTCAGAGTTTAAAAAGTACACAGATCTAACTGAGAACCATTACAATGTATTTTTTCTTCATGAGAGAATATTCTCATGGCCGTTTGGTCTGCTCTGCTTGTAAAGGCCCATTTCACTTGAAGTAGTCAAATTTGCTATTGAACTCCCCGCTCATGACTACACACAAAATTGTTGCCATTTATATAAGTCCGTTTTTACTGCAATACGTACATGTGTGATGTTATTTTCTATGAATGGCGGTTGTAAATAGACAGCAAGCATGAAAAATACCTGTCAATCCAATATTTGAACTTGCAAATCTTACGGTGGATGCAGAACAATAATAAACTGTCATAATTGATAAAACACTGATGAATTTGATGTGTAGTGCTTGGTCTAACTTAAACTGTAAAAACGTATTTCACTGAGGCACACAGTGCACTTTTTTTTCATTCTTCCTTGTTAGATGAAAATTTAGGCTTTAAAATAAATAAGGATCTTATGGGGAAAACTGTATGAGACTAAAATCCTGAGGGATCATAAATGAGATTGATGGCTGCCAAAAAAAGAAAAAATCCAAGCTGGCCTCTTCTAAAATCTGTAATTAAACACTATTGGGCCCAACACAAAGATCCCTACAAGCTTGCCAATTTTCTTCACGGTGTCCCACAATTACTTTTGATGAATAGATGACTTCATCATCATCATCTCCTCTTTGTAATTCTGGGCAGATTGCCAAGGACATAGATTCCCAATCATTCAAAGACCTCATTCAGTCCTGTTTACACTAAAATTAACGGGGGAAATATTCCCCTGAAACACAGCCATCTTTTTTTGCATTTTCCTGTGGTAATAAATAGGAAATTGCTTCTGTACATCATTTTAATACATCTGATATTCATGAAAGCATAGGAAATTGAAAAAAAGGAAAAGGTCAAAAGGTCACATGAATTTGTCTCCAAATTACTGAACATATGCGCTGGATTTTACTCAGTTATCGGTCTGTAGAATGTTGGAAAATGGAGATATTGAGATTTGCAGACAGATTCATAAATATTTGGATATTGTCACGGTTATTGTTGTTTCAGCTGTCCACTACAGCATATTGGAGTTGACACTAATTTATAATTATCAGCAGATCAACAGCAATGGATGATTTCTTGGCATCACCAAACGAGAGGTTTGAAGTCTTTTAAAAGACAGAACTGCTAGAAATATGCAGACAGTTAGAGCTGACAGATGTAAAACCAGCCATCTGAAAACAAGACTGGCTAGAGATTTGTTGAATATTACATTGATGAAAATATTTGGCACCAGGAGATCTGGAACAGTTTCCAGTGGAAAATCCAAATGTAGAAATGGAACTTAAATTAAAAATGCTGGAGATTGAAAGGGAGGGAAAAAAGAAAAAAACGAGAGTTTGAGAGAGCAGAAAAGAGAAAGAAAGGCAGTTTGAGAGAGAAAGAGGAAAGAGCAGACAGAGAGAGACAGAGAGATTTCTGATTTAGAAAAATTAGAGAAGAAAAGGCTCCAAATGGAGCAACTAAAAAATTAAAAATGGAAGCTGAAAACAAATTTTGGCTTGCCAGAGGTAAAGCTGGTGCCTCCATTCTCGGAGAAGGAGGTTGATAAAAGTATTTCCAGTGCTTTGAGAAGGTAGCTAAGAGTTGTCAGTGGCCAAAGGAACACTGGCCTCTGATGTTGCAAACTGTCCTCAAGGGTAAGCTCAACAAGCCTATTCGGCTTTTTGTCTGCAGATGATTCCTCTGATTATGGTTGTCCAAAAAAGGTTATTTTGACAGCTTATGAGTTGGTTCAGAGGCTTACTGACAGAAATTCAGAGGTCTGAAAAAAATTTGACAATCAGACTTATGTGGAATTTGCTAACGAGAAGGTGGTTTGCTTTGAGTGCTGGTGTACTTCTATGGAGGTCAAGGATGATTTCAACCCACTAAAAGAGATGGTGTTAGTTGAAGAATTCAAGAACTGTGTCAAGGATGATATTAAGACCTACCTTAATGAGAGAAGCAAGCACTGAATTTGCAATCAGCTGCCAAGTTTGCAGACTAATATGTTCTCACACATAAGTCCAAATTTCAGTCTAGCAGACAGCAATAGATGGTCCCAATTTCAGGACAAAGGTAACGGTGATACCCAAGATTCCTCACCCAAAGACAAAGACAAATCTGGTGATGGTGCTCAGAAATCCAGTCAAAGGTCTGATCAAAGTGTGAAAGCTGACAGTGACAAAAAGTGTTCTAGTTTGCAATTATTGCAAGAAATCTGGTCATGTTACAACTTAACTGTTGGTTCCTTAAAGCTAAGAAAGAAAAAAAAAGGATACCAAACCCAATGCCTTTGTGAAGACAAGGTTAGATACCCTGTAGTAGATGACCCGATCTGCTAAATTGCCTGCTCCTTGTGAGGCTAAAGCCTGATACTGCTGACTTTGTGAGGAGGAATTTCTTCCATTTGTGTCAGAGGGATTTGTGGCTCTGAATGAGCATTCTCCTCCTGTCCCCATATATATCCTAAGGGATACCGGGCTTCTCAGTCACTTTTGTTGATGGACTCCTTGGAGTTACGTGATGAGACCGCTTCTGGGGATTTCATACTTGTACAAGGTATTGAAGGAGGACTGTATCTGTGCCCCCTGGCGCTCTGTATTCTTGAAGTCAGATTTAGTTACAGGACAGGTAAAGGTGGGACTTATGTCAAGTCTACCTATCAAGGGTGTTTCTCTGTTGCTAGGCAATGACCTGGCTGGGGGCAATGTAGTTCCCCTGTTCATCTTACCTCACAGCCGAGCACTGAAGATGGCAATGAAGACCCATCTCTGTATCCTTCCTGTGCAGTGACCCTACTAAGCCAAGAAGGCTCAAGAAGAAGATGATGTGGTGCCGTCAGCACATTGAATAGTCATGACTCAGGTGGTTCGCCTCATGAATCTGTTCAGCCTATTATGGTTTCTCCGTTTGAGGACTTATCAGACACTTTTATCAGTTCTCTGTTCAGCCAGCCAGATGGGTCTGGTGATTCTGATGTGTCTGGAGACTTATCTCTGTCCAGAAAGCGGTTGATTCAGGAGCAAACCAATGATCCTGAAATTTGTGTACTAAAGAAGAGAGCCCTTCCTGATGAAGAAAAGACACAGTTCCAGTTGGGTATTATCTCAAGGATGGAGTGTTGATGTGGAAGTGGCGCCCTCCTGATATCCCTGCCAATGCAGATTGGGCAGTGGTCAAGCAAATTGTTGTTCTGAAGGTCTACAGGAATGAGATGTTAACAATGGCTCATAGTTTGCCTTTAGGAGGTCATCTTGGTGTTAACAAGACTGTTGACAAGATCATGAAACACTTCTTCTGGCCTGGACTTCGGAAAGATGTTTCCAACTTTTGCAAAACCTGTCACACTTGTCAGGTAGTTGGAAAACACCAGTTAGACCCACCTGTAGCTCCATTGCAGCCTATCCCAGCATTTGGGGAGCCCTTCTCCAAGGTCATCATCGTTGATTGTGTTAGTCCATTACCCAAGACTAGATCTGAAATCAGTACTTGTTGACAATCATGTGTGCATCTACCAGATTCCTGAAGCCATACCTCTACGCAACATCAAGGCAACTGAAATCTCGAAGGCTTTGATAAAGTTCTTCACGTTGTTTGGCCTTCCCAGGAAATTCAGTCAGATCAAGGTAGCAATTTCCTTCCAGATTGTTTCAGCAGGTTGTGTATGAACTAGGTGCGAAGCAGATTCTTTCCAGTGCCTATCATCCAGAGAGTCAGGGTGCCTTAGAGCAGTTTCATTCCACTCTCAAGAAAATGATGAGGACTTATTGTTATGACCATGAGAAAGACTGGGATGAAGGTGTTCATTTGCTGTTGTTTGCAGCTAGAGAAGCAGTGCAGGAGTCTACTGGATTCAGTCCGTTTGAGTTAGTGTTTGGCCATGAAGTGAGAGGACCTTTGCTATTGTTGAGTGAACAATGGCAAGAGAAAGAGCATATATCAGTCTGTTAGGACTATGTTAGCAAGTTCAAGGAAAAGACTGCGTGCAGCTTGTGACCTAGCCAAAGAGAACTTTGAAATCAAGTCAGGGAAAAATGAAAACTTGGTATGATCATAAGGCTAGAAGCCGTGAGTTTAAACCAGAGACAAGGTCCTTGTGTTGTTTCCCTTGCAGTCCAATCCATTGCAGGCTAGATTTCATGGTCCTTATGAAATTCTGACAAAACTC
This sequence comes from Gymnothorax javanicus, assembly GCA_029692085.1. NCBI lineage: Eukaryota > Metazoa > Chordata > Actinopteri > Anguilliformes > Muraenidae > Gymnothorax > Gymnothorax javanicus. The sequence goes on from CM056196.1 coordinate 74,433,222, forward strand.
AATGATCTCAATTACATTGTGAAGACTACAGATAGGAGAAAGCCAAAACAGTTGTGTCACATTAACATGCTGAAGCCTTATCAGGATAGGAATGCTAGGGTTGCAGCTGTCACTTCAGATCCTCCTATGGCCGAGACTTGTGAAGATGAGGGGTAGTTTCAAGATGATGAACCTAGAATTAAAGCTGAAGTTCTTTCATGTAAATTGTCAAATTCTGAAGTGTTGCAAAATCTTGATGTAAAACTCCAGCACTTAGAACCCTCACAGAAAGATCAGTTTGAGAGGTTGATCAAGAAATATAAAGATCTATTTCCTGATGTTTCAAAGAGAGTTTCTATAGCCTCTCATGATGTAGATGTTGGTGATGCCAAACCAATAAAACAGCATCCATACCGGATGAATCCTGAAAAGAGAAAGATTGCTGAGAAAGAGGTTGAGTACATGTTAGAACATGATATTATCAGACCCTCTAACTCAGATTGGAGTTCACCCTGTGTTCTAGTTCCAAAACCTGATGTAAGTACTAGATTCTGTACAGATTATTGCAAAAGTCAATGCTGTAACTAGAACTGATGTGTTTCAATACCTAGGATTGATGATTGTATCGATAGAGTAGGGCAAGCAAAGTTTCTGACCAAGATTGATTTATTGAAGGGTTATTGGTGTGTGCCTTTAACTGAGAGGGCCAAGAGCATCTCTGCTTTTGCCACACCATCTGGGTTATACCAGTATGAAGTCCTACCCTTTGGCATGAAAAAATGCCCCAGCCACGTTCAAAGGATGATACAGTCTACAATTGCTGGATTGCCACACTGCGGGTGCGTACGCCGACGACCTGATCACATGGAGTAACTCCTGGGAAGAATATCTGAAAGATGTAGAGAAGTTGTTCCAGCGCTTGACCCAGGCTAACCTGACTGTTAACCTGAACAAGAGTGACTTTGGTTGTGCTACTGTCACGTATCTTGGCTACGTCATAGGCCAGGGTAAGGTGGCACCCATAAATGCTAAAGTCCAAGCCATCATGGACTTTCCAGTTCCTGACAAAAAAAAGCTTTTCGCCGCTTCCTTGGAATGATCGAGTACTACGCCAAGTTCTGCAAGAACTTTGCTGAGTTTGCTCTCAGTCTCACCAACCAACTGAAGTTCACTTGGGATGAAGCATGTAAAGGGTACTGACAATGTAATTGCTGATTGCTTATCCGGTGTTTGAGTATGTGTATATATATCACATGTGTTTATTAGCATATTGTATTATGTATATAGATACAAGTGTCTACTTAACCATTTTTTATTGAAAAGAAAAAATTTTGCCTTTTATGAGTCAAAATTTTTCCCTTTTAGAATAGGTGTAATGTGGAAAAAAGAAAAGCCACTAGATGGCAGTATTGACATTTTTTTTTTTTTAAGCCCAGTCTGGAGCTAGGTTTGGGGCATGTCCTGGGCATGCCTCAGAGGGGCTGGAAAAAGAGTATATAAGGAGAAAAATTGAGAGAGTGAAAGGTCGTAGGAGAAATTGCAAGGAGAAATTGTGGAAGGATACATTTGACCAGACCTGTCCTCTTCTTTTCAAGACCTGTGAAGCTCTTTTTGGATTTTTGCCTGTGTTGGAGCATTTTCCTGTCCCAGGACATCGCAACACAGCAGCCCATCTCAATTACCAGGGGACTGTAAATATCTCATTTTTTTTAAATTTCAATCTTGGTCAGTAGGGTAGATTGTAGATTAGTTCTAAATGTTTGTTTAATTAAATCTGTTGAAGTTTAAGAATTTTTGTCTGTCATCCTTGCTGTCCGTGGCGTCATAACAAATTGACGCCATAACAAATTGGGGCCATAACAATACTGCTTGGTGAAATACCTGCCCCTCACGTGCCGGTTGATCCTGTTCAGTATATTCCATGATGCTGTCAACAACATGGCAGAATTTCATTACCATGGAGGTCAGAGTTTAAAAAGTACACAGATCTAACTGAGAACCATTATAATGTATTTTTTCTTCAAGAGAGAATATTCTCATGGCCGTTTGGTCTGCTCTGCTTGTCAAGGCCCATTTCACTTGAAGTAGTCAAATTTGCTATTGAACTCCCCGCTCCATGACTACACAAAATTGTTGCCATTTATATAAGTCCGTTTTTTTACTGCAATGCATACATGTGTGATGTTATTTTCTATGAATGGCGGTTGTAAATAGACAGCAAGCATGAAAAACTCCTGTCAATCCAATATTTGAACTTGCAAATCTTAGGGTGGATGCAGAACAATAATAAACTGTCACAATTTATAAAACACTGATGAATTTGATGTGTAGTGCTTGGTCTAACTTAAACTGTAAAAACGTATTTCACTGAGGCACACAGTGCACTTTTTTTTCATTCTTCCTTGTTAGATGAAAATTTAGGCTTTAAAATAAATAAGGATCTTATGGGGAAAACTGTATGAGACTAAAATCCTGAGGGATCATAAATGAGATTGATGGCTGCCAAAAAAAGAAAAAATCCAAGCTGGCCTCTTCTAAAATCTGTAATTAAACACTATTGGGCCCAACACAAAGATCCCTACAAGCTTGCCAATTTTTCTTCACGGTGTCCCACAATTACTTTTTGATGAATAGATGACTTCATCATCATCATCTCCTCTTTGTAATTCTGGGCAGATTGCCAGGACATAGATTCCCAATCATTCAAAAGACCTCATTCAGTCCTGTTTACACTAAAATTAACGGGGGAAATATTCCCCTGAAACACAGCCATCTTTTTTTGCATTTTCCTGTGGTAATAAATAGGAAATTGCTTCTGTACATCATTTTAATACATCTGATATTCATGTAAGCATAGGAAATTGAAAAAAAGGAAAAGGTCAAAAGGTCACATGAATTTGTCTCCAAATTACTGAACATATGCGCTGGATTTTACTCAGTAATCTGTCTGTAGAATGTTGGAAAATGGAGATATTGAGATTTGCAGACAGGTTCATAAATATTTGGATATTGTCACGGTTATTGTTGTTTCAGCTGTCCACTACAGCATATTGGAGTTGAAACTAATTTATAATTATCAGCTCAAAGTACAGACTTTCACCCTTAACATTCAACTTATCCAAATCAAGTAAACAGAGCAGGAATTCGAGCACCTTTTTATATGTTGCCCTCCCCCATATTCAGGGACCTAAAGTAACTGGAAAATTAACTGCTCAGCTGTTCCATGGGCAGGTGTGTTAAATCTGCATGATTTAATTTACAACCATATAAAAGGTTCAGAGTTCATTTCAAGAATAGCATTTCAAATAGGAATGAGTAGCTGCTGTTTGCTCTCAATATGAAGACTGAAGCGCTGACTTACCTCTGCAGACAGTCATCATAAGGATGAAAAAATCAAAATGGGTCCATTATTAATATTTATTCAAGATTATGTCAGCTTGTCCAATTTCTTTTAAGCCCCAGAATTTGGAGATTGTACAAAAATTAACTCACAAAACGCAGATGGTGGAATCATATAGTACAACTACATAAGCGGCAAGACTAAAATCCAATTTGCATAAATATGACTGTGCATAGTATTCATTTGAACTTGATTTTTTTTGGCGACCTTAACATGAGAAACTTCCTTGATTTTTCATGCACAGCAGTTCAATGATGTTGAAAGTGCATACTCTCAGGTTTTTAAATGGGGGGGTGGCCTTAGAGTGGGCTGTTGTAGTCACAATACTGAACTGTAGCCAAATCCTGTGCTTTTACTCAGTGCCCAAGGTCGAGGGAGGGCACAAGTTTTCCATTTTGTCTTTTTGGTGGTTATGTGCAGCAATGGGAGTCTACTACAGCTTGCAATGCTATGACAAAGATGAATGGAATCGATCGAACCGTTCTTGAGATATCACGTTTACGACAAACGGGACAGGACGGACAGACGGACAGGCGGACAGAGCTGAATACTATGTCCCCGCCCTAATACACCTTGACACCAAAGATGAATGGAATCGGTTGAACCGTTCTTGAGATATCACGTTTACAACAAAGCGGGACAGGACGGACAGACGGACGGGCGGACGGAGCTGAATACTATGTCCCCCGCCCTAATACATCTTGACATCAAAGATGAATGGAATTGGTCGAACCGTTCTTGAGATATCACGTTTACGACAAAGCGGGACAATACGGACAGGCGGACGGGCGGACGGAGCTGAATACTATGTCCCCGCCCTAATACACCTTGACATCAAAGATGAATGGAATCGATCGAACCGTTCTTGAGATATCACGTTTACGACAAACGGGACAGGACGGACAGACGGACGGGCGGACAGAGCTGAATACTATGTCCCCCGCCCCTAATACACTTTTGACATCAAAGATGAATGGAGTCGATCGAACCGTTCTTGAGATATCACGTTTACAACAAAGCGGGACAGGGACGGACGGACAGGCGGCGGGCGGATGGATGGAGCTGAATACTATGTCCCCCGCCGCTAATACACCTTGACCCCAAAGATGAATGGAATTGGTCAAACCGTTCTTGAGATATCATGTTGACAAGGAATTTGTAAGTGGTCAAATGATCGTAATGACCTTGAGAATAATGCCAAGGTCACGGAAATCTGCTGAAATCGGCGTGTCACACAAATATACCTTAACACCAAAGGTGAATGGAATCGTCAAACCGTTCTTGAGATATCGCATTCAGAACAAAGCGGACATGACGGACGGCCGGACGGAGCTGAATACAATGTCCCTGCTCCGCCGCTATCGTGGCGGCAGGGGACAAAACCACTTTAAGAGTGTGTTGCAGGTTTTTTATGTGGACCTATTTTGCCAGTGTAATGATTGGACTAACAACTAATGATGCATAGTCTGATTTGTGTTATGTTAGGCTATTTTGTGCATTTATGGCACCCCCTACTGGTCAATTTGATTGAAACTTTCAGGCTATGTTTCAGGTTCTTATGTGGACATATCCTGTGAGTGTTGTAATGATTGGAAAAACTATTTATGATTTATAGTCTGATTTGTGTTATACCACATTGCTTTGTTTTGCATTTTTAGCGCCCCCAATAGGACAATTTGAATGAAATTTTCAGAGTATGTTTCAAGTACTTTTATGAATATATCCTGTGAGTTTTATGGCTATAGGACAAACCACTGCTGATTTATAGTCTGATTTGTGCTATACCACGCTGCTTTGTTTTGCATTTATAGCGCCCCCTATCAGTCAATTTGAATGAAATTTTCTGGGTATGTTTCAGGTACTTATATGAATATATCCTGTGAGTTTTATGGCTATAGGACAAACAATTGCTGATTTATAGTCGGATTTGTGTTATACCATGCTGTTTTGTTTTGCAGTTATAGCGCCCCCTATCAGTCAATTTAAATGAAACTTGCTGGGTATGTTTCAGGTACTTATATGAATATATCCTGTGAGTTTTATGGCTATAGGACAAACAATTGCTGATTTATAGTCTGATTTGTGTTATAGCGCCCCCTATGGGCCGATTTGCATGAAACTGTCAAGGTATGTTCCTGGTACTTATATGGACATATTCTGCAAGTTCTGTGATGATTGGCGTAATGGTTGTTGAATTTTGTCCATTTTTGTGCTAAGCCACGCCCCTGCTAAAGTTCATTGGTCAATATCTTGGAAATGAAATGAGATTTCAACAAGCTTTGAGCAATCTTTGATAAGCTTGGTCCACTGATGATCCACAGCAAATTTGAAGGAATCGGACCCTCTGGCCTAGGAGGAGATGTCAAAAATGTGTTTTCAAAGAATTCAAAATTTCGAAAATCAAATATGGCGGATCTTAGAGGTCCTTATGGGAAAGTTGTAGAGAATGGACCAAAGAATGTCTGTACCAAGTTTCGTGTGAATCGGACTTAAAGCCTAGGAGTTATGACCTTTAAAGTTAAAACCTGTTTTTCTTGAATTATAGCGCCACCATCAGGCCTACTGAGATAAAAATGCCTTGGTCAGCATTTACACACAACTTCCAACCAATGTGTAAAATTTCAGGTCTCTATCATTTACCATCTCACGGGAATTTGCGAAAACATTTCTGAAGAAGAAGGAAAATAATAATAATAATAATAATAATAATAATAATTATAATAATAAAAATAAACCAGCACAAAAACAATAGGGTTTCAGCCCTACGGGCTTGAACCCCTAAAAATAAACCAGCACAAAAACAATAGGGTTTCAGCCCTATGGGCTTGAACCCCTAATAATAATAATAATAATAATAATAATAATAAAAATAAACCAGCACAAAAACAATAGGGTTTCAGCCCTACGGGCTTGAACCCCAAATTACAAGATAAGATACAATTTTAAGAGCAAAGAATAGTAAAATAAGTAGAAGGCCAGGTGCCAACAAGTCCTCCAAATGCTTTTTTTAAAAATTTATTTAAGATTTAATTTCAGCAGGGGGCCTGACTGAGACCACGTCTCCTTTTCAGCAGGGCCCTGCATTACAAACAATTAAAATAACACAGTTTACAAGGATATTTATAGTGGCAAAAAAAATTATTAAATAATAATAATAATACAATGCCATTATTAAAGGGAAAACATTAATTAAAACAACAACAATTCTCTTGATGAAATGATTTGATCAAAGTTTTAAAATGTCCAAAAGGAACCAGTTCATTCAGTTTCAGTTCAGCTTGCAACTGATTCCAGGTGTGTGGGACATTATAATAAAAAGATGTCTTACCGAGCTCTGTTCTAGCACGAGGAACTTTCAGACACAATGAGTCCTGTGACCGTGTCCCATGGCAACCCACTCGCTGCATAAGAAGACTAGCTAGATAAAGAGGGATTTTCAATTAAACACATTTATAAACAAATAAAAACCAGTGGTAGTCTCATCTAGCTTTCAATGATCCCCACCCTACTGACTAGTATAAGACACAATGGTGGGTGCGGAAGTCAAAACCAGTGATAAATCTAATAGCAGAATGATAAATAGAATCTACAGGTTTTAAAACACAGAAGAGTGTTCACAATGATATCCGCTACCGAGGCTCCAGGGATACAGTACGTAACTGCTGCCTTATTCTTAAAACCCCGGACAATGGAGTCTCCAATGACCATCATTTTCGGAGATGGGGAAATAGATTCAGCCCTCTGTGCATAAGCTGTGCTCCGTGACTGAGGAGGAAATGGCGATGAGCTGGGCCGCGGACCTGATGAACGATCGGGAGTTGGCCTCGAAGGGCAAGCAGCAGACAACAAGGCAGGCGGCGGAGAACCGGGGGGGGAGGATGGCCCGCAATCAGCAGAGAAATGACAGTTCATGTCATCCAAGATGGAGTACTTGTTGCTGAGCGTGAGGGTGTGCGGAGGTTCGGGACGCAGTGAACGATGGCCACCTCGTTTTCCACCTTGGGTTATGCTCCACGGGGCAGGTCCCAAGGGAGTTGAGGCAGACCGTGTCTTCGGCATTGCACCCAGTCGGACCCAGGAACCTTTGTGATGTTGCCGGCCGACCTCAAGCGCAGGACCCCGAGCTGAATCGGCCAGCTCACCAGCGACACAGGGGAGAGTTGTCGCCAGCGAATCAAGAAGTTGTTTGTCCTCTTTAATCTGGTGAAGAGTGGATATTCTTTTTTCAAGCTCAGCGATCTATTGGCTGAGCTGGAGACAGCTCGTACATCCAAGAGGAGAGGTAAGTTGCGACATTGCGCCGTGTTATTAAAAACTTCGGCTCCTTTAGGCAGTCAGTCTTCAGAAAACGATTAAAATAATTATAAAAAATGAATATAATAAAACAAATAAAATGATAAAACAAGTAAAACTAGAGGCACTCGTAGAGTGCAAACCTCCGCCAAGGCAGCACAGTCCAAATCTTCAAGAGTGGGAGCAAAGTTGAGTTATCGCGTGTCATATGATTTCAAGATGCCTGGCGTGGTGGCCATATTGTTTCACTGATCACAATGAAAATCAATAGAGTCCTTCCTTGATGTAATAGCAATGCACCCACAAAATTTCAGAGAAAATCGTACATTACTTTTTGAGTTATGTTGTTCACAAACAGACAGACAGACAGACAAACGGGCGAAAACATAACCTCTGCCCCAACTTCGTTGGCGGAGGTAATAATAAAATGTTAAAATACAACCCCAATTCTGAAATAGTTGGGACAAAGTGTAAATTGTGAATAAAATCAAAACGCAATGACTTTCAAATCACACTAGCCAGTATTTCATTCACAGTTGAACAGAAATAACATAGCAAATGTTGAAACTGAGAAATCTTACAATTTCATCCACAAAATGAGCTCATTTCAAATTTGATGGCTGCTACAGGTCTCAAAAGAGTTGGGACAGGGGCCTGTTTACCATGGTGTAGCATACCCTCTTCTTTTTAACACAGAGTGGAGGCGTCTGGGAATTGAGGAGACAAGTTTCTTGAGTTTAGCCATTGGAATTTGATCCCACTCTTGTTTAATACAGGCTTCCAGCTGCTGGAGAGTTTTGGGTCTCCTTTGATGGACTTTTCCTTTAATTATGCGAGAATATGAGCCAAATGTTCTCAATGGGTGAAAGATCAGGACTGCAGGCAGGCCAGTTCAGCAGACAGACTCTTCTACTATGAAGCCATGCTGTTGTAATAGCTGTAGTATGTGGTTTTGCATTGTCCTGCTGAAATACACAAGGCCTTCCCTGGAACAGATGTCGTCTGGAGGGGAGCATATGTTGCTCTAAAACCTTTATATACCTTTCAGCATTCATGGTGCTTTTTAAAACATGCAAGTGTCCCACACCATATGCACTAATGCATCCCCATACCATCAGAGATGCTGGCTTTTTAACTGAACGCTGATAACAGGAGGGGTGGTCTTTCTCCTCTTTTGCCCGGAGGACACGACGCCCATGATTTCCAACAAGAATGTCAAATTTGGACTCGTCTGACCACAGGATACTTTGCCACTTTGCTACAGTCCATTTTAAATGAGCCTTGGCCCACAGAACACGGCGGCGCTTCTGGATCATGCTCAACAATGGCTTCCTTTTAGACTGTGTTTACAGACAGTGGTTTCTTGAAGTATTCCTGGGCCCAGGAATATTTAGTAATGTCAATGACAGAATCATGCTGGGGAGTGATGCACTGGCGTCTGAGGGCCTGAAGATCACGGGCATCCAGTAAAGGTCTTGACCTTGTCCCTTACGCACAGAGATTTTTCCAGTTTCTCTGAATCTTTTGATGATGTTATGCACTGTCGATGATGAGACCTTCAAAGCCTTTGCAATATGATGTTGAGGAACTTTGTTTTTAAAGTATTCCGCAATTTTTTTACGCAAGCCTTCACAGGTTGGAGAGCCTCTGGCCATCTTTACTTCTGAGAGACTCAGCCTCTCTGAGACATCCCTTTCATAGCCAGTCGTGTTACACACCTGATGCCAGTTAACTTAATTACTTGCTAAATGTTCTTTCAGCTGATTGTCATATATATTAATTGCTTTTTCAGCCCTTTTTTGCCTGTGTCCCAACTTTTTTGAGACCTGTTGCAGCCAGAAAATTTGAAAAAAGCTAATTTTGTGAATAAAAATGTAAATGTCTCAGTTTCAACATTTGAAATGTTATCTATGTTCTATTGTCAATAACATCGGCTCGTGTGATCTGAAAGTCATCGCATTTTGATTTTATTCACAATTTACACTTCGTCCCAATTATTTTGGAATTGGGGTTGTAATAAAATGTCAGAATGATAAAACGCTAAAATAACAATAAAATAATAAAAGTAAACTAAGAGCGCGGGCAGCAGCAAAACCAGACCACTGACAGGCAACCGGACATGACGTGAATCCAAGAATCCACGAATGCTTGCCTGAACAGGTAAGTTTTAAGTAGACCTTTAAAAATACCCAAAGAATCAGGGGATCGTACTGATTGGGGCTGAGCATTCCACATCTTAGGTGCTAATGCTTCAAAACCTCGATCGCCAGAAGTTTTGAGTCGGGTGCGGGGAACAGACAAAAGACCTAATTCTTTCGATCTAAAAGAGCGAGGTGGTACATAGGGATGAAGCAGATCAGCTATATATTTAGGAGCCTGTCCATGTAGAGCTTTGTAGGTAATGGTAAGGATTCTATATCGGCCTCTATACATTACTGGAAGCCAATGGAGTGATTTTAATATTGGGGTAATATGTGATCTTTTATTACATTTCGTAAGCAGTCTAGCAGCAGCATTTTGGACTGACTGCAGACTGCGAAAAGCTGACACACTCAGCGATGAAAAAAGAACATTACAATGGTCAATGCTTGATGAGATGAAGGCATGAATAATCATCTCCAATTCAGCCATTGAAACTAGAGATCTAAGCTTGCTTATATTCCTAAGGTGGAAAAAGCACGATCTAGACAGCTGCTTAATATGTGCGTCAAATGATAAACTTTGATCAGAAATCACCCCTAGGTTTTGTAGACTGGAGTGAACTGCTGAAGAGAGGGGTCCAAGGTTTTGGAGAATATGAGGAGCAAATTTATCAGCAGCAACAATCAGAACTTCTGTCTTATCAGGTTTTAGCTGTAGATAGTTTTGAGCTGCCCCGTCATTTATTGCATTGAGACAGTCAAAAAGTTTTTGGAGCACAGAAACCTCACCAGGTTTAAAAGTAAAATACAAATTAATATTGTCTGCAAATAGGAGATATGTTGTATTAAAGGATTTAATTAATTGACCCAAATGGCAGCAAAAAAAGAAAATAGTAAAGGTCCCAAAACTGATCCCTAAGGGACACCACAGGACATGGGGGAAGAGTCAGACACAGAGTCTCTGATGGAAACTGTAAAGCTTCTATCAGTAGAGTAGGATCTGAACCAGTCCAGAGCTATTCCAGACATGTCCACCCAGTCATGCAATCTATTTATTAGAATATGGTGGTCAACCGTGTCCAATGCTGCAGTAAGGTCAAGTAGGACTAGAACAGTACAATCACCTGCATCAGAGGACATCAAAATGCCATTTATAACCCTCAACAGAGCGGTTTCAGTTGAGTGCCGTTTCCGAAATCCTGACTGAAATTCATCATAGATATTGTGCCTTTCCAAAACTGCAGGAAGCTGAGTAGCCACAACTTTCTCTAGGATTTTAGAGAGAAAGGGCAACTTTGATATGGGCCTATAGTTCTTAGGCAGATCAGGAGGGCAAGGAGAACTGTATGCTACAGATGGAAGTGCAGTCCTCTACTCTACTGCTGAATCAGACTTGCCCTGCCTTGCCCCATGTTTGTATGAGGAGGCCAACACTCGTCTTCTTCTGCATGCAGCAGATGCTGTGCAAAAGGGGGGTAAGAAGGTGATCATACGTACAGTTGATACTGATGTGGTGGTAGTGGCTATGGCTTCATTCTGGAAGATGGCTCCTGATGAGCTGTGGGTTGCCTTTGGTGTTGGGACAAGCTTTTGATACATAGTTGTTCATGAAATGGTTACCACAATGGATCTAACACAGTGTCTGACTCTTCCAGTCCTTCATGCTTTCACTGGATGTGACAATGTATCTGCCTTCAGAGGCAGAGGAAAGAAACTTGTAAGTCTTTCCCAGAGGCAAATTAAGCTTTCATTGAACTCCTCTGCATGCCAAGTGAGGGCAGACATGGATTAATATCACTGCTGGAGAGATTTGTGGTGCTGCTGCACGACCGAACCAGTGAGAACATGGAAGTAAATGATGCCAGGAAACAGCTCTTCACACAGAAGTCTAAAACTCTTGAGAACATTCCTCCAACCCAGGCAGCTCTGAAGCAGGACATCTAGTGCGCCGGCTGCTACCAAGCTAAGATTTTGAACTAAGCATTGATCCCAGATCCAGAAAAGCCTGAGCCATCTGACTGGGGCTGGACAAAGGAAATAACTGGTTGGCAGCGGCTTTTGACCACGCTCCCTGAAGCATCAAAATCGTGCCATGAATTGATCCTCTGCCGCTGTGAAAAAGGAGGCTCTGGATGGTGCAAGTGTGCCTACATGTAAATAAATGAATTAGCGAAATAATGCCAAAGCATTTTTAATGTAATTTGACCTCAATAAATACATGTCCTTGGGTTCTGGCAATCTCTAAAGTATAACCAAATGATTGGGCATCGATAATTTAGTGGGAAATGACACATTAAATGTTTTTAAACAGTTTGGTTCCTAACTTAAGCCTAAATTAAGTGCGTTTTACCATTAGCCACAAAGTACTGGTGGCCATCTTGGATTTGACCTCTCACGGTCCTCAGAAGTCCAATCAGACTTCCCTCCGCACCTGAAAATAAGCCTAATGGTTTGTACTAACTACACTAGAAGTTTCATACTTTTCTCATAAAATGCACAATTTTTCATAGAATGAAAGCTTATCCACTGTAGTAATGGTTTGCACTTGTACCAAATGAAAGAGCTTACAATTCAAGTAGTCTTCCAATTGTGGGCCAGCTGGTGCTTCTCCTCGGATATGATAGCCATCAATGGCCCCTCTACAGTGGTGGAACACAGGGCCACTAGCCAGTCGCTCAAAGCCCAACATGCTGCAGCTTCACCTGTCTCGGGAAACAGATCTCTGCCAATATTGCTCGGCAGCATCTCAAAAACACAGTGGACCACATCATTCACTACGCTTTTTGGATCGTCAAAGGCCTGAGATACAATCAAATTGGAAAGTTAGTGAGCCAGCTAATATGCAGTTAGTAGCATCTCAATGTTCTGCTCCCACCTATGGGTCTTTGGTCGGAGAAGTCTCACCACTCGCTGAAGAGATGCCCTTTACAAATGGTAGTCATCATGAAGGTCCTTTGTTTCAAAGAAAATGTCAAGCACAGGCACCTGCGTGTTGACGCAACAATAAACCACTGGTTTTTCCTAAAAAAACATTTTTCAGCTGTGATTTCATTTGCAGTCATGAAACCTCATATCCTCAGTAACTTCTATAACATACATGTAGCCTGCTTAAAAGTAATTCTCATTAATAACGTTACAAAATTAATGTAAAACTAGCGCATTGCCCGTGGGGATCCATGGGTTCTAGAAGTAGTTTCAATTGCTCTTGAAGTTCTATCTCTTGCAGCATTTGCAATGTGGTGCTGAAGTCTTTCGGGGGATGTGTCATTGACTGAGACGCTTTCTCTTGCGGGCTCTCTTAGCTCTCATTCCTTCAGCATTTGCATTTGATTGGACTATTGGTCCTATCAACTTGCCGTTTTAGCGAGGGTCTTCCTTGACCCAAAATACATAATTATGCTGAATGGCAAATATCAGCTCCACACGGTTTTCCACAGATTCTCTTGCGGCCTGGAATCTGTTTTTTGGGATTCAGGACTCTTGTGGATGAATTGGCTTTGGATTCAGGACTCTTGTGGATGAATTGGTTTGGTTATTTGATGTTTTTATGGAAACACCATAGCAACATGATGACATCATAATGGTGCACGTGATGACATCATAATGGTGCATTGTTCACTATAATATGAAAGCGAAGTGGACTTTGGTCACGTGACAGTTATTTCCAGGCCATTTTCCACTGATTGGCCGGACACACCCGCATACACACACACAGAGTTCACTCAGCATCTGCTTTAAGGTGGCTGTCACTAAGACGCTTTCTCTTGCGGCCTGGCATCTGTTTTTTGGGATTCAGGACTCTTGTGGGTGAATTGGCTTGGTCATCTGATGTTTGTTTTTATGATGACATCATAATGGTGCACGCGTGATGACATCATAATGGTGGGTACGTGACAGTTATTTAGCCATTTTCCACTGATTGATGACAGTTCATAATGGCTGTCACTACGCGTAATTCATCCAGGACAAGAGTCATGAATGGGTACAATAAACAGATGACATCATAATGGTAACGTAATTCATTCCTGTCCAAAAAAAACAGTGAACAGTCCTGTGAACAACTAAACCTGCATCTGCTACTCTTTTTTACAGCTCTTTTGCAGTGATGTGTCGGTTCTTTTGAGCATTTCTCACCAGATCTCGGGCCATTCTATCTGAAAATTTTCTTGGTCTTCCAGATCTTGCCTTGACTTCAATTGTTCCATTTATTTCCCATTTTCTTACGATGTTTCTGACAGTAGAAATGGGTAGTTTGAAATGTTGAGAGAGTTTTTTTTTCAGCCCTCTCCTTGTTGGTGGAAGTGAATTATCTTGATTTTGACATCCTTGGACAACTGTTTAGAGGAACACATGGTTTTTAACACCAGACACAACAGCCACCACAGTCAGATACTTTAGAAGGCATGGAGTTACTTCAGAATATATAGTTCAACCCTGAAGTTATATTCACCTGACTCATTGAAGCCCTAACGAGTTAATCACCTGGGTCTGGGCCTTAGTAATCATCTTCTTAAAAGGTAACAAAAATAATCCAAAAGGGTTCCCAAACTTTTGCACGGGCCCTTTTTCCTTTCTTACCATTTAAAAACTCAGAAAAATCCAAATAAAAAGAAACCTTGCTTTTAAATTTGCAGAAAGGTGTCATGTTTAACTTTGTAGCATTTAGTGTTCAGGTTTGCTTTCAATCACTTGGAGATTAATTGTGACAGACATTTAAACCAGGGGTTCCCAAATTTTTGAACCCCACTGTAAATTTATGACTGTGATGTAAAGGGTAGACATCAGATAAAAATGTATTTTCAATTCTACACTTTTATTAATTTATTTCTCAATTTTATTAATTTCTTTTCTTATTTCTTTTCAATCGAGTGGGTTCTATCTATTTAATACAACTATTTGTTTTGAAATTGTTCTCAGCTGAGCTGTGAGATTCCTCACAGATTCTGAATTTGCACTTGCTTTATATTGCCTAAAAATGGTATTTACTTCGTAGACAGTATGTGTGATTATTGTAGGCCTTATATTCGTAAAGTGGAAGTTTTCGTGTTGATGTGGACAAGTCATTAGGCTCATTCGAGATGAGCAAGGCCTGCGGAGAATGGATTGCCAGTGACCACTACATAATGTGTGCTGGTAAGATTTGTGTCCGATTACAGTCCTGGTTTGCTCCGATGTCATGCATGCATTGGCAACGATAGCCTCATGAGATCGCAGCAGTTGTAGTTTATAGAGCCAGGCTTCGCAGTTGCTCTCCACCAACTGGAAGGATCGGGGCATATTGGGAAACGTCTGGCCTGGCTGTTTCCTGATCAAAGAGCTGATTGGCTCTTAATTCTGACCATAAACACAGCATTTTTTAGAAAACCCTAATTTTTTGTTGTAATTGTAATGTTTAACGATATATGGAATTAGTCTCATGTTGTGCAACGAATGTTTAAATTGTTAACAAACAAATTGAGATTCGTTCGTAGTAATGAATGTATGCGCGATTTCTATGGCTGTTAAGCTCTATACAAACGAGGTCTGCAAGCTACAGGGGCCTATTGCACAAAAGTCGGATCCTTAGATCCTGGATCAATGCCAAAGCGAGGATTGCCATATCCCAAACAGCGCGTCGCTGGCTTAATTGATTGCACAAAGCCAACAGTGAATGGAGGAGCATAGGTTAAGTGAAACCCGGTGCCTCTGATCTTGCTGAGTGCGCGCACACGGCTACCTCAAATAGACCCCGAGATCGATCACAGAATCACTGATCATCACCATGGACACTAAGTAGCTGCAGCAGACGTATGCGCCAGCAAACACTCAAAGACCACGTTCAGACAGAGGGACGATGGGATCTCTGAAATACCTCTGCTTGCTATTCCTTCAGTTTCTGTCTGAATGGTGTGAGACATTTGAGAGAAGTATTAAAGTGAGCTAAACTCAAGTGAAACTCGGGAGGTGTTTCAGCACCATCAAAAAGGAGTAGCTGATGCACTTCGGTGTTACCGTGAACGAGATAAGCCGTCGCTGTCAGACAGATTTAATATCGATCGCGGCCGTGAATGTTTGAGATTTTGTGTGAAATGCGCACGATATCTGTGATGGCTAATTTAAAGTATATTTATGTACCATATATGCCTCACAATTTTGCTACAAGCCCCCTTTTTTGTCCTATACAAACTCAATTGATAGTCCAATCTAGAAGACGTTTTCAGATTAGTTGAGTTTACTTTCTGCTTTTAATCACCTCTGATGGAGGAATACTCAAATTAAAAAGTAAAATGTTAATGTCAGAAAATTACGTCAAGGAGCCTCCTGAAAATGTTTGATTGAATGAGCCTAACATTGAGCACCGCTGAGCGCAGGACATATTGAAGGAAAGGACAATTTTTCCAACACATGCCCAAGGTACCTTTCAAATCTTCCTGTATCTTTCCCTGTACCCATGTGACTATTTTCGAGGTCAAAGAAAAGCATAGTGGAAAGGAAAAAAGGCCACTTATTCAAGAGAATTATGCTGCATTCGGTAACACTCGTAAACACGAGTCGTGTCGTGAATTAAAGTCGAAGTTACGAGGAAGGGTCATTCAGACAGTGAGGTCGTGAGGTCAAAAGAACGGAATTCACCAGTCGAGTCTCGAAAACCTGGCTCGTGGGACGCGCTACCGAATGCAGCATTAGCCTATTTCACAAGATGGCCACGCCTACCAGAAAGCAGGCAAAAACGCTTCCTGTGGCTAACACGACAGTAGCGTAGAGGCATGTACTGTCAATTTGTCTTTTCGCAATCTCCTCTTTCTTTGCCTTAAGAGATGACTACAGTTGTGGCCCGTATTTTGGAATTACTGGGGAGCGTGAGGAGGTATAAATTTGTCTAAGGTTATTAGGTTAGCTTTTCTTTTAATTCGTTTTTGATTGTATAGGTATGGCTTATGATAGCTGGCATTTCAGCTAATTTGGCTAACTTGCCTGTAAAAATGTTAGCTAGCATAGGAATTTATGATTTAATAAATGCCTCTGTTTGTAAAACTCGCTGTTTGTATGTTTGTTTGTTTTTTTTTTTACTTTATCTAGCTATGTCTACTCTCAGACATTGTATAGTGGTCACTAGGGTTGGATGTAATATCGTTCAGTCACTGAGGAAGCTTGAAGCTAGCTAATTGTACCAAAGTTGTAGCTCCAGCGAGGCGAGATCGGGGGTTCACTAGCTAGGTGAGTTGTGTTGGGCTTGAAGCCATATTTTATTTTTTGTCACGAACAAAGCTTGGTTTTATCCAGGCTAGAACGCTTAGCTATGGTATCTGATAGGGAGCTTGAGGTTTGCCCTGCCAGCTTATGCAAAGAAAGTCTGGCTAAATATAACTTGCTTCGCAGTAGATGGCTATCTAGCTAGCTAGTAAATTAAGATATTTCAAATCCATGCTGGCTAATGACCACCATTACCTGACGTTTCTTTTTGATTACAGCAGCTGCTGCGACTTGCGTTTTCAACAGACACCGTGGCATTCCGTCTGGGGTAACCAGTGAAAGCCCTGTAACCTTCGCCAACTCAGCGCTTTCTTCTCCAGAAGCAGTATTCCCAAAAAGGCGAAAATGCAGTTTTCCGTCAAGGCACCGATTATCAACAAAATTAATATAGACCATACCTGCGCAGAGTTGGTTAAGGTGTAGCCTTGAACCAAAAATAAATAAATAAATAAATAAATAAATTGCCCGTACTCTTCTGAATATAAAACGATGTTTCTTCCCAGGAAATCCTTTGAAAAAGTGGGTTCGTCTTATTTTCGGGGACTCGGCTTTTTAGTCAAAATCAGTGATTCTTTGTATTTTAGAGTCTATAGTCAATATACGTTGACAACAATAGATGGCGCCGAACAACAGTCTGCCTTATTTTATATTGGTTTTTCTCAAGGTTTTATCAGTATTTTCAAATATATATATAAATATATATATATATAATCGTGATTAAAACAAGATGTCATGAAAACCCCCTTTTTTCCAAAAATTTGTCTTGAGAAAGGGGGGTCGTCTTACATCCAAAATCCTCTTATATTCGGAACAACACGGTGATGATGACTTTTATTGCTTCCTTGGTAAATATGTAATTGATGTACGTTGTAATATAGACTACAGAGATACTGCAAAAATGAAAAGCAAAATTAGTTTTACTACCCTTTATGTAGCCGATTAGAAATGTCGATCAAGAGTAAATCTTATTTTGCTCATGTGATGTTTTTTTTTTTATAGTCAGTTATCATATGTGGGACATACTGAAATAAATGCCCCATCCAGGAAATTGAACACCCATGGGTTTTTCACATCCAGACATCTAACAGCGGTGAATGAATGAAATCGTAACTATAATATCATTATTGTAGGTAAATTCCATGAGTAGGCTAAGCAAGCCCAACTGGGTGGCATGCGTAAACTGCCAGGTGTGCCAGTCTGAGACTCAAGAAGTCTGGCCACCTTATTTAAATTTACCCCAGGTGTACTTAATGAATCTCCAGGATTTGTGAAATTAAGATGTCAAACAAAGTTTACACCATAGCCCATTACAGCACCCTTGGTTCCAAATATGTCCCTGCTGCTGCTTACATGAGCGTACAACAGATTTGGCATAGGCCCCATGCTCATGTAAAAACGGAGTAACTCAAGTCATTACCGGACAAAGATGAATGAAAATGAAAAACTTTAATAAAACCAATTTTATTTGAAAAAATGTACTTTGTTAGGGCACTGCTTCAGAGCCAGCCGATGCACTTTTAGTGCTCAATTCTAAAGCCTCAGGCACAAATTCTGTGCGGTCAACACTACCGTGCATACAGAAGTAACTATCCCAGATCTGCATATTTGCAAAACTATAAACTTCACACACAAATGTTTCTGGACCACTGCCTGACAAGGACAACTTGACTGCAACTGATGCGAGATCAGGAAGGCACCAGACGCAAGATGCAGGGAACGGGGTTTTTATTAAACAAAAAGAAAACAGGCACGAGGGCCAACGAAAAACTTGGCCCAAAGGGTTGCAAAAAATCCAACTAAGAAAAGCTGCACAGAGCTAAGTAACAAAAGATCCAAACGACAAAAACAAAAAACCACTGGAAACTCCAGGGAGAGAAATACAAACAAAAGAATAAGGGATATATATAAACAAGAACTAGACTAGGCTATGAAAAATACGAAAAACTGCACTGAACACTAAACACTTGGTGATAAACTTGGCTTGGAAACTCGGTGATAAACTTGGCTTGAAAACTCGAGACTCTGTCTGCCAGCCAACTTCCACCGACTCCAGATAAAGGGCAGAAATCAGAACACATGAGGGGCAACACCTGGAGAAGAACAAGAGGCAAGGCAAGATCAAGAGACAAAGACAATAGGTGGACATGACTTGCTCATTAAGAAAATGAGCATGCTCAGCTTAAGTACCAATGAAGCATGCAGATTGGAAGGAAGCATAAATGTTAATAGAAAAGCACAGCAAGATCTTGAAATAGCAAAGCAGGAATCATGACAATAAACTCCCTACCTAAATTAGTAGTATTAGTAATGTGCCTGTCTAAGAATTACACCTTCCCGTGACTGTTAGTAAATGTTAGTACTAAAAAACAGTTAATTGCCAATTAAGCTTAGACAGCCCTGAATCCAGCACAGCACAGAAGGAAGGGGGAAATACCAAAAGCCAACCAGAGCTCTGAAGTGTGCAAACACGAAGATACGGGGCGGAACGCAGACAAACGGTGGAGTGGCTGGGCAGACCTAGCAAAACAGAAAACCTGGAAAATAAAAACAAGAATGAACATGAACTATGAAATGGAAAATCCTGAGACAAGAAACTGTTAAAACCATAAATATGTCCTGGCCAAAGGCCCAGGACCCTGGAACACAACAGCAACAGCATCAATAATTGGCCTTCGACCACAGCTGCTTACAGCAAAGATTAGTGATGGCTTGTAAGCACTGAACTGACTTTCCAAAAAGGGGTCCTGAGTGGATAAGATGCGACATCATGGGTACATCTCAATTCTCTTAAATAGCATCCATGTTTCCCTCACTAGTCTTTTCCTAGCGTCTCAGTTCTTCCCACCATGGAGAGATGCAAGGAACTATGCGAGGAGGGAATACACAAGGATTTCTTTCCTCTGAAGAATCACATGAATCCACGTCCATTTCTGGTGATGGCATACAGCTGGATCTGCTGCCAGTGTCTGTCATTACGGACTGACCTCATGGTTTTCAGCTGAAGTCTTCCAGGAAGGCTGCCCTTGTGCATACTCGCTCGTGGCTCCTCAGAGCTCTCTCCTCGCAGTAGAAATGAGAGCTTTGATATGACCTGCAAGATGGCTGATACATGAAAACTTCAAGTGAGGAGCAAGGAAGTATCAAATAAGAGATTTAAGATGTACCCCATGTCCTCCAGTTCTCAGATCCTTTCCAAAGGTGAGCAAGTGCACCTGATGAAATAAAAACAAAAAAAGGCAAAGCAATTTATGTATAGGTTGTCATCAATTAAAATATAACTTCTTAAATTAAGAAATATGGCACAAAGACAGTGTAAAAACCCAAGGAGATAAGATGATAAAAGAGCAATAGTAAATGAGTAGTTGGAGTACTATCCGAAGGACTTTATATTATAAGGTAATAGTGCAAAGGACCACTAAACACAAATAAACACCTTGGTAAATTTGCGAAGATTGAAGCAAGTAGTACCAATAAGTCATAATTAAGCAGCTAAAGGTTGTCACTGTGTCTTCATGAAATCACAATAGAAGTTGAACAAATTGATCCCTTACATCTACATAAGCGGTGGCTAATGGACTGAAAATATTAAGCACCAGTTAGATAGCCTGCATTGCAGGATGTGCCAAAAGCGAGCACACAAGTTCAGAGTGGTGTAATTTTTTATTTCACTTTTTTTATTTACGTAATTAAAACAATGTTCTTAGTTGAATTTACCACTTTGCAGCATTGCAGAAAGAAAAATGACTAGTGTTAAACTGCCAAAGGATTATTCTAATCTTTGGAAAACTTTATTAAGCATAATTATCAAACACTGGTCGGTACAAATGCGTTACCCACACAAGCCATTCTCGACCACAGCTTACTGACGTTTACTAAACCAGTAATAAGCAACTTCGGAGACGTGATATCTAGAAAACAAATTCATAGACGTATGTTCGCCAGCTAAATGGTGCAAGATATCTTTGATACTAACGTAGTTCAAGCGAACACAGAAGACTAGCAAACTAGCCACGGATTACAGCATGAATGATAGGTAGCAAGCTAATGCTAGTATTTTTATGTTCCATTAAGTTAATTGTTGATGCCATAATATTGTGTCAATTGGCCAATAACTCTAAAATTTTCCGGTTTAACTGACTTTGCAGATCCTATTTTTTGCCTCAATTTTTAAACGCAGGGTTAAAGTTAGCTGCGTGATTTGCAAGAAGAAGCAAGATAGCTAGTTACCTGCAGGAGGACAGCAATCGAAGTCAATGCTCCAAAAGTTCTGCACCAGGTGAATCCGTTTTCTTATCGGTTTTTTCAACCCAACTCCATCGAGAGACCCCTTTCATCGCCGTTGCCGTCACTTTATTTTTTCATGCCCCAGTTCACATGGATCTGAATGGTACAGCTTAATGAGCATTGCACACTCAGGTACCTAGCTAGCTACATCTCATAATCGTAAATCTTCCTCTGTCATCTCTTCTTATGGACAAAATCCATCTCCTCACGTCGTCTTTGGTGGGAAAACCGAGAAAAGAGAGGTCAGCTTGCTTCTTCGAGTTACAGCTTGAACAGTCAGGACCGGGAACACCCGACTACTAGCACTCTGCCGTTGTTGATTCACGGAGCATCAAGCTAGCATAAAGCAGCAGAATTCAGTTTACCTGCTTTCCAGTTTGTATACCCGGAAATGTGAAATAGGCCAATTGGAATGCAGCGGAAGTGTCTTTCCATATGCTTCGTTGCGTGATAATGTAAATCTTTTAATTGCTTAGCACACAGCCAGATTGCTCCCAGAGCAATCAATATTTGCATCTGGATTAGTTTCTCTTGAAATCATGGTGAATTTACTTATCTTGGAGCTGCCTCAGAATGCACTGTTTTTCAGTGCAATTCTTTCTTTATTTCGAGAGTTTTTCTGTTTTATTTGCCACTACTGTAGTACGGATGAAGTTGTGTCATAACCCTTATACCTGCAACTGTTCGTTCAATGCGTTGGAAAAACCTCCAGGTAATATAATGAAAAGCAGTCCTGTGTCAGGTGGTTAGATGCCAGATTACATGACCGATTGGCTGTTTCAAATGTGAGTTACATTACCCCTTGGTTCACGCAAGAATACACTTTATTTAGGCCTAATTTATTGCGCTCAGGCTCGAGGTGTTATTTTGAATCTAGTGCAACGCCGGATGCATCCAGATATTTAAAAAATGGTGTCAAGAGGCTCGAATGGTAAATATTAGATATTTGTTTATTTAGCCATCAGTAAATATATGAAGCGTATATCACTACATCGGTGCATAGAGATAAAGCATTTTTCAAAATAATAATTATCATTCATTGTAAAGACACTGTAACCAAACCAAAAGGACCTTGCCTGAAAAAGTAGAATGATGCCAAATCTCTTAGTGGAAAGATGTTGGTACCCTTTTATTTTTTACACAAGTAGTCAGCATGTACAGGAACTCCAATGAAGCATAATTTTATCAATATTAATGCTCCAAATCTAGGAAAAATTCTACAAACTCATAGCAAACAGCCATTCTTTTTTTTTTTTTTTTTTTTTACATTTTATGTACATATATTGTTGAAACTAAATACCAGATTCTGGACTTTGTTCAAAACTAACTGTTTGGTGGCAAATATGTAATTTTTCTAGTTTTAAACAGCATTGACCCATATTACTGGCCTCAACAGTTTAATATTTTGGGCTTTCTATGATATTATACCAAAAACAGACGAAAATGTTTTTTATAAACTGCTCTAAAATTTGAATGATTAAAGATTTTAGCATAATTTTTCTCCCCAAAATATTTTGTGGACATACATGCATTCCAGTTTGGTGTCATTTCCTCGAGACCTGCTGTTGCTCCTCAACAAAAATTTCCAAAATTTGAATTTGATTTTCAATTTTAAGACATTCACTTTACAAAAATGGATGAAAATAAGTTTTAGAAACTGAACTTCGGTGGCAAATTACTGTTTAATCATAATGGTTCAGTTGTGTAGTTTAACATCCTCAACTGCAACATCCCTCCAGCAGCAATGGTGCCATTACGCCATTTTCAGTGGCGTGCAGTGAGCCTCTGACCCTTAAATGCATAATTGCTTTCAAGCTTTTTCTGTTTAAGATCGCACAATCAAAAATCGCACAATGTATTCGCTAAATAATTAGAACCCAATACACAAGCCTGGAATTATTAAGAAATTATTGAGAAATGACAGATCATTGATGGGCTATATTGACAACGTACAGGCTTGTGCAAATTAATTGGATAAAGCAGGCTGGAGTGGGAAAAACCAAACAAAGATTTTCAGGCTTTTTATTAGTGTAATAGCATCTACATTTAGCACTCAGTACGAGATGTGTCTTCCACACTTCTTGATAAGCTGTTCCGCCCGTTTTGACATGGAGCTAACCAGGTTTTTGCAGGTTGCCTTGATCTCTTCGTCGTGATGTCACACCTGGACAACTGCATCGATGACTTTGGCTTTTGTAGTGCAGTCCTTTTGCTGCAGCCTTGACTTGATGATGGATCAGAGATTCTCAATGGGATTGAGGTGAGGTGAATTACCAGACCAGTCCAACACAGTTACAGTACTGTGTTGATGATGTGCAATCACATTAGTCACATCATACAAGTCAAGGAAATTAATTAAATGTGGCTGAAAGGTACTATGCAGTGATCTTTGAGGTGGTTATGGAAAACGTCAATCATTTGGCTCAGCTATTTGCACTCCATTCAGCTCATTCAATTGACGAGCACCTTTATCCAATTAATTTGCATAAGACTGTACTTGAGAGTGATATTTTCGAGATGGAAAACGACAAATTAATTAATCCAACAATTTCTCTGAATTCTATCTCTTGTTTCAGCTATTTTTTAGCAGTGCATCCTAACTTATTTTAAGATTGTACTTACATGTTTTCAGTGTGCAAAAAATAGGCTGTATTTGTGGGGAAGTGCAGTTGCACAGTCATTGCTGCGATGCGATAATAATTAATTAATTACAGGAGACATATCATTTTCACTATGCTAATTTTCCCATTGCATCAGTTCTGAGCACCTACTGAGTAGTTTAGCATGACTTTTAGTTTGAAAAACTCCCTACCTTTCTCGGAGCTGCACCCAGAAAAACACCCATTTTAACAGCCTTGCAACCACTTCCTGAAAACGGTTGGTTTTGGACTACGCTCTGCCATGATTGGTCAGTTTAGCGGAGCCTTCCAGGGGCGGAACTAGAGGCAGAAGGGGCAGACCCAGCTTTCCAAGGCCCGCCCCCGCCTGGCTCCACGTGCTCTTGTTTACTAGTTCGCTTACACCATGTTTACACCGGGCTCACAACTGAGTTGCGAAAAAATGATTAAAACGAAAACAATTTCCAACAGTAGGCTTATATGCGCAGCAGCACCGCTATAACTGTGGAAACCGGCAGGAATCAAACACATCTCCCTTGGAGTTCTCGGTGGCAGCTTGCCACCTGCCAGCCGATCAAAAAAAGGAAAAGGGCTACACAATAGCCAATCAGATAATAGCACTATCGTATCTGGGTACAATTTAGGGCAACAACCAATGAAAAAAAACACAGTTAAGCCACAGTTAAACACATTACTTTCAAAGTCAATCCATTGACTTTGAATGTAATCTGTCATGCAAAAAATTAGTTCCACGTCCGTGTGAAAGCAGCTTTATCCTGGAATTATTTATTTATATAGTTTTCTCAGTACATCCAAAATAACAATGACGAGACATGGCTCTTCTTTTCCTTCTACTTCTGGCTTCTTCCCAGGTGAGCAGAGATTCTCTATCGCTCGGCGGTTTGGGGGCGGGTGTCGTGGGCATGTTTAGAGCAGATTCTTCCTGATTCATCACAGGTTTTATACATTCCTAGTGATTTGTTTGAAATCGTGACGAAAGAATTTTGACAGATCTTGAGAAGTTACGAGGAGTTCCGAGAGGCAGGAAATCACGTTAATTCCTGTTTGAGATTTATGGCAGAACCCCTATGTGTCATTTTTGACAACTTTTTTGACGTTCAGCATGGAGGTGGAAGCTTATAGCATTCTCAGAATGTCAAAAAGCATGGATCAGCATAAAATGTCTCCTTTAAATTACCAATGCTTCTTACGTCAAATAATTGCTAATTGAATAATTCAGTAAATAGGAATCGGAAATGGTTCCCTGACAACAAAATCAATGATCTGCAATGGCCATCTCATTTGTCAGACCTCAAGATAATTACAAACCTGTGGGCTCGGTTGAAGAGGGCAGCTGAAAAACGCAAACCCTAGAATGAGAAGGATCTGGAAAGGATCTGCGTCGAGGAATGGTCCAAAATCCCCTCAAATGTGTGCCTTAACCTTGTCAAAAATACCAGAAAAGATTCTATGCTGTTATCCTTGCCAGAAGTGGTTGCACTACATACTAAATGAAGGATGTCAATTTTATGAAAACTTGATTTTGTTGAAATTTATTTTGTATTAAATGATTGTCATGATTTTGGTTGTTTCTATTGAAACATAAATAAAATATTTCACACGTTGGTATATTCTGTTTCTCTATCTCCACGTCCCATGATCTCTTGCGCATATTATGGGCGCAGCTTCCGCTGTATACTGTCTCTGAACAGTTTACCATGGTAACAGCTAACACTAATCCTCTTTTTTTGAAGCGATCGGTAAATAATATGCGAGGAAACATCACCTTTACCCCTCAGACGGGATAACGTTACGGTACCGCTGCCTTCTACTATCGAGGAATGGGAGAACGACCTGAGGCAGTGGCCACAGATGATGAACACTAGCACATTTGGCTACATTAGCGACTCTGTTGGCACAGACTGCGAAGCTATGAACAATCTAAAAAGCTCTGAACCGTATGCTGTACTTCCACAGCAACAAGGTCAGACGCGTTAGGAGGTAAGATACGACCGTATGTACCTTCAGCAGTAAATATTGCTCTATTATGAAATGTAGTGGATTGTTATACAGAGTAAATTAAGCCATCTGACTGTACAAGTCAAATTAACTCTTTTCATGACAACTACATTATACAGTATAAAGTAGCTTGCTAATCCAATATTATAACATGTAAAACAGTGAATCCATTTTGGCCATACTTTTAATTTTAGTGAATTGAGGTTTAGAGTGCAAGACTATTGTTTGGAACAGAGCAGGCTATTTTTCAAATTGCAGTAGACTGTCGCTACTTCTTCAGCCTCATCTTAAACTGCACAGGATGAAACATTAGTTACACTGACTGGCATTACCGGACGAATAAAACAATTTTCTGTCCCCCCTACACGTGAAATCATACCTGGTGCTCTCCTGGCACTGCTGTCAAAATGCTTTTGAGGACCCGGCGTCTCCCCTGTGGCGGTCTGTCTGAGCCTAGCTATAAAGTAGGAATTGCTGTTTTTCGACATAATGAAATGAGCATCTAATTTTTTCGGGGATCTTTTCAAATTCTGGGTTTTCAGCCACATTCTGGCTTCCTCTTCTGTGGGTAGGCGATGGAAACCATATCGCTGAACACAAGGACAATCCCCTATGTTCTGGGTGCGTGTTCAAAGCACTGCTGATGAAGCCATAAATTTAGCTTCCTCTGGATGTTGGTACAACTTCAAACAGCACAACAGGTGCCAGAGCTCCGAAGGGACATTTCAAGAAAAGCAAGTTAATTTGTAAAAAAAAAAAAAAAAAAAAACTGGCTGTAATCGCAAAATTAACAGAATTATTTTCGAATGAACCACCGCTGTTCTTGACAAGCCACTCGCAAACAGCTACTTCCGCCAGAAATTGCACCCACAGTCATATCTACAGTAGCGCCCTCAGGAATAAGGTGGATAATTGTTGTGTGCTTGCTTCAGCGAAGCAGCACACTCTATTCTCTTCTTTTTCTTCATCTGCCTAAATTTGGCCCACTCACTCCTCCAACACTGTTTAAGCTATTGATACCATTCAAACTTTTAAAAAATTCAGCTTGTTTTGAATGATGTTACATCTTAACAGATTTTCTGATTTTTTTTTTTTTTAGTTTTTGAGATATTTAATTTTAAATGTCATTTTTTGGGGTCCTATTAAATCAAGACATTTTTCAAGTCTGGGAGAATAGTGCAGCCATTACCAATACATTGAATGTTAGATAACGGTTGCTACAATGCCCAAGCTAGCCACGTATCAAAATTTTAAGACCATAACTGCCTTCCTTGTTAAGCCAGCAGACGAAAGATTTCCATACTCATTGAGTACCTGAATAGTTAACGTTAGCTAGCTATTGATTATGTCGTCTGCAGTGATGGCAATTTCAACGCTCAAATTCGACTCGCTTCGAACACGTTCTGTGCACTGTGTTCGCGAGCTAACAGTAATAATAGCACAGAAAAAAAAGGGATGAATAATATCACAACATGTGTTCATGATATCTTGCAGCTTGCTATTATTTGCGATTTAGCTAGCGAATATACAGAAATGAACAGAGAGCCGCGAATAGTTGCATTTCACTAATTGGCCAGGTCTGCGCTGTACAGTTCGGGACTGGGGGCAGGGGTGCCGTAAGGGGGGGGGGTTAACCATGGACGATTCTAGGGGCCCAGCATTCACAGGGGCCCCACAGAGGATACTGTTATCATTATAAACATTTGTAAATAGAACATATAGACACTTTAATTTTATACTTTCATTTTTGTAAAAACTTGATCAATTTAAAATGAATTTGTTGTTTGTTTCTCAAATTCCAACTTTTTAAGAATAATCTCAGCACATGAGCACCCGTCTGACTATTCATCATTTTGTACAGCCCAAGTTATGCAGCTGCATGAACTCGCTGCGTGCAGAGGCTCTGGCTGCGTGCAAAATTTTTTTCTGCATGTCAGTTGGTGCCATTACGTACATCAGCCAATCACAGATCGGCCGTGGTACCATTGTATGTGCCATCAGCTAATCACAGTTCGGCTGTACTCATGCATCGATGAGAATGGCAAAGCATTCGACCTTGTCATTGTCAGCTGGGTTGTGCATGCGGCAAATTTGTAAATGCTCATCTGACGATAACGATGTAAGTGCTCCACAATACACAAAATTTCAAGTACACTAGCTGGTCTGCTGCAGAAGTCCAATAGTCTACTTATTCGGCCTTGGCTTCAGTGACTAATACTGCAGATCGAAGAGCAAATTTCATGATACCAGACTGTTTCCATTACCAGTTTTTTTATTTGGCTATGTAGATTTTGCGCATTTCGAAGGGTAATGGAAATGCACCTAGAGAGTGAGGATGATGTCTGACGTTATTAGCCCAAAAAACACAATCTGCTTCGTGACCGTAGACTGTTCGTGACACAGACTCCTATTTTGTGTCTTGTTGTCCAGTTATGGATGCATGCGTCCAGTGGCAAATGGTTTTATTTAGCTATCTCGTTTCAACATCAATCGCTTGCTTCTATGCTGATGGATTAGATTGGATGCCACTTCCACTCTGATCTGAAGTTCTGCATGTACATGATTAATCACGCAGTATATATGAAATCGGTGACTGGTTGGTCCAAGTGCAAGATGATTTATTTTCATTGGAGTACGATAAAGATGAGAAAAGCTGCAGTTCTTCTAGATTTATAGTCTGTTTTCTTTGGGGTTCCAATAATTGGCCATGTTTAAAAAAGACCGGAAATCGACAAAAATGTATTTTTCCGAAATGCACCTTTAATATTAAATGTCGTTATGCAAAGATGCAGCAGCCCCAGGAAATCTTCCCTCAGCCCCCCATACACAAGATACAGTCGAATGGGAGAAATGTGAGCACTAGAGGCTACAAGATGATACATAGTCTGCAATAGTACCCAAATAAAAGGCTTTGAGGATGAGATTTCCGTAAACTGACCTTTTTTTGCAAACTTGCTAGGCTACCTTCATTGAACAATCATTAAAATTAACTGAAAAACTGGCACACTAAGACAGGTTTGTGAGTTAGTTTTATTTAAAATGCAAAGTTGATGTTTCCTTGCAGGTTATCCATGCCCAGCTCATTCCAATCAAATAGTTAGCCTGTATCACATATCACATATGTGTAGCCAATGTAGCCAATAGCCTACTGTTAATGCCTCTGACAGTTTCTGAATATATGATTCTTATGAGTGCCTTAGAGTCAGGGCCATCTTCAAGCCATGCGGCAACCACTGAGGGGACCAGTGATCAAATATAATAGAATATATACAACCCCAATTCCGAAATAGTTGGGGCAAAGTGTAAATTGTAAATAAAATCAAAACGCAATGACTTTCAAATCACACCAGCCAGTATTTTATTCACAATAGAACAGAGATTACATAGCAAATGTTGAAACTGAGAAATTCTACAATTTTATCCACAACATGAGCTCATTTCAAATTTGATGGCTGCTACAGGTCTCAAAAAAGTTGGTACAGGGGCTTGTTTACCATGGTGTAACATCTGCTCTTCTTTTTAACACAGAGTGGAGGCATCTGGGCATTGAGAAGACACGTTTCTTGAGTTTAGCCATTGGAATTTGATCCCACTCTTGTTTAATACAGGCTTCCAGCTGCTGGGGAGTTTTGGGTCTCCTTTGACGGACTTTTTGTTTCATTATGCGCCAAATGTTCTCAATGGGTGAAAGATCAGGACTGCAGGCAGGCCAGTTCAGCACATGGACTCTTCTTCTACGAAGCCATGATGTTGTAATAGCTGCAGCATGTGGTTTTGCATTGTCCTGCTGAAATACACAAGGCCTTCCCTGGAATAGATGTCATCTGGAGGGGAGCGTATGTTGCTCTAAAACCTTTACATACCTTTCAGCATTCATGGTGCTTTTTAAAACATACAAGTGCCCCACACCATATGCACTAATGCATCCCCATACCATCAGAGATGCTGGCTTTTGAACTGAACGCTGATAACAGGTGGGGTGGTCTGTCTCCTCTTCAGCCCGTAGAAGACGACGCCCATGATTTTCCAACAAGAATGTCAAATTTGGACTCGTCGGACCACAGGATACTTTGCCACTTTGCTACAGTCCATTTTAAATGAGCCTTGGTGTCATGGTTTAGGCGTGCGTTTGTTTGTTGGACCTTTCTTTGTTCTATCGTCCGGGACAATATTGGAGTTCTTTTCTATCGAATTCCTGGCCCAGCTGGCTGATTGAGCTGGGGCGGAGTTTTCTGGACTCTATATATATGGCTGGGGGTTCGCCATGGCTATTGCTAGAGTGTCTGTTTGTTACTAGCACTTCGGCCGGAGAAAATCTCTAGACAAATTTCCTAGTGATTTGTTATATTCCTTTTATTGTTAGGAATTGCTTCTTTTAGAAATTTTCTCTCTTGTTGTTTATTTTCTCTCGCACTGCTTCCGTTTTGCGGACTTTTATTTGTCCTTGAAAGCGCGAGCCTTTCCCGGAGGTGTTTACCCCTTTTTTGTTTGTGTCTTGTCTGGGCTGCTTATTTCTCTTTCTCTCACTGGTCGCGGCACCTGGCGTCCAATCACCGCCCATTACTGTACACTCAAGTCGAACATGGAGTCGTCAGCCGCGGCTACGTTAGAGAAAGTTCCGGCTAATCAGCAAGCCACACTCTTGGGCTATGGAGAGGGCTTTTCTACCCTTAACAGTCGACAGGCTGAGTTGGCGGAGCGAGTCCGCCATCAGGACGAGGCTTTACAAAAACAGGAGAGCATCCTGTAGAGTCTCACCGAGAGTATACGAGCCTTGTCCACTCAAAGTAAACAGAATGTTGCACAAACACTACACTCCCCCCTTGAGCCTAAGCTCCAGCTACCTCCACGATATGGAGGCGAGGCAGGGAAATGTAAAGACTTCATCGCCCAGTGTGAAATATTTTGCAAAGCTCAGCCTTCGCATTTTGTAAATGAAGAGTCTCGGGTTTCATTTATCTCTGTTGACAGACACAGCCCTTGCTTGGGTCGGGCCACTTATTCGATCTAATTCACCAGTCGTGAGTTCATTGGGGACTCTCGTTAGGGAGAAGATGTCGGTGTTTCATCAAGATGTGTGTGGGCAAGACGCGGCTACACGTCTACTGCATCTTAGGCAGGGTTCCGACAGTGTTGCTGAGTTTTCTATAGCCTTTCGCTCTCTAGCTACAGAGATGGGCTGGCCAGAGGCGCCTCTAATGACTGTTTTTGTTCATGCCTTGGCGGAGGAGGTGAAGGACGTTCTGGCTACATTAGAACCCTGTACTTCTTTGGATTTGTTGGTTCGCACTGCTGTGCGAATTGATAATCATATTCGTGAACGCAACAGAGAAAAATGTACTGCTTTAGCTCTCGCAGACAATGGGGCTAATCTTCCTCGTAGTAAGCTTATAACTCCTACTCCACCCACTGAAATTTCCGCTCCTGGGGAACCTATGCAGGTCGATGGCTCATATGTGAGCTGGGCTTGTAAGCCCGTTCGTAAACCAATTATTTGCTATAACTGCTACAAACCGGGACATATTCACCCACACTGCCCTGATCTTAAGGGAAACGGGAGGTCCCTCTAGCTGTTTGGGGGCCGCTAGAGGGACAGACCCAAACTCCCTTCCGAACCTTGATTCCTGTAAAATTAACTGTGGGTAGACAGATAATTCCTGTGGAGGTGTTTTTGGACTCGGGGGCCGTGGATTGTTTTATGGATATGGAGTGGGCTGAGAGGCATTCTATTCCTATATGCCCTCTGCTACACTCACGCGCGGTTAAATCTTTGGACGGTCACCCACTAGGTTCTGGAATTATAACTGAGGTCTCTGAAGCACTAACCATGTTCATTTCATTTGGTTGCCATTCTGAGGAGGTTGGATTTTTTATTATTTGTTCCCCTGTTTTTCCTGTTGTGTTAGGGCACTCGTGGTTACGGAAACATAAGCCTCACATCTGTTGGGGTAGTCAGACTAGCCCTATTGTCCAGTGGGGCGCTAATTGTAGATCCCACTGTAGGGAGAGTTTGACGTTTAGTGCCGGGCATCAACCTAGGGGGGAGGCGGATGCCGCGAGTGATTCTGCTGAGTTTGTCTCATACAGCCCTCCTAGTTGGGAAGAGGAGGCGGAGGAGGGGTTGGAGTGGGATCCTCAATTTGACTGGCAGCAGCCAGAGGATGATTGTGATTTGGAGGGTCTCTCTGACTGTGATTCGGTCATGGATATGGCGGGTCCTGAACAGGTGGAGAGTTTGGGGGGCACTTTGAATTTTGATCTGCCTCCTAACGTTCCTAGTGATTATGCTGATCTCGCCGAGGTATTTAGCAAACAACGAGCCTCGACTTTACCTCCTCATCGCCCGTACGATTGCGAGATCAATCTCCTCCCTGGTACTACTCCCCCTAGGGGTTCGCTATACTTGCTGTCAGGGCCTCAGCGTAAGGCCATGCGAGAATATATTCAGGAGGCTCTTGCTAATGGTTTTACTCAGCCGTCCACGTCTCCTGCCGGAGCGGGGTTTTTTTTGTGGGAAAGAAAGATGGCGGTCTGAGACCCTGTATTGATTATAGGGGTTTGAATAAGATCACCATTAAAAACCGATACCCCCCTTCGTTAATGAATTCCACGTTTGAACGTCTGCAGGAGGCGTCATTTTTACCGAGCTAGATCTCGGCAATGCTTATAACTTAGTTCGCATTCGGGAGGGGGACGAATGGAAAACAGCATTTAATACGCATGACGGGCACTGGGAATATTTGGTCATGCCATTCGGATTGGTTAACGTCCCCTCGGTGTTTCAGGCGCTCGTTAATGACGTCCTCCGAGAGATGTTGGAGAAATTTGTCTGCGTTGATCTTGACGACATTCTGATTTTTTCTTCAACGCTCTCAGAGCATAAACAACACGTCAGATGTGTGCTTGAGGCCCTCCTTAATGCCAAGCTTTTTGTCAAGGCTGAGAAATGTGTTTTTCACACCAAAACTGTCTCGTTTCTTGGTTTCATTGTGTCAGAGGGGTCGGTTCATATGGATCCTGTTTAGGTGGCAGCGGTCAGGAATTGGCCTGCCCTTCAAAACATTAAGGAGGTGCAACGGTTTTTGGGGTTTGCCAATTTTTATAGGAGGTTTATCTGTAATTTTAGCGCGGTAGCTGCCCCCATTATTGCGCTTACCAAGAAGAATGCCTCCTCGCCGTTTGATTGGTCCCCAGCAGCTGAGGCTGCTTGTCAGGAGTTAAAGAAACATTTTAGCTAAGAGCCCATTCTTGTTTTGCCTGATCCCTCCCTCCCATTCGTTGTGGAGGTAGATGCCTCTGAAGTCGGGGTGGGTGCCATTTTGTCCCAGCACCCCCTTCGGGACATTAAGCTACACCTGTGCGCCTACTTCTCCCGGTCATTGTCGGCGGCCGAATGGAATTATAGTATTGGTGACCGAGAGTTGCTAGCCATTAAGCTGGCGTTAGAGGAGTGGCGCCATTGGTTGGGAGGGGCTGAGCATCTGTTTGTGGTTTGGACAGACCATAAAAATCTCCAATACATTCAACAGACTAAGCGACGTAATTACCGGCAGGCAGGGTGGTCATTATTTTTAAATCGCTTTAACTTTACATTAACCCACCACCCGGGGTCTAAAAACACCAAGCCTGATGGCTTGTTGCAGATTTACGACCGCTCTAGTCACGACCCTATGCCGGAACCGGTTATCCCCACTGATCAGATTGTGGCTCCCGTTCAGTGGGACATTGAGTCTGATGTGCGGGGGGCCGTAAGGTCAGATCCTGGTCCTGGTGGGGAACCACCTGGTTGTTTGTTTGTTCCGCCTTTGGTACGCACCCACGTTCTCCAGTGGGGGCACTCTTCCCATCTTGCGGGTCACCCAGGGGTTCATCGGACCAAACAGTTCTTGGCCCGACGTTTTTGGTGGCCCAGCATGATGGAAAATATCCGGGGGTTTGTAGCAGCGTGCGGCGTCTGCGCTAGAAATAAAACTTCCCACCTCCCTGCCTCTGGTTTGTTGCAGCCATTACCCGTCCCTAAACGCCCGTGGAGCCATATTGCTCTTGATTTTATTACGGGTTTGCCTAATTCTGAGGGCAACACGGTCATTTTGGTTGTGGTTGACCATTTTTCTAAGGCCGCCCATTTTATCGCACTGCCAAAGTTGTCTTCAGCGCGGGAGACGGCCATTCTTGTTGTGGATCATGTTTTCCGCCTGCACGGTCTCCCGCAAGATATGGTTTCAGACAGGGGCCCTCAATTCATGGCTAAGTTCTGGCGGGCCTTTTGCAGTCTGTTGGGGGCCACTGTGAGCCTTTCTACTGGCTTTCGTCCAGAGACTAATGGTCAGACAGAGCGGACCAACCAGTCTCTGGAGAATACCCTTCGATGTTTGGCGGCTGATAATCCATCGTCATGGAGTCGTTTTTTTAGCTTGGGCTGAATATTCCCATAATTCTTTGGACAACTCCTCCACAGGCCTCTCACCATTTCAGGCTCAGTTGGGCTATCAACCCCCCCTTTTTCCTGAGACTGAAAAGGATTCTGAAGTACCTTCTGTCAATTATTTTATTCAACGCTGTCGCTCTGTCTGGGCCAGGGTCCGGTCCTTTTTGTTGCGATCTAGGCAGAGACAGAAGACTGCTGCTGATAGAAGGTGCCGGTTGGCCCCATCTTATTCGGTTGGCCAAAGAGTTTGGCTTTCTACTCGGGACCTTCCCTTAAAGGTGGAGTCACGAAAGTTGGCTCCTCGCTTCATTGGCCCTTTTAAAATTGTGCGAAGGATCAACCCTGTTACTGTCGGTTAAAACTCCCCAAGTCCTTGCGTATCCACCCCTCGTTTCATGTCTCAAGGCTAAAACCAGTTAGCACTAAGCGTCCTGGCTCGGTTGACAAGCCTCCGCTGCCGCCCACGGATAATTGAGGGGGCCCGGTTTATACTGTGCGTCGCATTTTGGCGAGGCGTGTGGGTCATGAGCCCAGTTTTTGGTGGACTGGGAGGGATATGGGCCTGAGGAGCAGTGCTGGGTCCCTTCTCGGGATATCCTCGATCCCAGCCTCATCTCTGAGTTCCGTGCACGGGGTTCTCGGGGCACTTCTGGTGCCGTCCCTTTGGGGGGGGTCCTGTCATGGTTTAGGCATGTGTTTGTTTGTTGGACCTTTCTTTGTTCTATCGTCCGGGACGATATTGGAGTTCTTTTTTATTGAATTCCTGGCCCAGCTGGCTGACTGAGCTGGGGTGGAGTTTTCCGGACTCTAAATATATGGCCGGGGGTTCGCCACGCCTATTGCTAGAGTGTCTGTTTGTTACTAGCACTTCGGCCGGAGAAAATCTCTAGACAAATTTCCTAGTGATTTGTTTTTTCCTTTTATTGTTAGGAATTGCTTCTTTTAGAAATTTTCTCTCTTGTTGTTTATTTTCTCTCGCACTGCTTCCGTTTTGCGGACTTTTATTTGTCCTTGGAAGCGCGAGCCTTTCCCGGAGGTGTTTACCTCTTTTGTGTTTGTCTCTTGTCTGGGCTGCTCATTTCTCTTTCTCTCACTGGTCGCGGCACCTGGCCTCCTATCACCGCCCATTACACTTGGCCCTCAGAACACGGCGGCGCTTCTGGATCATGCTCAACAATAGCTTCCTTTTTGCATGATAGAGTTTTAGGTGGCATCTGTGGATGGCACGGCGGACTGTGTTTACAGACAGTGGTTTCTTGAAGTATTCCTGGGCCCATTTAGTAATGTCAATGACAGAATCATGCCGGTGAGTGATGCAGTGGCGTCTGAGGGCCCAAAGATCACAGGCATCCAGTAAAGGTCTGCGGCCTTATCC
Source organism: Gymnothorax javanicus (assembly GCA_029692085.1). NCBI lineage: Eukaryota > Metazoa > Chordata > Actinopteri > Anguilliformes > Muraenidae > Gymnothorax > Gymnothorax javanicus. The sequence goes on from CM056196.1 coordinate 74,468,992, forward strand.
CTTATGCACAGAGATTTTTCCAGTTTCTCTGAATCTTTTGATGATATTATGCACTGTCGATGATGAGACCTTCAAAGCCTTCGCAATTTGATGCTGAGGAACATTGTTTTTTAAGTATTCCACAATTTTTTTACGCAAACCTTCACAGGTTGGAGAGCCTCTGGCCATCTTTACTTCTGAGAGACTCAGCCTCTCTAAGACATCCCTTTTATAGCCAATCATGTTACGCACCAGATGCCAGTTAACTTAATTACTTGCTAAATGTTTTTTCAGCTGATTCTCTTATATATTAATTGCTTTTTCAGCCCTTTTTTGCCTGTGTCCCAACTTTTTTGAGTCCTGTTGCAGCCAGAATTTGAAATAAGTTCATTTTGTGGATAAAAATGTAAAACGTCTCAGTTTCAACATATGAAATGGTATCTATGTTCTATTGTAAATAACATATTGGCTCATGTAATCTGAAAGTCATTGTATTTTGATTTTATTCACAATTTACACTTCGTCCCTACTATTTCGTAATTGGGGTTGTGTGTGTGTGTGTGTGTGTGTGCGCGCTGCAGCAGTCTTCCAATATGGCCTGCCATGTTTGCTCCGCCATAAAGCTAACTTTTCAGCATGCACTGCGTTGACCTAGATACGCACAGAGCCATAGAGAGAGATGTTCCAACTTCATTGACTCCAACGGACCATTTTTTTACAGCTGGGTTGAAGCGGAGTAGACTCAGTCATGATGCAGCTGAAAAGTCAGAATCCCTTAAACAATTACCTCCAGCTTTAAAGTCTTGTGTTACATTTCAGCAGTTTTTCAACATTTCTTCACCAATTTCCTTTGCCTCTCAGTTTCCAAGCACCTTCATTTGATAAGCCAACCTCTTCAACTTTTCTCGCTGAAGCAAGCACACAAATTTTCTTCAGACAATTTAGCCTTTTCTAGTTATATATTTTATATTCTTTTGTATTGTTTGTGCAGTGCCAGTCAGGGGTGCCAGAAATCTGCATGTTTTTTTCACCCCCTGCGATAATAACATGCAGACTTCTAAGAGTGCTGTTGAGCACCTGTTTCCTTACTTTTAAAACTTGGCTGAAGCGCTTTGGACTTTTGTATACTCTATTGTTTGGAGTGCTTCAGACGTTTGGGTAAGTCCGGTACAGATCAACCTGTCATCCGCAATTATCTCCAAATCGATTTTGAACCAAGCTGACCCACGAAAACAATATCTGCAACCTGTCTGTCCTGCTTTTGTTATCAAATACACTGCTCTGCATTTTTTTTGAAATGAGCTTATTACCTCCGCCAAACAAAGTTGGCAGGAGGTTATGTGATCGGTGCCGTTTGTCTGTTTGTTTGTCTGTTTGATTGTGAACAAGATAACTCAAAAAAGAATGAAGGGATGTCTCTGAAATTTTGTGGGTGGGTCGCTATTACATCAGGGATGGATCCGATGGATTTTGACCGCGATCAGTCAAACAATATGGCCATCACAGCCGCCATCTTGAAATCGTATGACACGCAATAACTTAACTTTGCTTCCACTCACCAAGATTTGGACTGTGCTGCCTTGGCAGCAGTTTGCACTCTATGAGTGCCTCTAGTTATAATTTGCAGTCTGGCTAACAGAAAAAGCAACCGTAAGGTGCAAAACTTTATGAGCCTTAAAGTGATGGATGAAATTGCGATCACTGTCTATAATTAAACCAAACTTCTTCCATACATCCGACTTGGCATTCAAGGATGAGATGTCAACAATCTGGTATTCACTATTTTGTTTACAAAAATAAATAAAAATAATGTAATCCAGGTTGATCCATGTCTTTCCCAGCCTCGCTGTCTATAAAGCAGAAGGAAGTTCATTTCACTCCTGCTGGATAGTATTCGAGGGGGTAACAATAGCATAATCAAAATAACATTATTTCATTTCTTTCTCCCAAACTGTTTTTTTCCTCACTCATTTTCATTTTATGAGGTTGATAATATTTATATTTTTACCCACGACCCTGAATTAAAGTTATTAAAAATATTTTGTATCCTTTTTTTATGGCGCATTCAAATGCGATCCAAGGATTCACGTTTTATGAAGACTTTTTTCTCAGATATATGATTAACCCCGCTGTGCAGATGTAGACGTCAGCAGACATAGAGCTGCTGTATTTATGTTCGCAGTTGCACTATTCTATCAATAGGTGGCACACCCAGAACAGTTATTGAATATTCACGAGGAAGCCACACTGGGACAAGATTTAGAATATGGACAAGTTAAGTCCCATCCCTGTTTCCCAGGAGTTGTATGAATTAAACTCCTCAGCCAAGCCAGATGTGCAAACTGCTCAATATTTGCCCATAGTATCTATCCAGCAGTTCAAAAAATGATCTCTAGCAACAGAAAAAATTGTTGTCCTTTGTTGCAACCACTTCAGCTATAATGAGCCAATGGTATCCTAATTAATTACTTAAAAAGAAACAGTTTTCTGAAGCAAAAATTACACATGGTATTGATACTGTCATTCTACTGTCAATTATTGTCATCACATATTAAAAAAGTGTCATTTCCCACCATGGATTTACATGTAGATTCTTCCATCGGCAAATTCAGAGCTCACTTTTGTACGTTCACTGATATCCAGTCACCCTAATGCTTGCTCAGTTCCATCTGCATAAAGCACAGTTAGAGTTCACGCCCACGTGAAACTTCCCTGGTAAATTGATATGTTTCTTATCCAATTCCAGAGAGTATAAACTTTCCACAGCAATTGAAAGACATTGATTGGACCTTCAGAAAAGTATTTAAACCCTTGCGTAACAGCAAGTTAGGTCGTTTTCTCTCAGCTTTGCGCAGCTGAAAACAACGTGATTGCACAGAAAAAAGGGATCCAAAACCGGCCTGAAGTGCTCAGGTTACGTTTTCAAGATTGAAATGTGACATGGACATGGTCAATGGAAATTATTGTGAATGAAACAGGACTGGAGGGTTCCTCTTTACTGAACCAGTCTATGTCTGTGTCTCTGGAGGAGGAATTCAATGAATAAAAGTTCTATGTGTAAGTATAATTGTACATATTTTTTTCACTTATGGCTATCTGTTTTTTTATCTTGTTTGTCATAGCCATGATGATCAAAGAGCTTGTTTGCCACATTGGTCAGTTAGAGTAACCGTTAGTCTTTGCTAATAATGCTGCAGGTGGTGGCGTTTTGCCCAGTGTGGCTTTTTGTTTTAGAATTTAGACCATATTTTAACGAAATAGAATGCCTAGGTTTTGGCTCATTTAAAATGTGAACAGCTCAAGCACTTCGGTAGACCCCCCTGCTAAGTTTGTTGCACTGATTCTGTACCATACTGCCTGCTTTTTCCTGATAGTGGAATGTCTGTTTTGTTAAAATAAGGGATATTTCAGACATTAATGTGTTAGTGAGTTATACTTCCTCCTTAAAAGGTGTGGAAAGTGTTTATACAAGCTTGCGAGCTCGGATGTGGGCACTGCTAGCTTTCCATTGCAGGGTGAATGTTCTGACCGTTAAAGGGGACCTATTATGCTACATTTCCAAATTTATATTTTGATCTTTGACTCCCCTGGAGTACTCCTGATCGTTCAAAGTCCAAAAAAGGGTCCTTATTTAGCATATACTGCCATCCTCAAAAAACCCCATTTGTAGTCCATTGTCATCTCTGCCTGAAACGCCTCATTTGGGTGGCTCTTCCGCTATGGCCCCCCTCCCCATGTACCCACTTTCTTCTGATTGGCCAGCTCTGTGGAGGGCAGAGCTGGGCAGGACTCAGCAGAACGCAGTTTTCCGGGTCTGCCTCCCTAATGTGATATGTGAGACGTGTCTGCCATCTGAGCTAAGCAATTGGCGGGGAAATTACACAATCAAACACAGTACATGTGTATAGATCTAATGAAATGAACTTGTTCTAATAAATGCAGCGGCGAAAGTGGAGGATGCAGTGCGAAAGTCTGGCAGCTCAAGCTCAAATTTGCTATCTACCTACTGCTGCGATGGTGAGTACACCAGTGTTTCTACTCTATAGCTAGGATTGAAGGAAAGCTAGAATCCACCCCATACAGACACATTTGTAGAACGGGTCGACATACCCAAGTGTACACCGGAGACCGTAGAAATCCGGTGGGTCTGAGTTTAGAGGGAAACATGGACAGTGAGGAGCAGCAAAAAGTGGACCAACAACTTGTGGACTGCTTCGGTGTGTACTATAAGGACCTGCTGGTTTGTGTGCATAACTGTGGCGTGTTGTTAGCGTGGAGTAACGAACAGCTTCTGCACTGGTATATGACGGAGGGGCAAAAGCTCCAGGCTAAACGACCTTTTCGGAAATTGGCCGTGGTAATGGTTTTCTTATTGCGTCGGAATGACCAGTGTTTGCTCACGAAAAATGGGCGCAATAAGCTGCTTTCACACTGGACACGAAACGAAGTTTTCGCGCGGCAGATTACATTCAAAGTCAATTCGTGTCTTTGCATTGACTTTGAATGTAATCTGTCGCGCGAAAAATTTGTTTCGCATCCGATGTGAAAGCAGCTTTTTGGATAGTACGCGACAGCTAGAGACAGCTCTGGTTATGTTATGAGCATAATACAGGTTTTACAGACCGTAAGTTCCGTTAGCGTGAACAGTTGCTTATGTGGAGCTAGCCCAGATATTGGTGAAGTATCCAGCTTACCTCGGTCATGATAAAGTGAAGCGATCACAAGCAGCCGTAAACAAACCCAAACACGTATCCCAAGCTCTGCAAAAACCTATGTCTGGTCTAACTGCAGCCTTTTCAGCCCAACTTTGCAGACAGATACAGCACCTCTCCGGTTAGCTTCAACTGTAGTGGCTACAATTGGGCAACCTTATGGTGAACTGCCACATTGATGCTTACCAAAGTGACACAAGCATACCGATCAGAATCATAGCATATAAGTTAACCAGGAGCATTTTTTATTAGCACGGCACGAAAACTAACATGCAGTTAGTAACCGAGCATTCGGAGACACACAGAGACAAACCCTTGCAATACAGGTTTTACAGACAACAAGTTCCATTACCGTGGACAGTTGCACCAAGCATCCAAATTACAAACAAGTATAAAAAGTTAGCTTCAAATGAGGTTTATGTTCACACACCTTCTGTTGAATTTCCCCTGATATTACTCTTGCATATTTAGGACACAAACGTTAGCAACAGTTACTTGGCTACGTCAGCCACAGTGCTACAGCCACATTCAACAGGCTATCAAGTTAGGTAGGCTTATACAGTAAAGCAACTTACAGCTTCTGCGTCTGTGAGTCACGGACAGTCGTGACTGCTCCAGACTTTATCTTCAGATATTTTACAAGGCCTGCGTTTGAGGCCAGTTGTTAGTGCCAACTATCGTTAGCGGTCCTGCTAGCCACCCGTAACACGTTAGCTTCACTTACATTAGTTGATGTCATATCGTTACTTACAGCTTGTGGCTCCAAGCGCTTGATCGATGCAACTGTTTCAGGTTTGAGAAGCAGCTGAAACGCTTATCCTGTGTCGAATTATCCTTTATTGACAAAGCTGTCTTTGGTGAAATGCTGAGCACAAACAGCTAACGTTCCCTTTGGCCGTGGCTGTTTGCTGCCAGCAAACAAAAAAAGCTACCCACTGTTTTCTGGTGGCATTGTCTTTTGGAAGAGAAATAGGTGCTTTTCTTTGCGTCCAAAAGTAAACGGACAAGCAGCTTTGGGAGAGATACTGACAAAACTGCACCTCAAATGATCTGCGGTTCTTCTTTTGTATTTCCAAAAGTGTAGATGCTAAGGCATAGTATGATCTGCGGTTGTTTGTGCCTGCTAGAATAGTTTCCGGTGTGGGCAGGTCCAGTGCCGTGATTGGCTCTGGCTAGGTCTGTATAATTGTAATTGGACAGCACAACCTGACGTCAGGTTTTGCCCAGATCTCGTGAAGATCTTGGGACGAGCTGCTCAGAGAGGAAATCACGTTCACGAAATCACGTTCTTGGATTACGGCAAAACCCCTGTATCATACGTTTAGAAACTTTTCAGAGGTTGAGTATGGACATCCAACATTATAACATTACTTATATGTATGAAAAGAAGGATCAGCATAATAGGTCCCCTTTAAATTAGCAGTTCCTTTAATGAGTATTTGTGCTGGCTTGTGTGATGCTGAAGAAAAATGGACAAAAGTCTAAACTTTACCAAGGAGAAAAGGCATGTTTTGGGTTTGGAGAGGTTACTGGTGACCATTGATGTCCAACTGCGCTTATATTGATAAATTCATTGTAAATTCCACCAGATAATCATTAATTCATATTGAATTTCATGCATCAAAAGTTGATTTGTGTTAAAAATATGATTATATATATGATTTGACAGTGCGCCATTTTGAGAGTTTGGGGAGCCACTTGGAGAGTTGTCCTATTTAGACGGGGGGCCAGAGGGGCCCACCACGCACCCCCCTCAGGATCCATGGGGACAATGATTTTATTGTTCCTTAAGTCCCTGCAGATGGTTTAAAACCTGTCCTCAAAAAATAAACAGTCATCTTCTATATTTTCCCATTGGATTTCTGATACCCCAAAACATAGGTATAGACATTAAAATTTCATTTCTATCTGCCTTAAAACAGAAGTTATGGCCAAAAATGTGATTTAGCCAATTTTGACAGTGCCGCGGCAACTTTCAAGATGGCTGTCAAAAAGAGGATTCTCCCACTTTTGTGCTCTTGGTATTCAATTATCTTGATGTGAGGGGTTAAAAGAACAAAATTAAGTAAGTGACATAGGTTCTTGGGGTTCCATGGTGCATTGGAAGATATTTATACAAAATTAGGATATATGATCCTAAAATATGCATTTTATTTACATTGTTTTACAGATGAGTGGCATTTCTAGGCCTATGAGGACAATATATACAGGCAGAAGCTTCTAAAAATGCATTTGGAAGTGCAAACTATGTCTAGAGGATTGAGCTAGAACAGATTGGATCCCACTACTAGCTCAGAAACGGCAAAAAATTGATGATATTTGCATATATGTTTTGTCACCCCCCAAAATGCAGGATTTGGGGACGTTTATATATGGTTTTGATTTTGGTGTAGAAAATATAGAAGATGACCGTTTATTTTTTGAGGACAGGTTTTAAACCATCTGCAGGGACCTAAGGAACAATAAAATCATGGTCCCCATGGATCCTGAGGGGGGTGCATGGTGGGCCCCTCTGGCCCCCCGTCTAATTTGGCTCATAAAGAGTAAGACAATTTTCAATTTCACACTCAGATGAAGTACACTTGTGGAGAAGGAGTGTATGATCCCAGAAATGTATTGTTATGACTCCCAGCGATTTTATAATTCTGTTTTTTTTTCATTTTCAATGCATTTTCATGATTTTTTATGACTTCCCTGCCAAAATCATGAAAATAAACTGAAGTACGATTAAATTCTAAATGTTACAAGTGTTTTATCTCAGTTGAGCCATTTTCTCCCTGTCCATGAAGCTGAAATCTTGGATTATAAAGCCTTAAATAGAGTAATGCATAAATAGCCAGATTTAGTTTCTGAGCACAGGGGTTAAAAAATTTTGAACAATATTTGAAGATACATTTCTATTATGAAACATTTTTGGACTGTACAGAGATCAGGTTTCAGCAGTGGTTTGCTCACGTGCCTATTTGGAAAATCCGCTCTTACATTAGCAATTTGCCAAGGTGCAAGGACATCTGGCCTTTAAAGTGAATCTGTCACGCATTTCCAAGTGGTTGAATTACTGAGTCTTTCGAATGGTTATGCTAAAGATATTGTTAAGACAACAAAAGAATATCAAAAAGGTAATTCAGAATGGTAGTATTTAAATTTTAAAATTAAGTAGCCGAGCTTCAACCATGGAACCGCAGCACAAGCGTGACTATTTGTTACGGCATCACAGTGAGAACTGTGCGAGAACCATTGGTGACTGACAGTTAGCTCGAGTGGAACAGAAATTTTGGTTTTGTCAGTGTCAGAAGGTTTGTATAAAATAGATAATTCAGACACCAATGGAAATGCGAGCATGGAGGAAATGATGTGAAACTTACTGTATTTGTAAGAGCCGTATGCATCAGAAGCTGATGATGAAAACACCGAGAGAGATAATGACCAAGGCGCCGCTGGCCCTGGTCAGCCTTCTGGCATAGCTGTCGACTTGACGCGACTGAACAATGTAGAATGGTACATTAAAAAGTGGCACCTCAGTCATCTTAATTGTCATCACTTCCATTAGAACTAACAATAAATATTTTGTGGTTGACTGCGTGCGCGCCACACAGCTATGAAAGCTGCGATGGAAATGAGTTCCTTTCGAGTTTAATTCCCTGCCTCCCACCAGTATACAGGTGTAGCTGGGATTCGAACATCTAAGGTTATGGGCTCCAGGAAAAATATCAAACAGAAATTCAACTCAGCTAAATGATAAATGGATGTACTGAACTGATTTCTTCCTCACGAATGAAAATCATACTCCTCCGAGGTATTTTGTACAGGCTAAAAAAATATTTTTACATCAACTCAAGTGGGAGGCAAGGGGAGCCCTGCTAGGAATCTCTCGCTCATATGTCACTTCCACTTTCTCCTAGGGCCAGCACTGTTGATTCAGCAATATTGGACACTAAAAATAAAAATGATCAGTGCTTTAATGTTGCATTTTCTGTTATTCTTCTTACTGTTTGACAATCACGAGTGTACAAACGATCGTTTTTCTAACAGTTGGAAACAGGATGCCAGATTCACTTTAAAGGGCATGGGAGATGACACTGATTGGTTTATTTCATGTTACACCCAAAACTCTCCTATGATCAATTGTGAACTTAAGTAGGACCCCTTCCCACCTTGCACCTTAGTGCCCTGATAACCTGCCATTAAACTTACAAAAATGGATTTGGACACAAAAACACACTTGCGCCACGCGCTTCAGGCCGTGCACTTAGATCATTAAAATAGGGCCGTTAGTTGCTAATTAGTTGCAAATTAATCTTAAATGGGAACGAGTTTGGAGAAGTACTGTGCTTTAAGGTGAGGTGCGAGCAGGACTGTAATCCCTCAAATGGTAAGTCCTGGGTGGAAGAGGCAAAAAAGCTTTAAATCATATGTCTGATATTTATATTCACACAGTACATTGCAACAGTAGTCAAACAGGCAGAATTTCAACCATTTTTCTCTTAAGAAAAATGGATAAGAGGTGTAAGAGCTGTAACAGTAAGTAGCCATTAACATCTGTATTTGAAGCTGAAATATTGCCAATATAGCTTCTAAATGTATGAAGACATGCAGAGGTTGGGCTTAACATCATGTCTGTTTTTTATTGGGGAGGTTTCTTGCCACTCTATTTTATTTTGTCCAATCCACTTCACTTCTCAAAACAAAACGGTGCCTTTGATCCAAAGACTTGAGTTTCATTTTCGCTACTAGAACTCTATGAGCATCATTGTGCTAACCATCCAAATGAGTTGGCATCGGTCATAAAAAGCTCATGGAAACAGTGCAGTGATAAAAAGGAATTAATCGCTCTGTTTGAAAGCTTTAATCGAATTAAAAATGCAATAACAAGCAGCTTCTTTTTCCAAAAGTATGATATGAAATTCAGTCACTTCTGAATGTAATGCTGCAGCCACCAGGTCTTATTCTGTTAATGGCCTTTAATATCTGGGAAAATATTCCGAGAAACTAATTTTACTGGCACTGAGGTGACATGATATAGCCCCTGGCTGTCCGGGTGGGATATGCTGTGGATGAAACTGGCCTTCTGGGGCTTGGACAAAACCATACTGTTTAGTCTCAATTTAGAAACTGTACTTTGCAGTGTAATCTACTGGTACTTGGGAAAAAATATCTATTTCTGGTCAACCTCAGTACCAGTTTATAGAAATTGTGACTTTGAGCTGAGTTAAGATAACTGGACGTAGCAGCTCTTCTGTTGCAAAGGGTAAAGCTGAGTATTTACTGACTTTCTCAATGTTATATTTGCAACATGCATTTTCCTAATTTCATCATGGTTACAGCCCTTGAATTTTTCTTGTTTCCGCTAACTGCAATAAACTATGAAGTTTGGTATTATTATTGTTGTTGTTGTTGTTGTTGTTATTTCAAGCTGCAACCGGATTAGCCTGGAATGGTCCCTCAGAGTGGCAGTGTGAGTTGCAATGCTAGCACTGGGTCTGATTCCAGCAATGGTCTATATAATGGCTTATTATATTCTGAGCTGGCAATAGTCAGACTCTAAACCACACAACTGGCCCTAGCTAGAAACTGCCATAAGAATGTTGCTCCTGCGATTCCTGCAACCACACAATGGTATTTTTAATCCCACATAAACCAGCTAATTCTGGTATTTTCTGTGTACATTTGCATTGCCTATGGCCTACAGACTCCTTTTTTCAAATGCGCAGGACATGCTTCAGTCTGTTATGGGTTTTTGCCTGTCCTCTCTTCACCTCATTCACCTTTCACTGCTTGAGTGCACATAACCCCTCTGTATTCATGCAAAAAGAAAATGGAATAATTAACTGAGCATAATTGCAGAAAGATATTTAGAGATAACACTGTATTTGAAGGTAAAATGTTTGAAATTACTTTGGAGCTTCAGTACTTTACACGTCTACCAGGACAATATTCCACCCAAATCCATCTTTTAATTGTTTGAATCAACATCACACAAACTTTGGAGATTGGGAATGATCTGGTAGCTGTTTTTCTCCTCAATGTTCCAACTTGCCTTTGTTTGGTAGTTCTCACTTTTGAAAAACTCTGTCAAGCATATGCAGGGAATACTCAATCACAGCATGGTCCCCAATCCCTGCCAGAAAGCCTCAATTCAATTCATCTGATAGTAAAACAAACACAATCTGGCAGGCAGAAAGCAGACTAGCTACTACAGATTCAAAAGTACACATAATTCAGCATAAAAAACAAGAAAGAAAGACAAATGACATCAGCCTGCATTGTAAAACATTGGCTGTTTGATGGCTTTTGTCCCTGTGTGCTGCACATATTTCTGGTTACCTACAGTACTCTGTTCAGAGGATAATTCATCCTTTAAGCACAACTATGCTTTTTCATTGAAAATAATCTCCTGCATAGTCTATATTACCACCCAGATTCAGTTGGTCAGATAGAAAGTATAGCCTATTTGGATGTGAATGCTCACAATATCCATTAATCTAGCATGCATGACCAACTACTTGATTCTATTGCAGCTGTGGCCACAGTTGCCCCAACATAAAATAAAACATCTATAACTCTTCTGCACTTGGTTTGTCAATAATGAGCCAATGTTGGCCAAATGGGTCGAAACAGGAGTAATAATGAGATGTGAAGAGTGAAAAGCAACACCCATCAGGAGTTGTCAGAACCGCAGATGATGAGCCCAATGACATCTTCAATTTTCACTATCAAATTGCTTTGTTGCACAAGCTGTCTGACACTGTTTCATTTCAGCTTTAGACAAGGACATAATGCTGTGGAGTGCAATAGGAAAATACAATTTCATCACTGAGAGAGGGCATATGAATATCAGGAGAGGGAATCATTGATGAATGAGAAAAACAAATCATTACAGATATTTGATGTTTGTGTTTTTTTTTCCAAATACAATTGAAAATGTTTGAAAGGGTTTAAAAGTACAACCCCAATTCCGAAATAGTTGGGACAAAGTGTAAATTGTGAATAAAATCAAAATGCAATGACTTTCAGATCACATGAGCCAATATGTTACTTACGATAGAACATAGATAACATTTCAAATGTTGAAACTGAGACATTTAACATTTTTATCCATAAAATGAGCTTATTTCAAATTTTCTGGCTGCAACATGTCTCAAAAAAGTTGGGACACAGGCAGAAAGGGCTGCTAAAAGCAATTAATATATCAGAGAATCAGCTGAAAGAACATTTAGGAAGTGATTAAGTTAACTGGCACCAGGTTTGTAACATGATTGGCTGTAAAAGGGATGTCTTAGAGAGGCTGAGTCTCTCAGAAGTGAAGACGGCCAGAAGCTCTCCAACCTGTGAAGGCTTGCGGGAAAAAATTGTGGAATACTTTAAAAACAATGTTCCTCGGGGGGGCGCTGCGGAGCTTTAATGGAGTGAGACGTGAGTTTGGAGGCTCCTGCCGATTTCGATCAAAACTGTAATTTATTTGCGCTTTTCTATCACATTTTCGATCTGGTCTTGCTGCGCAGCACTTTTTGTGGGGACGTACAACTTTGGACTGCATAAAAATGTCTGGAAAGAACTCAAAAACTCGTAACACTATTCAGACGCAATTGCGGCCTGGTCTGCAAACCGTGTCCACGCCCTCGAGTGAGCTGTCTGTTCCTGCGGAGGTCGCCTCGGTGCACGCCATTCCTGACATCGCCGCCCTTAAGCTCGAGTTGCTGGCTTCGTTAAGGAAAGATATTGCTGATATTTTTTAAAAGGAACTCCAGGATACTCTTGGGGATGCTTTGTCCACTATCAAGCTCGACCTGCAAGCGGTGAAGACACAGTTGGCGAATGATAAAGCTGCAACCGATTCAACCATGTCTAAACTCAAAGGTACGGTCGGAGAGATGGAGCACGCGCTCACCGAGTGCTCCGATGACATTGCCGAGATGAAAATTGCTATCCGGTCCCTCACAGCTAATGTAGCCAAGCTGGAAAATAAATGTGAGGACTTGGAGTCTAGATCACGGCGCAACAATGTTAGGATAGTGGGAGTACCGGAGGGTCCTGACACTTGTTCCACGACTGCCGTAGCTGCCTTACTGAAGGAAGCGTTTGATCTGGTAAAGGAGCCGCTTTTGGATCGGTCCCACCGAACCCTCCAACCGAAACCCAAGCCCGGCGATCGTCCACGCGCCATAGTGTGCAGATTTCATTATCACAGTGACTGTATTGACATTTTGCGCCGCGCTTGAGAGCTCAGGCAGATTAAAGTCAGAGACTTGGTCATTTCAGTCTTCCCTGACCATACTGCCAAGATAGCTCGGGCTCGGGCTGCATTTAATGAGGTTAGGCGTCAACTTCGTGGCATAGACGGTGTTCGGTATGGCTTGATTCATCCAGCGCGACTTTGCATTACATATAATGGTGTCGAGAAGGACTTTGTCTCAGCGGAGGTAGCCAGCAACTATGTCAAAACTTTGATTTCTGGGTGAGCTCTAATAGCTTTTCAGACCTGTGCTCTGCCATTGCGTAGAGCTTGTGGACTCGCTGGCCTTGCCTTTGCCGTTTTTCGGTTTGTTGCACTAATAGGCTGGTGTTACTATGATTTGTTTTTGGTGGGCAATATTCTCCCTGTATCCTACTGGATCCTGTTATAAAGTAAGGTTGTACCATATTTTATATTTTTGTACTTTAGATCAGTACTGTCTGATTTTGTGTTTTCTTTTTTCCATTTGCACAGGACGCAGGGTCTACTGTTATTTGCCAACTCGTGTTTTCGCGTGTTTTATTATATCAATCCGCTCTATGTGGAAATATGCTTTGTGTTGTCAAGGCGGACATTTTTGTTTTGTTGGAATGCTCACCTTATAGATGAAAAAATATTTTGCAAGGTGAGTTCTTTCAATATTGTGCGTTTATCAATGTGCGCATGTTGTTAAATGGAGCTGAGATCAGCGGGAGGTTTCTTTTTCTCCTTTTCTCTCTTACTTGGTTTTGCCTAGACTCCGGGTTGTTCAACATTGTTGTGGGCAACTTTTGGTTATTGTGGGAAACACTGCTGTCTCCTTTGTTCTGTGGTTATAAGGGGACTTTGGGTGTATTTGTGTTTTGGGGTATGTTGGGGGGAGGGTGTCCCTACTCGGCTCTTTATGATCATGTACATTTTTGTTTAAATGGCTAATGGTAATATAGACCCCAGCATTGCTGGGTCAGGCACACCTCTCAGATTTATTGGTTGGAACATTAGAGGCATGGGGAATCCCGTTAAGAGGTCTAGGGTTTTTGCACACTTGAAACGTTTAAAGTCTGAAATAATATTTCTACAGGAGACCCACCTTCGTGTTAGGGATCATCGTAGATTATGTTGCCCTTGGATAGGTCAAGTCTTCCATTCGAACTTTAATTCAAAAGCCAGAGGAGTCGCCATTTTGGTTAGTAAGAAAGTTCAGTTCTCGTCCACTGATGTTATTGCCGATAGGAATGGCAGATACCTCATAGTTGCTGGTACCCTGATGCAAAAAAAGGTTTTACTGGTAAACGTATATGCCCCGAACTTTGATGATGTTGAATTTACAAACAGATTGCTGAGTAACATCCCCTTTTTGAATACTCACCTGCTGATCCTCGGAGGGGATTTTAATTGTGTTTTTGACCCAATCCTAGACCGATCTAATCCTCATAATTTGTCTCAATCTGCAATGTCTAAAACATTCTCTGATTTTATGAAACAAAATGGTCTTACTGATCCGTGGAGATCTCGTAACCCCTCTATTAAAAAATTTTCTTTCTTTTCTCAGGTGCACCATTCATACTCTAGGATTGATTATTTTTTTATCGATAATACGCTTAATTCATGTGTAAATTCTTCTGATTATTTAGGTATTGTAATATCTGACCATTCACCTTTATTATTAGATATTCAATTTTCCACCTATAAGCGTAGCCGACCACTTTGGAGATTTAATTCTCTTCTTTTGGCAGATAAAGATTTTTGCGAATTTATTTCAAATTCTATAGATGAGTTCTGGTCTTTCAATCAAAATGATTCCTCTTCATATTCATTGTTATGGGAGACACTTAAATGTTACCTGAGAGGTCAAATCATTTCCTATTCTGCTCTTTCTAATAAAAAGATTAATGCTAGGCGTAATGAACTTACATTGGCGATTAGTAACCTGGATCAAAATTATGCATTGAATCCTTCTCCAGAATTGCTTAAGCAGCGTTTGAAAATGCAGGCAGATTTCGATCTCATTTCAACCAAAGAGGCGGAGCGCTTATTACTATATAGTCGTGGTTCCTATTATGAATATGGCGATAAGGCAAGTCGCTTACTGGCACATCAGTTACAACGACAGTCCACTTCCCGTTTGATATCTAGTATAAAAAACACTTATGATACTACTACTACAGATCCCTTGGAAATTAATGCTATTTTTAAATTATTTTACTCTTCATTATGTAAGTCTGAATTTCCTACAGATAACACTAAAATGAATGATTTTCTACGTAATCTTTCGAATCCTGTTATTGATACTAATACTGCTGAGCAACTGGACTCCCCACTCTCCCTTGAAGAAGTTTCAAATGCAATTAACACGTTGACTGCCAACTACAAGATAATTCGTAATGGCGGGTCAGGACCGGCGCTAGACTTGAAAATTCGGGGAAAATTATCCATCCCTTTATTGACGGCAATTAGTCCTGGCAAATTCTAGACGGTTTTCCTTTATAAGCACGTTTTCCAATTCAAGAATAATCTAGTGGCAATTGAAGACACGGTTTCTCTCCCCCATGCGATCTAACAACAAATAATGGGCTACATTCAGTAGAGAAAATAATTTAATTATAATTAGGTCTATGCACTGGCACTCAGCAACGTTAATTTTTTTTTTTTTTTTCCCAGCGACAGCGCATTTCAGAACTCATTTGCGAATGAAGGTAATTTCGGCGACAAATCGACACCTGTTTTTGCAGCACGGTCACGCAACTTGCTGTAAAAAATAGACGGCTGTCAGACTGGAAAATGTAAACGGAGGAAACCACGTACTTGTCACCAGAATTACCTTAATTCGCTGAAGAGTTCTGAAATGCCGCTCTCGCTGGAAAAAAAAATACCGTTGCTGAGTGCCAGTGCGTAGACTTAATTATTATTAAATTATTTTTCTGTACTGAATGTAGCCCATTATTTGCTGTTAGATCGCACGGGGGAGAGAAGCCGTGTCTTCATTTGCCACTTGATTATTCTTGAATTGGAAAACGTGCTTATAAAGGAAAACCGTCTAGAATTTGCCAGGACTAATTGCCGTCAATAAAGGGATGGATAATTGCTCCCGAATTTTCAGGTCTAGCGCTGGCCCTGACCCGCCACTACGAGTTATCTCGTAGTTGGCAGTCAACGTGTTAAAACTATGCAATCCAACAGAGCCCCTGGCCCAGATGGGTTTCCGATTGAATTTTTTAAAACATTTATTGGCAAATTAGCTCCGCTACTTTTATCCGTATTCAATGAATCTCTGGAAAGTGGTTCTTTACCACCAACCTTGACACAAGCCACTATTGCTCTCCTTCTTAAGTGGGACAAAGATCCAACCTCCTGTAGTTCTTATAAACCATTATCTCTGCTGAACGCGGATGTAAAGGTGTTGGCTAAAGTAATTGCATCCTGTTTAGAGAATGTGCTTCCTCATATAATATCCGAAGAGCAAAATGGATTTATAAAGGGATGTCAATTGTTTTTTAATACCGAACACTTTTCAACATAATTTACTCAAAATATTCATCTGTACTCCCTGAACTTGTGATTTCCTTAGACGCTGAAAAAGCGTTTGACAGGGTGGAGTGGGAGTACTTGTTCGCAGTTTTGAAAAATTCGGATTTGGTGATAAATTTATTTCCTGGATTCGTCTCCTTTATTCGTCCCCTAAGGCCAGCGTCCACATGAACAACGTTTATTCTGATTATTTTGCCCTTGGGCGTGGAACTCGCCAAGGTTTTCCCTTGTCACCTCTGCTTTTTGCCATCGCTATTGAGCCTCTGTCCATTACATTAAGATCTTCCTCCATGTTCAAAGGAATAACTCGTAATGGGGTTGAATATAAACTATCTCTGTATGCGGATGATTTGTTATTGTATATAACCGACCCTATGCTCTCAATTCCTGCTGTATTGGGTATTCTGGAGAATTTTAGTACCTTTTCAGGGTATAGATTGAATTTGGGGAAAAGTGAGGAAAAGTGTTTTCCTATTAATATTGCAGCATGTCATCTTCCACAGTCAGATTTACCTTTTCAACTTAGTCCAAGTGGTTTTAAATACTTAGGTATTAACGTGACTCGTTCTTTATCTAGCCTTGCATCTGCCAATTTCACTCCTCTTATTTCAAAGACTACATCCGATTTTCAAAGATGGGGTAACCTCCCTCTTTCACTAATCGGTAAGATCAATGTTGTTAAGATGAATGTTTTACCTAAATTTTTATTTTTGTTCCAGTCAATTCCTCTTTTTCTGCCTAAATATTTTTTTGACTCACTGGATAAGATAATTGGTTCTTTTATCTGGGGTGGGAAATCGCCTAGGGTTCGTAAAACTTTATTGCAGAGATGCAGACTTCGTGGAGGACTTGCATTACCTAATTTTTTAAATTAATACTGGGCAGCTCATATTCATAAGCTCTGCTACTAGTTAAAATCTCCTGGATCTTCTTGGTGTAAATTGGAATTATCATCCTGTATTATATCCGGAAGTGGAAGATAAATGTGATAAGTGTCATGGCTCTCCTTGTCATCTTAGCCATATGTTTTTTCTCTGTCCTGATTTGAAAGGTTTTTGGGCTAGTTACTTTACTATTATGTCCACCGTTCTTGAGGTAAATCTCCAACCTTGCCCTCTGATTGCCATATTTGGGATTCCTGACCCCGCACTTGCACTTAACTCTATACAAAAGGATATTATTGCTTTCACATCCTTACTAGCAAGACGTTCCTTATTGTTACATTGGAAGTCTACTAAATATCCTTATATTTCCCGATGGCTTACGGACGTCATGTTTTTCTTAAAGCTTGAGAAAATTAAATACACATTGAGAGGATGTATAGTAAAATTTTTTAATAAATGGCAACCCTTTATTTCTTACTTTAATAATTTGGAGGTACTACCCAATTGAATGTGTGCCTGTTATTGTATCTTTTATGTCATAAATAATTGTAATATGTGTGCTGGACGCGATGAGCTGAGTGGGGACGTGGGTGGGGGGGGGGGGCGGTTATTGTTCAGAAAGGAAAAAAAAAAAGGAAATAGGTAAATGGTATGTCTGTGATTGTATGTACTGTAAATTTCCTCAATAAAAATACTTTGAAAAAAAAAAAAAAAAACAATGTTCCTCAACGTCAAATTGCAAAGGCTTTGAAGGTCTCATCATCGACAGTGCATAACATCATCAAAAGATTCAGAGAAACTTGAAAAATCTCTGTGCGTAAGGGACAAGGCCGAAGACCTTTAATGGATGCTTGTGATGCCCTCAGATGCTACTGCATCACTCACCGGCATGATTCTGTCATTGACATTACTAAATGGGCCCAGGAATACTTCAAGAACTGTCTGTAAACACAGTCCTCCGTGGCATCCATAGATGCCACCTGAAACTCTATCATGCAAAAAGGAAGCCATTGTTGAGCATGATCCAGAAGTGCCGCCGTGTTCTGTGGGCCAAGGCTCTGGTGGGCACCACCAACAGAAACAAGCGCTCGCTGCCTCCATCTGCGCACTAAAGAGCTGGCCTACACGAGACCAGAGTGATGCAGAGTGACAAGGCCACCCTCACCATCTACTAGGCCAAGGAGAAAAAATATGTGTGTATCCTCAGCACGATGCACACATCGGTGGAGATAAGGGATGACCGAAAAAAGAAGTCAGAGACGGTTCACTACTACAACAGGACGAAAGTGGGAGTGGACGTCCTGGACAAGATGCTGAGGCAGTACTCTACCCGGGCTGCAGCCAGAAGATGGCCACTCGCAGTTTTCTACAACATGCTTGACATGGCCACACTGAACGCCTGGGTTCTGCACCGGAGCTGCGTGGACACACGCATGCCCCGGTGAATGTTCATCCTGGAGCTCTGCAAGGAGTTACGCAGTGAGTACATCACAGCGGCAGAAGAAGCAAAAAGGCCCATTGTCATAAGCGCCAGTTTAGGGGGGGGGATGGGGGGGACAATGAAAAAATTCCCCATATCATTTTATCCACAAACGGCCACTAAATGTGCCTGCAGAGAAACAGGAGCTTTTTTTTTTATTCATAGAGACAGGTAAAGAGTTCAGAATAGAATTTCAGCAAAAAAGTAACTGCGAGGATGAGGACAAGAAAGAGCTGAGTCACCAATAGGCATGTTCTCATCAGACCGAAGTTTAAAACAAGCGCTATTTTGCGGTTTTGAAATTAGCCCGATGTCAAATTAGCCGGCTATTCTTGCCTTTTGAAGACACCGATTGCGCGCTATTTGACCGGGAAATTTTCCCCCAAAATCCTTGTTTAGTTCCTGAAATAGCCTGCGAATTATTAATATTGCAGCTTTCGTCCATCTCGTCGTGTGCTTTTTCAATATCCTGCCTTTATGTCAAATAATGCACTAGTGAGGTAGCTGCACAAAAATGCAAGTTTTTGGATGTTTTAAGTGACCAAATTATCATGGTAGAGGAGAAAGTTGCGCATGCCCTACCAACCTGATATGTCATCAGTAACATGGCTGTTGCTATTAAATGCTATTACCGCGTACAGCAGCACTAGAAATCAAACTCTAAATTTTCTTGACTGGATGTAGTCAACACACCCAAATGCTTCTCTGGGTACCCAAACATCAAGGTGAGTGGAAAAAGTACTGATTTCATTTGATATTGTTTGAATATGGAATTCCTTCCCAGCTAATGACCAATTTCGTTCTTGTTTTCTTTCCAGAAATTTGACGTTTGCTTGTGCCTCTATGAAATATTACCTGCGGTATTAACTGCTAACAATGGTATTCGTACAATATTTTTTGCAGTAACCCTGTTCATGACCGCGCTGCTACACACTTGTATTTATGCACGTGCATGCGACCTGTTTTAGTAGTGGTGCCCACCGGAAAATGGGACTCCCCCAAAAGCCAATGTGTAATTCAAACCCTGATAGTAACTGTTACCCCTTTCCTACTACAAACTGCGTAACCCAGGGATATGCCGCCCCACGTTAAGCTTTTCCTACCCCGGGGCTTGTTAACTCCGATATGTGTTCCCATTACTACTCATTACTCTGGTGTTTCGGTGTTCGGTTTGCGCCTTGCGATTTCCCACTTCTGCTGTATACGTTCATTGATAAACGCCAATTTCTGCAAATTACTCCATCAGTTTTGCTGGTAACCGTCAGGCGCGTCGCTAGAACAGGGAATTGGGGGGGCACAGACACGTCCCTTTATGAAAAGAATTAGTCCTGGCTAGTTCTTAATCATTTTCCTTTACTGACGCGTTTTCCAATTATCGTAACTGGCAACTGAAGACACGGTTTCTCTCCATATGCGATCTAACAGCGATTAGATCAAAAATGCTTATTTTTGCTCAAGACTCTGCCCACTGAACATGTCTCTTTCTTGTTAACTGAACCTCCACAAAGGTTGCTCTGTTGCAGTTTTACTGCTTCTGTCTTGCCATCTCAATCGTTCTCTCTCCCGAGAAATCTTTGTCTAGCTGCATGCGCTCTGACAAGTGCAGGTCTGCTAGCCCCACTACCGGGCTGTCTCTTATTAGTTCATCCCTCCATAATTGCAGCACTCCATAAATTGCAAAGTTAAGCTCCAGCGTGTGCAAAGCAGTCACAAATGAGTCCACCGTTTAATTTTCTCCTTGTTTTCTTGTGTTAAAGCGTGCTCTTTCATATATCTCCTTGTTTTTAACAACAAAGAAGCTATGAAATCCATCTCTTCCCGCGGCATATTGTCGTTGCTGTGCACCAAACAGTTTTAATCCTTTCAACATGTCATCCGCCTCGTTGCCTATACAGTGCACTATAGTATTAACTTGGTTTTCTTCCACGGTTGTGTGGAGATTGCTTGCTTGCCTAAAGCGTTTGAATCTCTTAATCCATTTCTCCCATTCATGGGGCTTGGTGACGTCAAATGGCTCCAGTGTTTGGATACGGAACATAGCACGCGGTAGAGAATGATATATCATTTGTGCGGTAGAATGAAGTTTCAGATTCATGAGCACCATATATGCGACTCATTCAGCATTCCGTGTTTTTGCTTCAAGCTTGTTTAGTGGCTTGGAATTGTGTTTCATTTTATTAAAAAAGTAGTTTTCATGGGCTGCCAGCTAAGTTCCATTCCACTAAGTGGTTTTAAAATATGACTAAGTTGCTGCACGGTTAACATGCCCTTGGATGTCGTTAGTTGTGAGATGCACTGCTGCCCCTAGAGCCAGGGCCATTTGGATTCGAGAAAATAACCCAGCCGAGCAACCAGGTCACGGTCCAACATCGCCTTTTGAAGTGTTAACTGCAAAGCCTATGGTGATGTCTCAGCTCAAACAGAAAAAGCACTCTGTGTAATGGATCCATTGTTTCCTTGTTGCTAGATTCTTTTGGTGTTACTCAGCACTTAATTGATGAATGAAAGCAGTTGATTACTCAGGTAACTTATCTTACCTGGTGTCTTCGGTTTAAATCCGGGTGGAGAAAAAAAGTCACCACAGCCTGCAGCTCTCCAGGACCAGGGTTAGCCACCCCTGCACTAAGGGAATAATGAGCCAATCAACCAAGTAGCAAGAACCACCCACAAGGCTCCTAAAGCCAATTAAGCAGACATGCAGGTTGTGACAGAAATCTACACGGAAACCCAGATTTGTCAATGCAGTTGGATATTTAGCATAGTTGTTGGTGATTATAGGAGTGCAAAATACAGATAAAAGTTTATAGGGCAGGGGTGGCCAACCCTAGTTCGAGAGAGCCACGGGCTGTGCTGAGTTTTGTTTTCTCCACCCATTTTAAACCTAAGACACCTGGTGAGAGAAGTGAGGTGTATAACCCACTGTTTAAATTAATCAATTAAGTGCTGAGTGACACCAAAATCCAGCAGACGCTGGGGCTCTCCAGAACCAGGGTTGGCCATCCCTGCTGAAGAATATATTTTTGAGGCCAACCACAAAATAAAATCTAGGCTGACAGAATTCCAGAGGGAGTGCCTATGGAGCCAGTTCCCAGTTTGGGATGTTCTCTTACTTCCAGTATCAGCATATGTGCCACTAAGCCAGTGAACAGGGTATTGTCCTTCCAAAATAGAATCTCAGTTACTGACCATTTTCAGGGCCTCTGTTTTCATACAATTAGGTATCAACTCCAATCTGCATTTATAATTCTCTACTGGCTAGCAGGAGTGGCAAAAATTTTTCTTCAAAATCATTGACATGACTGTCGCATCCTCGTGTGAATGCCGTTTCTCCTATTCAGCAACTTGCTTATATATTAGAAATATGTCTCCTTTGACTGGTTTACATCTCGCGTGTATTCCCCTCCCTGGCTGGGTCTCATTTCATTATTACTTCCTGATGGCTCAGTGAAGTGTTTTCTAACCCCCGCTTTAAGTTGCAAGTTGGTGGAATGTAATTTCCTATTTGTGCTTAGAGCCATTCAGTATTCTTGTTAAAAACTCTTTGTCTTTATTAAGCTTAGTGTTACCATAATGACAGCTATTTGCAGAAGCTTTTCTCTTTATTCAGTTCAAACAAGCTTCCAAGCTTACTTAGGGTCCAGGATTGGGACTACATTCAAGTTAACCCAGCTCAAGTCAGTTTATTTGTCCAGTTTCATAGGAACAACATAGGTTCCAGGATTGGGACTGCCTTCTTGTTCAGCTTTCCAAGGGCATTCCTCCATTGACTTTGTTTGGAACAAGATCCCAATCCTTCCACGGTTTTCAAGATTGGATCTAAGTTCCCCTCAAGCTACTCCATCCTCCTCTGGGACAGTTCAGCTCTGGTGAAGTGTGCACTCCACGTGGCTGTCCTCCTGGAAGCCACGAGCCGCCGACTGACAGCCCCGCTTCATCCAATACATCTGTGCTGAACTGTTTTCTCGTCCTCTGGATTCTGTCCCCACTTCTCTGCTGGGGTTCCGTCCCCAACTATACTGTACTGCTGTCAATAAATGTACTGGATTGTACTCTGCCTTCGAACTTGATTCCTGGTCTGGATCATAACACATGACAGCAGCTATTAGGACAAGTTTGAGTGAAGTGAAGCAGGCAATGGATTTGTGCGTTGTTTTTTTTCAGACACATAGCCAGAGCACTAACTGAGGCCTTTAGATGACATGATTAGTTTTACCTTTGCTCATTGAAGAACACCATAATGAAGTAGGGTCATTCCATGTCAACTCAGCCACCCAGGTACATGACACCTCTCAGATTTTGCTCAAACTTTGTCCAAAAATATTTTATGGTACCAAAAAAAAGAATCCCAACTTTTGTGTCGATATCTCCAACAGTTTTCATGTGGTGCCCTCTTGAAATTTGGGGGCCACACCCATTTTTTATTTATGTGAATTGGTCATTTCATTTTGCAGCATTTTGGAAGGACCATAACTTCTCACATAATAGAGATAGGAAGCGTAACTGTGATGTGCTGGTGTACTCTGGCCCATATATCAGGACTCTGGCGGCAGAATCCTGATACACAACCCCCACCTGGAGTGGTCCACCAGGAGAGTTCTGACGTGGCGCCCTTTCTGCCACAACTGCCTGCTGAGGGCACCTAAGACGGCGGCAGCTCGGGGTTCGGGGGAGGATCCTGTGTACCTGACCGGGGTCCCCAGGGAGTACCACGACTTGGAAAAGGTCTTCTCCAAGTCCAGAGCTCTCTTTTCCTTTGTCAAGAAGAAGGATGGTGGACTGCGCCCGTGCATCGACTATCAAAGTCTCAATGCCATTATGGTAAAGAACCGATACCCTCCCTCTAATCTGCCCTGTCAAGCCAGACGGCAGTATCTGCAAATTTCTCAAAATTGGGAAAACCTGCCATTGACCCTCTACAGCACAGCTCCATCTATTTTTAGTAGAGATTAGCCTGATCAATACACATGTACAGAGTTATTGCATGTGCAAGGTAGCAGTATCTACAAAAGTAAGGCAGGAGGTCAAGCTAAAGGGCAGTATCTGTAGTATCTCCTATCTGGGTCCATATCCGTATCTCCTATCTGGGAATATTCCAATTCACCAGAAATTCAGGGTCTAATAGGAAATCAATGTCATTGAAAGCATTGTGGTCCATGTAATTGCTTTCCAGTACCAGGAGTAAAACTTTAAGGCTAATTTTCTCAGTTTCACTATTTTGCAGATACTGCTGTCTGGCTTGACAGGGCAGTAATGGCCTCTGCTTTTGAGCTCCTTCAGGGTGCTACTGTCTTCACGAAGCTTGACCTTCGGAACGCTTAGCACCTGGTCAGGATCCAGGCAAGTGACGAGTGGAAGACGGCGTTCAACACCCCGAGGGGCAACTAAGAGTACCTCGTCATGCCATTTGGCCTGTCCAAAGCCCCGGCCGTCTTCCAAAACCTGGTCAACGATGTTTTCTGTGACATGATCAATGTCTTCGTCGACTTTGACGACATCCTGGTCTTCTCCTGCACCCTGAAGGAGCACAAACAGCACGTCCGCGCGATCCTGCAACGTCTCCTGGAGAACCAGCTCTTTTGTTTAAAACCACCTTTCTTGGATATGTGATCTCTCCAGGAGGCGTTGCTATGGATCAGGAGAAGGTAAGGGCAGTAGAAGACTGGCCGGTGCCTTCTTCAAGGAGAGAGCTCCAGTGCTTCCTGGGATTCTCTAACTTCTACCGAAATTTAATCCAAGGGTTCAGCTCGCTGGCAGCACTGCTGACGGCTCTCACCTCTACTAAGATGATGTTCCGATGGTCTCCGGAGGCCCAGGAGGCGTTCCTGGCTTTCAAAAAGTGCTTCACCACTGCACCCATACTGTATCAGCCTGACTCAGAGCGCCAGTTCTTGGTGGAGGTGGACGCCTCCGAAGCTGGAGTGGGGGCCATCCTCTCTTAGCGGGACCCTGGCGACAACAAGCTGCATCCTTGTGCTAACATGTCGCACCGCCTCTCGCCTGCTGAGAGGAATTAAAACATTGGCAACCGGGAACTGCTGGCCGTCAAACTTGCCCTTGAGGAGTGGCGTCACTGCCTAGAGGGGGCCAAGGAGCCATTCATGGTGTGGACGGAGCATCGTAACCTAGAGTATCTGAAGTCCGCCAAGTGACTTAACTCCCGCCAGGCCAGGTGGGCTCTGTTCTTTGATGGCTTTAACTTTACACTCTCTTACAGACTTGGAGCCAAGAATGGCAAGCCTGAGACCCTCTCCAGGTGCTTCCCGGTTGCCAGCCCCCACTCCGAAGAGCCCTTGACTATCCTGCCGCAGCGGTGTGTGGTGGCAGCTCTTCAGTGGAAGATCGAGGACAGAGTCAAACAGGCCGCCTCCCAAAGACCCATCCCAGCGGGCTGTCCCCCCGGCCGCCTGTTCGTGCCACAGCCCCTCCAGATGGAGGTTCTCGAGTGGGCGCATGATTCCCGATTGGCGGTTCACCCAGGGGTAAGTCGGTGTCTGGCTCAACTCTCCTCTGGTGGTCCACTCTGCGCAGGGACCTCAGGGGCTATGCATTTGCTTGCTCGGTCTGTGCCCAGAACAAGCCATCCCACCAGCCCCCCAGGGACTCCTCCAGCCGCTGCCTGTACCCTCCAGACCTTGGGCGTGTGTGGCCCTGGACTTCATTACCGGAATGCCTCTGAAAGTAACTTCGTTATCTTCACTTTGGTGGACAAATTCTCTAAGGCAGCTCACTTTGTTCCATTGCCCAAACTTCCCTCCGCTAAGCAGACTGCTGACATGTTCATCCTCCACATAGTACGAGTGCACGGAATCTCGTCGGAAGTGGTGTTGGACAGAAGGCCACAATTTACATCTCAGGTTTGGAAGCCGTTTTGTCTGTGCCTGGGGGTTGAAGTTAAAATGTCATCTGGTTATCATCCCCAGACCAACAGCCAGACCGAGCGAGCTAACCAACAGCTGGAGGTGGCCCTGAGGTGCCTGTGCGGCCAGGACCAGAGGGGCTGGAGCTGGCATCTCCCCTGGGTGGAGTATGCCTACAACTCCCTACCAGCTGCCGCCACCAGGGTCTTGCCTTTCGAGGCCGCCTTCAGGTACCAACCTCCTCTGTTCCTGTGCTAAGAAGAGGAGGTGGAGGTCCCCTCAGTCAGCGCCAACATCCGATGTTCCAGATGCATCTGGAACTGGACCAGGGCAGCTTTGCGCAGGGCTGTTGCACGAATGAAGACCCAGGCGAATCAGGCCCGGAGGTCAAGCCCAAGCTATCAGCCCAGTCAGCGCGTGTGGCTCGCTGCCAAGGACATCCCCCTCCGGGCCGAGTCCAGGAAATTGGCACCCTGGTACATCGGTCCCTTCACCATGGAGAAGGGCCTGAGCCCCGTAGCTGTCCGCCTGAGGCTGCCGTCCACCCTCCGCAGAATCCACCCGGTATTCCATGTCTTCAGGCTCTGACTGCTTGCCAGCTGTGCTCTGGCCCCGGCCCCCCAAGAACCACCTCCACCCCGCCTGGTCAACGGTGCCCCTGCCTACACCGTCCGTCGTTCCTTGGAGGTCCAAGGCAGAGGCAGGGGTTGGCAATAGGAGGGGTATGGGCCAGAGGAGTGGTTCTGGGTTCCGGCCCGGGACATCCTGGACCCCCAGCTCATTGCTGAGTTCCACCAGCGCCAGGAAGCTCTACACCAATTGTGAGAGGAATTTAGTCATAAATTGCTTATTTAGTTATAAATTGCTTATCCTTGATTGACCTAGGTTGTGGCCTGGGTCTGCGTAATTGTTGATCATTGCAATCTAACCTGTATGTAATGAAATGTGCTTTCTGTAACTGTATGAGATGAGATGTGCGTATTCCCTCTGAAGCCTAGGGAACCTGCGAGGCCAGACCGTTTATCTCTGAACAGTCTGTTCCTGTGTAGCTTGCTGGACCTAGATAAGGCCTAAGGAAACGTAAATCACTGCGGGGGGAGAAACTCCTTCTTCCTGGGCTGAAGAGATTCATGGAGCCAGAATCTATGTGGGATGCACGGACACAGCTGTAATGAATCAGTTCCAAGGGGAGGGGATTATGACATTCTGCTCATACAAATATTCAAGGAAAAGAGGAATTTGGTGTCTTTGTTCTTTGTAACGGGGACCCTACATGCACGTAGTAAAGACTGGATCTTTTTTTACTACTTCTCTGTCTCTGAGTGTTTTCTTACAGGAATACAAATTAAAATTCCCACAACACCGATCGCCATCCTACTGGGGGGGGTGGGGGGTTGGGGGGTACTGTGATGATCGCCAGCTGTAGCTCGTCATTTCTGCCTGCCAGCTGAGTTTCCCGTCATTCACACCAATTATTCACCATGGGGTTTTATATATTGCACTTTTTAAACAAATAACTTAACTTTGCATCTTAATGGCACTTTGCACTTTATTGACAGCATTGGCACTTTATTGATAAGATTTGCACAGAACATTTTGCACATTGCATATTTGCACATTTTTGTATCTTGTATTTATTGATTATATTTATTGAATATTTATTGTGGTATTTTTGAAAAGCTTCTTTAAAAACATGGACCCCTAATTGTGTTGTCTCAGCAGGTTCGGTAGTGAACACATGGCTTGCCCTGAAAGAAAAGGGAAACTATTTGCTGGTGACAAAACAGATTTTAATTGTCAAACAGCAATTATATGTGGGTTTTTGTGCAAGATATCTGGCATGCTTAAATATTGTGCAATGAAACGAGTGCTAGAGTACAATCATTAGGAAAAGTAGTTAAGTTGTTTGTTCATGCACTTACCTTTCCTGTCTTGTCTGTTCCAGGGTGTTCAGGCCAAAAGAGTCCCCAGGCCAACGAAAACTAATATAAAGGTTCCGAGAGAGACCAAGTTATATGATAGGAGGGGGGATTTGGGCACATAGGGTGTGCATTAATAACTTATCGTAAATATGTCGGAGGATCATGCTGGGTTAAACAGCAGTAGATGGGGGCTGATTTAAATGTTATTACCTTTTCTACTTTGTATGTGTGTGTGTGATGAGGGAGCCAGTTCATAACATTTAAAGCACCCTGTCAATGGTAGTTGCCAAGGCTCATTTCCTGTGGCACAGTATAAAAGGCGCCATTTCACATCTGTCTGAGATGCTGGTGATGTCATGCTCCTGTGTTGCTGCCAAAAATGTACTGCTGATTGTGAATAAAAACTACTGGTCCGGCACACCTTATCTCCCTCTCTGCGTCTTCTTGCACTGAATTCTTCAACTGCTACACGGCCATTCTAACAGGGCTAAAAGGTGATGTTCCCTCATATATTATTTTCCAATCCCTTAAAAAAAGAGGATTCGCGTGAGCCGCTACCATAGTAAACAGCTCAGTGACAGGATGCAGCGGAAGTTACACCCACTATTTGCACAAGGGATCGTGGGATGTGGGAATAAGGTGGATAGAAAATAGACGCTTCCCGTGCAAAAAATGCTTCCTGTAGACATAGGCCCTAAAATGATGTTTGGCAAACTCCAAGTGCTTGCTTCTGTGTCTTCTGGTCAGAAAAGGCTTTATTCTGGCATGCTTTCCAAAGAGCCTGTGATTGTGGAGGTGCCGCCTGATGATGCTTTTTGAAACCTGTTGACCCCAAGATGCCACCAAAGTATTTCCATGATCATGATTCTTGGGGATTTTGTGACTTCTCTCACCATCATCTGCAGTATCCAGGGGAGTAAAATGCAGTTGCGTCCTCTACCATTGAGGTTTTCAAGAGTTCCATATCGTTGGATTTTTTAAATAATTGCCCTGACAGTGTATTCAATCATATGTGAATCTTCTTGTAGCCATTGCCTCATTTATGAATTGACAGTTGTTTTTGTTTTCTTCATGGTATTGGATGACAAAGAGATATTACATGTGTGTTACCCCATTTTTTTTTACCCTAGTGAGATAATAAGTGATGTAATGGCTCAATATAGCTCCTTAACACTCAGATGAAACTTAAATAAGAGGAATTTAATACCTATTTTAATTTTAGTAGATGTTATTTAAAACAATAAAAACAAAGGGTGTCATTAATTGTGAAACCTTGATTTGGAGGAAATTGATTTTTATGTAAATTAGTATATGATTTTGGTTGGTTCCATTGGAACATTAGATTCATACAGTATTTCTCACATGTTGTTACTGTATTCAGAGTTTCTCTATAAATATATTTTTTAGAATTTTTTTGAAGTATTGTTTGTGCATAGCAAGTCAGGGGTGCCAGTAATTTTTGAGCCCACTGTATGTACCCAAAAAATGAGGTCAGCTGATTACCTGAATATACTGAATAACCAGATTTTTCTGTCAATGGATTTTTTTCTTCCCTGATGGCATGAGCATATTTCAAGATGCCAATGCCAGGATTCGTCATGCTCAAATTGTGAAACAGTGGTTTAGGGAGCATGAGACAGCATTTTCACATATGGATTGGCAACCACAGAGTTCAGACCTTAACCCCATCGAGAATCTTTGAGATGTGCTGGAGAAAACTTTATGCAGTGGTCCAACTCTCCCATTATCAATACTAAATCTCGGCAAAAAATTTGTGCAACTCTATACAGAAATAAACATTGTGACATTGCATTGGCATATCGAAACGACGATATGGCGAAAGCATGCCCTAATCAAAGCTAAAGGCAGTCCAATGAAATATTAGAGTATGTGACTTTTTTTTGGCCGGGCAGGGTAATTTATATAATCATTAATGTTAGTTATTTTAATTATTAATTGAAATTCTGTATTTTTGGTTATAATGGTGGTAATTTTATGAGACTGATTTTATGAGTTCCTGCTAACCAAATTGGAATCCCACGGGAGGCTCTGTAAGACGGAAATGTACTTATTATCCATCCTCGCCATTTCATATACTGAACAGCAAAAGAAACACAAGTCTGGATTGTTCAAATAATGATTTTTTATCATTTAATGTGATTATATCGGTAACAGTAATTGATTCATGTGACCGTTGAACACCAACTTCATTGACATTGACCTTAATTAATGTTAAGGGAGCATGTAAGATCTGGCTCTTCAGCATGAAGAGGAGGCATGGACACAGGATCTTCACCTGGTGTATTTTATTCTTTTCACCAGAAAGTGCATGTGCAGTTATGTGGAAAATTATATGTACAAAAAAATGAAAAACAAGAAAAGAAAAAAAAAAGAACTTTCAATTCTAACAAACAAAGAAACTTATATCAAACTCACAAAAGGAAAAAAAAAACAAAACAAAAAACCCCAACTAGGCCCGCTGGCTCATGAGGCTCTAGCTATTGCGGCCTTCCAGGCAAAAGCTGCATTGCAGAGCTCAACCATAGACAGTAAATGAAGTGGACGCCGGGATGACGCTGTTCTCAACGGGAGAGCTATGAAGCTCAATTGAACGAGTTTTCAGTTGAGCACCACGCCTACTGCGCAGGCTCGAAGTCAGCTCGCTGACGTAAACCAACGTCCTGAGAAGTGGTAACTCGTCTGGTAGATGTACCCTACACATAATTCCCAGCGAGCAAGCGTTTGCGTCTGTAAGTATAGTCTGATTCCGTTCGATGTTATTATGTTTTGCGAATTATTACTTCATTACTTCACTTCGTTGGCGATGTGGCTCAATTGTCTACTGTCTTATGAGTCTTATGATGATGAGTTATTTGATGTCAAAAGTCAGACAAAATGAATGGGGGTGAACGGAGAAGCTGCCGCTAGGTGATCATCTGCTATCTTCCAGAGCGTTCAATTGAGCTTCAACTTCTGGGTGTATTCCTACCTCCTTGGTCTCAACCCCCGACTTTATGCCGGAAGCCCCTCCTACAAGACAGTACCATGTTAATTGAAATCAAGCTTAAAAGCAATAACATGCATACATAAAAATACCTGTGTACATCATGCTATTTGTATGATTATACTGACACACAAATATGACATCTACACACATTATGTAGCCTGCAGAAAAAAAAAAAAAAAAAACATATCAATAAGACTACCAAATAGACCCCCCCTCTGAATGGGCCTACATATGGTACCTCCCAAGTCCCCCCTTCCTATTACACAGTGTAGACTCCCCCACTTCTGGTTTTCCAGTCTGACCAGGAACTGCATGGAGACAAGGGCGAGGAAATTAACTGACAAACATTTGGTAACTCGACATCTCAATAAACAGCTTTTATGACATTGTGTTTTTTTTTTAATGATTGACTATCTTCAATGTTTGTGAAAAGTCAACCATGACTAGCACAGCAACCATAAATGTTTGCTAGCGCTAGTTAGCAATGCTGGTGTGGATACTAATACTTACACAAATAAAGATAAAGAGAAAGTTACGACTGCAACTACGGTTCTGCGAGTCCCGGATGACCGCCAGGCGGTGCTCAAAGCACTGGATATCACTGCTCACGCAAGCGCATGTCGAGTACAAACAACAACAATGTCACCTGTGACCCCTGCGTGACTGCAGGGAGGCTTTATCTTCCGGTGTACGCAGGTGTTCGGTTCCTAGAAACTACTCGCGAGAGCACGATGTTTCTGAGTGACCGAACGTCCTGGCGGTCATCCGGGACTCATAGAACCGTAGTTACCATGGTAACTTTCCTTCTATTTCATCACTCAATGATCGCCAGGCGGTGCTTAAAGAACTGGATGACATATACCAACAACGTCACGAAGAAGCCCAAGTAGATACTTCAGTGATTAGAGGCAGAAGAACCTGGGAGCAAGACCACACCCAACGGGTGGGGAGTGGCGACGTTGATTCTACAAAAGCGGGCAAAGGTGTCAGGCGACGTCCAGGAAGCCGCAGCACAGATGTCCTCCAAAGGTACCCCCCTGAGGGCAGTCCATGAAGTAGAGATGCCCCTGGTGGAGTGGCACCTTACCCCCAAGGGCAAGGGACGGCCACTAATTCCGTAGACATGTTTAATCGTCTCGACCACCCAGTGAGACAGAGGCTGTTTAGAGAGAGCACAACCTCGAATAGGCCCACTGTAACAAATAAAAAATTGCTCCGATCATTGCACAGACACAGTAGCAGCAATATAAGCATCAAGAGCCCATACCGGGCACAGCAGGCTTGACCCACCCTCAGCTGAGGGAGGGTCGAATCAGGCGAGCTGGATTAGCGAATTGACATGTGCAAGTGGCAATACCTTGGGGAGAAATGCCATGTTCAGCCATAGTGTAACCCCCGAGTCATCTGGGTTCCACCTAGGGCAGGACTCACTGACAGACAGGGTATGTAATTCCCCAACTCGCTTTGCTGATGTTATGGCGAGGAGAAAGGCAGTTTTCATTGACAACCATTTCAGGTCCGTCCAAGCTAAAGGCTCAAAGGGTGGAGCACACAGGGCACCCAGCACCAGGGACAGATCCCAAGCTGGGACCCATGGGGCTTTTGGAGGGCGCAGCCTCAAAGCCCCTCTGAGGAAGAAAGAAACCAACCGGTGGCACCCCACTGTAGCATTGTCAACTAATGCATGTTGTGAGGAAATGGCTGCCGCATACATGAGCGCGAAGAATGCTCCGAGGCCTGAGAGGCAAGGTCACCTGACAAAGCATTCAACTGACTCGCCGAGGCCGCAATCGAAATGGAGTCTTCTGGCGGGGGTGCCTCCCGTGTGTGCCGCAGTCCGACAGGTTCCCCCATACGCGCTACAGGCTGCAGATTCAAAAGATGCACCTTCATCAGCACCATGTCAGGAGCTAAGGAATCCACTTCAGTCGAAGGCTGGCTATTTGACTTCTTCCGCTTGGGGGCACCCACAGCGCTCTGCGCTGAGGGCCTCTTCAGAGTTCCCCCATTACCAAAATCACCCATCACCGGCTGGGATGAAGGGAGGCTGGCCAGTGGATCCAGCTGCGCTAACCTGGCCAGCCTCACTGTCCGAGGCATCATGCTGCAATTCATGCAAGCATCTTCAGTGAGGACCTCTTGTAAGTGCTCATTGCCAAGGCAGGAGGGGCAGAGATCATGGCCATCTGCTAGATCCAGGAGAGCCGGCATCCAGTGCAGGACTGCTCCATTACAGTAAAGGCTCAGCATGATGCAGAATAAATGTGTGACAGTGCTGGGAGAGGGTAGTGAGCACACCACCTACACCAACAAGGTTACACAGCAGAATATTGAGATAACAGAGCTGGGAGAGGGGAGCGGAAATGCTGCCTTCACCAACAAAGTTAACACACAAAAGTCGAACAAAAGAGTTGACTGTGGCAGTGCTGCGAGAGGGCGGTGAGTACACCACCTTCACGAATAAGGTAACACAGCAGATTCTTGATATAATACGGCTGGGAGAGGGGAGCAGAAACGCTGCCTTCATCAACAAGGTTAACACACAAAAGACAAAGAGCAAACTGTGATTGTGCTGGAAGAGTGCGGCGAGCACACCGCCTTCACCAACAGGGTAATGCAGCAGAAAATTGTGCACAAAACAGCTCTTCAGCGACGATCAAATCGTTGCTCTTACCGCAATGGCGCGAGGCTGCACAGAGCAAGCGACAATAACTGAAAAAAAAAGCCGAAGCAAAGGGGACAGTATCTCATTAGCTTACAGTGTGTACTCTTAACGCGATTGCGAGATGAAGAAAGGAACCGAACACCAGCGGACACCAGAAGATATAGCCCCGCGGGAGTCACGCAGGGGTCACAGGTGACATTGTTGTTATTTGTACCCGACATGCGCTTGCGCGAGCGGTGATATCCAGTGCTTTAAGCACCACCTAGCGGTCATTGAGGGACAAAATAGAACTAGCCTTAAAGCCCACAATGGGGTAAAATGCAGGGATAAGGTGTAACAACTGCTACTACAACACAACTGACTAGAATTCTACATGCCGACTGGGTGGAATTAAAAGTAGAACTGTGTGTCTCTCGGCTGTGTGTGTGAGCTACGTGCAACCTACTTATGGGCATGGAGTAACCCCATGACAGAGCAGAATGTCTCAAAAATCATGCAGCTCTGTACTTTAATAACTGACCTTTAAGTCAATATGTTGGGTGACCGCCACTGGCATTAACAACTGCCATGCTACGGCGTGGGTTCGATTCCCGGTCGTACCAACCGGCAGTGGTCGGCAGCTTTTTTAGGGCAGCGCACGATTGGCTATAGCGTTGTGAGTATGCAAAATTGAGAAGGGACTGCCGGGAAGGGATATTAAAGATGGTTGCCTTGTTCGTTGCTCAAGTGCCTCCTGTTGGCCAGCCGGCCCTCGTCAGTGAGATTCTAAGCTTGCTCATGTTGGGGTATCCTCCACTCTCGTTCTGAACTTGCAAATGTTTCGACCAATGAGTGTAAAGATGCAGGGGCTGACAGGTGCGTGCTTTGGAGGAGAGCCGCGAACTGTATCTCTCTCCTGAGCTGGCAACAAGGGGTTGCATACGAGCAAGTCTTGTACATAGTTCTCGAATTGGGCATTTCAGATTCGGGTGGGATTGGAGATGCCAAATTTATAAAAAAAGAAAAAAAAAACAACTGCCATGCATCTTCAATATATGGTATGAATGACTCAGTTGATATTAGCCATAGGAATCTGTGGGTTCTGATGATGGCTGCTTCAAGTCCTGCCTAGTAGTCAGCTTTTGTTGCACTTCATTTATTCTCCTTTTGAGGTCATCCCACAGATGTTCGATGGGGTACAAGTACCGACCCAAATCTGATATACATTAGAAATAACGTCTCATGTCATTCTAGTGAACATGGTGAATTATTTTTCGCTTAAAGTGATATCAAAGAGGAAATCATATATATGATATATGTATATTCTGCAATAAATGATGATCTGTTCCACAATTATTACTAGACAGAGTTGGGTCGGTACTTGTACTGGAGTACTTGGACTTGCAAGTACTTTTTCAAATACTTGGACTTGGACTCAAGTACTTTTAAAAGTACTTGACCCAACTGCCTTCTGAACTAATTCCAAAGGTCCATTTTGCTCAGCATGGTGAGGCTTGACCACTCATTGCTATTAAAATCTGAGCCTTTCATGAATGCTCCTTTAATGTCCAAGCATGATACCATCACTTGATCAGCACCTGTACACTTGTGTTGTAGCATTCCAACACTTTCTGCGTCTTAAATTGTGCCTTGCCCAACTTCAAAAAAAATTTTTTGCTGGCATCACTTTCAGCATAAGCATTCCCTATTCCCTATAAAAAAAACAGTTAATTTGATGAATAAGAATTTATGGCTTTTTTTTTTTTTTTTTTTTGATGTGCACTATCCTAGCTGTCCTAACTTTTTTTTAGAAATAGGGAAATATTTTTGTGTCATAAGAATTGGATTCTAGGTATGGTTGATCAGTGATTAGTGACAAGTGCTGCATGTAAATACTGGCAAAAATTGCATGTTGAGCTTTGCAATAATGTGGCTCATACCTCCTAATCCAATGGAAAACAATGGAGCCCCTCCATTGGTGCTAGGTTATGGTTCTCACTCTGCTGTCTGGGTAATAAATAAAACAACCCTGTCTTGGACTGATTATAAATGGGAAGAATGGTGAAACTGGCTTCAGAGAAATGTCATTCCAGGGAATGAAACTATAGATAACTGTATAAGTCCACAAGTGAGAGGAAGAATTGCATTCTCTGCCTAGAAGGAAAATGTGCAACCAGATAAAGAACAGCTGTCATTCGTGTAATGCTCCTCCCGGCATTGTGGCAGACAGCATCTATTTTACAATTTGGCATGACCCACAGAAACCACGTTTACAGAGAGCACTTGTCAGGGCCTGAGCAAAAAGTAGTGGAAAAGCCCTATTGTAATGGAAGGGACTATTATTTTTCTTTTTCTTCCAAATGAATCACATTTTTTAGGGGCTAAAGGAATTCACAAGTCACCATTCTTTGCACAAGCATCAGAAGGTGAAAAATTTTTTATTTCATACTGTAGGTCTTATGCATGAGTGCAGTAAAATAGATGAATAGGTTGCTGGTAACTTAATCATGTGTATTTAGAGAAAGTTGCTAGTAGCCAGGGGATTTTGACATGGTTGCTCTTTGATAACTCACAGGACCAGTGGCTCGGCGTGCTGGCTAATTGGATCAGAACTCATTTCATAGAGGAGACACCCACTCTGTTATTGAAAGGGTTAGGAATGATAGGAATAAAATGGCCTTCAAATAATGAATTTTCCTTTTTTTTTGCTGAAAAAGTTTGTAAAACTCCCTTGTCAAGATCCAAGAATATTATATTACCATGAAAAAAAGGGCATAATAGGTCTCCTTTAAAGAATGATTCCTGAAACTTATTTAAAAAAAAAAAAAAAATTGAAATTTCACAAAAATTGAGAACTGCTGACTTCCTGATGCAGGTCACGCACCAAGAGACATTTTCACTCTTGGGATGTTACCTGTGCCTAAAAAATTTCATACATCTAGGTGAAATATACCATGAGGACTACGTCATTGAAATTTTGCAGGGAGCATTCCTACTAAACCTAGTGAATTACACAGTGAGTGTGGAAAGCCATCAGCAGGCTAAGCTACGAAAAGGATGGTAGTTACATTCACACAGAAGCATGACATGCAAAAATAAAACAAGGTAAATTTGCTTAATCGCGGAGAGTCGGAAAACGTAATTATGTAATGATGGATGAATGGCACGCAACGTTAATGGTTTTCTTCGCTTACATACTCCAATTTTACGCTAAACATAAAGAAGCAAAGAATTATTTTCAGTAAAAGTAAGATTATATGTCAGTAATTTGCATCATATTGCGGACTTTATTGACCTCGAGTTTATGTGGTTCCTTGCTCTTCCTCAGAGGTCTGTAGCACCTGGCTCTACCTTGCCTCCTGCAATGCTTAGACTAGGCAGGTATATGCTGGCAAACAGAAACACCCAGACACATTTGACAGAAAATTTAAAGGTCCCCTATTATGCTGTATTTAGGTGTGTTCAAAAAGTATCCAACCTTTGTTCATAAAAAATACTTGTATTCAGATACAACAAACTTACACTAATCTCCTTCAAAGTAGTCCCCTTGGGCTGCCACACACTTCTCCCAACGGTCCTGCCACTGTCGGAAGCATCGCTGGAACACCTCTTTTGGGATGGCGCACAGCTGGGCCGTCGCATTCTGCATGATGTCTTCTCTGGACTGAAATCTGGTCCCTTTCAGGGGCATTTTCAGCTTGGGGAAAAGCCAGAAGTCACACAGAGCCATGTCGGGAGAGTAGGGAGCCTGACGAAGCACAGGTGCATTGTGTTTGGCCAGGAAACTCTGTATCAATTGGGAAGAATGGGCGGGTGCATTATCGTGATGGAGCTGCCAATTGCCCGCTGCCCATAGGTCCGGCCATCAACCTTCACCAAGGAGTACTACCAAGAGGTTCTGCGCCGCCTTCGTGCTGCTGTGACTTCTGGCTTTTCCCCAAGCTGATCATCATCTACAACGTATACACTGACATTCAGGTATCATGTTTTTCCTCTGCAATAGAAGAATTCTATCTAATTGTATAAGTAAACCAGATATGGTATGGCGGTCCCATTTGCGTAGTGAAGAATGAAATTGACAGTGCGATCTAGTGTTTGCTGGGCGTTGTAACACGTCGATGTATTGTCAAATCTCCAGTCAGATTCTGTAACGTTCTTCACAGCCAGTCAGTCAGAGCTCAAAGACGAACGTGGTTATAGGCGTTTTGAATAATTACAGACCCCAAGTTTTCTTACTGGACATTTAAAAATACACTCAAGATATACATGTATTATTACGAATTGTGAGCCTTTAGCACATCTTTATGAATTGTCATTTGTGGACCCTACTCTTTGGTAAACTCATTAATCCCAAAAGGAAATCTTCGTCTTAATTCATTGCTACCTGAGATAGAACATCCAAATATCGCTGCAAGAGCTATCCCCTGACAGCCAGTTATATATGAAGAGTTTGGTTACAAAACGCAATAAGTGCCAAAATTACAAAAATTTAGATAATACCATAAAGCTATAGCCCTGTGCTTCTTACACATGGTGCAAATTTTCATTTTTTGAAATTCATACTATAGAGTGTATTTTTTCATGGTTAGGTGCCAACATAGAAAAAGCTGATTTACTAAAAATTAGTAAAATGGATATATTGTGTTTTGGAAACAAACTCTTCACCTGACTGGATAGAGGCAGTCGGCGACTCCAGAATTTTATTTGCTGCTTTATTGCAGAAGACATTGACTGAGAGACCCGTGTTATTGACCAGATACTCTAAATCAGGGGTTCCCAAACTCGGTCCTGGGGCCTCCCTGTGTGTGCTGGTTTTTGTCCCAACCAGAATTGCCATCAAAGGACTTTAACAAGCTGTTAATTTGTCCAAATTGGGTGCATTTTGTGTTTAAATGTTATTTGCTGTTTTAAGCCAAATTTTAATAGAAATATCCATTTGTGCCATGAAGAATAAAAGACCGAATAAAACACCGTTGCATATAAAGTTTTCTTTTCTTTTTCTGTGTTTCAAGCAATTTCAGGTAATAACACTTTCAAAAGATCAAATCAGGTTCTGAGAAAATCAGTAACCTCCAAATTAGGTTGCTGAAGACAGGTGATAAGAATTCTTTCAAAATAATTTGCTTGCACTCAATCACAAAAACATAACATAAAACAGGTTTGACTCTGTCATTTGCTTGTTTAGTAAATTGTCAGTTTTTGCAGCCATGTGCCCACAGTTTCACCAATTAGGAACCCATTGATTTTTTTCCTTTGATTGGGTACATTTTTCCCTCTTTTTATGCAGTTGTTACTCATATTTTGCAATGTGGATGCAGAATTTATTCCTCACTGTTTGTATGCATATCTGTCAAAATACTGTTTGTCAAGAGAGGATAAATTGCTGCTCTGAACAAAAATGCACCTAATTAAGACAAATTAACAGCTTGCTAAAATCCTATGATTGCAAACCAGGGTGGAGCAAAAACCAGCATACACAGGAGGCCCCAGGACCGAGTTTGGGAACCCCTGCTCTAAATAAATGATCTCTGTCAGAATGTGGAGCTTTTTAACACTTTCTAAAAACAAAAAACTCATTTACAGCAGCTTTAAGTTAGACTGGTTGAATTACCAAATTCATTAAAACATGATGAAACATCCAAATCTCACAGATTATATTCACTTACTAATTGGTTCAATAAATTTAAAAGCTACATACAGCCTAGTTTTCCATCATCGAAAGAAAGGCATATTCATAATGTGTCTTATTGGCGACACCCTTATGCTACCTGTAATGTCGCAAGGGTTTTGAAAAGTTTGTGGCTCGTTGAATTTGGACGTGAACTTATTTCTACTGTTTGGTTTTATTTGTGGACATCAGTATAAAAAACAGCATACAATAACAGCAGAGTTTTATATTTCGCTAGAGTTCAATATTCAGAACTTCCTCTCACAACAACAAGTGTGCAGGCAGCCTAAATTGACTTCAGTGGGGAAGGCATACAGCCTGTTTTTTCCAACTTTTTCTTGCCTTTTGAGCTGAAGCTGTATATCAAATTTGAGAGCAATCTGTCCTGCCGTTCTGGTGAAGAAGATGTTTAAAGATTTTACCTTTGACCCAAAATGGCGGAAAAAGGAGGTCATGGAACGTAACTTTTATCACACCGTTTGCGAGCCTTCAACTATTCCTCTCAACAGGCAAAAGCTGTTCAAGAGCCATTGTCTGTAAGGTTCAGGCAGGTGGTGATAGTCACCTTCTTCAATTTTGCTGAAACTTTGTTGGTTTTATGTCCCTACCCTAACTAGAAAATTCCCCAAATTTTTGGGCCCTACCTGCACCGGTTTGGGTTTTAGGGGTCAATCAAGTGCAAGCCGAAATAGGGCCAAAAATGCCAAATTACCAAAATTAGATTTTTGGGTTGCTCTTATTCACTGCGCAAACTTTCTCCCAAAGTAAAAGTTGGAAAACTGAATTATAGGGGGGATGGTCAGTGGAAAGAGCGATTTACGGCCTGGGATCTTCTTCGTGCAACATATAGGGGGCGCTCCAATATGGCCGCAATCCATTTTCGTCACTATTTTGCACCCCTTATACTATGTGCGCGATCAGTGCCCCAGAATTTTTACAGCTGCACCACACTGGTTTGTAGTTAGACTATCCATTACAGGTGAGAAAAAGTTGGGATAGTGCATGCACACACCAATATGTGGCGCCGACCATGGCAAAATGGTAAAATTTGACGTATTTCAGCGTCACCTGGTGGCGTGCGCGGTCAACCGACAGGGCAAAGGTTTGTTGCATAATGAATATGGAGATCACCCTTTTAGTTTATGAAAGCCATTTTTTGGGATAAGGACTACTGTTGATAATAGGTGGCGCTTTACTAACAGATGTACTGGTACACGTGTAAAGCAATATCCACTCAAAATTGCTCATGATTGGTCAAGTTATGAAATGCGCAGCCACTATCCCAAGGATATGTTTTCATGAATTACAGTTGCATGAAAAAGTATGTGATCCCTGTGGAATTACCTTGATTTCCGCATAAATTGGTCATAAAATGTGATCTGATCGTCATCTAAGTCACAACAATAGACAAAAACAGTCTTCTTAAACTAATACTTCAAAAACAATTACATGTTTTCATGTTTTTATTGAACACAACATGTAAACATTCACAGTGCAGGGTGGAAAAAGAATGTGAATCATTGGATTTAATAACTGGTTGACCCTCCTTTGGGAGCAATAACCTCAACCAAATGTTTCCTGTATTTGCAGATCAGACCTGCACAACAGTCAGGTGGAATTTTGGACCATTCCTCTTTACAAAACTGTTTCAATTCAGCAATATTCTTGGGATGTCTGATGTGAATCACACTCTTGAGGTCATGCCACAGCATCTCAATCGGGTTGAGGTCAGGATTCTGACTGGGCCACTCCAGAAGGCGTATTTTCTTCTGTTGAAGCCATTCTGTTGTCCTGTTGCATCACCCATCCTCTATTGAGCTTCAGTTGGCAGACAGATGATTTTAAGTTCTCCTGCAAAATGTCTTGTTAAACTCGAGAATTAATTTTTTCCGTGATGATAGCTATCCGTCCAGGCCCTGAGGCAGCAAAGCAACCCCAAACCATGATGCCGCCCCCACCATACTTCACAGTTGGGATGAGGTTTTGATGTTGATGTGCTGTGCCTTTTTTTTCTGAACACATAGCATTGTGTGTTCCTTCCAAACAACTCAACTTTGGTTTCATCTGTCCACAGAATATTTTGCCAGTAGTGCTGTGGAACATCCAGGTGCTCTTTTGCAACATGCAGCAGTGTTTTTTTTGGACAGCAGTGGCTTCCTTTGTGGTGTCCTCCCATGAACTCCATTCTTGTTTAATGTCTTACTTATAGTAGATTTCTCAACAGAGATGTTAGCATGTCCCAGAGATTTCTGTAAGTCTTTAGCTGACACCCAAGGATTCTTCTTTATCTCATTGAGCATTCTGCACTGTGCTCTTGCAGTCATCTTTACAGGATGGCCACTCCCAGGGAGAGTAGCAACAGTGCTGAACTGTCTCCATTTATAGACATTCTGTCTTACTGTGGACTGATGAACATCAAGGCTTTTAGAGATACTTTTGTAACCCCTTCCTGCTTTATGCAAGTCAACAATTCTTAATCGTAGGTCTTCTGAGAGCTCTTTTGTGCGAGGCACAGTTCACATCAGGCAATGCTTCTTGATAATAGGAAACTCAAAACTGGTGTGTTTTTATAGGGCAGGGCAGCTTTAACCAACACCTCCAATCTCGTCACATTGATTGGACTCCAGGTTGGCTGACTCCTGACTCCGATTAGCTCTTGGAGAAGGCATTAATCTAGGGGTTCACATACTTTTTCCACCCTGCACTGTGAATGTTTACATGTTGTGTTCAATAAAAACATGAAAACCTATAATTGTTTATGGAGTACTAGTTTAAGAAGACTGTGTTTGTCTATTGTTGTGACTTAGATGATGATTAGATCACATTTTATGACCAATACATGCAGAAATCCAGGTAATTCCAAAGGGTTCACATACTTTTTCTCACAACTGTATGCCTTTAGCCTTCATCAATGAAATTCCAATGACAAAAATCATGGGATATTCTTTGCGCATGTCAATATGAGCTGCTATTGGTGCATTTCCATGGCGTGTCCCAGTAGAACAGGCCCTGTGATGGACTTGACCTTATTTCAGGTAATGATTATTGATTTTTCAATCATCTCTGGCATACATGTAGTTTCATTAGTTACATCAATTATTGATTGAGGCCACCACTAGTACTTCCTGTTTACTCCATTGTTTCAGACTATTGAAAAGCCACTTTTTCAAGCTGAGGTTTTATTCAGAATCATCCACGTATGTGAACGCCCATTTTTAAGTGGTTCAGAACAAAATTTTACAAACAAACAACAATCTTGTATGCGTCATTCAACTCTTCATGTTCCACAGAAGTAGCATTTTAGCACCCCTTGTATTGACTTGCGCAGTCATGATCCCATTGTTCCCTTTGCAATAACTGCAAGTTTAAGGGTGAAGGACATCTCATACAAAAGTATTTCCTTGGGATTTTCACCGCGCATTTCAGCTGGACCAATCATGAGCAATTTTGAGTGGATATTGTTTTACACGTGTACCAGTACATCTGTTAGTAAAGCGCCACCTATTATCGACAGTAATCCTTATCCCAAGAAATGGCTTTCATAAACTAAAAGGGTAACCTCTATACTTCATTAAGCAACAAACCTTTCCCCTGTCGGTCGACCGTGCACACCACCAGGTGGCGCTGAAATATGTCAAATTTTACCATTTCGCCATGTTCGGCGCCACCTATTGGTGTACGCATGCACTGTCCCAACTTTTTCTCGCCTGTAATGGATAGTCTAACTACATACCAGTGTGGTGCAGCTGTAAAAGTTCTGGGGCACTGATCGCGCACAGAGTGTAAGGTTTGCAAACTAGTGACGAAAATGGATTGCGGCCATTTTGGAGCACCCCCATATGTTGCGCGAAGAAGATCCCAGGCTGAAAATCACTCTTTCCACTGACTATCCCCCTTATAATTCAATTTTCCAACTTTTACATTGGGATAAAGTTCGCACAGTGAAAAAGAGCAACCCAAAAATCAAATTTTGGTAATTTGGCATTTTAGGCCCTATTTCGGCTTGCACTTGATTGACCCCTAAAACCCAAACCGGTGCAGGTAGGGACAAAAAATTTGGGGAATTTTCTAGTTAGGGTAGGGACATAAAACCACCAAAGTTTCAGCAAAATTGAAGAAGGCGACTATCACCACTTGCCTGAACTTTACAGACAATGGCTCTTAATCTGTCTGTAACGGTTTGGCTGCAATCAGGGGCGTGTATAAACATTTGAAACACCAGGGGCTGAGCCCCAAATACAGGACGTGATTCGGTGCAGATTGGAATTAATTAATTTGTTAATGGTATAATGAAGTCTCACACCTGGATTAAATCAAATCCAGAGTATCGGCCTAAAATGTCACATTTCAAAGAAGTGACTAATGCAAAAACCGTATGTGATATTGGATACAGTACTGCGCGTAAACATTAGATGAAAAATGCCATGATGATTCCATGTCTTTTTAATGTATGCTCTAATGACCCTGCTATAGTGCCTGTATAGTGCCCTCTCAAATCATTTAAAGCAAAGAAAATGTTCACCGTCTTTTTGAGAGGCATAGCGCACACAAACTGACAGTTGCTCTAAATTATTGTCCCTGGCCTCATCAGCCACTGTAGCATACATGCTGGATTCTTTCAATTTAGCCACAATACTCTCAGTGACTTCTTCAGCACAACATTGAATCATCTGCAGCATTGCCAACTTTCACGCATTCGACATATTCACGTCCCCGTGCTGTAGTCAGGAATTATTCAATCAAAGAGTTTGTAAGAGATTCTCAGGTGGAATTGAAGTCCTTGTGCATGGAGATTTCACATGCGTTACAGTGGATTTCACAACTAGTTAAATGGGAATCAATTCTGACTCCGGACTTCTCATGCTTTTCTTTA
The DNA here is from genome assembly GCA_029692085.1 of Gymnothorax javanicus. Classification (NCBI taxonomy): domain Eukaryota; kingdom Metazoa; phylum Chordata; class Actinopteri; order Anguilliformes; family Muraenidae; genus Gymnothorax; species Gymnothorax javanicus. The sequence continues at coordinate 74,512,758 of CM056196.1, forward strand.
CTCAGGGTACTGTTGGAAGCAATGGCATTGCATAAAAACATTTCAAATGGTCTTATTTCATTTAAACAATTTGAATGACCGTGAAACACACGCATTGCGTTGATTGAATAATTGCTACAGCACGGGAACATTAATATGGCACTACATCTCACACTGAATGCGTGAGAGCTGGCAGCCCTGGTTAAACCGATTTTGAATGTTTTAATCACACACATGAACAATTCGTCACATCCACGAACTTGACGTTTTTATACTTCCTAGTGAGGTAGCAGAATCGACTGCTGTATGCGCAGTGTAAATATTGAAAATCAGTCAAATCTGTCGCAATATCCTAAGTTTTTAAAATCAGCTCGTCAACGTTCAGCTGTGAAACCCCTCTAATGTTAGACTATTACACCAATGTGGTTAATCAAGCTCGCTCATGTTGTGATATCCACAATGAGAAAAAGTTTGAAGTTCACTGCTCACTTTGACAGATGCAAATAACATGACATATTAATATTTTATCAAGGCTTATATCTAATAAGTAAACGTTACCATTATCTTTTCATGTTTTTCCCATTCTTTTTTTTTTTCCGGCTGCACTACTAGCTAGCTCCCCAACGGCACGTTTCAGGCATCATGAACTTTGTGGGTGCTTATAAAGTTTCCGGGCTTCTGGGAGGGGGCTTTTATGAGAACAACACTGACACATGAGCGTCCTTGTAACTACGGTAACTTATTAACGCATGCTGCAAATAAATGACAATATAGGCTAAAGACTCAGTGGTTGCAAGAGCTCGAAGTTCATACTCGTCTTGTTTTTTAGTCGTAAGAAAGACCCCGGGCTAAAGAAAAAATACCCCAGGCTATAGCCCAGTAGCCAGGCCCTAAACACGCCCCTGGCCGCAATTCAGGACGAAAAGCTATATACAGCTATATATTACAATTTTGTGTTTACGCCGTATTGGAGACCCCACAACTTTGGTGTTTATTTGTCTAGAGCCACTATTTTGATTTATTAGTTAGATCCATTCAAGGTCTGTAAGTATGCTAAGTTTCGTTGTTCTAGTGACAATGACTTTCGGTCACGTGACTGCCAAAGTGGGTCAGTTTTTCCATTTTAACAGAAATATCACCAAAACGGTTTGTTGTACGAAAAAATACTGCAAATTTGATCCTCTGATGCCAATCCACACCTAGAACAGTATTTTGTGTCACTCCATTTGAGAATTTTAAAATTGATGATGTCACGAGATATAATTAGGTCACAGCGAGCATCTTTAGTTTTCACTGAAACTTAACAGTTTTTTTCAAACTTTGTGTCCCCTTTTTCAGCTAAAGCTGTATATCAAATTTGAGAGCAATCTGTCCTGCCGCTCTAGTGAAGATAATGTTTAAAGATTTTACCTTTGACCCAACATGGCGGAAAAAGGAGGTCATGGATCGTAACATTTATCACACTGTTCATGAGCCTTCAACTATACCTCTCAACAGGCAAAAGCAGTTACATCTATCTGTAATGGTTTGGCCACAATTCAGGATGAAAATACAGCTATATATTACAATTTTGCTTTCACGCCATATTGGAGACCTCACAACTTTGGTGTTTATTTGTCCAGAGCCACTATTTAGATTTATTGGTTAAATCCATTCAAGGTCTGTAAATATACTAAGTTTTGTTCAAGTGACAACGACTTTCGGTCACGTGACTGCCAAATTGGGTCAGTTTTTCCATTTTAAACAGAAATATCACAAAAACGGTTTGTCGTACGAAAAACGTAACTGCAGATTCGATTTTCTGATGTTAATCCAAATCAGTATTTTGTCTCACTCCATTTGAGATATTTAAAATTGATGACGTCATGAGATATAATTAGGTCACAGCAAACTTCACAGTTTTTTCAAACTTTGTGTCCCCTTTCAGCTAAAGCTGTATATCAAATTTGAGAGTAATCTGTTCAGCTGTTCTGGAGAAGATGTTTAAAGGTTTTACCTTCCAGCCAAAATGGTGGAAAAACTAGGTCATGGAACGTCACGGTTATCACACCGTTCGCGAGCCTTCAACTATTCCTCTCAACATGCAAAAGCTGCCAAAGCCGTCTTAATGGTTTGGCCGCGATTCGGGATGAAAAAGACAAAAAAAAACTGAAAAATAATAATCCCAGCAAGAACAATAGGCCTCCAGCTACGCTTGGAAGTCTAAAAATTATTCTTCGGTTTGTGTGCAATGCATGATGAGACGTATTGCTGGGTTAGTGACCATCGTTTGCTCACTACATTTCGCGGTAGATTGTGGGATATAATGAGTTCACTATATAGGGGATAATAATTCTTACAAACAAATCGGACAGCACTACAAAATAGCGAACACACTATATCGTTTTTTTTTAAATTTAACCCATATTTTACCAGGTAGTCCCACTGAGATCAATGATCTCTTTTTCAAGGGAGACCTGGCCAAAATGGCAACATAGTTGCAAACAACGGTAATATTGACAAAATTTCAAAGGTCGAGTCCCATTAAAGGGAAAGTTCACCCAAAAATGAAAAGTCACTCATCAGCTACTCACCCAAAGGCTAATCGAGGGGTCCGTAACTTCTTTCATTCACAAAATGCTTTTGGAGTTACAAAGAAAAACAGCATTGAAGACCAATCCAAATCAACTGAAGTCAATGGAGGCCACTCTTTCATGCGAAAAAACAACAAAAACAACATTTAAAAACCACAAAATGCCTCCATACTGCTCATACAGCGTAATCCAAGCGTCTGTAAGCCCCGACATGAAAATTTGACTGGTAAAGACGTCTTTCCGTCATGTTTTTAGCCTAAATGTCCAGTGTAGCCACTTAGCTAGGAGCCCTGTTTATTTTCGCGGAAGAAGTTCACCTTGCTATGTCGGCTGACCATAAAAATATGCTGTTCAGTCAGTGAATACTAAAATTCAAAGCTGCAGCGCATTTCTCCAATTGGAGATGTTTTGGGCTGTTGCAGCATTTTTGCCCTCGTTGGCCACCGTAGCCAGAGGTCTTGAATCTTGAACTTCTTCCGTGAAGTTAAAAAGGGTTCCTAGCTAAGTGGCTACATTGGACATTTAGGCTAAAAACATGGTGAAAAGATGTCTTTATGAATCAAATTTTAATGTTGGAGCTTATGGACACTTGGATTACGCTGCACGAGCAGTATGGATGCATTTTGTGGTTTTTAAATGTTGTTTTTGATGCTTGAAAGAGTGGCCTCCATTGACTTCAGTTGATTTGGATTTGTCTTCAATGCTGTTTTTCTTTGTGACTCAAAAAGTGTTTTGAGGATGAAAGAAATTCACGGTCCCTTCAATTAGCCTTGAGGTGAGTAGCTGATGAGTGAATTTTCATTTTTGGGTGAACTTTCCCTTTAAGGGCGTTTTTTGGCCCAAACTACTGATTTCAAAATAATTTTCAGCATTGATAAACCACCCCATGAGGTTCATGAATCCACCAGAGAAACCTGCGATCTCAATTTTATTTATGAGAAAAAATGCTATTTATAACATTTTTTAGTTTTTGGAGGGACCACCCATTCTGGGGCCCCGCAAAGTGTCACCAATGATTATAATCATGTGCTTATCAATGCACATTGTAGCTTATATATTTTCCTAATGAATGAAAAAGGAATTTTAAATTGATGTCATACTGCCGATATAGGAAGATATTTGTTCAAAAATATGTTCTGAAATGGAGATTTCCGACGGCCACGTGTGTGAATGACGGTACACTTGACAAAGTTCCCGGCCATGACACACTAAGGGAATTTGGTGAAATTTGCCCAAGGGTATGGCCAACATTCAATGAAAAAACCAGGATGTGTCGACACCGGTAACATCTTCATCCGAACACTTGCATCAACCAACCGTTGTAAACCCTAAAATGGGGTGTGTTGATACGAAATGAATTGTGCGAGTATGGCTCTCACATGATTCTTCTAGTTTAAGTTTTTTCAGCAATATAGTTATTAACTATGACCCTTATGATGTTTATGCTTAAAATTATTGCCTATTCTTTGACCTTGAAAACGAAAAATGATAAATGTCCACACACTGGGATTGTAGCTCCCGATACTTTATTGACTGGAAAAGCAGGCAACATTTCAACCCAGCAGGGTCTTCATCAGGCAAATGACTTACATGACCCGTAGTCAGGTAAATATAAAGGCAGTAGGCCAATGACATCATTCTGACATCACTGTCAGCTAATTAAGGCTAAGACACAAATACACTCAGTAATACATAGTCAAGCTTCGTCAGAGAAAAAAACTAGGCCTACGCTGTCGGCGGCCGACAGCAAGGGGTATATCCCCGAAATTCCCCAATCCTCGAAGCCTCCTTTATTAGATTCCCCTTTACGAGACCTACAATATGAGGCGAATTTGAGGTCTGTGTAAGTACTTGTTCCAGAGATATGGTTTAAAAATGGATATTTTCAATATATAGCGCCACCTGGTGGCAAACCTAGGAGTGCATACTGGCCCAAAATCTAATCAGTTCATCCTCTCTACCATATCTACCCATATGCTAAAAATGAGAAGCCAATGTAAAGTATTTTGTGAGTTGTCGCGCTAACGGCTAAAATCTGCGGATGATGTAGCGGTGGCAGCGAGTGGGGCGAAACCATGATATCCCCGAAACTCGCATTTCGGGGATATAATTACACAATGTAAACAGACATTACATAGCATACAACAAGAGATGTAATGACATTTTTTGTTGTAAAAATAAATGACATATGTATGCAGAAGTACCAGGCAGGAAGGCAAAGGACAGTCACAGAAAAGGTTTCATGTCAAATTCCTCATTCAAACCTTTAGGAGACATGGTATTAAGACAATAAATCCAATAAGTTTCTTGTTGGAGGATAGACCGGGAGCCCAGGGGGGTCTGCCTAGCTGGGAAGGTTACCAATTCTAATCCCTATCACAGTGTCGGGCATGGGTCCCTATAGAAGGATCTGGACTTCTGCCAGGCTCCAGCTGGTGGGTGTAGTAATGAGGGGTAAAAATGTGACACGTCCAACCCAGCTTGATCAATCTAGAAAGTAACAACTTGAAACATCCCTGTGCTTAATGCTGGTCATCTCCACACTTTAGGATGAGGGGTGCCAGAAAACTTAATTGGTGAAAGGGGTCCGGCAGACAGAATTATAGGGGTCCCCAAAATTGAGCTAGATTAGCTCATTGAGTTACAGGATGAAACCTGGTGCAAAATGTTCAGCAAACCCCCCTGGTTCAGGAATGGCCACTGCCAGAAATTTTCTATGGTGGGGTACCCCCGGCAGAAGCGCCCGATTGGGCCACACCCAAACTTGAGCTAGATCAACTCATTGAGTTACTGGGCAAACCCTGGTGCAGCCCTGCGGCCAGAAACGTGCTGTGGCCCAGTATGCTTTGCTGGTATATCCTAAATAGACGGTCAGTGATAACACAAGCTAATTCTTTGGAAACCTTAGCGAAGCTGTGGATTTAGGCTTGTGCTTGGATCTTTTGTGCACACTTGTATTGTTTCATAAGCAATACCCGATGATGTAAATGTTTTAAAATACAAGCATAGTATGTATTAAGTACAATTATAAAAGCAAACATTGTATTCTGGAACCAATAATATAAACATGAATTTAGTTAAAGTATTTTAATTATAAACCAGTATATCCATGGAATACAGTGGGTCATTGTTCTTTATCAATACTTTGCAATTTGACGTTGAGGAACATTGTTTTTAAAGTATTCCACTATTTTTTTACGCAAGCCTTCACAGGGTGGAGAGCCTCTGGCCATCTTTACTTCTGAAAGACTCAGCCTTTCTAAGACATCCCTTTTATTGCCAATCATGTTGCGCATCTGATGCCAGTTAACTTAATTACTTGCTAAATGTTCTTTCAGCTGATTCTCTGATATATTAATAGCTTTTTCAGCCCTTTTTTGCCTGTGTCCCAACTTTTTTGAGACCTGTTGCAGCCAAAAAATTTGAAATAAGCTCATTTTTTGGATAAAAATATAAAATATCTCAGATTCAACATTTGAAATGTTATCTATGTTCTATTGTAAATAACATATTAGCTCGTGATCTGAAAGTCATTGCATTTTGATTTTATTCACAATTTACACTTCGTCCCAACTATTTCGGAATTGGGGTTTTATGTTCGCTAATCCTGGTGCGAAGCGCATGGGAGGTTTTCCCCACGTAGGCCAGACTACAAGGGTGTAAACGAAGGTACATTTGACAAAGTTCCCAACCATGACACACGAAGGGAATTTGCTGAAATTGCTGAAATGGATGCTAGTGATGTACAGTTTCCTCTCTTGTAGTTAGATTACCTGAAGACAGTCACGTGGGGTATACCAGCTCAAGCAGGCACCAGGTTACAGTATGTCTCAGAACATCTCACCCCTGATGGAGACTTTGAGATGTGGGTGTGCCAGTATACACCAAACCTTATCAGAGGTCAGATTCACTGCAGACATCGGTCTCAGACTAAATATAATGTAAATATAATGAATACGACTCTTCTGATGAGGATGATCCACTCAAGGATTATCACTGTGTTTGCGCAATAGATAAGCATACTATTGGCACGTGTGCCCATGTGGCCAGCATTTTGTATTATCTTGGATACCTCTACCACCAGTCACAAACAAAGATGCAGCCACAAACAGCCAAATTCAAATCTGTGATGATTATTTAATTTGTGCGTAATTTAATACAAAAAATGTTACATCTCTTGCTGTATGCTATATTATGTCTATTTACATTACGTAATTTTTTTCTATGATGAATCTTGACTATGTATTATTGAGTGTATTTGTGTCTTAGCCTTAATTGGCTGACAGTGATGTTAGAATGACGTCATTGGCCTACTGCCTTTTTATATACCTGTCTATGGGTCATGTAAGTCATTTGCCTGATGAAGACCCTGCTGGGTTGAAACGCTGTCTGCTTTTCCAGTCATTAAAGTATTGGGAGCTACAACCCTAGTGTGTGGACATTTATCTTTTTTCGTTTTCTAGGTCAAAGAATAGGCAATAATTTTAAGCGTAAACATCATAAAGGTCATAGTTAATAACTATATTACTGAAAAAACTTAAACTAGAAGAATTAAGTGAGAGCCATACTCGCACAATCCATTTCGTGTCAACACACCCCATTTTAGGGTTTACAACGGTCGGTTGATGCAAATGTTCGGATGAAGATGTTACCGGTGTCGACACATCCTGGTTTTTTCACTGAATGTTGGCCATACCCTTGGGCAAATTTCATCAAATTCCCTTAGTGTGTCATGGCCGGGAACTTTGTCAAATGTACTGTCGTTTACACATGTGGCCGTTGGAAATCTCCATTTCAGAACATATTTTTTGAACAAATATCTTCCTGTCTTGGCAGTATGACATCAATCTAAACAAGTTCTTTTTTCAATCATTAGGAAAATATACAAGCTACAATGTGCATTGATAAGCACATGATTATAATCATTGGTGACACTTTGCGGGGCCCCAGAATGGGTGGCCCCTCCCAAAAACTAAAAAATGTTAAAAATAGCATTTTTTCTCATAAAGAAAATTGATATCACAGGTTTCTCTGGTGGATCTATGAACCCCATGGGGTGGTTTATCAATGCTGAAAATCATTTTGAAATCGGTAGTTTGGGCCAGGAAACGCCCTTAGTGGGTTAATGGGACTCCATCTTTAATGATGGTTGTACACATTATGCTGATTCATATAACTGATTCAAAGTTGACATTTTAACATTGAATCAGTTGTAATTTTTCAACAGTTCTTCAACCAGTTAATGTTCAATTTCAATTTGATATTGAAATACTGTTCTTCCTATAACTGATATTATTTCAGCAACATTTAAACATTGAAGGACGGTCAGTTGCCAGCAGGGGTTATTGCACTGGTCCAAAAGCTTTCCTCCAATTAATATAGCATTTCAGAGATGAAAGTCTCTAGGAGTTGCAGTTCTAGTATTATGAAAACAACTTCACCGCAGTTCATTTCAGGTTAGACTTTTAAAACTTGGTGGAAGTTCCACCTCATCAGCTTCTCTCTCCAAGCAGAGCAGCGGTTTTGAACAACTGATCATACAATTCCTCCAATAAAATAACGGCAAAATTATACCATTACAATGTGCGAGTGATTTAGTGAAGAATTGAGTTTGGTTGCTGACAAGACGGGCAATTGGTTTGAAACCAAAAAAACCTACATTGTGTGTCTTTAAAAATGCAATTTGAAATATTGGCAGTGAAAACCATCAGAAATAGCGATCTGTTGTTGAGGCTCATCTCCGATTATCCGTGTTTTTCTCAGTTCAAAACTTTTATAATAGCAGTGGTAGAAACACTGGTGTGAAACATTTCGGAACATTTTGCAACAGTGGTTGTTTCCAAAGCTCCTGAACTGTTTCTAAGGTTTGCCATCTCAAATATAATAACTTGCGGTAAGTTTCAAAATTGGACTGAAACAAAACCCAGAAAACTTATTGTTAGCATAGGTTAAAATATTCTCATAAATTAATTATGATCAAAGCTACTAGCCAGTAACTTAGCTATGTAGCTGCTATCTGTTAAGTTGGCCTCAGCGCCACATCTGTGTTTTACAATCATTAACCTTCGCAATCGTAAATGAATGCTTGAAGAACTTGTACTCCTTGTCCACCAAACTTTTAACATTTTATTTGTTTTCAACAATTCTAATCACATAAGCGGTGCGAAATATGGGCAGTGGAAGAGGACATTTTGAGATAAGTACCGTCTCCATATTGATGAGTCGTGTAGCTGCAGCAACAGATGCTTACCGGAAAAACGAGGAAGCCATATTTGGTTATGAGCACCATACTGTTTAATACTCTTAAAAAAAGTGAAGTGCTTGCATACTACAAAATGTAATGCCCACTGGCTTCACACAAATGAGTTAAGTAACTTCAGTTCGTTAGAATGATTAAATTTGCCCAAAAATATTAAAATTTTCTCACGTCAATTTTTGGGAGATGGCTCTACAATGGCATGGACAGCCATCACATTACACTAATTGGGTTCTCTTTATTGACATGTAACAAGCAAATCAATAATGTCCATCATGATGTCCCCATATTTCCATATGATAATGCCCCCATACACACTGCTAAAAACATTAAAAAAAGTTCAAAGATACAACGTTGTACATGATGGCCTGCACAATCACCTGTGCTAAACATTACTGAACCCTCATGAAAAGTTCTGGAGTGCAGAGTGCAAAGTAGATTTTCTGCACCTTGATCCTTCAAAGAACTGGAAGCTGTCCTTGAAAATATTGGCCAACATCCTACGACACAGAAAATTGCATTTAGCCTGTATGACAGCATTCCAACAAGGAATGAAACAAATGTGAATGGACAGGGAGAACCTACCTGTTATTAGCTTGTAGATATCTCGTTTTTAGTTATCAGGCCTGATATTTTCATAAATATTGTCTTACTTTTCACAAAAATCTCAGTCTTCTCCTTAAATGGATCCTCCCTCCATGCTCTATAGTATTACATTTAGCTGAACCTGCCAACTAAGAGATTCTGCATCAATTTACTGTAGCAATTAGGTCATTGCTGACACAAGCAAGAGGGTATGGAATCTCTAGCCAGCATTTATGCATTAAATAACCCCATTCTACTGTACAAGCGAGACCCTTTGGGTTTTTAGCAATATCTTGTTGAAAAATACATACATTGTTATGTTTGCTAGAAGTGCAAATACATGTCTTCAATATTTGCCACTCGACCTGCTTCATTTCACTCAGGCTATTTTAAATACATTGATTATTGTGTATCACCACCCTTTTTTTACATTGACACCAACAGCATATTGGCAACATTTCTAAAGAAAGTTGTCTCTCGAGTATATTGAAGTAGACATATTATAAAAAGAGCATACTGTTTAAAGCAGCTCATACATATTTGTGAGTTTCATCTAGCACTGTAACCAGAAACTATGCAGTATTTCCTTTAAGAACATTCACTGATTTTCAAAAGATTGTTTTTCATTGCTGTAACAAGCATAGTATGAGGGGAAGCCTATGCATGTCAGTTTACCATGCTAACGTTAAAAGCTTTATCGAATTGGAGTTGGATATTTACTGTCGCAATACTGTTCACCACTACAACTTTGGTGACAAAAGCTGCATTTTAGCTGGGTTTCAAATTTTAAACAATGGTGGCAACTCATTTTTACAATGGCACTGTTCTCTACTTGTTGGTAATACATCAAGAATCATTTATTTGTCACCCATTTTTAATTGAGATTGTCTGTTATTGATTTTGAAAAAAGAAGGGACTTGCACATGCATCAGTGACAGGGGGAAAAAGCTTCCAAAAACGTTAATGAACTCCACATCGCACCTGAAATACTGTAGTAGTTAATGATATTCATTGAATTGCATAACATGGGAAATTGTGCTGATGTAGGACAGACTTGAGCCGAGTCGATGCAGAGCGGTGCAGGATTACAGGAAGCCCCAGTGGAAAAGACAAAGGTTGGGGGCAGCGTCTCTTCTTAAAGTCTTAAAGGGTCCTTTGAGTCCTTTAGAGCAGGGATCATCAAATCTGGACCCCGTATCCAAATCCAGCCCGTTTTCTTTTGTTCCTGGTAATTAACTGAAAACTTAGTGCTTATTATTGGCCAGACTGTCCTTATGTCTGAATCTCAGGTAAAGGGAGGGCAGAAAACCAGCAGTTCTCTGCCCTCAGGGACTGTGATTGGATGATACCTGCTATAGAGTGACAGGGCGAGAGATGTATTGTAGGGAACAGGAGGAAGGCATGTCGAATGAGGCAGACCAGGATTGTAGAATGAAGGTGGCATAAATAGGCCAGTCGGTTACAAAGTGGATGAAAGGAGTGATGTTTCATGTGTGGCCTGGTTGATTAACTTTTATGCGACTGGATAACTCAATTAGTAGAGCTTTGGAATGTTAACATACAGTAATACTAGTTTCATCATAGTTGGGCAATATGACCAAAATCCTTAAGTTGATGAAATTATTTCATATTGATTGATGACAAGAATTACTGATATCTTTTCTCAACATATTATAGGGCACCATTTCATCCCTTCAAATAAAATAATGGTAGAAACAAGTTTAACTTACTTGAATTGCAGATTTTGGAAAATGTTTGCATCCAGCAATGTAAACCCAGATAGTGTGACACTCTCAATTGTTTTGCGGAAACATTACCTAAAAAAATAGTGTCAGCCAACTAATTGATCTTGTGTTCACGGCACTAAAAAACTTGATAAAAATAACTTTTAAAAATTTTTATGTTATTTTCTTTAAGTACTGTCTACACAATGCGATTAAGTTGGCTTGAACAATTTTTTTGTGGAAAGGCATTTCTGCAAAACATTTCAGTTTACCACACTGTGTTTACAGTGTATTAATGGTTTCTGAATGAAGGACCTACCATAAATGCCCGCCTTCTAAAATTCACAACAAACATACTGCCTTTGTTGAGAATGGATCAGATACAGATTGAGTCAATCCTGTGGTGATTTTAAGAGTCTGAAGTCATTAGCAAGAGTGTCTGTCTGTCCCTGTTGGAGAGCTATTACAAACCCCAATTCCAATGAAGTTGGGACGTTGTGTAAAACGTGAATAAAAACAGAATACAATAATTTGCAAATCCTTTTCAACCTATATTCAATTGAGTGCGCTACAAAGACAAGATATTTAATGTTCAAACTGATAAACGTTTTTTTTTTTTTTTTTGGAAATATTCACCCATTTTGAATTTGATGCCCACAACACATTCCAAAAAAGCTGGGACAGGGGAATGTTTACCACTGTGTTACATCACCTTTCCTTTTAACAACACTCAGTAAGCTAATTGGGAACTGAGGACAACAATTGTAGAAGCTTTGTAGGTGGAATTCTTTCCCATTCTTGCTTGATGTACAGCTTAAGTTGTTCAACAGTCCGGGGTCTCCGTTGTCGTATTTTGCACTTCATTATGCGCCACACATTTTCAATGGGAGACAGGTCTGGACTGCAGGCAGGCCAGTCTTTTACTCGCACTCTTTCACTACGAAGCCACGCTGTTGTAACACGTGCAGAATGTGGCTTGGCATTGTCTTGCTGAAATAAGCAGGGACGTCCCTAAAAAAGACGTCGCTTGGATGGCAGCATATGTTGCTCTAAAACCTGTATGTCCCTTTCAGCACTAATGGGGCCTTCACGGATGTGCAAGTTACCCATGCCATGGGCACAAACAAATCCCCATACCATCACAGATGCTGGCTTTTGAACTTTGCGCTGATAACAATCTGGATGTTCCTTTTCCTCTTTAGCCCAGCGGACATGACATCCATGATTTCCAAAAACAATTTGAAATGTGGAGCTCGTCAGACCACAGCACACTTTTCCACTCTGCATCAGTCCATTTCAGATGAGCTTGGGCCCAGAGAACCGGCGGCGTTTCTGGGTGTTGTTGATATATGGCTTTCGCTTTGCATGGTAGAGTTTTAACTTGCACTTGTAGATGTAGTGACAAACTATGTTAACTGACAATGGTTTTCCAAGGTGTTCCTGAGCCCACATGGTAATATCCTTTACAGAATGATGTCAGTTTTTAATGCAGTGCCGCCTGAGGGACCGACGGTCACGGGCATTCAATGTTGGTTTTCGGCCTTGACGTTTACGTGTAGAGATTTCTCTGAAACTTTTGATGATATTATGGACTGTAAATGATGAAATCCTTAAATTCCTTGCAATTACACATTGAGAAACGTTCTTAAACTGTTGGACTGTTTGCTCACGCAGTTGTTTACAAAGTGGTGAACCTCACCCCATCCTTGCTTGTGAAAAACTGAGCCTTTCAAGGATGCTCCTTTTATACCTAATCCTGACACTCACCTGTTTCCAATTAACCTATTCACCTGTAGAATGTTCCAAACAGGTTTTTTTTGAGCATTGCTCCAACTTTCCTAGTCTTTTGTTGCCCCTGTCCCAGCTTTTTTGGAACGTGCTGCATCCATCAAATTCAAAATGAGTGAATATTTCCAAAAAAATAATAAAGTGTATCAGTTTGAACATTAAATATCTTGTCTTTGTAGTGTACTCAATTGTATATGGGTCAAAAAGGATTTGCAAATCATTGTATTCTGTTTTCATTCACATTTTACACAACGTCCCAACTTCATTTTTAATTGGGGTTTGTACATTGTTTCGGTTAATGGTTTAACACTCTACAAATAACATGGGATGCTTACAGTTTATGAAGTCATGGATGAACAAGAGGTAATTAACAGTTATCAACATAAACACATGTTAATGAACATAATCAAATGATTAGGGTCTACTTCATTGTCTGGTATGAAATTGCCAAACAAACCACCAATATAACATGCATTCTCCACAATATGTTTGAAGTTAACATTGATTGATTAGCATTGATTGATTGGAAAGGATTTTCAAATCATTATATTCTGTTTTTATTCACGTTTTACACAATGTCCCAACTTCATTGGAATTGGGGTTTGTACTTCTGACCTCAGTTCTTTTTAAGCTGATTTCTGGTGTTGGACATATATTTTTGTATTCTTTTTTTCTGGCCCCCTTTAAATAATTTTGCCATCATTGTGATTGGTATACTGACCATTCCAGCACCGGTAGGCCCCTTTGGAGCTCTTGTAGTATCCTCATCTTGCTTTGGAGACTTTCCTAAAAAATGCTGCTGATTCAATGTCATCCTAGCAGATGTGTGCTGCTATTTCGCATCCAAATTAAAAGCAGTCACTTGTGTAGATGGTTTTGTAATTGTGGTTTAAATACGAAATACCTCAAAGATAAAGGAAGTTTTTGGGATTTATTCTAATATTTTTTTCCTCCCCAGGTATGTGTAGCCTACCGACTTTATGTTTTTGCAAATCCAAATACAGTATGTTTGTACTGCATTACTTCAGTGTGGATAAGAGTAGTAAAACACTTAATGTTCCATATCACCAATATTAGTCAATGACCAAATTACTACTGGCATGCATTTAAATAAATTAAAGGTACATTAACTTTAAATTAATATTGTGAATGATAAGACCAATGATGAATGGTTTGCAAAATCTATGCATTTTGTATTCTGGGTGATTTTTTTAAACTGTTTTTTTCTCCAGGAAGTCATGTATTTTGGATGGATGAGATTTTTGTACTTTAAATAAAACTAATTAATGAAACAAGCCACTTATGTGCGGACAGTATTCATGATTTTTTAAACAAATACTAATCTAGTTCTGCAAATCAGATGACTGTAATAATAGAAATGTCAAATGAGACACAGTCTATTGTCACTGATATTTGCTTTCCATCCCTTAAAGGCCATGCTTGATCTGAAACCAAGATGCCCAGCAGGCTTCTTCCTTTTCCTCTTATTCTCTATTAACATGCCACTGGATGTACCCACAGTGTCCCCTAGTGTACAGTAAAAAGAAAAGACAATATATAAATTAAATTGCTCACTGATTCACCATGATGTGAGAAGAGTGTGTTGCCATGGTCACATTTGCACATTGTTGCAAGGTAAATAAAGGGAACTGCAAAATGCCATTTGCAGAAACATCTGCTTTCGATTAACCATGGAAAAGCTTGCAACTGTCTCCATGCGTGGCATGTTTGTTTGAATCCTAGCCCTTGGGAGTATCAACCATTAAAATGCATTGATACTTCATATAGTTTATGAACTATATTTTGTGTAATTTAGTTCCTAAGTTGCATATCTGAACATTAACTTAATGTTATCTTCAACTGTTACCAGCTTAACCCTTTTGATATCATGTGATGCATTCATTTGTACATTTCTGTAGCATTTATTTTACCTTTATCTTATACCATGTTGATTGGCACAACATTGACTCTTCTTGAAAACCAGTGCTCTGCTGTCATTTCATCCCTTCTAAGATTTTCATCACGTTAACTTTTTGAGGGAGCTTTTTACCCACCAGATAATTTTTTCTTTGTTTTTTTTCCCTTTAACTTAATTTGCTGTGTGTCTAGGAGTTCAGGCCGGGTGTGTGCCGTTTTTTGCCTTTAATTTATGTCACAGTACACATTCCATTATTTGGATCTTGTAATGATTTTGAATCCAATTCAATGCTGTTATGTAGCCGTTTACGTGGACAATGAATTCTGTCATAACTTCCTTCTTATGTCTCTTGGATCAAAGCTGTATGTCATATTTTAAGGTACAGTATTATGCCAGAAAAATATATGTGCAGCACTCCCGGATAGAAAATACATTTATTGCATAAGTTCTTTACCCAAATTTTCTAAATATTTACTTTGCTGCTAATGGTGTTCTGAATGTAAGTTAGTGAACCAGACCACACTTAAAAAATAGTGCCATGGGCACTGTAGCTCACTTGGTGTATTTCAGGCTTTAGTCTTGTGCAAGATCACAAGTGGTAGTAGTTTTTAATGCTGGGTCCAACATTGGGAAAATGAAGACACCTTTTGCAAGCAATATATACTGAAGACTTAACCATATGGCCATTGGGCTTCAGTGTGTTGCTCAAGGGAGTAGTATTGTAGCAAATTAAGAGCTAAGCCTTTTAATTTTATGTCCTCAAAATTATGTCTGTACAAAGTTTCAGCATATCCAGCATGATATAGCGCAATTTTAAATATGACCAACTGGCAGCCATGTTCGATGTGAAGTTTCGACACCTCAAACAAATTTTAATCTGCACATCCATATGGCCCTTGTCACTAAATTTCACATTGATCCCTTCAGTGGTTTGGCAGAAGAAGATCAAAGTTAATGCAGACGCCGACCCAGATGCCAACACCGCCATGTGATGCCATAAGCTCCCATGAGTCCGATGGACTACCTGAGCTAAAAACCTCACTATATTAATCCATGTCCTAACCAATCAGTCTATTTATACCGCCTTTGTTCTACAATCCTCATCTGTCTCGTTTGACGATAGCAGCATTCTACCAGACCACCCGTCTACCGCATTGTTTCCCAAAGACTGGGTCCCGACCCACAGTTGGGTCGCAAAAGATTTTTTTTTGGGTCGCCTTGTCATGATCTAGGTCTGCAGTATACCTTTCCGACACATGAGGGGGCTAGTTATATTTTCTCCACAGTCAGTGAACCGTATCTGCCTGAACGAGTGTGCCTGCAGCTAGCTTTAAAATAAATTTGAGAAATGCTTGCTTGGTTGTCGAAAAAGAAAGGCAATGACGATAAATCGTCAAAGGTCAGAGAACTTCAGGAAAGCGAGGGATGTCAGGAGCCAACCCGCTATGGAGCTGCGAGTGTGAGCCATATAAATACACGCGAAGGTGTGTGTGACAATTATGCTGGCATTAACACTGACATAGCGCAGGGATCGGAGCCTCCTGCAAAGAAAAGAAAAATAGCGGCAACGGCAAGGCCGTATAAAGACTATTTTTTGAATTATGGCTTTGTAAATTGTGCTGGTCCTAGCCAGGATGCACGGCCAATGTGTGTCAAAACTGGCAAACGAGAGTCTGAACTCAACTAAACTTAAAAGACATTTAGAAACACTGCACCGCGATTTGGTGGACAAACCGTTAGATTTCTTTCAAAGAAAGGCACACGAGATCAAATCTTCTGCAGACGTTCTCTGGAGAAATGTTTAATGACAAAGTCCAACTCGCCTCTTACATGGTTGCTTATTGTGTGGCAATTGAGAAACAGCCACTAGCTATCGCTGAAAATTTACTTTTGCTGCTGCAATAGACATGGTTAGCGCAGTCATTGGTGAAAATCTGCCGAAAAATTAAAATGCATCCCCATGAATAACAGCACTGTATCCCAAAGAATACGTGACATTGCAGACAACCTGGAAGAGCAGCTTGTTAACTGACTAAAGCAGGGGTGATGGGAATCCGGCACCTTGCCGGATTTCTGGTGTACGGCGATCGGCGAGAGGAAAAAATGAAGTGCGAGATACATGCATGCAGAAAGATTGCAGACAGTAGACCTAGATGGGCTTTGATAGACCTCTCGCTCTCAGCCTATGGCTTTCGCTCCCAACCAGTCCAAAGCATGGATGTATTATTAGAACTGGATACTGAACCAGGGATGAGACGCACGCCGACAAGGGCTTAGTGGTCAAGCTGATATTGCAAGTCATGTGATGCCATGGGGGGCAAAAAGACATTTTTCCATAGGGAACAATTGACACTGAAAAAATCTGTGAATAAGCTGCTGATTTTTCTCTTTTGCATGCCTTTTTAGCACAATTTTATTTATTTATTTTTATTGGTACATGAACACCAAGGAGATTCCGTGCGCGTCGGCAGTTGCTGTTCTCTGCATGTACTGGTTACCAAGTCGGTAAAGTGAGCAGGTGTAACGACACCAATGTTTTCAGTTATTGTATTTGATGAATGGCTTTGTTATGTAGCGACTCGACTGCTTCACCTATCTTTTATTTAACGTTACAGAATATACAGTAAGGAAGCCAAGGCTGTTGTTGGTTAACTAAGGTTAGATAACGGGCGTGTATTTGGCGACTATTGAAGGTGACATCCTATAAGCGTGCATGTAGCTAACACTTGCTTTGCTTTTTTGTATTAAAATGTTCAAGATGCACTTAAACTGAGTTGTATATTTCCATTACATTGAATATCCTACACTGATTCACGGTACTGTGTTTTTCTGCTTCATGTATGTTGGCTACGTACCAAACTAAGTTGCATTAACTACGTCCTTATGTGCACTTTCAGCACGGTATACCGTATATGACCATTTAGCAGCCCGGGCGTTTATTTCGCAAAATTGACTTGGACCCCAGGCATTTATAAGAACCAGGCGGGTATTTGCAACAGGCCATTATTTATTTTTGCACCAACCTGCACCAGGCCATTATTTGCAAAGACAAAGGAGGAGCACTGTAACAAAACTGAACCAAGAGCATACGCATCATAAAGAGTAAAACATATAAAACAAAACAGTGCAAATGCTACTTTTTAAAAATAAAACAGTGCAAATAAAATTATGGTATCATGTACTATAATGTACTATACCAAACCATTATGGTTTATAAAAGATACAGTAGCACCCCAAACATAAACTTGTGCCAGGACTCCTCTACAGCTGTGATACCTTATTATGTTCAGTCCCGTAAATGTTCAGTCCCGTCACAATGCATTTCCATTCAAAAGCACTCGTGTATACCAGGCAAGCTGGTTTGCACCATGCACATACGCAGTCGCAACAGAGCAACGAAATGAAGTTCGGCTTTCCTACAGTTATAAACTGACTGAATTTAACCATTAAATTAACCCATTGTCTCCTTGACATTTTAACTGTAAGTGCAGTCCTGCGCGCATTTAACCCGGTTTACACTGAACATGCACTGAACTTCGTGGTAAACTTACTGTAAAATTACAGTTAAAATAACTGGCTAAAAGGTGCCAGTTAAATTACCAGGCAAAAAAGGCTTCAGGTTATTCGTTCATTATTAACAGTGTATTCGCGGAAACTGAAACTGGTGCGGTTTCATTTACATACTTCAGTTTTGAGACTTCTACAATGATCCCAGTTGGGGCAACATGCAAGATCATCCTGTTGTCCATTGTGTCAGGGCAAAGACGGACTAAATGAAGACAAAAAGTAGGTATGAACACTTCAGAATGAAGTTGTTCTGATCTTAATATACAAAGCATACATATAAATTCATATATGCAAATAACGACTAGTTTCTTCCAGGTATAGACCTGAGTCAGAGTCGCAGGCACAGCTGAATGCGAACGCTTTTTCTTTGAACGAAACGAAAACGTAGGCAACTGAGCGATTATATAAAGGGTGAGGCCATCGTAGAGCTTATTCTTTAGCTTTGTCAAATAATAGAGCATAAATATTGTTGATTTACAATTCCTTATACGTGTCCTTTTTTTTAAGTACAAAAAGATAAAAAAGAACACGGAAAACAAGTCTCCCACCCAAAAAAAAATAATTGTCGACACCCATGTTTACTGTTTACATGCGTCTCATTGGATATTTATACATACACAAGATGGCGGAGGTATTCTGCCGTATGCGCTTTGATCCAGCCAGTGACGTTGTCCACTCAATTTTTTTTAAATTTCTGTGCCAAAGACCGTCTGCTATTTTTTTCCCCCACATCTTTATTGACATCAGATATACATACAAAGACAAACCGAAGCTTGTTTTAGCGTGTGTGTTACTGCAACACATGGTAACACAGACGTTTATATACAATAGTGCAAATAATTGCCTGGGCGTTTAATTGAACCTGGGGCCTTTAATTGAACTGGCGTTTAATACGCAAAATGAGGTCGGACCCCCAGCGGCTTTTTGCACACAGGCGCGTGTTTGCTCGCGGGCGATTATTTGGTCTTATAAAACGGGTGCTTCCCATCCTTAAATGTGATTGGCTGAGCCGCATTCCATGCCGGTATAAAATCAGTGTAACCCACTGCATTCTGAGGCAGACCGCAGCACAAAGTATCCCTGCGCATCTGGTCTAGCAACCAACTACTCTGCGCTCAACTGACGTGTTAGGTTACGTTTGTTTCAAGACTTTTAGCTTGCTATTTCAGTGTTAGCGAAGTTTAGCCTTTTAACCCGCAAACCAGTTGGCTATCTACCTAGCTAGCAATAGCATTATAGAGTTAGATATCACTTTAGCTTGCTAGCTACGTTGCTAACTAGCTCGCTCTTTCAGTATTAGTGATAAATTGTTGCTTTTTTTTCTTACATGTTTATTTTATGGGCTATGTGTAGGGTAACCACATCCATTGTAGTGAACGCTAGCAAGTTGACAAGCTGGCTAGTAAACTAATGCACAATTCAACATATTTTCCTGGACACCAGCAAGTGTGGAGGACAAAAGTCAATCTTGTTCCCTACTCTCGCTGCTGGTTGTAATGATATGGCCGATTGGCGTGAGTTGAGAACAAGGAAACTCTAAAACCGAAACCGAAACAAACGTAAAATTATTTAACGGGGCCTTCGGGAGACCGAAGGAGACATTCCAAATAGCCTGCTTTCATAGTATATCTAAATTAAAGAGCCCAAATAGCCTGATGTGACATGATAATGGCGCTAGATGAAAAAGCAATCTTAGCGTCTGTGTTGCTTGCCAACCATTCTGTCCACTCAATCTTGCTTGGTGGAGGAATGAATAGTTCTCAATTTTATTGTTGCATTATTACCAATAAATTGTTGATTTTTTTCTTGTGTGTTTATTTAATGGGCTATATGTAGGGTAACCATTTTATAAAAGCAATAAGCCCCTTGAAGCAGTGGGTTACAGTGAATTTATAATGGCGGAGGGGCACTAAGGCACTCCTCTGCGCGTCGTGCCTTAGAACGCCCCTCCGCCGCTATAAAATCACTGTAACCCACTGCTTCTCGGGGCTTATTCCTTTAATATATGGTAAATTCAGCCCAAAAAACTGCACAACTGATGATTTATTTTCCATTGCATGCACATTCTTAATTATTAGAACAATAGCAGATCTGCATACTTGATGTCGTAACTTTTCAGAAACTTTTAGGATAAGATTCAAAATATGAAGTATTATTTTATGCATGCGCCAAACTCGCATGACAGCATTGCACAAACGGACAGTATTTGTAGTTCAGCTTTTATTAGCTAGAGGTGTTGAATGAGTTAGAAATGATGGACTAGATGAGATGTGAGCGACACACTGTTAGCGAGCAGCATCAGTGTACGGGAGTGATGCTGCGGAGATTCGCTGATGCGGCCGAACTCCGTCTGCGCAGAGAAAATAAAGAGTCCCAGGAGAAAGAAACAGATGAGAACAAAACGAAGATCGACTTCATGTATATTTTATAACTGGGCTGCTGATTATGTGAGAACTTACAAATTTACTGATCCTGTATAAGGGGGTATTCAAACTCCATTAATATCGAATAAAATCATCACTTTTTCAGCTTATCTTGATGTTTGAGTACCTAGAGAAACATTCGGGTTGTAAAAACGTCAAGCGTGCATTTAGTCAAGAAAATTTAGAGTTTAATTTCTAGTGCTGATAGACGTAGTAATGGCATATAATGGCAGCAGCTATGTTACTGATGATACACGGGGTTGCGAGGGCATGCGCAGCATATCCATTCGCGATATTGAATATTAAAATTAAATTCAAATGAATGGTCTGTGTGCACCCTGCGAAGGATTGGCGAGCTGTCCAGGGCGGGTCCCTACCTTTCGCCCAGAGTCAGCTGGGATGAGCTCCAGTTCCCCCGCGACCCTAGTAGGGAAGAGGCGGTATAGAGAATGGATGGATTTAATGAGCTTTCAGCATACGTATGCTAAAAGTTATTTCGCTTGTCAGAATTGGCTAAATACTTAAATCAACATCATCTACTTTAAAACTTATACAGTTTATAAAGCACGGGCAGTGCTCTGTGCGGTTGGGGTATCATCTTGAATCCAGTAAGAATAGAGGCGGTTGCAAGCTAACAAGCTTGAAACATTTCACTTTTTACGAATACATTTAGCTTTGAACTGCGTGGAAAACGAGATTGGACTGTCATCTTATAGAGCAGCAAGTCAACTGTTTTGCTGACATTGTTTGCAATGTACTGAATAATTTTATTTCTCTGTTAAACTATTTTTATTTATCAACTTTTTATATCCCTATATATAAACTTTTTCCGAACTATATTTAAGCCTTCACCGAGTGCTACGTTTATTTATTATTTTCAAAAAAATGTCTTGCATGTTTTAAAAGTGTGTTAATTAGTTAGTCGGTAAGTTTGAAAAATCATTCTAGATATAGAGTTAGTCGTCCAATGTGAATTCAACAGCACTGGGAAAATACTTGCTTGACTTGAGAGCCATTTTTTAGGCCCTGATGTCCTAGTTATGAGGCAGTTAAAGCCCAAAACCAGTGTTATTACATCACTGTTGAAAGCTCAGTTCATACTTCCTCATGGCGACCCACGAAATGCAGGATGTAGGCCCATGAAGGACCCATTCCTCATGACCCAACCTGAAAAAAATTTTCAGGCTTGAGAATTTTTTTTTGCAATCACCCCTGCTAAAGACAGCAGGATGTTTCTCAAGACGAGAGCACTGACGTCTCAGATTGCACAACCTTGCTGGTGTACGTTCGGTACGCGTGGGGAAATGAATTTATGGAGGACTTGTTGTGTTGCTTGAATATTCCTACTGGAACCACAGGTGAACAGATATTTTGTGTCTTGAACAACTTATGTGGTTAAGTGTGGACTTGACTGGGGCAATTGTGAAGGCATAACGAGCGATGGGGCCGCAAATATGACAGGCAGGAGTAGCGGAGTTGTAAAATGGATAAAAGAGGCAACAGGCAAGGATATTGCATAGAATCATTGTTTCATACACCACCAGGCATTGGCATGCAAGGGAATACCCCCCGACCTCGACAAAACACTGAACGAAGTTATTCGCGTTGTTAACTTAATTAAGGGCAGCGCACTGAACAACCGGTTGTTTGATCAACTGCGCACTGACATGGGAGAAGAACACGCGCACTTACTGTTTCACACTGAAGTGAGCTGGTTGTCTAAAGGCAGAGTTTTGACCAGAGTCTATGGGCTCTAATTTTTTGGTGCAGCCCACGCAGTGGTAATTTCGTCCCGTGCAGCCCGCGCAGTGGTAATTTCGTGCGGTGCATCACCGTGCGCAGCCACTTTGGCAATTTGGTAGACGGATGTGCGCCGAGATGGGTGTGGCGGCGTAGTAGGGGGAAGTGTCACATATTCATCATGACGCAGTGACAATTTCGTGAATAAAGGCTCCGCCGAAAGTGTGCAGAGAGCTCGCCAGCTCCAACCTGGTTTGCTTTCTGTGCAGTGGTAATTTGGCTGACCAGCGTACAGTGCGCACCCGTCACCGAAACCTCACAGGCAGGTTTCCAGAATGTCAGGCAGATTTCAATGCAATAAATAATTACAGCAACCACTATTTAATGTAACTATCTAGGTAACATAAATTATAGTATCTATATCGATTGTCCTGATGTCAGATCAAAGGCGGTTGGCACGCATAATGGAAACTCGACCTGGCTTAATCAATGCAACTGAATCTGTGATGCAAACTAAGCGACTTCACATCTTTCTCAGCCAATCTCAAAATGCCTCGGCATCAGGCAGTGCATATATATATAATGCTTGCTTTCTATGCTCAGTAAAGCCGCGTGCACACTGGACGCGAAACAAATTTTTCGCACGACTGATTACATTCAAAGTCAATGCAAAGACGCGTCTTTGCATTGACTTTGAATGTAATCTGTCATGCAAAAAAATCGTTTCGCGTCCAGTGTGCAAGCGGCTTAATACTACTATTATTGTCACTCAGGCTTTATCGTTTTTAGAGGGGGAAAGGAATACAGCCTGATTGCCATGATCTCATACTGAGTTAAGATCACATATTGAAAATAAATGTGTAATGTATCTTGCATTGTTGTCCATGCATGTTAATCCCAAAATTTTAAGCAGCAACAGGGTGTAATAATAGGAACACGCTATCCATCGTTACTCTTCCCAATGATGCAGGCAGAAGAAATAAATGAGCAACCATTGTATTTCATTCCAACTTCATAAGTTTGAATGATCTGACGTAGTTTCGTTTTGAAATTCCATTCAAGTTTGCTAATGGTAATAATTCGCGAATGCCCTAGCTAGCCAGCTAACTCATATTTGTAATGCTTAATATAGACGTAAGCGATGCAGAAAACATGCCTGAAGCAGCAAAGTAAAATGCAACATTAAAGCATCATGCAGATATAGGACAGAGGCTTCTTTATTCCAACACTTTAAAGGTGAGGAGAGGAGCTCATTTGATTGGTGAAGATTTGACTCGGCTGTGTTAAACCCACTCAATCCTTCTCTCCTCCCTCTTTGCCACTTGCGCCAGCAGGAGGGATAGAGGCGGGACAGAGGAGTACTTGCACCGTGGACGAAATTTCAAAATACGCCTGGATACACCCCGCTGGTGCGGCGCTCCCCCCATTCGCTGCGCCTGCGCCTGGTCAAGGAATTTAGAGCCCTTTGAGTCTATCCATGAGTTCCTCATCCAGAAAAAATCAGCTCTTGCCGATTTATTCACTGATGATTGGCTTCTCAAACTGTCTTATCTGGCCGATATCTTTTCATCGCTCAACAAACTGAACTTGAAATTGCAGGGATGACATGACAATGTTTTCCTTCATTGGAAAAATGTTCAAGCTTTCCAAAAGTCCTTGTAGCTGTGGCTTGCATGACTCAGAAGGCCAAACCCAAGTCACTATATGTTTCCCACAGTGTTGCAGCATGTAGAAGAATGTGATGTTGCAGGTACACATGTGAAACACCTAACCGCTCTCATTCAAACTCATTTCGCTGCGCTTATTGAGAACTTTGATCGCTATTTTCCAACAGAGAGACATGACCTTCTGAATGACAAACGGTGGATCCAGAATCCTTTTGTCCAGAGTCATTGCTTGAGTTGACACTTAGTCCTGCAGAGGAAACTGAGTTGTTGCAGCTCAGCTGCGATCACACTCTGCAAAGACGCTATGAATCTATGACCTTATCATCATTCTGGATAAGTATTTCCTCCAAATATCCTGTCCTCAGTAGGGCCAGTATTTCTATGCTTATTCCTTTCACAACAACATAAAAGTGTGAATTGGGATTTTCTGTTCTCCCAAAAATGAAGACAAAGCACAGAAATAGACTGAATGCAGCGCCTGAAATGCGTGTTGCGCTTTCCTCCTGCACCCCGGACTGGAATGCGCTACAAAAATGCAGGCAGGCCCACTAATCCCATTAGCTAGGCAGACCAAGCATAAGATGTGAAATGAAATTTTTGATAAAGATTACCTGCAGGCTATATTAAGTTGTTTTTTTGCACTTGAATAGGCCTACATTCAGAAAGAGTGAAAACAGACCTATAATGAAAAAAGAAGGTTGAAATGTTGTTAAGGCCATGTTTTGTGTAAGTTGTAATCTTTTGGTAATTCTTTTGTTAATGATTTTGTTCCAATATTGCTGGTTCAGTTGAATATTCACAGTGCCGTGAAAAAGTATTTGCCCCCTTCCTGATTTAAAAGTGCAGTTTTTAAATGATGAGTTCATTTATTAAGGGAAAAAAGCTATCCAAACCTACCTGGCCTTATGTGAAAAAGTAATTGCCCCCTAAATCCTAATAACTGGTTGTGCCACCCTCGGCGACAACAACTGCAATCAAACGTTTGTAATAACTGGCAATGAGTCTTTCACATCACTGTGGAAGAATTTTAGCCCCCTCTTCTTTGCAGAATTATTTTTTTAATTCATGAACCCCATTGGAGGGGTTTTGATTTAAGTATGAACAGCCTGTTTAAAGCCATTCATGCTGGTGTGTTTCTGATCATCTCAATAGGATTTAAGTTGGGACTTTGACAAAGTTACTCTAAAATCTTCATTTTGTTTTTAAAAATGGGACCATTCAGTAAACACTGGACTTGCTGGTGTGTTTCAAGATGTAAAACTGTCCTGCTGCATTAAATTGAAACCAACCTCCTTCTGAGGAGGAAGCATAATCTTCTGATTCATTTGGGACAAACTTTGGGTCTCTCGAGATCATCAATCTGAAGGTTGGACATTCTCCTTCAGGAGTTTTCCAGTAGACATTTGCAAATGTGGGCAGATTGGGTTCCATCATTTGACTTTTGGTATGATGTTCTTTTCATGAAATGCTGTGTTAGTTTTATGCCTGATGTAATAGGACGCAAACCTTCCAAAAAGTTCATCTTATGTCTCGTCATTCCACAGAATATTTTCCCAAAAGTCTTGGGGATCATCAAGATGGATTTTGGCAAATGTGAGAAGAGCCTTCGTGTTCTTTTTGGTCAGCAGTGGTTTTGCTTTGGAACTCTCCCATGGATGCCATTTTTTGCCCAGTCTCCGTCCTATTGTTGAATCATGAACACTCACTTTAACTGAGGCAAGTGAGGCCTGCAATTCCTTAGATGTTGTGCTGGGTTCTTTTGTGACCTTTTGGATGAGTCGTCGATCCGCTCTTGGTGAAATTTTGGTAGGCCGGCCACTCCTGGGAAGGTTTACTACTGTTCCAAGTTTTCTCCATTTGTGGATAATGGCTCTCACCATGATTCGCCGGAGTCCCAAAGCTTTAGAAATGGCTTTGCAACCCTTTCCAGACTGATAGATGTCAATTTCTTTGTTTCTCATCTGTTCTTGAATTTCTTTGGTTCGCGGCATGATATGTTGCTTTTTGAGATCTTTTAGCCTACTTCACTTTGTCAGACAGGTTCTATTGAAGTGATTTCTTGATTCAACAGGTCTGGCAGTAATCCGGCCTGGGTGTAGCTAGTGAAACTGGACTCAAAAAATGTGGTTAATCACAGTAAATTCATGATTAAACAAGGGGGGGAATTA
Organism: Gymnothorax javanicus; assembly: GCA_029692085.1. NCBI lineage: Eukaryota > Metazoa > Chordata > Actinopteri > Anguilliformes > Muraenidae > Gymnothorax > Gymnothorax javanicus. The sequence goes on from CM056196.1 coordinate 74,539,146, forward strand.
CTTTTTCACATAGGGCCAGGTATGTTTGGGTAGCTTTTTCCCCTTAATAAATGAAATCATCATTTAAAAACTGCATTTTGTATTCACTCGGATTATCTTTTTCTTATATTAAAATTTGTTTGATGATCTGAAACATTTAAGTGTGAAAAATATGCAAAAAAGTAAGAAATCAGGAAGGGGGCAAATACTTTCTCATGGCACTGTAGGTGTTTGCACTTGAATTTGGGCCTGAATGTTGATAGGCATAATCATTCAGAATGAAATGTCTTAATAGGCCTGAGCTAAAAATGCCAAAGTAAAAAGAAATGGCTATATGTTTTTTAATACATTTTAATGTCCAAATACTTTTATGGGTTACCTTATTTTAATATTGCATTGTTTTTCATTGTTTAATACTTGAGTATTAGCTTAATTGTTCAGAGAACCTGATCACTCAGCTACTCAGCCTGAGCTAACTAATAAAAAATGGCAGTACAAGTTCTGAACTAACAAATATCACCAATAGTGAATGCATTTATGTCTATATGGCATGTGCACAGACATGAATTTTGTTCTCACTGTGCAGGCATGCTGTCATATTTTATGTTTCATGTATTTTGCCGTTGCTGGTTGTTTTAAATCTGCATCTTTCACTTCTTACATTCTCTGCTGAAGTTATGTTATGTTACATCTAATTGTGATATTGTAAGATTGAGAAATGTGCTGGTGAGCAGTGCACAGGGCCACTGATGTTAAATCTCTGTATTAATCATGATTCACTTGTCTTTATTCATTTGTCTTGATGAGAAAAACTTGAGGACAGCCCCGTCTGAGCTTTCAGGCGTTGTCTTGGGTGCTGAAGTTGTTCGTGTTGAAACACGGATCTAAAACAATTTCTATTCACTAACATTCATGATGTCTGTTTACGACATTCAAACATTCAAATTTATTCCGACTAAATTTTATATGAGAATGAGGTTGTCATTATAACTGAGCTATCTGTACTTAAAGGCAAAGAAAACCCTTCTTTCAGCTCCTTCCCAATAAAAGTACACTGCCCCTATTATTCAAACATACTCTTGGGTAATTTTGAAAAATTTTTTAAAGACTAAATCAGCTCAAGAAGATCAGATTTATACATTATTGGCAGTGCGCCATGTTCATTGGAATCGGGGTAGTTTGCTGCGTCACCCAGACACTGGAACTCTTGAGTGAGTGGAGGTCATAAATTGAATAAAACCAGTGGCGTTGCAAGAACTGAAAATTTGGTGGGGCACAGGACATCCATTTAAAATAGTTATTAGTCCTGACTTATTCTCAATCATTTTCATTTATTAACAATAGATCCACTCCGAGAACACTCCACACTATCAGATGTTAGTTCTCACTGTTTATATAAGATGACAGTCATTCATTTGGAAGCATAATTCGGTGCATTTAAATCAGTGTCATTCAAAACTGCATACCTATCAACTCTCACGCATATGAGTTGAGTCTCATGCTTTTCAGTGGCATATCACATTCTCACGTCGTAGTCAGCAATCTCGCACTTTATAACAAAAGTCATAATTGAAAATTTTGATTCGGAAAACAAAATTATATTTAATTGCTGAGTCCCATTTTTCATTCAACCCACAGCATACCGAGAGTGAAAGGCGATATTTCATTGGAACGCGGATCAGTCAATACTCAATCAATGAGTATTTAAGCGATTTACGTGCGGAATTGAAGTCCTTGTGAAGTTTTTCAGTTTCATGTGCCTTTTGGTAGATTTTACCATTAGTAGGATTGAAACCAATTGTGACTCTGGAATTCTCAGGTGGAATTCTTTTATTTCATTAAAACGATCATGAAATCAATAAATCGCCTGATGTGCGGGAAAGGTAGCACGGAAGTTTCAAAGCAGTTTGTCTTTCATTAAGCGTGGGCCCATTTTTGAGTAAATTATTTTCCTGTTTTGAATTTAGCCCATTATTTTGTCACCGTGAGATTGCATGGGGGGAAAAGCCGTGTCTTCAATTGCCAATGGAATATTACTATAATTGGAAAACGTGTCAATAAAGGAAAATGACCGTGAACTAGCAGGACTAATTGTTGTTATGAAGGGATGTTTCTGCACTCCCAGGCACTGGTTGAATCCAATGTTGCGCTGCCACTGTCCTAAAAAGTCAGGCTTCACCAAGGGAAACAGTGCAAGCTTATGCCTGTGGGTCAGTCAGTTTTTCCTGTTTTATTGGAGCAGACAACTGCCACACACAGTGACATTACCACTGATTTTGTCGCTTAGGAAATTATTGGTAATATCGGACCTTGATCATTCCGCATAAAATGAATTTGCAGCAAGATTGATAAGACTAATTTGTACACACTTTAGATAGATTAGCTGATTTCTCGGTGTCCAAGCGCATCAAAACATTTGGGACATTGCAACACGAAGTATTTTTGGATTGACTAAAATAAAGGAATGGCGGTATTCATGAATTTGTGCTAATTAGTTGTACAAACTGTATTTCAAAGGTTTGAGCTTTGATGACTTGGCACATAAAAATCGCAAATATTTGCAGAAAATATTCATGGAACAAGAAGAACATTTCTTGAATATGAGCTGAAAAAAGGGTTTTTTTTTCTTTAAGGGAGGGAGAGAAGCATAAGGGAGGCAGGTCAGTTCAATTTGGGAATTATAAATTTGCGGCCCTGTGCTGCATCAACGACCATTTGTGTCGCGCTGAGTACATGCAGCATGCATGTCACACACAATCCATCACGATTGCTGTACTTAGCAGTATTCACAATGCGCTCTACCTGTGTGCTTAGCTGGGACTAAAAAGAGAGAGAATGAGGGAGGCAGTTCTCTCTCGTCCTTTCTTTTTCTGATGTGAAAAAGAAAATGCCCAAGAAAGGCTAGAACTTTTTCTTCTATTTTCTTCTTTCTTTTTTTTCAGTCTCTTGCATTTTTTGTCAGAAAGTTTTACAGTGCTGTATTGCTGTTGTATGATAAACTGATGTTGGTTCCAAGTTCCAACGTGCCACTTGCCAGGTAGTAGGTACTGTAGCTCAGATTTCTCATTTTCTGTGCAAACAGTACACAAGGTTTTCTTCCCTTTTCCCAAACATCTAACAATTGTGTTGCACATTTCCAATATCTAGTTTAATCTTGCCAGTGCTATTGCATGTCGACATTTTGAACTTAGGATGCAAATGTAATGACTTGGAAATTAAATATGAAGTAAGAAATTAAAATAGTTGAACAATTTTCCATTCTTCACAAGGCTTTCACTCTCCTATAAGATCAGGATAACTCCCACTTTTTCAAACTTGTGTATTAGATGCCATTGAAAAAGAAGGTGCAGTGCCCTGAAAAAGTATTTGCCCCCTTCCTGATTTCTTATTTTTTGCATATTTGTCACACTGACATGTTTCAAATCATCAAAAAAATTTAAAAGATAACCCGAGTAAAGACAAAATGCAGTTTTTAAATGATGATTTCATTTCTGAGGGAAAAAAGCTATCCAAACCAACCTGGCCCTATGTGAAAAAGTAATTTCCCCCTAAACTTAATAACTGGTTTTGCCACCCTCGGCGACAACAACTGCAATCAAGCGTTTGTGATAACTGGCAGTGAGTCTTTCACATCGCTGTGGAGGAATTTTGGCCCACTCTTCTTTGCAGAATTGTTTTAATTCAGCCACATTGGAGGGTTTAAATGCATGAACGGCCTGTTTAAGGTCATACCACAGCATCTCAATCGAATTTAAGTCCAGATGTTGACTAGGCCACTCCAAAACCTTCATTTTGTCTTTTTCAAGCCATTCAGAGGTGGACTTGCTGGTGTGTTTCAGATCATTGTCCTGCTGCATAACCCAAGTTCGCTTCAGCTTGAAGTCATGAACTGATGGTCGGACATTCTCCTTTTTTCTGGTAGAGAGCAGAATTCATGGTTCCATCAATTACAGCAAGTCATCCAGGTCCTGAAGCAGCAAAGCAGTCCCAGACCATCACAATACCGCCACCACGTTTGACTGTTAGTATGATGTTCTTTATATGAAATGCTGAGTTAGTTTTATGCCAGATGTAATGGGACGCACACCTTCCAAAATGTTCAACTTTCGTCTCGTCAGTCTACAGAATATTTTCCCAAAAGTCTTGGGGATCATCAAGATGTTTTTTGGCAAATGTGAGACAAGCCTTTTTATTCTTTTTGCTCATCAGTGGTTTTCGCTTTGGAACTCTCCCATGCATGCCATTTTTGCCCAGTCTCTTTCTTAATGGTGAATCATGAACACTCACTTTAACTGAGGCAAGTGAGGCCTGCAATTCCTTAGATGTTGTGCTGGGTTCTTTTGTGACCTTTTGGATGAGTCGTCGATCCACTATTGGTGAAATTTTGGTAGGCCAGCCACTCCTGGGAAGGTTCACCACTGTTCCAAGTTTTCTCCATTTGTGGATAATGGCTCTCACCATGATTCGCTGGAGTCCCAAGCTTTAGAAATGGCTTTGTAACCCTATCCAGACTGATAGACATCAATGACTTTCTTTCTCATCTGACCTTGAATTTCTTTGAATCACGGCATGATGAGTTGCTTTCTGAAATCTTTTAGCCTATTTCACATTGTCAGGCAGGTTCTATTTAAGTGATTTGTTGATTCAACAGGTGGGGCAGTAATCCGGCCTGGGTGGGACTAGTGAAATTGAACTAAAAAAAATGTGGTAAATCACAGTTAATTCGTGATTTAATAAGGGGGGAAATCACTCTTTCACATAGGGCCAGGTAGGTTTGGATAGCTTCTTTCCCTCAGTAAATGAAATCATCATTTAAAAACAGCATTTTGTATTTACTCGGTTTACATTTGTGCAATATTACAATTTGTTTGATAATCTGAAACATTTAAGTGTGACAAATATGTAAAAAAATAAGAAATCAGGAAGGGGGCAAATACTTCTTCACGGCACTGTACCTATGTTTCAGACTTTTTTGTTTGTATCAACTTTTCGGAAATGAAACTGTATGTAAAAGAATAATAATAATAATGATGACGACATAATCACTTCCTACTGTTGTGATTGTAATTTTGTACACTTATCTATTCTGCCCAACCATGGCAAAAGGAAGTATCATACATTTCTATGTAACTTGCTTCCTTTTGCCATAGTCAGGCAGTATTGTTTGGAACTTCAATCTTGTCCTTGCATCTGATTAACATTAGATCAGCTGCTGCTTGGTCAACAATTACTCAATTTTTGAGGTTAATGAAAAAAAATCAAAAAAAGAAATGCCTGAAGACTTGAATGACATCCAGGTTGCCAAATATTCATATAATGTACACATTAGAGAGTCTATACAATTAATTTAATGTGGATATAAATAGGTCTCCAAATTCTACATAGGAGCTCTTGTGAGGCTAAAACTAGCTCCTGCAAAAATTTTGACGGGAGCTACTTTTTCTAAAAAAGAGCTCCCATGAAATAAAAGTATTTTTACCCTGATTCCAACTAATTCTCCAACATCTCTGGTTCAGACACTGTCCTCGATTCAGATCAGACAGACAATCTTCCAAGATGGCAGCTGTTCCCCGGGTCTCACTGGGCTCCCCCTACTCCCCGGGCAAAGCTTCAACTCCAGCGGCCCCAGTCAGTGTTCACAGGTCACCGGCAACTCTTCCCAGCATGCGTTAATAGTCCCTTTCGATATCTTTGTGATTCATACCTGAATCCAGCATGTTCTGAATTGAATGACTTCACTTGCCAAGATTTTAACAAATTAAACTGCTCTAGCCAGTCAGCCGAATACAACACGCTCTGGATTAAAATACTTTTCATTTGCAGAAGTTTTAATAAAGCAAGCTAAGCTAGCTAGTTCTGTAATTCTACGCCTGAGGCAGTACCAAACAAGACTGCAGGGTTTGGGACATCCTCGTTGAGTCAATGGCATCATTACAATTACCACGCCCATCAGAAATTTCTTAAAGCAATAACGGTTCATAACTGGGATGGGCAATTCCTGTCCTGGAGGACCTCCATCTATGCCAGTTGCCATTTCCACCAATTATCCTGCTGAAATTAGCCAATGGGCGCTAAAGCAAACATTAGCTTACTCAATGTAGTTCATGGTAAAATGTTTCATTTAAGTACAAAAGAAAGGTCTTTGGTGGTCATTCATGAGCTTTTAAAGGAAAAAAAAGGCAATTAAAGTGTAAAATTTCATAAATGGTTTAGCTAATTAAGGTTATTTAGTAATTAGAGGACAGTTAGCGAGCTAGGTAGCTAGCGAGGTAGCTGTGTCAAATAACCTATGGATCTCAGTTTCACAGCAAAATAGTTGGCTAGCTCAACATCAGATATGACAACATTATCAGTTTTGTGTATAGCAAGCTAGGTAGCCAGCGTTCCCATTATCTCAAGCAATGCAGTGAACTGTGGCCTGAATATGAAGCTAGGTAGCCTAGCTAGCCAGTTTTGCTGCTTGTAGCAATGATGCTATTCAGAACACTGCGCTACTCGCACGAAGTTTTCGCAAAAAAAATATTTTGACATGGAGTGAAATGCGAATTTTGCACATTCGCATGAACCATTCACATCGCGTCGCACCGCATATCCCGCATGATTTGTGTCGCCCGGCGCGAACTAGCGTCTTTTCACATGTATTCACGTCTTTGCATTGACTTTGAGTGTAATTTGGTCGTGCAAAATATTTGTTTTGCGTTCGGTGGAAATGCAGCATTACAGATGCTCTACCTGCAAGTAATAAAATAACATGCCCTCTTGCCTCCTTCCCTCATTCCCTCTATCCTCCAGAATTATTCCAAATGCAGCACAGCAGCTTTGGGCCTCATATCAGTGTTGGCCTGCATCAACCACGACATCATCTAACCAAACACCCAACATCACTGATCCTGCAAGAGCTGCCCACAGTTAGTGGGCCAGGTCATATTCCCCGTGCCTGCACCCTCTGTTTTCGATCTTTTCAGCCTATCATGTCCCCTCTTTCATCCCTGTCTCTGCAGGCTGCACTAATACCCCTAGCTCACCCATCCTGTTTTCCCTTCGTACAGCTGTCTCCTCTTCCTTGGCCGTATTAAAAATCAAATACGGTTACTTCGGCTCCTCCAGCCTTTAACGTATTCATTGCAGGCAATTTAAGGGGTCTTCAGGGTAACAATGTCAATTTTTTTGGAAAATTTCAATATTTTAGATTTTCACGTAAAATAAATAAAGGAATGCAGTGAGATGCCAGTAAACACCAAGAGTCTATGTTTTTCCTCTGCCTCAATTGTTACTTGTGACTTTAAATGCAAATTACCGAAAATCATAATTTAGACTGATTTTCAACCTTGTGGCATTCATAAAATCATTAATATTCATCTGATTTACTTGAAATTTGGACTGAAGTTGTATCTGTTGGAGATCTATGAAATAACATAGGATTTTCTAGATAGGTGCATCCCTAGGGGGTTAATTTTGAAAATGAAGCAAGTTGATGATAGCAATTTTCGTTATGGTTACATAACAGCTCATTAAATATTCATCATTGTTCCAAACAAAAAAATCCTACGTCATTTCATAGAACTATCTTAAACCTTTCATATGAGACTAATTTGAACAAAATCTGATCACGGTTTATTGAAATTCCAGTGCCACAAAATATTTTCAGATTTTGTCATTAAAGTGCCGTTTCCATGGCAACCATGTAAATTTTTATCAAAATACTACATTTTACGAGGTTAAAATCATGTTGAGTATGTTTATTTCTTAGTTTTGACATTATTATGGTCATTTCTACACTTTACCCTGAAGACCCCTTAAATCATGGAAGAACAAATCTGGCAATTCTCTCTCTGACTACACTATCCTTTAACCCCTTCACCACCCCCACCCCACCCCTCCCTCTTGCTAAAATCCCAATGTATTTTTGCTATGTACATATTGCTAATGCATTTCCTTTTACAGATGCTACACCTGCTCGGAAAATGCAATAACTTTTAATCATGAAATTGCACACCCCTCGTTTCCTTCCCTTGTTCCCCTTCGTCCCCTTCTGTTGTTCCCCTACTCTCATTCCCTTTCGTCCCCTCATCCCTACATTATTTTGATGCATTTTTTTCTAAGGGATTTTCAACAAAATCAAATAATGTAATATCACACACTCTTTTCCCCTGATTCCTTGTTCCTCATCCCCCACACATTATTTCATTTTGTTTCAGTTTTCAGACACTTTATAACAATGCACAACAAATTCATCAAATTTTCACACACTATTTACTCATCTCCTTGTCCTTCATTCCCTTGTCTCCTATCTCAACTCAAATTGTTTCATCTCCCGTTATCCTTCATTGGTCTCCAGCTACTTAACTCTATTCTGTACTTCATCAGTACAAATTCCCATGCTTATTCCATTCAATAAACGTTGTTAACTACTACAACGTATTTTAGGTGTGGTCTGGAATTCATTAACTGATCTTTACTGGATATTGAGTTCAGCAGTATTTGTTAAGAGTAAGCCCATCTTGTGTTCTGTCTAGTCTACATATCTAAGATACAGAACTGTCAAATTTGTAGTGAGATTGGAGGATTGTATGCCTGTCTTGTGTTACAGAGAATATGTAGAGCAGGCATATTGTTTTAATGTGCCCTGTAGAGGCCCCAATCTCCTTTTCTGCATTGAACTTTGGCGTAATCCACTCCAGTGAGCACAATGTGGCATTGGCTTGGGTCCAGGTACAATATGTGCAAGTAGCCTATTCCCATGACAGAGTGGAATAACACTGATAGGACAACAGATCTCAACCCTTTTAGCCATGAACAAGGAAAGCTTTGAGGCCACTTGATCAAAACGAGTGTTGGCAGAACTAGGACTGTGATAGAGTGGGCTAATAAGACATGTTTCAAAAGCACTGTGTGGTTACTCTCAGTCCATGGGTACTTTTTATTCTGTTCTGTCTTCTTCTTTGGAGTCCCTGCCACAAAACAATTTGCTGAGAGAAAGCAAATTAATCTTCATTATTTGGCTTGCTGATTAACTGTACTACTAATGAGTGAAGGGAGCTATGTCTCAGATGAGCAACTTTTCTGTGGTGTTCAGCACTGTGTGCCTGTATGTATATGCCTGTGTGATGCTTAATTAAAGGACATCTTCATTTTTTTTTTTTTTTTTTTGCAACAGAATGTTGCAATTTGTTTTAGTGAGAAAGAAAACTATTGACTTAGGATCCTCAAGTCGCCTGTTAATTCCTAAGGCTTCAAATACGGGCACTTGTCTTTATTGCCTCTTAATTAGGTTGTAATGATGTTAAGAGGATGCAGGAATTAAGTGTGCAATGAGCGCAGTGTGAACACTTCTCCTATCGGAGAAATGAAGCACTTAATTTAGCATGACATACAAGGTCGCATTAATATCACTACCCAATTAAGTGCTCCCTGTGAAGGCAGGCTAATAAGCGCTTCTTACTAAACCACTCGTAGAATGAGAAGTCAGGTTATGAGTAATTATGTTACTGCCAACAAATTTACAAGAAACAAATACGTAGTGTTTCAACAATTACACAAATTAGGAAAAGGCTAACACACAGTCCCTCTTAATATCGGCATTGAGGAACATAAACTGGAACATGAACCTTGAATTCTGCATCTAGGTAGAAGTCACCATGACAACCAGTAAATAACTTGCTATTGTTCAAAGATGCAGAGCCCATTGCTGATGTAATGAATTTTAAGTGTCATCTGGCAGGTGAGTGTGTCTGTGTGTTGTCATAAGTCTCTCAGACAGCTGATGGCACTAAAATTCCCTTTCCTTTGATTCTCCATGGAGATGCAGTTAGTACTGCTCAATATGTACGATTTACTGCTTCGTTATACAAGAAACATTATCCAGTGGAGGCTCTTATACTTATTCAAAATGACATCCAGTCTTCATTAAAGCCATCAATGAATGCATCTTTAATTATGCTTTATCATAAATGTGTAGTTTCACTTTTTAAGTCACATTTTATCTTGAAAAAATTCTGTTCAGTGGCTCATCAACAGCAGGATATAATTGAAGCACGTATGTTTTTATTTTAAATGATATTTGTGACATCAAGCCATACAGAGTGTCAGAGTCAAAATAAGCCTATTAATTCAGAGATGTGTGGGGGGAAATGTTTACAATAACTGCACTTATACTAATCTTACGTTAAATTTCGATCAACAACGACTGGCAATGTAATATCCAATATGCAGTACATATGAGAGCACAAACATTTGGTCTTGGTGTGTAACATTTGGCATATGCTGATAAACTGGCGGAGATGGTGCATTGAGTCTTTGGGTTGAATTAGCATTCTGAATTAATAGCACAATTATTATTTTTAACAGAGGAGGACTTATTACTGATAGTGTGTGTACTTGGCCAAAGGCTAACAGCAAAGAGTGCTATCTGGTGTTTGTTAATGTTCTTGCATGTATATGCCTCAATATCCTCTGCTGTATGTTCAGGCTTGTTGTTATGGTGCATGTCTCAAGTAAAGTTGCCCTGAAATGCAGTCATGATTTCTGAAAAGTTGGCTCAGTTACAGCTGAAAATGTGACCTTATCTCGCTTCAAGAAAATATGTCCAAAGAAAAGATTTATGCAGCGACCTCAGTGAGAAAAATAGAGCTCCAAAGGAAATTCACTTTATGAACATTATTTTCTAGGGCCTCTTGGAGAATAATTCAGTTACAACCTTGATATTTTCTCTTTCTCGTATACTTTAGAAATTTAGAATATTTGTACACTGAACAAAAATATAAACGCACAAAGTAATTTTTTTTCAAATTATTTTTTATCAATCGGGAAATATTTCAACAAAACAATTATTAATTTATTCTTGCCTTAATTCAAGCAACAAGCAACAGAAACAAGACTAACAATTTACTGTACACAATTCATGAGTTATCACAGCCTGAACCCAACAGGGGTCAGCGGGCAGAGTTCACAGCACTCAGTAACGAGTGTGTCCACCATCGGCATCATGTAAAGCGGTACACCTCCGGCGCGTGGAGTTCACGAGATTGTCAATAGTGGCCTGCGAAATGTTGTCCCATTCCTCCTGCAGCACAACTCGGAGCTAGCGCACGTTTTCTGGAACCGGAACACGTTGTCTGACCTGCCGATCCAGAGCATCCCAAAGGTGTTCAACTGGCGACATATCGGGTGAATATGCTGGCCAATCGAGAACAGGGACATCCTCCTCATCAAGAACCTCTGAGCAGATCCGGGCAGTGTGTGGCTGGGCATTATCGTGCTGTAATGTCATGTGATGGAGTAGCACAAACAGTACGACTATGGGCCTCAGGATCTCGTCACGGTACCGCTGCCCGTTCAAGTTACCCTCAACGAAATGCAGACGGGTACACTGTCCATGGCATATGCCTGCCCATACCATTACACTTGCGCCACCATGTGCCACCCGACGCCGACATTGGTGTCAGCGTAATGCTCGCCCACATTTCGCCATACACGTTGTTTGCCATCCGCGCGGTACAGTTGGAATCGCGATTCATCGCTGAATAACACTGTCCTCCACCGTGGAAGCGTCCAGCGAAGGTGACTGTTGGCCCAGTCGAGTCTGTACCCGCGATGGACGGCGGTCAGGTCAAGACCTCGGTGCGGTCAGTGGGCTCGGAGGTCTGCCTCCCTCAGGCGGTTTCGGATAGTCTGAGCTGATATCCGCCTGTTGTGCAGTCCGACAGTCTCGTCAGCTGTCCTAGTGGCTGGTCGGAGCCAATCACGGAGGTGCTGGAGCCGCATGTGCCGATCCTCTGCAGGTGTGGTCACGTGGTCGTCGGGCATGTGGACGATTCACAGTGCTGCCAGTCTCTCTGAATCGACTTCTCAACCGGCTGCTGGTGGAATGATGCACATTCATGTGTGTTGACACCGCTGTCACAGATATCCCAGCGTTCAGCATGCCAATGGCATGCTCACTCATGACTTGTGGCATTGTGACTTGTGACAAAAGTGCACATTTTGGGGTGGCCTTTTATTGACCTTGGTGCAAGGAGTGCCTGTGTATTGGACATGCTGACTGACCAACTCAATGTTATGCTCTATGTAGCTCAGGGGTGGAACGACTCAATGAGTGAGTAATCTCACAGGGAGTGGTCAATGAGACGTGGGTCACCAGAATTGAGAAAAACAAATAATTCAGTACGCCAATAAACACTATTTGTGGGCATATTTCATGATAGGTCAATTTAACTCAGCATTTTAGGTTCATGCGTTTATATTTTTGCTCAGTGTATTCATGTTTACTTTGCATTATGGCAAAAATTATAAATAACAATATAAACTGGAAAGAAATATTATGCACATCATTTGTTCACAGCTTGGACTTGGGTGCAACAATTTCCAGTAGTGCGAGCAAATATATGATTTTTGTCTGGCCCGCCACAGTCCAGCCCGACTTCCGTGGATGTCTATGACTGGGTGAGTAAGAGACTGACTGATTGTTACACCATTGATCGACTGGCTGAGTGTACTTTCCCCATTGGCCATTGCTCATTGTCCTCAATTTTGCTCATAGACCATAAAAGATCCAGCCATATACAAGATTTCGACCTTGATTTGTTTTTTTTAAAAAAATAAGCTTTATTTTTTAATATAAAATGTTGAGAGATGGGTTTCATAAATTCCAGCCAATCAGCTGATCTGTCCAGAAAAAAAACAAGGAACCATTATTAGATGGTTTGCAATTGTAACGTGTCGTATTTGCTCAACCAGTGTTTACATATCATTAGTGCTGACCAAATATGAAAAACAGGTTTTATCTATTTTACTTTGGCTTTCAACATGTTTGTGTTGTAGGAATTACTTTCATAGGTTGAAATTGTTGACATGCATACAAATTAAACTTTGCACGCAGATCGAATCCTCTTGCTTCAAGGAAAAGAAATGCAACCCTCTTGGTGAGAGCACTTTTATTTTGATATCTGGAATGTTATTGCTGAAGTCATTCGATGCCTTTTGACTCATCCATGTGGATTCTGCCTGGGCCCAGGAACACAGAGCAGCCTTTAAAGTGTGTGAGAGCCCAGTGAATTCTGAGTGACACTCTGTCCTCCTGTTCTACCAGTGATGGGTGAGGGCCAAGCCCTATGAAGGACAGGCAGTACGTCTGTACAGGAGCAATGTCTTGTTTTTCTGAGTGGGACTCTGATGTGTTTGGCCCCCTCCACCGCACATCCCTCTCTTCCCCTTGCACCCCTCCCCCAGACCTGAGTAAAATCCTACTGTCAACAAAACTGACACCCTGAACCTCAGTGATAATCCTTTCACAGGAACCTTCAGAAAACAGGGGTGGTAATAGTTAACACTCCACAGCAAAACCCAAACTGCACTCTGGTGTGTTGCAGTTAATACACTGTCATAAGCACAAGTTTGAAAATAATAGAGAAACAAATGTGGGAACTGAAGTAAATGATGCAAAGAATAAATCATTTCACCAGTGATTGTTTGAATTTCAGTAATTTATTCAAGTAACCTGTCGACCGGCGGCCACTGAGAGTGCCTTTACCAGTCTTTGAATGTGGTATTAAATTGGGCTATTAATCCAATTTCCACTCTATGCTCCACTCGAAGGGCTCTAAATTCGTTGACCAGGCGCAGGCGCGGCGAATGGGGGGAGCGCCGTGCCAACGGGGTGTATCCAGGCGTATTTTGCAATTTCGTGCCCGGTGCAGCTCGGTGCAAGTACTCCTCTGTCCTGCCTCTGTCCCTCCTGCCGGCGCAAGTGGCAAACAGGGAGGAGAGAAGCCTTGAGTGGGTTTAACACAGCCGAGTCAAATCTTCACCAATCAAATGAGCTCCTCTCCTCACCTTTAAAATTGGAATAAAGAAGCCTCTGTCCTATATCTGCATGATGCGCGAATGTTGCATTTTACTTTGCTGCTTCAGCCGTGTTTTCTGCACCACTTATGTCTATATTAAGCATTATGAATATGAGTTAGCTGGCTAGCTAGGGAATTCGCGAATTATTACCATTAGCGAACTTGAATGGAATTTCAAAACGAAACTACGTCAGATCATTCAAACTTATGAAGTTGGAATGAAATACGACGATTGCTCATTTATTTCTTCTGCCTGCATCATTGGGAAGAGAAACGATGGATAGCGTGTTCCTATTATTACACCCTGTTGCTGCTTAAAATTTTGGGATTAACATGCATGGACAACAATGCAACATACGTTACACATTTATTTTCAATATGTGATCTTAACTCAGTACAAGATCATAGCAATCAGGCTGTATTCCTTTCCCCCACTAAAAAAGATAAAACCTAAGTGACAATAATAGTATTAAGCCGCTTGCACACGCGTGTATTCGCGTCTTTGCATTGACTTTGAATGTAATCAGTCGTGCGAAAAATTCGTTTCGCGTCCGGTGTGAAAGCAGCTGAAGGACACATACCCTACACAAGCACTCAGGCGCTCACATGCACATCTCTCTCTCTTTGATCTGACATCAGGACAATTGATATAGATACTATAATTTATATCCTGATTCAGATAGTTACATTAAATAGTGGTTGCTGTAATTATTTATTGCATTGAAATGTGCCTGACATTCTGGAAACCTGCCTGTGAGGTTTCGGTGACGTGCGCACTGTGCGCCGGTCAGCCAAATTACCACTGCACAGAAAGCAAACCAGGTTGGAGCTGGCGAGCTCTCTGCGCACTTTCGGCGGAACCTTTATCCACGAAATTGTCACTGCGTCTTGATGAATATGTGACACCTCCCCCTACTACGCCACCACACCCATCTCGGCGCGCGGCCGTCTACCTAATTGCCAAAGTGGCTGCGCACGGTGTTGCGCCGCACAAAATTACCACTGCGCGGGCTGCACCGGACAAAATTACCACTGCGTGGGCTACACCACGCTGCGCCACCCTGTGCTGCGCCAAGAAATTAGAGCCCTTAGAGTAATAAAATGCAACAGTTACACATAATTCAATGTGTCTGGTCATTGTATTAAAATGTACAATTCCTCAAATATTTAGCATTTTGTAAACAATACTACACACCAGATTTAGAAACAGTACATTCCTTATAATTCAGGATTGATGGCTATTGGTGTTCTGTGTATCAACTGTCATGGTTTTGCCCCCGCCAGCAGAGGACAGCAGAGGCGGCGGGCACTGGGACCATGTACCCAAAAGCACATGAAGGGACCCAAATGCACAAGCTGAGTAAAAATGTAAAAAAATCTTTTATTAAATTAACAATAAAAACAGGGAGGGGAGCAGCAGCACGCACATTCGCAACAGGGCTCCCTACACAAAATGCTGCTGCACTGATCTAAGGCGCAGCCAACCCTTAAATAACAAACCTTCACCTCCACCCCAACGAGCCACACCTGTTGCCCGTTAAGGTGGAGGTGAAGAATGAAGCAGGGGGAGGGACTGCAAGGACAAACCCTTACAGTACCCTCCCCCCAGGAACCACACGGCGCCCGCCACCGGAGCCACACGGCGCCCGCCACCGGAACACATGGCGGCGCCCACACCTGGCGCCCTCCTCCGGGACACACAGCGACGCCCTCCTCCGGGACACATGGCGGCGCCCTCATCCGGGACACCTGGCGGCGCCCTGATCCGGGACACCTGGCGCCAAACCTGGCGCCCTCCTCCGAAACACCTGGCGCCCACCTCCGGAACAGGCTGCTCCCCACACTGGGCCCTGCACAATAAAAAACTGCTGCTGCTCCCCTCAACCTCAGCCTGGCTGGGTCCCGAACTGGCAGCAGCATTCTGTCATGGTTTTGCCCCCGCCAGCAGAGGACAACGAGCCGGCGGGCACTGGGACCATGTACCCAAAACCAGATGAAGGGACCCAAATGCACAGGCTGAGTAAAAATGTAAAAAAAAAAATCTTTAATTAAATTAACAATAAAAACAGGAGGGGAGGAGCAGCAGCACACACACAGCAGGGCTCCGTACACAAAATGCTGCTGCACTGATCTAAGGTGCAGCCAACCCTTGAATAACAAACCCTCAACTCCACCTCAACGAGCCACACCTGTTGCCCGTTACGGTGGAGGTGAAGAATGAAGCAGGGGGAGGGACTGCAAGGACAAACCCTTACAATCAACTACCTGTAAATGTGATGCTAGTGTCTGCTGTGTAGGTGTGATTCCAATTGCAGCAGTTACAGTCCATCCAGCGTGAAGGTAAATGCTCCTAGGAGCCTTTGCTCCCAAGCTACAACTGTCTGTTGGAGCACCAGCCATTACTTTTAACAAAACAATGCTCTCTTTGTGATCTAAGCCTAGGAGGCCCATTTAATATCCAACAAGACACTATAGAATCATTGTGTCCATTCTCTCTTTCTCTCCCTCTTACTCCCTCCCTCTAACTCTACCCCTCTCTCATTCTCCCTCCCTCTCTCTGTCTCACTCTCTGCCCCCCCCCCTCTTGCTCACCCTCTCTGCTCTCTCTTGCTCCACTTCTCTTTGAAAAGGAGAAAAGATACATTGATATTGAAGGCTTTGCTGAGGCATGCAGCTGTCCAGCACCACACAACGAGAAATATCTAAATGCTGAGCAGGTGTCTGAGAGTCTTCCAAGGGTTTTTAGTCGCAGTTTGTCTTGCTGTTGATTTTAAACAAAGTTTTAGGGAAGTGGTCCCCAGCGCATTAGTATGTAAAGACACAGCCCTATCCTTCCTCACTCAGACCACCCAGCTGTCCCTAAGACCCCCCCACAATTCCAGCACCCCTCCCCCAGGCTGGCCTGGCTCCCATTTTCACGTCCATCACAAGAGAAAAACTAGCCCACAGTTTCTCCACAAGCTCTCCTCTCTTCTCACTACAATCAAATCATCTTTAAAAAAAATAAGTATTAGACCACAGTATTGCTAAACCATTTCATTTTTTAATTGAGGAGTAGTGATACATTCATTACATTTATTGAATGTTTTCTTCTCAAGGCTCTAAGGTAAATCAGTTAGGTGTCTAAATAATATGGTCAGCAGGAAGCTGGTTTCAGAGAGCTCCCCTGAACCAGCTCAGTGAATTGTAATTCTTCTGGCATATCTGCTTGTTAATTTCTCAATAATTACAACTGTCTTGTTTAATTGAGTGACAATTAATCCAATAATCAGGTAATACGAGGCTTACAAATATCAAGTTATGGTCATGAAAAAAATTATCTTCGTTTGCTTTCAATATTGTGGTTCACTTTTATTTTTCTGTTCATGGTGATGATTTTCTTTCCTGAAAAGAAAGGGAAAAAATCCAGATAGAGACGTCACGTCAGAGCCGAATGAAAGCGACTATTTTGGTTGCACTGATTAGATTTCTGAGAATGAAAAATCTGAAGGATCACAGCTGCAGTTAAGAGGAATGCTGTCATTGAGATAGAGTTATGATATTCATTATCTACATCCTTTCAATATGTTCATCCCCTACCGTTCTGCCCTTCAGGTTCAGGATGCATCTGGCCTTGTTATTATTGTTACAGATATTCTCAGATCCATGCTTTCCTGCTTCAAAACTAACATAAATACACGGCAACCTGTTGATTCACGTAAATACAGACAAAATGATTTTTTCTTTACAAATAAATAAATGACTTTCCTGCCATGTGACACTGTGCACGGCAACAGCTATTTTCGCTTGAGAATCTTCTGATAAATCATGTTTACAGAACACCAATGAAAATATTTTGTTTCATAATTTTTTTTTTCTGTGCTCAGGGTTCTGTCAAGGCACTAGCACAGTTCAACTTACGGACTGAGAAAATCAGGGATCACAGTGTGGCTGTTTTATTAACCATTGCTGTAATGTAAGGGAACATTTTCAAATTCCAGCACAAATATATATACACAAACACACACACACTCATGCATGTGCACACACACACACATGCACTCACATGCACACACTAACATTATGTGACCATGGATCCACTAAAGAGTGGGATACAGTAACACAAACACAGCCCCCAACAGCCTCACTTAGAGGGAAAGATACCATCACTCCCAGCACACTCCAGCCAGCCATACAGCAGAGACAGTCCATCCTCAACAGAAACAGGCCCAGAAATGGTGCCTTAAACCACAGCCCACTGCTCATTTTACTTGGTTGTCCATGGGGCCGTTCCGCCCTGGTGTTTTTTTTTTTTTTTTTTTCAGTTACAGGCCAGTTTTCTGGAGGGCATTACTCCAATGCTCATCCTACCATGAGGTTTTTCCACATTGCTGTACTCCACACCTTCTGCCGCAGTGAGTAGGGGGACCTCACCCATTTAGGGATGAGAGATGCCTGCTGTGCAGTAACTCAAAGACATCATATTATGAATCCATAACGGAGCTATCTATGTCTGCATTCCAGATATGTGCATTCTATCATGAGTGACAGATGAACATTATTTCATTTTGATGTTCACATTTTCCTAATTACGTCATTCTCTTTGTATCTTTTGGTTATCCAATACATTTTTTTTTCAGCAGAAACTATTATATCTGTGCATTTCCAGTCTTCGGGAGTTGTTTTAATGGGACTGCGATGCACTTAAGGATTCTTCGTCTTCTCATGTTGTCTTCATCCTGTTTGCAGGAGAAATACACCTTCAAGTTCAAATGCTAGAAAACAATGGCATATTCAAATCCAGTACTGAGGAGTTAATTGGTACCATGCTGTGCTTCTTTTTGTTCTTGACATTGCCAAATAAAATAATGAGACTCCTTTACTAATGTTTGAAAAAAACGTTGATTTCATTCCAATTCAAAGACCAAACTGACCTGCGGTGGGCTTCCCGAAAGCCTCTTAATGCTAAGAACCTCTTTAAATGACTCTTAGGATCGTTCTGAAAATAAAGTGTTTCCCAAACGCGTTCGTAACGAAAGCGTCCCTTTAGTTCGCTCCAAACCAACCCACGTAGCGAGAGAATGTTCATTGCCTAAGAATCTCTTTAGCACACTCGTTAATCCTGAGATCAAACGTTATCGGGAAACCCATCCCTAATTTATGTGAAGCTGAATCTGGACCAAACATAATATTTACTTTAAAGAGTTACCCTTCACGCAAGCTTCAAAGATTCCCATTTGACTAATAGTATAGATAGTCTTCCATTCAACTCTGCAGCTTTTCAGCTAAAGCCCTAAATTAGACAGAAATACAGAAATTGGTCTCTACAGAAAGAACTGCTTTACATGGTTTTGTTGTGTATGAAACTTATGAGAGAATGTGCCCTCATTTCAATATAGTTTGATTTCAGGAGGTGGCCTTTTTTGGAATTAAAGTAGGAATGCCTGGCAACATTGCATTTCAAATTTAAAGTGAAAGACAACTTTCACACAAAACCAATGTTAAAGAAAAAGTTATCCGAATTGAGTCCAGATATTATAACTTGGATTTTTTGCAATTTTTTTGTGAATTTGTACAAGGCCTCAAATAACCATAATGTGACCAAACAATAAAAAACTCATCCATCACTCAAAATGGGTTAGCCGAAGAGAAGCCGACAAACGCTTTCACAGTCTGGTGACAGTGATTTTGAGTGACCATCGCATAACTCAAGGTATGAATGAGTGAAATGGGACTTGTTGTTCACATTCATTATACTGAGGGATACTTACTTTGTTGCAGGTATTGCTGTTACTACGATGAGCATGTCACTCCATTTATAGTCATGGAATCTGGAAAGTTTGCTGTTGATTTGATCATTATGCACTGCTATCATGTTTAGCAAACTAATTTCTGTTTTAGTTTATGCGATTAGCCTAGCTGGAATAATTTTTAAATTAACGCGACTATGCATGTGCAATGGGTTACTAATATAGCTATATCCTCTCTCTCATTTTTTTCTTCAGGAAAACCATACATATTTATTAAAGGTGTAATGGTACACGGATTCGTGCTGAAACATAGCCCAGCTTTAAACACGCAATGCAGGGCGGAACTAAAATTGAGAGCAAAATTGACGCAAAATTCTCATCTCTGAGTCTTCCCCACCGGTGACGGTCACCTACATTACAAAAAATGAAAGATAAAAATACTAGGTAAGATGAATTTACTTATTTCAAGACTTTAAAACACTTATTTCTATCACCATTTTCTTAGTAAGACAAAAAAAGTTGTCCTTGATTTGAGGTAATTTTGACTAGCTTGCCAATGGGGTAAGTAAATTTTCACATGTCCAGCAAATAGTAGCTTGTTTTAAGTGATTTTGTGTGTGCAGAGGCATTGATTAGTTTTCTTGGCCAGGCTGCCATACTTTTTCCGCTTTTGGCTGCAGATACAGTCACGAGAAAAAGAAAATACACCCTCTTTGAGTTCTAGAGTCTTATGAATCAGGACTTAATAAAAAATCAGATGGTCCTAATCAGGTCCGAAAATTATGTAAATCAAACCTCAGGTGTAAAACAACACAAAACAGATTCTACTGTGCCATTATTTACAGGGTGTTTCAAAAAGATGGACCCAATTTCAATGCAGTATATTATATATATTCACAATCTGAGTTGACTTTTTCTGTGGTGCATGAACTTTTGGGACACGGTGTAGCAGCCATGTCAAGTCAAGTTTATTTATAAAGCACACTTAAAGCAACAAAAGTTGAACCAAAGTGCTGTACAATGATAATTGGCAAAAGATAAAATGGGAAAACTAAAACATTTATAAAATCATTATAATTATTATTAATTGTGTGGCTCAGAGCAATAACGGCGTATGCCACAATTTTAGATAACATTGTTTTTTGCTGGAATCATACTCTTACTCCCTCTAGCTACATGCCCATGAAATACCTAAGCTATGTGGCTTACGCCAAAGCCTCTATATCGTATGTTGTAAACACTGTCAATGAGTCTTTCTTACTGACTCCGGGCAATAACGGCTTATGCCACAAGCCACGGTTGGCATTTAAACTTTTCGACCAATCAGATCCAGTGGCGGGTCTAGAACTGGGAACTGGGGTGGCACAGACACGTCCCTTTTAGTCCTGGCAAGTTCTCAATCATTTTCCTTTATTGATGCTTTTTCCAATTATCGTAATTGGCAACTGAAGACATGGTTTCTCTCCATATGCGATCTAACAGCGATTAAATCATGGGCTAAATTCAGTAGGCTACAGTGGCGAAGCCAGAACTGAGAATTGGGTGCAGAAAACATCCGTTTAAAACAATTATTAGTCCTGATCTGTTCTCAGTCATTTTCATAATTAACAAAAGGTTCACTCAAGAGCACTCCACACTTAACAGGTGCTGCTTGTTCTCCCCAATTAGGTAAGACGACAATCATTCATCTGGACGCGTATTTGCTGTATTTAAATCAACGTTGTTCAAAATTGCATACATTTCGACTCTCAAGCAAATAGCTTGAGCCGCAGGCTTTTTATAGCCTATTTAACTGCCGAGTGCCACTTTTTATCAACCCACGCAATACCGAGAGTGAAAGGCAATATTTCATTGGAATGCGGACCAGTTCAATCAACGCGAAGCATTGGCCTATTAATACGTAAATTATTTTTCTGTACTGAAGTGCGGAAGAAACGCGGCGAGGGTCGTTCCAATCCGATTAAGTTCCCTCCATTGACCACCCTCGCTCGGGAAGGGCTTACTCGCCTGCTACGTCATTTGGAGGGCTCACTCGAGTGGAGGGAAGAAGTGAAGGGAGTATCTTATTTTGGATTGGAACGCAGCCCGGGTCGACATACCCAAAATGGGCGTGATAAGCAGCTTACGCCCCGGACGCGAAACGAATTTTTCGCGCAACAGATTACATTCAAAGTCAATGCATTCGTCCAGTGTGAAAGAGATTTAACGTGCCCATAATGCGTGTATTCGCGTCTTTGCATTGACTTTGAATGTAATCTGTTGCGTGAAAAATTTGTTTTGTGTCCGGTGTGAAAGTGGCTTAACGCGCCCATAACGCGTGTATTAGCGTCTTTGCATTGACTTTGAATGTAATCTGCCAAGTGAAAAATTTGCGTCCGATGTGAAAGCAGCTTTATGGATTGTACGCGACAGCTAAACAGAGCGCCGGTTATGTTATGAACATAATACAGGTTTTACAGACCGTAAGTTCCATTAGCGTGGACAGTTGCTTATGTATTAGCCAGAACAATTTCTAAAGGGGGGTGAAATTATGCCACCGCAGTGCAGAGAAATCGTTTGTAATACCAGACACGTTGGAGCTTGTGCGTTTCGCGATTGCTTTCACAGTACCATCAGAGAGCTAGCCCAGATATTGGTGAAGTATCCAGCTGACTTTGGTCATGGATAAGTGAAGCGATCACAAGCAGCTGTAAACAAACCCAAACACGTATCCCAAGCTCTGCAAAACCTACGTCTGGTCTAACTGCAGCCTTTTCAGCCCAACTTTGCAGACACATTCAACACCTCTCCGGTTAGCTACAACTGTAGTGGCTCCATTTGGGCAACGTTACGATGAAACTGCCACATTGATGCTTACCGAAGTAACACAAGCATACCGATCAGAATTACTGCATATAAGTTAACCAGGAGCATTCTTAAGTAGCACAACAGCGGTCATAACAACCAGAGACAAACCCTTATACAGGTTTGACAGACAGCAAGTTCTGTTACCGTGGACAGTTGTACCAAGCATCCAAATTACAAGCAAGTATAAAAAGTTAGCTTCAAATGAGGTTTATGTTCACACACCTTCTGTTGAATTTCCCCTGATATTACTCTTGCATATTTAGGACACAAACATTAGCAACAATAACTTGGCTACGTTAGCCGCAGTGCTACAGCCATAATCAACAGGCTATCACGTTAAGTTGGCTTATGCCTTGAAAGCAACTTACAGCTTCCGCTTTTGTGAGTCACGGACAGTCGCGACCGATACAGGCTTTATCTTCAGATATTTTACAAAGCCAGCGTTTGAGGCCAGTTGTTAGTGCTAACTATCGTCAGCGGTCCTGCTAGCCACCCGTAACATGTTAGCTTCATTTACATTATTTGCTGTTATATCGTTACTTACAGCTTGTGGCTCCAAGCGCTTGATCGATGCAACTGCTTCAGGGTTGAGGAGCAGCTGAAACGCTTATTCAGCATCGAATTATCCTTAATTGACAAAGCTGTCTTTGGTGAAATGCTGAGCACAAACAGCTAACGTTCCCTTTGGCCATGGCTGTTTGCTGCCAGCAAACAGAAAAGCTACCCACTGATTTCTGGTGGCATCGTCTTTTGGAAGAGAGAAATAGGTGCTTTTCTTTGTGTCCAAAAATAAACGGACAAGCAGCTCTGGGAGAGATACTGACAAAACTGCACCTCAAATGATCTGCGATTCTTCTTTTGTATTTCCAAAAGTGTAGACGCTACTAAGGCATAGTATGATCTGCAGTTGTTTGTGCCTGCTAGAATAGCTTCTGGTGTGGGCAGGTCCAGCGCAGTGATTGGCTCTGGCTAGGTCTGTATTAATTGGACAGCACAACCTGACGTCAGGTTTTGCCCAGATCTCGTGAAGATCTCGGGACGAGCTGTTCAGAGAGGAAATCACGTTCACGAAATCAAGTTCTTGGATTACGGCAAAACCCCTGTATCTTATGTTTAGAAACTTTTCAGAGGTTGAGTATGGACATCCAACATTATATCATTACTTATATGTATTAAAAGAAGGATCAGCATAATAGTTCCCCTTTAAGACCAGTTTGCTTAGCATCATAAAAAACAAAGAAACAGTCATTTGGATAATCTCCGTACACAGAAAAGGCAGTATCTGCGCTCTGATTTGCAAAAAATTTTCCAGCTCACATGCTGTGCGCGCTCACATATGCGTCCCTACCAATTGTTTCATTAAACCTACGCCCTTGCTTATTATAGCTACTTAAAAATAGCCAGTAGGCTAGACTGCTAAAGGTGCATTTCGGAAAAATATGGTTTTGTCGATTTCCGGTCTTTTTAAAACATGAACGTGTTCTAGGGATCAAAGTAAATAATCCTACCTAAAAACTTTGTCCTACGATATATATTCGCTGTGTGTTTTGGGAAAACAAATTCCATTCGACTAAACCGATAGATTTCTCCAAAAACTACATCTCCCACTACTAGGTGGCATCCTAAAAGAATGGACAAAGAATGTCACCTATTGGATTATTTACTTTGATCCCGAGAACACGTTCATGTTTAAGAAAGACCAGAAATCGACAAAAACGTATGCTTCCGAAATGCACCTGTAATATTAAATGCCGTCATGCACAGATGCAGCAGCCCCGGGAAATCTTCCTTCAACCCCCCATACACAAGATACAGTTGAATGGGAGGAAGGTGAGCACTATAGGCTGCAAGATGATATATATAGCCTACAATAGTCCCTGAATAAAAGGCTTTGAGGTTAAGATTTCTAGAAACTGAATATTCTTGCAAACTTGCAAGACTACCTTTGTGTACAATTATTGAAATTAACTGAAAAACTGGCACACTAAGACAGGTATGTGAATTAGTTTTATTTAAAATGCAAAGTTGATGTTTCCTTGCAGGTTATCCATGCCCAGCTCATTCCAATCAAATAGTTAGCCTGTATCACAACTATGTGTAGCCAATGTAACCTACAGTGCCCTCCATAATTATTGGCACCCCTGGTTAAAGTGTGTTCTTTAGCTTCTAATAAATTCAGTTTTTTTCTAAATAATATAGGACCACAATGAAAAAAAGAGGAAAATCCAACCTTTAATTCAAGTGCATTTATTCAGTGGGAAAAAAATCCCACATTAAGAAATAATTCTTTTACATCAAATCATGTATGCCATAATTATTAGCACCCCTGATGTTAATACTTTGTACAACCCCCTTTTGCCTACAAAACAGCACCTAATCTTCTCCTATAATGTTTCACAAGATGGGAGAATACAGAAAGAGGGATCTTCGACCATTCCTCTTTGCACAATCTCTCTAAATCATCCAGCGACCTGGGTCCTCTCCTCTGCACTCTCCTCTTCAGCTCACTCCACAGGTTTTCAATGGGGTTGAGGTCTGGGGACTGAGATGACCATGGGAGGAGCTTGATTCTGAACCATTTCTGTGTAGATTTGGCCACATGTTTAGGGTCATTATCTTGCTGAAAGACCCAGTGACGACCCATCTTCAGCTTTCGGGCAGAGGCCACCAGATTTTGAGTTAAAATGTCTTGGTATTTCAAAGCGTTCATGATGCCATACATCCTAACAAGGTTCCCAGGGCCTCTGGAAGAGAAACAGGCTCACAGCATCACCGATCCTCCCCCATACTTCACAGTGGGCATGAGGTGCTTTCTGCATACTCATCCTTTGTGTTCCGCCAGACCCACTTAGAGTGTTTGTCGCCAAAAAGCTCTATCTTGGTCTCATCTGACCAAAGCACACGGTCCCAGTTGAAGTCCCAGTACTGCTTAGCGAACTCCAGACGTTTGCGTTTATGATTGTGAGTGAGAAAATGTTTTTTCCGTGCATGCCTCCCAAACAGCTTGTTGGCATGTAGATAGCACCTGATAGTTGTTTTGGAGACTTTGTGACCCCAAGATGCTACCATTTGTTGCAATTCTTTAACAGTGAGCTTTGGAGAACTTTTTATTTCTCTTACCATCCTCCTCACTGTGCGTGGTGGCAAAATAACCTTGCGTCCTCGTCCAGGCTTGTTTACCACTGTTCCAGTTGTTTTAAACTTCTTAATGATTCCTCTGACAGTAGATATGGGCAGGTGCAGGCGAGTGGCAATTTTCTTGTAGCCATTGCCTGACTTGTGAAGGTCGACACACATCTGTCTTACTTGAATGGTGTGTTCCTTTATCTTTCCCATGTTGAAGAGTGGATAAGAGAAATGGCCTCTGTGTCATGTCATATTTATACCCCAGGGAAACAGGAAGTGATGAATTACTAATTAAATGTTCCTAGATACTCTGATCAACTTTGCAAACTACTGTAGAAATGACAGAAATACTTCAATTACATTTATTTCCTAGGAATTGTTAGGGGTGCCAATAATTGTGGAACAGGTGATTTTATGAAAAATAATTATTTCTTAGGGATTTTTTTCCCCCTTAAAATTCACTTGAGTTGAAGGTTACATTTTTCTACAATTTTCAGTGTGAGAGTATGCTTCTGCAATAAAAATTGAATTTATTTTAAGGCTTTTAACACATCTTAACCAGGGGTACCAATAATTATGGAGGGCGCAGTATATATGTGGGTGTGTATGTATGTATTTCCAGTCATAGGGCCCAAAATTGCTAGTGGCGCCCCTGGTTGCCAATCTTCCCAGGAGTG
The DNA here is from genome assembly GCA_029692085.1 of Gymnothorax javanicus. Lineage (NCBI taxonomy): Eukaryota > Metazoa > Chordata > Actinopteri > Anguilliformes > Muraenidae > Gymnothorax > Gymnothorax javanicus. The sequence continues at coordinate 74,565,345 of CM056196.1, forward strand.
GACATCTTAGCAAATTCACCCCACGGTCAGACCATGCACTGCTCACAGAAATTGCACAAAACCCATGAACTGCATTTTGGACTTTACTGGCCTCAGTTACCATGTTAAAGGTACCATCCCAGGCAGCTCATTTTTTGGCAAAATTATAAAAATCTGAGTATATCTGGTAAGTATTAGACAGTAATCGATAACATAAGTGATTTGACATATAAATGACGAAATTTGGTCATCTGTGTAAGGAGAAGGGGCCAAAATTAGGCTACCAATCAAATTTGTTTCAGACAACTTTAATTGGACGGCCCGTCTGTCAGTCAAACTGCCAAATCAACGTGTACGCTGTTCTGCACATGCATTCCAATGTGCACGCACTTTGGCTGTAGCTACATAGCCAGCAATAGCTAGAAAGCTAGGCATTCGGACGGAGTCATGACGCAGCCGAACGAGCAGCCAGTTTTCCGACATCCGACTGCACCCAGCGGTCAACCACCGGCTAAAAAGACAAAAACCTTCATTGAAAGTATGCGTGATAGACAAGAATATGTAAAAATTGCAAATGCAACTCGAGTATCCCTTGACAGAGAAGCATTCGACCGCTGGAGAGAACTGAAGACACTGAAAGGTTTTAAAACCGACGCACTCGTAGCGGAGTTTCTCTTAGACTGGTAAGCTAGCTTCTTGTCTCTTTTTCTGGGTGAATGCTGTACATAGACAGAAAGTGCAGTCTATACACATTGAGTAGTAAGGTCTACTTTTGGTGCTAGCCACGTAACGTTAGCTACAGCCTAGTAATGGATAGCTTGTTGTTGTATGCCTAGAGACTGGCACTAGCCTAGGAAACTTGTGTGTAGGCTATAATGCCCTGGTTATGCTGTGAATCCAGTGAAAGATACAGGTGTAGTTGTTGGTGGCTTTGTGTGATGTCATCGATATCCACCGCTGCTAATGCTGTCTGTGTTGTAATGTTGTCTCCAGCCGCACCGGTCAGCTGTTTGTGGTGAAATGAAGCACGCGCACAAACTGAGTGGTGGGGGCGTGGTTTAGGTGATTCCTGATTGGACGGAGGGAGTGGGTGCTTATCAGTTGTGCAATTCGAAAAAAAATCCTAAGTCCAGCCGCCGGGGATGGTAACCTTTAAATGTTAAAGTTTGCCGACAGTACAAAGACCGAACAAGTATGGCTTGTTTGGAAGGGTTGCTGGGGGAAAGCCTCTTCTCACCAAAAAGAACACAGCAGCACAGCTTAGGTTTGCAAAGTTGCATCTGAATAAAACACAAGCCTTCTGGAACAATGTCCTTTGGACAGACAAGACTGAACTCCTCTGTGTACCAAAGTATTCTAGAGTCAAATGTGAAACCATCTGTACGACAGCTAAAGCTTGGCAGCAATTGAGTCATGCGACAGGACAATGATCCCAACCACACCAGCAAATCTACAACAGAATGAAAAATCAAGGTGTTGCAAAGGCTAAGTCAAAGTTCACACCTCAACTGGATTGAAATGCTGTGGCGGGACCTTCAGAGAGCTGTGCATGTGTAAACAAATGGCGTCAAATGTCAATGGACTGAAGCAATGTTGTAGAATGGGCCAAAATTCCTCAACCACAGTGTGAGAGACTGATAAAATCATATTGAAAACGATTATTTCAAGTTATGGCAAGTAAAGGTGGTTGTACCATGGGGTGTACCTAGTTTTTCACGGATGACCTCTGAATTTTTGAGCTCAAGCTAGCCAAGGGCTGCTCCGCATCAATGTGAAGCTGAAAGCTGCTGATGTGCAAAATTTTCCACTTGCTCCACTTAAATGGATCATTATTTTATCATATTTTTTATTTAATTCAGAAGTTTTGTTTGTAAGTTGCAGCAATATTGACACTTTCTTGTGATAATTTTTATTGAAGAATGTGCCTACCAGTGTTCAGGAAATTATGACCAATTGGCCACTGTTCACTAGTATGACCAATAGGCTACCATTTGGTGGCCTCTGATATGCAAAACTGTGCCCATACCGAACTGTGATTTCAAAACCAGGGTACGCACCGCACTATAACTTTTGTGTACCATTACACCCCTAGTATTTATCTATCTACAGCTATTTGTATATGAAACTATGAATCCCTACTGAAGCACTATGCAAAAGGGTGAGCTGTCTCCTGCATACAGTCTGCTTTTTGCTGAAGCTCTATATGGTGGATGGACATTTTAGCTAGCCCATAAACTCCATGAATTGACTTTATGCTGAACACATTTCACTGTTTGCTGTTTACACATGCAACGTTGACTAATCCGTGCAGTACTGACAAAAATGTGTTTCCATAGTGTTTTAAATACACTAGCATCGAGTTTGTTTGGTTATGTAGCAGAGCAGTTGTTGTATTGGTGGATATGATTCTTCACAGATCTTGACATTCCAGATGTTGCGTGTCACCAATCAAGGGAAAGCAGACACTTCTGGTCCTCAGCGAGAGGCTTATTTCCCTCCTGCTGTTGAAGAGCTGAAAGACCTTTGATGTCCACTAAAGCTTGCTGTTAAAGCAAAAATGGTGGCTTTCATGAGTGTTTCACTCCCGATGTTGAAGTATTTATCATTCAGTTCTTTTTTGTCTTAATCCCCCTGAGCAGGTGTAGATGGCAGCGGACATGGAGCTGCTCTATTTATGCACACAGTTACACTATTCTTTCATAAGATGGCACACCCGGATTAGTTATTGAATATTCACTAGCAAGCTGAGCTCGAACACGGTTATTAGAATATGGATGAGTTCAGTCCCATCCCTGTTTCCCCTGAGTTGCACGAATTAAACTCCTCAGCTCAGCCTGATGTGCAAACTGCTCAATATACTTGCCCATAGTATTTATCCAGCAGTTCAAAAAAATGATCTCTTGTGACAGAAAAAAATAATCTTTTTTAGCAACCACTTCAGCCATAGTGAGCCAATGGTATTCCAATTAAGTACTTAAGAAAAAATCCTTTTTTTTTTAAGCAAAAATTCAACATGGTATTGATACTATGCCATTTTACTGTCAATTATAGTCATCACATAAGTATGAAAAGCGCTAAATCCCTACCGTGGATTTACGCGTAAATTCCTCCATCAACGAATTCAGCACTCCCTTATATCTTACTACTTACTCTCGTTGATTAGCCAGTCACTCAATTGCTTACTAAGGCTCATCTGTGTAAAGGACAGTTATAGTTCACGCCCACGTGAAACTGCCCCGGTAATGATCGATTGATTGGAACATTTCTTATCCAATTGAACCTTTTGCGTGAGAGTAGGTTAGGTCGAAGTCTCTTAATGATGCACAACTGAAAATGACACAATTACACAGAGAAAAAGACTTCCAAAACTGGCCTGAGGTGTGCACTTACATTTACAGGATTTAAATGAGATAAGGACTTAGTCAATAGGAATTATTCAGAATAAAACAGGACTGGAGGGTTCTTTCTACTGAATAGATCTATGTCTCTGAAGGAGGAATACAATGAAGAAAGGTTTTTGTTCATTTTATGAGTAAGTACAGTTAATATCTTTTACTTATGGCTAGCTGGCCAGCTGTTTAATATTCTCAGTTTACCATAGCCATGATGCTCACAGAGCTTGTTTGCCACATTGGTTAGTAAGAGTAACCGTTAGTCTTTGCTAATAATACTGCATATGGTGCCATTTTGCTCATTATGGCTCTTTGTTTTAGAAGTTATACCGAATTCAACAAAATCAAGCACCAAGATTTTGGCTCGTTTAAAATGCGAACAGATGAAGCACATCAATAGACCCCCTGCTCACGTTCCTTGCACCATGCTGTTCAATCTAGAATAGCATATTGCCTGCTTTTTCCTGATAGTGGAATGTCTGTTCTGTTATGATAAGGTATATTTCAGATATTACTCAGCGAGTGATACTTGTTCCTCATAAAGTGTGAAAAGTGTTTATATACAGTGCCTGACAAAAGTCTTGTCGCATAAGGACATAGTAACTAAAAATAGCATATAACTTTATTTCTAACCAATCAATTGTTACAATAAATGGTCCATTTTAATGTCAAGGGCTTTCACATTAATAATTTGGTGCAAAATGAAACCGTCAATAAGTGTTCTGATGTTCACAGCTTGGTTAAGCCCATAACATCTGTTTTTGCTAGGACAAAAGTCTTGTTGTCTCTTCAGATGATGCAACAAATCGCAGATTAGAGTTTAACCTATGACAAATACTGTAATTAACACATTCCCAGATGTGTATAGAAATAACCCCAGCACACCAGACTTTCATATGAGGTGCGACTAGACCTCTGACAACGTACCAAAGATTCAACCACAGACCAAAGTGCTGATCATCAAGAGCCTGAAGACTGAGTCTGCTGCTGAGGTGGCAGACATCTTTAATGTATCCAAATGTCAAGTGGAGGGGATGAGAAAAAGATTTGAAGAAACTGGTGACGTTCATGGCAAGCGCAGGTCAGACAGACCCCGGTATGACAACTGTTTGAAAGGACCGTTTGTTGCTTCAACTGTACAAGGCTAGCCCTTCTTCAACTACAGCGAAGCTACATGAGGAAATGTCATCAAAAATCCCGGTATCTACAAGAAGAGTTTGTCAAATTCTCTCTCAAAGTGGTTTTCATAGCCAAATTAGTACACAGAAGTCTGCATTAAACAGAAAACAAAAAACCTGCATTGCATTTGCCAAGGCCCACAGCTCGCAGAAAGGATTGATACTGGAAAAGTGGCTGAAAGTTTATTTTTCTAGTGAATCATCCATTGAACTGCATCCCAGTCGCCATACAAGACCTGTTGGAACCCTCATGGACCCAAGATTCTCCCAGAAAACGATCATGTTTGGTGGAGGAAAAATCATGGTTTGTTGTTACATCCAGCATGGGGGTGTGAGAAAGATCTGCAGAGTGGATGGCAACATCAACAGCCTGAAATATCAAGAAGTTCTTGCTGCCCTACTTATACTGCTGCTCCTTCTCATTCTTCTGCCTCCATGTCACAGTTCCTGAAAGCGAAGAAGGTGAAGGTACTCCAGGATTGGCCAACCCAGCCACCTGACATGAACATTATTGAGCATTTCAGGGGTAAGATGAAGGAGGAGGCTTGGAAGATGAAACCATAGAATCTTGATGAACTCTGGGAGTCCTGCAAGACTGCTTTCTATGCCATTCCAGATGATTTCATCATCAAGTTATCTCAGTCATTGCCAAGACGTATGGATGCAGTCCTCCAAGCTCATGGGAGTGATATGCAATATTAATTCTTTTTTCCAAGGCACCATGGCTTTATGTTCTGATATTATAGTGGCATATTTGTGTATTCAAAATAAAGTGTATGTATAATTTCCACATTTTTTTTCAATGCGACAAGACTTTTGTCCAAGCAAAATCTGACCATTCTGTACAAATTAAATTATAAAACTCAATCAATGACACAAAACTCTATTTTGGTATATTTCGCATAATCTAGAGGGCTTTGCCTTTCATATAAGCTATTTTTGATTCCAATTGATCAACTACAAGTCAGGTTATTATTTGTTGTTCCTACAACTTGGATAAGTGACAAGACTTTTGTCAGGCACTGTATGGTTACGAGCTCGGACTTGGAACTGCTAGCTTTTCACTGCAGGGTGAATGTTCTGACCGTTAAATAAATAGTTCCTTTAATGTGTATGTGTGCTGGCTTGTGGGACTCTGAGGAAAAATGTCCAAAATTCTAAATTTTATCATCGAGAAAGGGCGAGTTTTGGGTTTGTAGCGGTTATTGGTGACCATTGATGTCCAACTGCACCTATATTGATAAACTCAAGCTAAATTCAACCAGAAAATCATTAATTCATATTGAATTTCATGCTTCAAAAGTTGATTTGTGTTAAAAATAAGATTATTTTATGATTTTACAGTGCAAAATTTTGAGGGATCTGAGAGTTTGGGGAGCCACCTGGAGAGCGGTCTTATTTTTTTTATTTAGACCATATTTTAGTATTTTTACATTTTTCCCAAGAGCTAGGCTCATCATGGGGACTTATGCCACAAATATTCAATTTACATATTTTTCCTTCTTTTTTTTTTACGCATTTTTTTTAACACGAGATACAATTCCAAATAGACCACAAAGACACTACACAAAACAAAAAAGAAAGAAAACAAACAAACAAACAAATAAATAAATAAACAGCAGTGTTTCTTTCAAAATTAAGCAAAGGGCTACCAAAAAGTAAAAGCTTGAATTTATCCGATAAACTGAATGAAGACCATATACTGCCTGTGATTGACTCGACAGAAGTAAGTAGATGAGAACGCTGAGCAGCAAAACGAGGACACATCAAAAGGAAATGTAATGCATCTTCTCTAAGAGCACCGCAAGCACATGAAGCAGATGGACTACAATTAATCGAGTGCAAATAATAATTTAAGCCGCAATGACTAAGCCTAAGCCTAGTATGCAAAATAGACAAGTACCGATTGCCTTCATAAAATAACTTATTACAGGGTGGTGTATAGAAAAGAGGAACATGCTGCAAGGCTCTTTTAAAGGACGCAATAGAAAGGCTATTACGTACTACATGGGGTATTGAATTCCATAGCTTGACTGAAGAGAAAAGAAAAGAATTTTTGGATTTTTCAGTATGCACAAAAGGTAATACCAAGTCAGCCTGATTACGTAACATATAAAAAGACAACTGACAAACATTGCATGGAAGAAGAGATAAAAGGTAATTTGGTACCAAACAATTCACCATTTTATACATTAATATCAGTTTATGAAACTTTCTACGGTCACTTAACCTCAAAAAATTAGTTTCCACCAGCAAGTCTGAACAGTGAGTGCCTTTCATAGCTCCAGTTATTAGCCTCAAGGCATCGAACTGGAGGCTTTCTAATAAATCAGATTCACCCAAAGTACATCCGTCCCAGACAACATCGGCATACTCGAGCGTAGAACGAACAAGGGACTTATACAAGATCTCAAGAGTATATCTAAAGATATATTTAAAACCTTTTAACAAATTTAATTTTTCAGAAGCTTTTTCATATAATTTGAACACATGAGCTTTCCAAAACAAGTTATCAGCAAGCAAAACTCCCAAATGCTCGTGTTTCGTAAGGACCTCAATTGCTTCGCCATTGATCGATACAGGGTGACAAGGCTTATCATTCTTCAATGAAAAAGTCATAGATTTAGTTTTAGAAGCATTCATAGTCATCAACCATTTGTCCGCCCAAAAAGAAATAAACGCGAGGTCTTCATTAAGCACTTATGCAGATGCTTCAGGAGAGTAAGATACCTCCTCCAAGAGTAAAGTATCATCTGCAAACAAAAAACATTCAGAACTAAGATCCTCTTGGATATCATTTATATAGATCAAAAAAAGTAAAGGGCCCAAAAGAGAACCTTGAGGAACCCCTGCATGAACCTTTTTTCAGGATGAATTATTACCCTCAATAACCACACACTGCTGCCTATTGCATAAATAACTCGCAAGCCATTTATACAATACCCCATCTATGCCTAAGTTGGCCAATTTTACCAAAAGGCCCTTATGCCAGACTCTATCAAAGGCCTTTGAGATGTCCAAATACACCACCCTTACTTCACTTCCCCTATCCAGGGCCTCATGAATTTTATTAACTATATAAACTAGTTGCATAACAGTAGAGTCAACAGGACGGAAACCTGACTGCAAATGATAAAAAAACCAATGCCTTCCAAAAAAGAATACAATCTCATAAATACTACCTTTTCACAAATTTTACTGAGACAGGATAGCAAGGAGACAGGGCGGTAATTATCTTTACACTGCTTATTATCACGTTTGAATAAAGGTAGAACATTTGCCAACTTCCATTCAGATGGAAACTGCCCAGTGGAGAGGGAGTAATTAATTAGGCGTATCAGGGGCTTGCATAATCCCAAAGAACAGAGTTTTATCATCCTATTACTTATGCCATCAAAGCCACATGCTTTACTTACATCTACACTGCTTATCAAATCTGATATCTCCTCCTCAGTTGCAGAAACACTGGACAAAGAGGCAACGCGCGCACTGCGCGTACTGTGTGGGGGAGTCGAAGCCTCCTCAGATGGTAATCTTGTTTGAGTAACAAAATAATCATTGAAAATCTCTGCTTTATCTTTAGAATCATACACAAATTTTCCATTGTCATAAAGAGGTGGAATTGAACTTCCCGCCTTAGTACCGTAAAAGGATTTGGCAACCCGCCACCATTGCTTAGCTGACATACTAGAAATGGATAGCAACTCGTTTAACTTCCTGTTATAATCACTCTTAGCTTCACGAATTAATGTCACCACAACATTACGCTGAGCACAGTACCGAGCCCATCTAGTCTCGGATTTATTTTTATTATGTGCCTTTAATAAGCGATCATGTTTCCTCATATCTTGTCAAATTGTCCCATTCATCCAGGGTTTGTTGCTGGGGCGTATATCAACTTTCTTAGAGGGAATAAAGCGCTTAACAACAGAAAGAAATAAGTTCATCCAATTTTCACAAACCAAATCAACATCCGCATCATTCTGAACAAAAATGTCATCCCAGTTTGCATGCTCCAAAGCATTATTTAAACATTCTACATCGACCACATTAAAATTCCAAACTGTTCTACAATAAGATTTAGGTCGATAAACCGGGATAGACAACTTTGCATGAAGGACGCTATGATCACAATTAGCTGGGGGACTCAAAGTTTTAACCATTAAGAACAAGTCTGGTGTATCGGTTATAAGAACGTCAAGTAAAGACTCACTCTGCTGTTTTACTCTAGTAGGCTCCCTAACCAGCTGATGCAAATCATTCCATTGGAGAAAATGGACGAGTTTTTTCCCCGTCTCAGTATTTGGCATAGACGTCTCACAAAAATTATAATTTGCGTAAAGACCACCTAGAATAATAATAGAAGAATAGCGCATTGGACGCATTAAATCAAGGCTATTCTGCAGAGAGGAGAAAAAATATTCTTTCTGTTCAGCACTAGAATAAGGCCTATAATAGACACCACAAAGCACATTTAACTTCCCTAAAGTTATTCCAACCCACGAACATTCAATACCGGGACATTCAAATTCAGGCCTTCTAAGAAAGGGTAAACAATCAGCAATGTATAAAGTAACGCCTACAGCACGACCGTCAACGCGTCCTTTTCTCAAGGTACAATTATAACCCTCAATGGTAAACGCATCATTAGAAATACGTTAATTTAGCCAAGTTTCAGATACAGCAAAAACATCAAATTTATGAAATAATATAAGCGCAGCAATTTCACTAAATTTTTCGCTCAGTTGATTAGAAATACAGAAACTATGAGCATTTAGATGAGCTAAGTGTAGACCGAGTTGCCTGGGCGGGCCAGGCTGTGGATGCACTGATCCAGAAATAAGCAAAAGACATATTAAAATAACAAATAGCAAAAGCAAATCCATCAACGAAAAACCTAATGAGGCACGACGAACTATAAAAATAACGTGACAGTTAAACAGCCCTATTGCTGCTCGATATACCTCCAAATTAACCCCCATGACACAAAATGAAAAAGAAAAGAAAAAAAAACTATCAAAAACTTACGCACAAAACACAGCAAGTATCCCAGTAATGTAGAAAAAGAAAAACAATCAGGCATTGGTCAACTCACATGAAAACGCTCACACAAACAAAACAAACCCAGGTATGACACGGAGACTCTGCTAACTTAAGCAATGGCGCAAATGGCAGACCGACTGTAGCTTCAAAAGCCGTATTTAACAAGGTCTTCGTCCCTTCTAATTCTAACTGGGGGATCGTCATCCCTCCACTTAATAAAAATAAAGCCATCCGCTGTGTAAACATAACCATTGTACAGGTTTTACGAACCGTCTTGTAAAGCCTTTGATTACGCCAAGTCAAATCCTCATTAATAAAAAAGGGTTTACCTTTTAGCTTTCGCTTTTCACGCATAACCCTTTGCTCGGCTTCATAAGATGAAAATTTGACAACCAGGGCACGCTGACCAGCTTCATTCCTTTTTCCGACTCGATGGGAGTTCATTCTTACAAAAGCTTATCACTGCCCGAGCGCAATCCTCATTACTCTCGGCTCCGTCAGCAGACATTCCACCACTGGCCTCCGCGCCCAGAATACCATAAATCCGAATATTTCAGCGTCTCGAGTATTGCTCATTATTATTGTTTTTTCTTCAAGCTCTTGGACTTTATGCTCCAACTCCACAATCTTTGCTTGAAGTGACTCGAGCGCGGCTCTAATAATATCATTTAAAGATTCCAATAATAAATCCTCAAATACATTGGACCGCAAAAATGAGGTCTAGCTCTTGCTTAATGATAACTTGAATGTTGCCCGTGGTTGTGGAATCTGCTGATTCGGGTTCAGAGCTCCTGGTGCATCTCTTGGGCGGCATAATGGCCACGTCACCAAACAAGTCCCAAACACTTCTGAAAAAGCCCCAAAAAACTCAAAAATGGCAACAAAATCACTCAAAGAGACTGAACATAATCCTGTCGATATACCCGACATGCAAAATCCACTACATGGAAACGATCTAAAAAACAAATCTCCCCTTTCGTCTTTTCCGACCAAATTTGGTGAAGCTGCGATAATTAGTTGCCTTTCGTGGGATTGTTGTCTTACGTGAGATTAAGCTGTCTTATTTGGCTCCTAAAGAGTAGATAATTTAGAATTTCATGCTCAGATGAAGAATACTTGTGGTCAAGGAGTTTATGACCCCAGAAATGTATAGTTTTAACCCCCAGCTATTTTTCAATCCTCAGTTTTATTTATTTATTTATTTATTTATTTATTTATTTATTTATTATCAATTTCAATGCTTAAGTTTCATGAAGATTTTTTTTATGTTTGGAGCCCTTTTTCTCGACCAAAATCATGAAAATAAACACAAATACTATGGCATTCGAAATGCCAGAAGTGTCTTGACCCAGTTGAGCCATTCCTTTCCTCTCTGTGAAGCTGCAATCTTGAATTATAAAGCCTTAAATAAGGCAACACATACACTACCGCTCAAAAGTTTGGGATCACTTGCAAATTTCTTTGTTTTCCAAAGAAAATACATTTTCATGCATTTCACAAACATTTTTTTCCATTTCACAAACATTTTTATCCATTTCACAAACGATTAAAATTAATCAGATGATTTTCAAAGAATGATCTACATTTTTGCATAGAGGCCTATTATCAGCAACTGTCAGTCCTCTGCATCAATCTCCTGGTATGCTGCTAATCCAAGTTAAGCATTTTATAAGGCTAATTGATTATTAGAAAACCCTTCTGCAAATGTGTTGCACAGCTGAAAACCGTTGAACTAATAAGGGAGCGCAAAAGGGAGCATGGCATTCTTGAGGTTGGTTTAGTACCTGAAGCATCAGCAGTTGTTTGTTTGTTTTCAGGCTTAAAATGGCCAGAAAGAAAGAACTTCCTTTAGAGACCCGTCAGTCTATTGTTGTGCTTAGAAAAGAAGGCTATTCAATGCGAGAAATTGAAAACTTAAAATCTCTTACCATGCTGTCAACTACTCCCTTCAGAGAGCAGCACAAACTGGCACTAACAAGGACAGAAAAAAGGAGTGGGAGGCCCCGATGCACAACTATGCAAGAAGACAAATATCTGAGAGTGTGTAGTTTAAGACAAAGATGCCTCACAGGTTGTCAACTAGCAGCTGTGCTAAATAGTTCCCATCAAACACCAGTTTCAGTATCAACAGTGAAGGTGGGTTTTTTTTGATGAAGGCAAAGTTTGAAGTACATATTCATCATTTTCCATTAAAATCATTATTTCTAACTCAGACAATGTCAGCATGTTCTGTTCATTTGCTATATTTCCTATTCAGACTAATTTCATGTGTGTTTCCATGGAAAACAAGAAAATTTCCCAAGTGATCCCAAACTTTTGAGCGGTAGTGTAAATAGCCAGATTTGGCTTCAAAGGGGTTAAAATTACTGAAAAATACTTTGGTAATAAATGGGGCAGTACTTTCATTTGCCGTTCACTTCAGATGAAAGTTGTCTTTCACTTCAAAGGGAAGTTGGTCTTTATTCATATTTGATGTCAACTTGCTGTCATTTATGGAAAACATTTTTTTTTAAATATTAACATTGTTGCAATGTCAATTTCACAAAATGTAGCATGGTAACACATTGCATCACAAATTTAGTTTTGCACGTCCAACTTTCTGAATGTGCCCATTATGTTGGATGATGATCAGTATCTCTGACAACTACTGGAATTGTAATACTGGATTTGTCACCGCAATGACACAGTCATAAGCGTAATATCACATTTTTAGGCCAATTTATTAATATGCCAATCTCAAAGCAATTGATGCAAGAACGGGCTGGAACTTACTCATGTTGGAATAAGATAAGGATCTCCGATCACTACTGGAAGGCTGCTCTGACCACTCTGTCGCTGAGGGGCTGAGTCGGCCGGAAGTTGTCACCCAAAATGCCATCATTGCCCTCTGGGAGCGCTGCCCCTTTGACATGGGACCTCAGTCTTCTAAACTCCTCGATCTGCGGGAGGGGAGGGGGCAGTGAACCAGAAAATCAACTCAACAAGATCTTCTGATTGATTTCATTGTTTGCAGATCTGATTGGAAACGTACCACAGCTCCTGGGCAGATTATAAATGGGGAGGTCTGTTCTGCTGATACTACATTCAATCACACACCATCAAAATTCTTTCAAATTTGCCAATATCTAATACCATCATAAACTGAAAAGAACTGGTGTTCTGCTGAAGCTGATTATGATAGTCACTAAATATCAACCTTCTAAAATGCAAAATTATGACCCATATTATCAGATACACCCAACCCCCTGATTACCATTTTACAAACTCCAATACCAATGAAGTTTGGACGTTTTAAAAAACATGATTAAAAACAGAATACAATGATTTGCAAATCTCATAAACCCACATTAATTGGACAAAGACAACATATCAGGTGTTGAAAGTGAGACATTTTACCATTTCATGAAAAATTTTTGCTCATTTTGAATTTGATGGCAGCAACACCTCTAAAAAAAGTTGGGACAGGGGCAACAAAAGGCAGGAGAAGTAAGTGCTACTCATAAAAAAAACAGCTGGAGGAGCATTTTGCAACTAATTAGGCTAATTTGCAACTGGTCAGTAACATGACTGGGTGTAAAAAGAGCATTTTAGAGAGGCAGAGTCTCTCAGAAGTAAAAATGGGCAGAGGCTTACCAATCTGCGAAACACTACATCAAAAAATTGCAGACCAATTTCAGAATGTGTTCTTCAATGTAAAATTGCAAAGAATATCCTACCATCTATAGTACATAATATCCTCAAAAGATTCACATACATGCCAACTCTCTACCGCTTTTGGGGCATTTTTTTCAGAATGAAACGCCCCAGAGGCGGTGTTAGACCCGAAAATTATTGCCTATTATGCCACCCTTTAATGACAACAATTTGTCCTGGCTAATTCTAGATGGTTTTCCTTCATTGACACGTTTTCCAATTCAAGAATAATCAAGTGGTAATTGAAGACACGGCTTCTCTCCCCCATGCGATCTAAAAGCGACAAAATAATGGGCTACATTCAGTACAGAAAAATAATTTAATTATAATTAGGTCTATGCACTGGCACTTGGCGACGGCATTTCAACTCTTCAGCGAATTAAGGTAATTTTGGCGACAAGTACGTACGCCTGTTTTTGCAGCACAGTCACGCAACTCACTGTAAAAAATAGACAGCTGTCTGATTGAAAAATGTAATCGGACGAAACCACGAACTAGTCACCAAAATTACCTTCATTCGCTGAAGAGTTCTGAATGCCGTCGCGAGTGCCGGTGCAAAGACCTAATTACAATTAAATTATTTTTCTGTACTGAATGTAGCCCATTATTTTGTCGCTTTTAGATCGCATGGGGGAGAGAAGCCGTGTCATCAATTGCCACTTGATTATTCTTGAAATGGAAAACGTGTTAATAAAGGAAAACCATCTAGAATTAGCCAGGACTAATTGTTAATATAGGGAGGGATATTAGCCCAGGTCTAACGCCGCCGCTGTAAACGCCCCGAAAGCGGTAGAGTTGGCATGTATGGATTCAGAGAATCTGGAGAAATCTCTGTGTGCAAGGGACAAGGCCGAAGGTCAATACTGAATGCTTGTGATCTCCGCGCCCTCAGGCGGCACTGCATTAAAAACAGGCATGATTCTGCATTGAAATTCACTGCATGGGCTCAGGAGCACTTCCAGAAATCATTTTCTGTGAACACAGTTCGCTGTGTAATCCACAAATGCAAGCTAAAGCTGTATAATGCAAAGAAGAGGCCATATGTGAACACGATCCAGAAACGCCGGCGTCTTCTCTGCACCAAAGCTAATTTAAAATGGACTGAGGCAAAATGGAAAACTGTCCCGTGGTCAGATGAATCAAAATTTGACATTTCTTTAGGAAACCACGGACGCCGTGTCGTGCGGACTAAAGAGCAGAGGGACCATCCAGCTTGTTATCAGCGCAAAGTTCAAAAGCCTACATCGCTGATGGTATCGGGTTGCATTAGTGCCTATGGCGCGGGTAGCTTACATGTCTGGAAAGGTATTATCAATGCTGAAAAGTATATAGAGGTTTTACAACAACATTTGCTCCCATCCGGACAAGGTTTCTTTCAGGGAAGGCCTTGCATATTTCAGCAAGACAATGCTGAATCCATCACAACAGCATGGCTTCGCAGTAGAAGAGTCTAGGTGCTGAGCTGGCCTGCTTGCAGTCCCGACCTTTCACCAACAGAAAACATTTGGCGCATCATAAAACAAAAAATCCGGCAAAGAAGACCTAGGACTGTTGAGCAGCTAGAATCCTACATCAGACAACAGTGTCAACATTTCTCTCCCAAAACTCTAGCAATTGGTCTCCTCACTTCCCAGATGTTTTAAAAGTGTTGTTAAAAGAAGAGTGGATGCTACACAATGGTAAATAGGCCCTGTCCCAACTTCTCTGAGATGTGATGCTGCCATCAAATTCAAAATGAGCTAATATTTTTCATGAAATGGTAGAGTGTCTCACTTTCAACATCTGATATGTTGTCTATGTTCTATTGTGAATAAAATGTCAGTTTATGAGATTTGCAAATCATTGCATTCTGTTTTAATTCACGTTTTACACAATGTCCCAACTTCATTGGAATTGGGGTTTGAAACTACTATTAGGGGTTTTCTTTTGTTTTAGGGAGTTTTTGGATGAGCTCAGGCTATCATAACTGAGCCTTAAAGGTAAAGCTTGCATACTATCAGTTACCACAGTCAAAGGCTAGATCGTGTTGCAAAGATGTCGGTGTGCATGTTGCATCGCAACACAAGGTCAAAGATGTTCATTCAAAACCAAAGGTTAACGCTACACTACGCTATTTATGACCACTAGATGGTACACTCTTCCCTCCCCCTCGCCCCCTGTGACAACAGGGGGCACTGCCTTCTGTCCAGAGTCACACAGAGCGATGTATGGCTGATGCGCATGCTCATCAGCTCACATTGGTTATTTGGGTCATCTCATTGCAGCTTGTATAAGCCAGGAAACCACAATCTAAAATCACTGTGCCGCATTGGCCAAACATGGCTAAAATCAAACTTGGCCTAGATTTTCATCCCATATACACGCATATAAAATATGAAAAGGATCTGTGAAAAACTGAAGGCGCTAGAGCGCTGACAAGGCAAAAAGTGTGCAGACGCACTGATGCACGACAGACCACCATGAGGCCAAGCAGGCTAAGAAAAGTTGTCTATCAACCTTATCTTTGCCTTAAACTGCAAAATTAAACCGAAAGGAGACCTCATGACTAACTGTTACTTCAAACAGAGATGATTCTTTATTTTTTGTGATCATCGACTGACAAAGATACACTTACATTTGTGGTCCTTCTAAGCAACAATCACAACTTGACATCTCTGAAGATTCAAATGACTTTTACCTGGCTGTTGATAAATTCTCAAACTGACCATCACAACTGGGCATTGTGCACAACTAACTTGTGCAAAAATAAATTGACACTGAGATGGACTAAATAATGTCCAACAAAAATCTACTCAGTTGTGGGGTCTGTATTTTGATATCAATATCAAATTGGCATGAATGGGATAGCAAGGACTATCAATGAGACCAAATATGCATATTGTAGGAGAAGATTACTAGTATATTCTGTATGCCCTCATACCTTACATGCATCAAATAAAGTGATATCATATTGTATATGTGTATTATTGTCTGGTTTGCCTTATTTTCCAAGCTTTATCGATAAAACCAGTTCATACTTCAACACTCAGTCCAACTTCTCATTTTCAGATTTTGTTGTCAGTACCTTGCTTAACTGTGTGTCATTCACATTTCATCTTGTCCAGCGTTTCCTACCCACTCAAAACTTATAGCAAATAAAGGCTGAACTACAAATACTATGTCTGTTTGTGCATTGCTGTCATGCAAGTTCCGCACATGCATAAAATAATAGATACTTATCTTAAAAGTTGCTGAATAGTTACGACAACAAGTATGCACATCTGCTATTGGTTTAAGAATTAAGAATGTGCATACATCAGGGCTCCCAACTCTCCCGCATTCCGCGTGAGATTTAGTGGCATATTCATGTTCCCGTGCCGTAGTCAGCAATTATTCAATCAACGCAATGCATGTGTTTCACGATCATTCAAATTGTTTAAATGAAATAAGACCATTTGAAATGTTTTTATGCAATTCCGTTGCTTTCAACCCCTGAGTAAAGAAAAGCGGGAGAAGTCCAGAGTCGTAATTGATTTCCATATTACTAGTGGTGAAATCTACTGTGACGCATGTGAAACTGATAAACCTCCATGCACAAGGATTTCAATTCCGCCTGAAAATCTCATACAAATGCGCTGATTGAATAATTGCTGACATACAGCACAGGAACGTGAATATGCCTTTAAATCTCACGCCGAATGCGGGAGAGTCGGGAGCCCTGATACATTAGCTATGCAGTTTTTTTGGGCTGAATTTATACCGTGCTGAAAGTACGTATATGGATGTAGTCAATGCTACTTAGCTAACTACTTAGTTAGCACATAATACATGAAGCAGCAAAACACAGTACTGTAAATCGGGGTAAGATATTCAAAGTCATGGAAATATACAACTCACTGTAGGTACTTCTTGAACATTTTATTACAGATGGGCGTTGCTTCAGGGAGGGAAAGCCATTCAAAGTGTTGACTAATTTGTGACCATATTTTTAGTGTTTTTATTACCACAGTATTGGTGGTGTAACTAGAGGGAGAGAGGGGAAGAGTGCCACACACTAGGGATGGGAGGGAAGAGGAGCAGGAGTCAGCCTCCAATCGGCATCAGCTGCACTGGGGTGAGATAAACCAAAGCACAATTTTGTGTACATTGGCTGCCCAGTAGTAGCATCTTGAACATTTTAATACGAAAAAGCAAAGCAAGTGTTAGCTATATGCACGATTATAGGATTCAACCTTCAATAGCGAATACACGCTCGTTATCCAACGTTAGTTAACCAACAACAACTTTTGCTAGTTTACAGTTTATTCTGCAAAGTTACATAAAGGCTAGGTGTAACAATTAAGTTGCTTCATAACAAAGCCATTCATCAAATACAATAAATGAAAACATTCGTATTGTTACGCCTGCTCGCTTTACAAACTTGGCTATTGCCTTTGACAGCACGCAATCATCTAAGACTCCAATGCTCTACACTTTGGTACTCACACATCCGCAGCTGTACTATGAGAATGCGCTTACAGACAAGCATCCCATTGGTGTTCATGTAGCCTGAATAAAAAAAAAAAATTTTTTGTTGCTGCCGTGGAAAAAGCGACCAATGATTTAAAAGAGAAAAATCAACAGATTATATATTGATCATTTGTGGTTGACAGAAAAATTTATTCACAGATTTATCAGTGTCTTTTTAAATTGTTCCTTATGGAGAAATGTCTTTTTTTGCCCCCATGGCATCCCGTGACTTGCAATATCAGCTTTGACCACTAAGCCCATGTTGGCGTGCATTTCTGCCCTGGCTCAGTATCCAGTTCTTATAATACTTTGTACATCCATGGTCAGTATCCAGATCCAATCACATGAATGGAGAATTGATAAAGATGTGAATATGGATGCTACCCAACTGGAGGGCACGTTTAACAAGTTCACGTTCTATGCATTTAACTGTAACAAGATAAATGTGAACTCTGGTTATTCTGTGTGGTAGCCAGCAAGTAATGTTATTGCTTTGAAATAGGAAAAAGCTAGTTGTAATCCTAGACTTCCTTAGCTAGCCATAGTAAGTTACTTTTCAAGTGTACGGTAGTCTAACTGCAACAATATTGACAAATAAGTTTCACATGCGTACTGATCTCTAAATCTGTCTGATAAGTGGATAGTTTAACATATTTTAAGTGCTAGCCAGAAAATAATTCCAAACATAAGCTACACCATGCATGTTCACTTATGCACTCCCACACAGCTACATCCTGCAAAACCATGCGCATCTGGGTCAAATACTAAGTTTTTTGGAGTGTCCGAGGGGAGAAGGATGACATGCGGGTTAAAGCAGCAGCTTATTGTTGGCCTCACACCATAGTTTAATAAATAAAAATCAGGCAACTACACCAGGCTGGCTATAAACTGTAAGGTGGAAATGGACCTACAAATGACAACTCTTACATTCCAAGGGGTCAGTTCACTGAAAAAAAAGAAAGAAAGAAATATTGCTTAGGGTAGCTTTACTATGTGGGAAGTCTTTTACATCAGGGTTCTGCCCAGGACGCTCGGAGTGCTGGTCAAGTAATTGGTTGTATGCGCGCGCAGCGTGCGAACTGGAAAATTTTTTGCGTCAATTCGAAAGCAAATATTGCCTCTGAGTCACCAGAGATTACTGTTTCTTTAATGTGCTCCTCAGTGCGTAGCGAGATGCCTCTAATTTTCAAAGATAGATGCCATATTCATAAACGTGTTTTTCTATTTTGTATCCAAATACTTTTGATTAAATTTCTGAATACGACTTAACTGTCATTTATGTTTCAAACATTTCTTCAGTGGCGCCCATTGGACAGAGAACAAGGAGGGCGATAAACGTCTTTAAACTGCTTATTAGTCTTGATCTGTTTCAGTCATTTTCCTTGATAAAAGATACTTAAACTCTCCCTTCTCAGGTGTAGCTGATTGTAATTCGTTAAGACGAGAAAGAACGCGTCAACTGAAGGCAAAAAAGTGTGCATTTCAATCTTTGTTTTCAATTAAACAATCAGGAAGCGAGGGATTGATGGCTTGCTTTGTGAGATGTGGCAAAAGTTAACGCAGAAAATCCAGTTTTTTCGTGAATGGTTACCTATTAAGGCGCGTGAATTAAACATTTTAATTTAATTTATTATTCACTCGCCTTACCATTTCATTAAAAGGGAAACTGTGTACTTAACTGCAAATTGATTTTTCATATTGTTGGAAAACGTGTTAACCAAGAACAATGATTTAAATCGGGTCAATAATCTCATTCGTTTCAAGGTTGCCTATGTTTTCCGCCCCTCGGTTTTCGTCCACCGACCGTCGTCCACCGACCGTTATTAAACACTGATAGATTAACATGTAAGGAACGTTACTGTCCTTTTGTTTTGCTGTCGTTTATATTACAAGAAAACTTCTCTCTCGATATGCAAAGTACAGCGCGACAGAAATCAATCACCCTGCCCCGATTATAATTGCCTGTCTTTCGCAGCGATCATTTCCCCACAGCCTCTGTTTCAATTCGCCCATGAATACCCAGGACACATGGGCTCGGATGGCACTCGGTGTTTCCATCACTATTGGCAAGGCCGGATTATCCAATGGGCATTACGGGCACAGGCCCAGGGGCCCACACGCACCCGGGGCCCAGCCAAAAGTAGAGAGAAAACAAAAAAGTTTTCCCTTTATATGTCATATGACACCATGTATAACCAATAAAAATCATGCAGATTTTTATTTTTTTTACCTAAAGAGAATGATTTAATTGGTCAGGTGCAAGTGTGGAAGCCATGGTAACAGCCAGCTCCGACTCCGCCCCTACGCCTCTGTCCTCAAAGGACACAGCGCTGAGCGCACCGGACCGTTGGTAAGCAGTAGCCTAGTTCAAGATGAGTGAAAGAAGCGGTTGTAGTAAACGCAAACAGAAAAGAGAAAAGGAGGAGAGGGAGGCAACTTTTTTAAGAAGTGTCCCATCCATCCAAACTTTCTTCGTCAACCGGAGCCAGGAGGATCAAGATGACAAAGTTGCTGTGAAGAATTGTGTGTAAGCTAACACGGAGCCAGAGGAAGACTCCGGTAGCAGCGCATCACAAACAGCGCACTCAAAGCACCGGCAGCTCTCCGGTGTCTGACCCGGCCGGACCGGAGCCGGAGGAAGATGCTGTTAGGAGTGCACCACAACCTGTGGCTAGCTGCAGTCACAGCACCGGCAGCTCGCAGTGGATGTACCAGGTGTCGTACCCAGTGTTGTGGGGTGAAATAAGCGAAAATGCTCGCGCTGTCCTTATTGATCGTGGACCTGCTGCCTTTCATAACAGAAGGAGCAACTCGTAGCAACTCGTGATGGCGGCTTGGGCGGCAAAGTGCGCTCCCTCACTAATGATTTGCTGTACTGTCATCTACCAAATGGGGAAAAAGTTTCCCATGACTGGATTACATATTCACCATCCACAGGTAATATTTTTTGCTTTGCCTACATGCTCTTTTCAACAAAGAAAAATCAGTTTGTTAGTGGTTTCTCTGACTGGAAACACCCTGAATGTGAACTGCTGGATAGATACTATGGGCAAGTATATTAAGCAGTTTGCACATCAGGCTTAGCTGAGGAGTTTAATTCAGGCAACTCTTGAAAAACAGGGATAAGAGTGAACTTGGCTTGCTTGTGAATAATCAAAAACTGATCTGGGTGTGCTATCTAGTAGTAAAATATTGTAACTACATGCACAAATTTGCAGCTCCATGTCCACTGGCAGACACATCTACACAAAGCGCTTAAGATACCCTGCCGAGCACCGTTGTTCTTCTCGAACACGCCACGTCCAGATAACATGAACATGAACATGAATGGCGAGAACAGGCTGTTCAGCCCAACTAGGCTCGCCAGTTTCTTTATATTATCGTGAATATATCACTTCAGATACTCAATGACTCAATGGTACCTAGCTTTAAGTCAAACCTGCTCTTGAAAACTCTGCCTCAACAATATGGTCAGGCAAGCTGTTCCACATCGAAATTACTCTTTGGGTGAAGAAATATTTCCGAATATCAGTGCAAAATTTACCTTTGGTCAGCTTCCATTTGTGACCCCGAGTTCTACTAACAACACTTGGTTGAAGGAATCCTACATAATTCACTTTGTTAATCCCTTTAACATATTTAAAGACCTCAATCAGATCAACCCTTAGTCTCCTTTTCCTAAGACTAAAGAGATTAAGGATCTTCAGCCTTTTTTCATAGCTTTCATCTTTTATACCCGGAATTAGCTTCGTGGCTCTTCTCTGAACTTTCTCTAGAGCCTCTATGTCTTTCTTAAAGTATGGTCCCCAGAACTGTACACAATACTCTAGATGTGGTCTGACGAATGTGTTGTACAAAAGAAGCATCACCTCCTTGGATTTGAACTCAATACTTTTGGCAATGTATCCCAGCATCCGATCGGCTTTTTTAACTGCTACGGGACAATGGCTAGAGCCTGTGAGGGTTTGGTCAACAATCACTCCCAGATCTTTCTCGTGTGGAGCACATTCCAGTTTAAAACCTCCCATGAAGTAATCCCGTCTAATGTTTTTATTACCTACATGTACAACTTGACATTTCGCTACATTAAATTTCATTTGCCACATTTCTGCTCAATTCTGGATTCTATCCAAATCATCCTGAATCACTTTAGTGGACTCTAAACTATTTGCCAAACCTCCCAATTTAGTATCATCTGCAAATTTAACTAATCTGCTCTCAATATTCCTATCAAGGTCATTAATGTAGATGAGGAACAGCAGGGGTCCCAACACCGATCCCTGGGGGACGCCACCCCCCACCATACCTAGCTCAGATGAGATACCACTGACCACCACTCTTTGCGTTCCGTCCTGCAACCAGTTTTGAATCCACTTCAGAATACCTCCTGTAACTCCAATGGAGCTCATTTTAAAAATTAGTCTCTTATGCGGTACTGTGTCAAATGCTTTCTGAAAATCCAAGTATATGATGTCATAAGCCCTGCTCTGGTCATAAGTCTTGGTGGCCTCTTCAAAAAATTCCAGAAGGTTTGTCAGGCATGACCTTCCTTTACGGAAACCATGTTGGCTATCCCTCAAGATATTGTTACATTCAAGAAATAAGTCCAGCTCATCTTTTATGATAAATTCCAATATTTTGCATGGAATGCAAGTTAAACTGACTGGCCTGTAATTACCTGGCTCAGTACGGTCCCCTTTCTTATATATTGGTATTATATTGCCCTGTTTCCAATCATTTGGTATTTCTCCAGTTTCTAAAGACCGTCTAAAGATGGCGGTAGCAGCTTAAAGATGATTTCACTAACTTCCCTGAGCGCTCTAGGATATAAGCCATTAGGACCTGCCGCCTAATCTGCCTTTAGTTTATGTAACTTGTCTAATACTTCGTTATCCCTAACCTCAATTTCCGCTAAATAATCTTGAGCATTGGACATGCCCTCTGGCCGAATAAAGACCCGCTCTAAGGTAAAATTCTCAACAAAGTAACTGTTTAAGGTATCTGCAATATCCTTGTTATCATATAGCAGCGATCCATTTTTATTCTTTATGCACTTAACCTGCTCTTTGACTTTCCTTTTTCTGCTACAGTACTGAAAGAAGTGCTTTAGGGTTAGTTTTTGCCCCCTCTGCAATTTGTCTTTCATACAGTCTTCCAGCATTCCTCAGCTCTTTTTTGACCACAGCCCGCATTTTACAGTATTCAGCCTTAGTAATCTCATTGTTATCCTCTGTATGTACATCTTATAAAGATTCCTCTTTTCCCTCAAACTCCTACGAATAGTTACGGTCATCCACTGGGGATTCTGCTTTCTCAGCTTACTTTTGGACATCTTTGGAATGAATTTGCATTGTGAATCAAGTAAAACCCTCTTAAATCTTTCCCACATCTCATTTACAGACTCACAGTCCAGGAGTGTCTCCCATTTTATTTCACTTAGATATGAGCGCATCCTGTCGAAGTTTGCTCGCCTAAAATTGAAAATTTTTGTTTTTGAAGACACCTTTTTAACTTCCCATGAAACCTCAAAATTAACAGTAGAGTGATCACTTGTCCCAAGTGGCTCCCATACCTCAACATTGCTAATTCTATCTGGGTCATTACAGAGCACTAAGTCTAAAATTGCCTTCTCTTTTGTAGGTTTATTAACATACTGCACCAAAAAATTATCATTTATGACATCTAGAAATTCTTCCTCCCCTTTACCCTGTCCTTTCACCATTTCCCAATCAATACCAGGATAATTTAAGTCTCCCATAATAATAGTCCCTCCTCCTCTACAAGCTTGCGTAATCCTCTTAAAGAGCATTTCATTGACTTTACTGTCCAAAGCTGGTGGTCGATAGCATACACCTTAAACCAGTCTCGTGTTTGCCAGTGAGCCTGACCCAGATATCTTCGCAGGGCAAGGAATGTTCAATTTCAGGAATTTCCTGCACATTTATGTTTTGTTCACATAGAGTGCTACACCCCCTCCTCGCCTATTGCATCTATTCTTCCTAAAGAGCTTATAACCTTCTACATTGTATTCATCTCCATCCTCTTCACTAAGCTATGTCTCTGTAATCCCAACTTTGTCATAGCCTTCACTAATCATAACAGCCTCAAGTTCTCGAAATTTATTTTTAATGTTTCTTGCATTTAGATAGAAACATTTCGGGTTATCACGAACGCTCTTCCCCTTCAATTTCCCATGTGCCCGCTGCTCAAAGCACCTCACTACGCTTTCTTGCTTTAAAAATATATCATCAATAGTGCATGTAACGCTGTCAGCTTCCATCAGGGCAGTCTGCATTTCCCTCTGTGTAACGCTCTCTAACCTCCCTGCCCCCCAAGTCCCTAGTTTAAATAACTCTCTGCTACCCTCAACATACGCTGACCCAGTGCAAAGGTACCCCTCCGGTTCAGGTGTAGCCCATCCGGCTTGAACAGGTCACCCCCGTCCCAGAAGTAGTGCCAGTGCCCCATAAACCTATACCCCTCTTTCCTACACCAGGTTCGTAGCCACATGTTAAACCTCCAAATAAAATTCTGCTTCCCTCTGCTTGCACGTGGTACCGATAGAATCCCGGAGAACACTACCGTGGAGGATCTGCTCCTAAGCTTTTCAGCTAATTCAACAAATTTGCCTTGCAGAACCTCAAAACTACCCTTACCTATGTCATTTGTCCCAACATGGACCATGACAACTGGATCCACCCCCGCTCTGGCCAGGAGCTTGTCCGCACGCTCCAGGAGGTCTCCTACCTGGGCACCAGGCAGGCAACACACCGTACGAGACTCCTTGTCGCGCGAACAGACTAAACTGTCTATTCCTCTAAGTATTTAGTCCCCCACTATCAATAACTCTCTTTTCTGAGGGGTATGGCCAACAGGGTGCCCTGCTGCTCATCAGTCCCCTCACTCTCAGGGTCAGGGGCCAATTCGAGTTCCTGCAAGGGCCGGAATCGGTTGGACACCTCAACCACTGGAGGAGCTGTCGCTGTACGGTGTGCATGCCCTTTCCTGCACTGACGTCCTACCGTCACCCAACTGTCTCTCCCTGCCTGCTCTGGGGTCCCCGCACCACCCTGCTTTGGTGTACAAATAATCCTTAAATGATGAATTACATTTATATTTTAATTTGTAATGAGTAACAAAGTGGCCAGTGTTAAATTAACAAAGTAAAAGTATACTTTTAATCTTTTAAATGAAGTAGAGTACAAGTAAAAGTCCTGGTTTAAAAAAGAAACTCAAGTAAAGTACAAATCCTCAAAAAAACTACTTAAGTACCGAACACCTCTGGTGTGTGTGTGTGTGTGTGTGTGTGTGTGTGTGTGCGTGCTTGTTTGTGCGCGTGTGTGTGTGTGTATTGGGGGTGGGGGGCCCTCCAAGAATTTGTGCCCAGGGGCCCCTGCCCTCTTAATCCGGGCCTGACTATTGGGCAGGTTTTTCAATATCAATGACGACAATGATGCAGACGGGGCATGGATGGAAAAAGAAAGTTCGCTATTCTGACAATAACAAGGGGGGGGGGCATGTTTGGAGTCTTTTACCTATGTTTTGTTTCTAGCGATTTTATTGAACACAGGATGCATTCATTTTAACTCATCTTTGAAAAAAATGTGCCGGTCAAGAAAAGCACTGTCTGAACTGAGTGGTGGTCGGTGGATTCCGAGTGCTGGTCGGCGGGGCAGAACCCTGTACATATAACCATGACTATGTGTGTGTGGGTCTCTGTGGGTCAGTTTGAGTGTTGTGTAAGTGTGCGTACAGTATATGGCAGAGAAAAGAATGCACTTGTTAATGAGTATGTGTCATGGAAAAATCTTGGTGATGACTGTGCATATTATATGGTTGTACAAAAGACATTAAAAGACTTAATACCTAAAATGTAACTGTGTTCCCATAATGTCATGACACACTGAAAAATAGTTACATTTACTTGGGCTGAGTTTGCTGATGCTATTGAGTAGGGCTTCATCAAAAATCAAACCCCAAGTTTGCAAGCAGTTTGTCTTTTTTTTTCTTAAAGAAAATCCCCAAAAATGTGTCACGTGTAATTTATTATTTCTATGTGAGATACATTATGGGATAATAGCAAAATAATAAATGTTTTAAAAATTATAATACCTTGATTATAATATCTTCATAAAAATGATAATATACAATTGAATACAAATTTAGTGACATTCTTTAAATATTAGAGGCTAGCCAAACCAATTAAACACAATGCAAAATAATGAGCCAATATGCACCAAAGGACGGGGAGTGTTGATTAATTGCCTGGTAATTACCAGGTTGAGCCACACTTCTTTTTCAAATAAAAAGGTGAGGGTTTTTTCTGACTGCTAGGGTGAAATTAGAAATCATTCTGTTTGATATCCTGCTGTGCCCCACTAAAAGAGTTTTACTGCCTCAATACCATGGTTACATGAAACGATTCCTCTTCCACTGACAACTAGCAAATAGTGTTGCCCAAGGCCATGACCAAGTTTGGTCTGACGGTCGGCTAAGCGTTGCCAATTTATTAACATTGAGACTCACAGTACCCCAGAATGAAAGCCACATGAGAAAGCTATTCACAGTGACACATATTACTGGCAACACCTGGGCTCCCATTGTTACTTTATAACAGCTGTGTCAACGGCCAGAAAACACCAGAGTCTTGCTACTTTCCGCCAGGAAGGTCAACATAAGGTCAAAGTTTTTCTCACCAGCAAAAATCTACCCCCTCATTTACAATTACAATTGGCCAGCTTTCTTTTTAATGCTCTATTTCCCTTCTTCATTATTTTGACTTGCATTTGGAAGTATTTTTTAACCGAGGCAGCAAAGTACATTGCTTTAAAGCCACTACACTTAATATTTTCAGTTTTCTAAAACGACAGTGTCTACTCACAGAGCACTCTGCTTCATAATACATTATTAAAAATGAATTGTGATTAAGAGAAGCATGTGCTACTTTCATAAACCTGAAACTAGCCTTCATGAGCTTTCTCAAATATTCAAAGCGGTTTAGCAATTACCCTAGTTTTTATCTTTAGTCTCAAGAGTCATTGATTGATCACAAGTTTTTATCTTCATCAAAGATCCATTTTAAAAGGATCCAGTGGCTTATTTCATTGGTGATATTTGGGTCAGCATTACTCAAAGGGACGACCGTAACCTTATCTTGAAAGTGAAGTGTAATGATTTCAGGTACTTAAAAGCAGGTGCAACAGACCAGGAGGGGACTGTGAGTCATTGGGACACACTGGGGGCTGGTCTGAGTTCATATCCTACCTGGAGCTGGGAGACAGTCAGAGGGTAGCGGTAGAGGATCCATGTGACATTCTCACTGCAGGGTGGCATGGTGAGTGAGCCCTCATAGATCCAGTAATCCCTCAGGAGGGGATCTCGGAAGGGACACACAGTCAAAGGGCTATTCTTACAAACACAACACTAAAATAAACACTTCAGGCTAAGTTAAGCGGCTAAAAGCTTCAAAATTGCGGGTGCTTGGCTCGATGACTGAAGCAACAATTTATTTAAACGTTGTAAATAGCCAATCATGTAAATATTATAAATCAGGGTATCTTACCTGGTGTGCACTTGCTTTAAACATCAGAATTCTATCTGCTGTATTTATCAACTGATTAAAATTTTCTCTATATATTTTAACCTCTTAAGCCCTGAGCCTCTTTTTCGAAAATGGCAAGCCAAAAATGAAATGAGTATATCTCTGCAACTATTTGGTCCATTTGAATAATCTTGGTATCATAATAAAGTTAAAACCATTTGGGTTTTCTGCCATGGTGTAAAAATCAGTGTATATGTCACTGAGTCTGAGTAAATGAAGATGGAACACAGTATAAATCAAAGACCTCATTTTGCACCAAACAAATTTTACTTCTATCCCTTGTAAACTTAATTAGTTGCAGTCTGAAACCTCTAAAAATTTACAGCACAGAATCTCACAATTTTCTGTGCCAAAGTTTATTCTAATCAAGTAAATCAGAACAAAATTAGAGAGGAATGTCTAGGTGGCCTCTCCAAATTGGCAATTCAGGTACCTTGTGTGCCAAATTAAACTGTAAAACTCATCTAATTTCACTTATATGTCACTACAGGCGTACTTTCCACCCAAATACAACCAGTTTTTAATTTTTAGAATTTATAATTTTTTTTAAATCATTATTTCTGTCAGTCCTATAGCCTATACAATTTCCCATTCAAAGACAATAAATACTAAGAAAATGAAGTTTGGCTCCACTGGAGCAGATGTATTTAAAAAAAAAAAGCAAATTAATAAGATTATGAATACAAAAAGGGTAAAAAAAAAATGGGGAAAAAAGTCAAAAGAATCAAAACCTCAGCAATTATTTATACAAGCAAAATGCTATTGTTGTCTTACTAAAAGCGTACCTGTTCAGGGACTCAAACCCCGGTCACCTGAGTTGTAGCCTTACACCTTAACCACTAGGCTAAACCATTTGACAATAGGTTTGCTCAAATTGGCCACATAAAGCATGAGTCAAAAAAACAAGTCATTCACCTCGTTTGTACTGCTCTGCCCTCAGTATACACGTGTTTCTGTCAGAAAACAACTTTGGAAAGGACAGTTGAATAAGCGTTTATATTGTTGCGCTATTTAAGTACATTCGAATGGCCCATGGACTCGGTTTGACGCACTGGGAACGCAAGGCTGTTGCTCAAGCTAGCTTTGTGCGATAAAGGTGCTTTAGGGCTCTTTGGAAATGTCAGAAGCCATAGAATCAAATGGCTACTGGCATAGTCTTACTGACAGCATCACAAGCCGATCACAGAGAGGAGAATACATTGCGAGGAAGCTGAATGCTGAGGAGCTGAGATCTTTGAAGCAACGCTCGAGAAGAAAAACACGCTTTGAGACTCGCAGATCTAGTTTCGTTATAACATGGACACATTCAGCTAACAATGGCAAGCGTGGATTTACCCTCAAACAGTTTTTTTATTAAAATATATCAAAGGTAAGAAATTTCTTTGCTCATCTCTGTAGACTGTAAAGTGCATGCCTGCTTTTCTTTCAGTGTGGTGTCGGTTTAAAATGACAGGGCTCATATCGTTGGATTCTGTGGACTTTCCTCTTTCATTTGAGGTATCGTTTGTATGAATAGCACAAATTCAGGAGAAATTCTGGCGCTTCAGCGCTGATATGATTTTATCCTATGTTTTGCTACATGCTTATTTACTTGCTTGGCGCTTGAATTGTGTTCGGTTGAGGTAAAAACGGTCTACATGAGCTTTTGGCCGAGTTTCTTCGCGAAATGTGGATATGCCGCATGACAATGTTGTGATTTGGAAACATGCTGTATTTATTATGCGTCACCACCGCCCCCCGGTACCAGGGCGTAGGGCTTAAGGGGTTAAAACTCATTTAATTTTATTTTTTCAAATTAATCACTAGAATGGCCTGGGACATTATTGATCGTACTTTAAATAGGATCTGTAGACTAACCACTCTCAAATGTATGCGATATGTGTACAAATTCAAATTGCAACCCCATTTCCAAAAAAGTTGGGACGCTGTGTAAAATGTAAATAAAAACAGAATGCAATGATTTTCAAATCATTTGAACTTCATATTTATTTGAAAATAGGACAAAGACAATATATCAGATGTTGAAACTGAGATATTTTATTGTTTTTTTTTTTGGAAAACATGCTCATTTCGAATTTGATGCCAGCGACAAATTTCAGAGAAGTTGGCACAGAGGCATGTTTACTACTGTGTTGCATCAAGTCTTCTTCAATCAACACTCTGTAAGCATTTGGGAACTAAAGAGACCAACGGCTGTAAATTTTGAATGCAAAATGAAGGGGTTGTTTCATTATGCGCTCAAGTTCATATTCATTGAAAATCAGAGAACACCACAAATCCATTCTTTCATTGATGAGGAATAAGCCACATAAGCTAATTTTGGCCAAGAAGCATTCAAGCACAATATAAAATGAGCAGCGAACTGGAAATTCCCCAAGAAGCTATGTCTGGCGGTGATCAAGTCCAGTCTAAAACTTCTACAAGCACACGTGCTGTCAGCCAAACCTTTAAACATGTTAGGATGGTGGTACTGCCCATTCATAATTGATGGAGACTGGTTTTTATTGTGACCTTTGTTCAGCTGCATTTACCTTCCATTTCACTGTATATATCGTCCATTCATTCATTTGAAGAAGCTTTTTGACATCCATGACTACAGTATACTGGTATAACTGTCATGGTTTGCTATGTGCTTTTTGCTTTCTTTGTTACTCTCGTCCCTGACGACATCATTTTCTTTCCACATCGGATTTTTTACCCAGCTGGCTGATTACTCCTGGGCGGTCCTTCCCGGAGTCTATTTAAGCCGGAAGTCGCCACGCCTCCTTCGCTGGAGTGTTTGATATGACTTTGCTCACTTCGGCTCGATATATTTCTAGTCAGGGGTTCGCCTATTTATATATACATTCTTTGTATCTGGAAAGCTTAGCTTCTTTAGGTTATTTGGCACTATTGTTAGGTGCCTTGTTTAGTTTTCTCTCTCTTATTGAGATTTCTTCTTCTATCTGGTTGCTCGCTTTGTTTCTGGCAATTAAGCCTTTCGTTTATTCAGAAACGCGAGCTTGTTTCCGCCCTTATTTAGCTCAATCACTTTCAGCTGCGTCAGGCTCTCTTCTTGATGCAGCTTCGCCTGCCGCATCATCTGAAACTCCGCTCTAACCAGCCATTACAATGACTGTATTTTCTGTTCATTGTGACTAGAAAGTGGTGGGTTTTGTTTTCAAAAAGATGCTCTGCTTTAGTACTCTGAAATAATAAAATGTAATGTTGTTAATTTTTTAAATAGAGTTCAATTTTTGTTATTTTGCTTATAAAAGTACTCAAGTCTGCAGACTGGTGTTTGAAATATCTGGGCCAAGAATCAAGATAGAGGCTAGAAGTTTCCTAAAATGTTTTAAGACATCTGCTTTGATATTCATTACATTTACATCATCTTAACACAGGTAACATGAACATAATCCCCACAAGCTGCCAAATTCTTAAAATCTTGTTTCTCCAAAAAGACGAAAACGGACTTGCGTACTTCTGGAAATCAACCCTTCAAATGTTTTCCCATACTAGCTTTATGCAGGATTCCAGCTGCTCAATAGTTTGCTGGCTACTTTGTCATATTTTTCATTCATAATGTGCCAAATATTGTCAGTGGTTGACAGGTCAGGACTGCAGGCAGACCACTCTAGCAACCAGACTCTTTTACTACAAAGCCATGTTGTTGAAATACGTGCAGATTATGGTGTTTGGCATGGTGCTGCTGAAATGAGAGAGGACTTCCCTTAAGAAAGGCATTTGAAGGCAGTAAATGTTGCACCAAAACCTGTATATATCTTTCACCATTAATAGTGTCTTCACGGGTGCACAAGTTACTCATGCCATGTGTACTAATGCACCCCCATACTGTCATGGATGCTGGCTTTCGAATTTTTTGCTGATTTCAGGCCGGATGGCTCCGCTCCTCTTTAGCCCAGAGGACGTGACATCCATGATTTCCAGAAAGAATTTTACATGTTGTTTAGTCAAACTAAAGGGCAGTTTTCCACTTTGCCTCAGTACCTTTTAAATGAGCATGGGCTCAGAGAAGAAGGCAGCGAATAAAATGTGAATAAAAACAGAATACAGGGGCGCCCCGGTGGCTCATCGGTCTAAGCGCGCATACCATAAAGGCTGTGTCCTTCCTGCAGCGACCTGGGTTCAACTCCGGCTCAGGTCATTTGCTGCATGTCTTCCCCCATTCTTCTCCCCAACTTTCCTGTCTCTCTACACTGTATAACTGTCAAATAAAGGAAAAATTCCCAAAAAATAATAATAATAAAAAAAAACAGAATACAATGATTTGCAAATCCTTTTCGACCTATATTCAATTGAGTACACTACAAAGACAAGATATTTATGTTCAAACTGATGAACTTAGTTTTTTTGGAAATATTCACTCATTTTGAATTTGATGCCTGCAACACGTTCCAAAAAAGCTGTGACAGGGGCACGTTTACCACTGTGTTACATCACCTTTCCTTTTAACAACGCTCAATAAGCATTTGGGAACTGAGGGCACTAATTGTAGAAGTTTTGTAGGTGGAATTCTTTCTCATTCTTGCTTGATGTACGACTGCAGTTGCTCAACAGTCCAGGGTCTCCATTGTCATATTTTGCGCTTCATAATGTGCCACGCATTTTCTTTTTTTTTAATATAAATTTGGCATCTCCAATCCCACCCGAATCTGGAATGCCCAATTTGAGAACTATGTGCAAGGCTTGCTCGTGTGCGACCCCTTGTTGCCAGCTCAGGAGAGAGAGACAGTTTGTGGCTCTCCTCCGAAGCACGAACCTGTCGCCCCTGCATCTTTACACACATTGTTCGAAACTTTTGCAAGTTCAGAATGAAGGCGGAGGATACCAGAACATGAGCAAGCTTGGAATCTCACTGACAAGCACCCGGCTGGCCAACAGGAGGCAATTGCGCAACGAACAAAGCAACCATTTTTCATATCCCTTCCTGGCCGTCCCTTCCCAATTTGCATCCCTGCAGCGCTTTTAGCCAGTCGTGCGCTGCTCTGAAAAAGCTGCTGACCACTGCCAGTTGGTGCAACTGGGGATCGAACCCGCGCCGTGGTAGTCACTACTGCTCCGCAAATGTGGCGCCTTAACGGAGTGAGCAAACCAGGCAGCGCGCCACACATTTTCAATGGGAGACAGGTCTGGACTGCAGGCAGGCCAGTCTATTACCCGCACTCTTTTACTAACGAAGTAGACTGCCAACAGGCTTACGGCTGGATTGGGGCAAGAGAGGCAAAAGCGGGCCTGCAATGATCCTTTGAAGATTTGAGTATCTGCATTCAGATCTGAACGCAAAATACCGATTGGCCAATTTAGAACACGTGGCCGTGAGACATGCATAAACAAATGAAACAAGAAACAGTCCAGAATATTCAATGGGCATTATGCACGGCAAACGTTAAGTCCTGTGCTAATGTAGGAATGCAAGACATAATTTCATCTAAAATGGCCTAAACTGCATTAATTTTCAATACATTTTATTTAGTTTCTTTGTGTATTTTATTCCAATTTGTGTGTCAATGTTTACTTCTTGTCATAACCTCTAAACGAGCGAAACTTTTTTTCAAAGACGCGAGGACAGCACTTCAGAACACTATTGCTGTGTGCCGCTATGTACAGCTTCGGCTTCGTTCAGTTCTTTCCTTAGTTTCCTCACATATCCCATAGACAGGTGGATGGTTGAGATATGACACAACAATTTCACCATTATGAATCAAACCAGAGTCTGCAGCCGTCATTTTCAGACTCCAGACCAGGGGTGCGTTTCCCGAAATCACAGATGCTAACTTACATAGTTAGGCCCATGGACTGTGAACGAACGACCTATGTAAGTTTTTAACTCCGTTAGCAAATACGCTTTTGGGAAATGCGCCCCTGATCCACTGTATATTACCTTCGCGCAATCTGAGTTTGGCTCCCTAAAAAACAGCTTTTTCTCTAGCTGACGATGGTAGAGCTACAAATCTGGGGTTACAATACGGAACCAATGTTCTATTTCAATGCCCTACTGTGGCACCAGGTTAAAAGCATTCACATACACCCGACTTAGACCAGAGGCACAGAAATCCAGAGGCGGACAGAGTAAACAGCTTCATTACTTAAGTAAAAGTACAGATACCACTTGTTAAATTTTACTCAAGTACAAGTAAAGGTTCTACAGTCAGATTTTTACTTAAGTAAAAGTACTGGAGAACTTGTTTTTAAAAATACTTAAGTATCAAAAGTAAAAGAAAATTTTCTAAATATTGTATTAAGCTGTTACTGCCACAGTGCTTACCTTTACCTATAGAAACCTACTGGATGGAGCTTTTATAGATACTTTAGTGTTGAAGGCTGTATCAGCGTTATGACGTCACTATTGTTGACAGTTGAAACGTTCTCAAAATGTAACAGAGCCGCTCGCCCCTCCCCTTCAGAGGCTTGGAACATGAACGCGCTTTTCTTAAAGTGAAACTTCTGAGTATTTGCGTCTTTGCATTGACTTTGAAAGTAATCAGTTGTGCGAAAAATTCGTTTCGCTTTCGGTGTGAAAGCAGCTTAAGAATGGCTCACTCAGCTGGGTAAATGGCTGTGTACAGCTCGTTGTGATAAATGCCCGGTAGCAATGATGCCGACCATTGCCAGACGATAAATTTACACCATTAGTGCTAGCTACAACAAGGTATCTGACAAGTATCTTAGCTCGGCATTACAAAATGAGTATTAACAACGTCACATAGATCACCACTTTTAGCTAAACTTATCACGCGGTTATACATTCATCGACGAATTTCAACTCTGAGTACTAACCAGAAAAAAAATGTTATTACACGAACACAAACTCTGGTTTGATCAGACAGAATTAGCAAACTCTAGCTTGCCAACCGAGAGTTAGTGCTAACTCGCTCCAAAGAGGAAATATCGATCTCTCTACTGTTTGATTCATGCTGACCAGCATGGTCTATGCAAGATAGCCTTACAAAAACAATACATGAGCATCCCTCAATTTTGCTTGGGATGACAATTTACAATTCACATCCAACCGAGTTAGCACCAGCTCTACTCACCTCAAGTAGAAACAAGGCGACCTAGGCGTCAGAATTAAAACCGTTCAACTCCCGGAATTCTCTCCAACGTTGGTATGCTTTCCCTTTGTTTATTTGGAACGTTGCATAGCTGCGATCGCGTTCCTTTTTCCTCGACATGCACTCGTTCGAGCGTCTCTTTTTCGGTTTAGCTTCCACCATGCTTCACTCTGCCGCTTCGGTAAAGTGCCACTGCCAGTTCCTTTTGTTGCTCAGTCCCACCCACTTGTTGTGCATGAACACGAAACTGGCGCAGAAGACCCACCCCTGCCCTCCGATTCGTTGGAACACTTTTGTTGATGTTTGGGCATGCGGGTAGGTCCCCACAAGTTTGTGTATCTTTCTCAGTGTCTACCTGGCTGTCAGTGGCACCTGTACAATCCAATCACGTTTGAGAAGGAAACAACCACAAGATACTGAATCCACAGGTTTTCCCCGCTTTTTTTTTTTAAAGTAGTGAGTACTTGGGTTATGGATAGAAATGTAGCGGAGTAAAAAGTACAATATTTTCCTTTCAAATGTGCACAAGTAAAAGTCATAAGTCGTCCCCCAGCATGATACTCAAGTAAAGTACAGATCCCCAAAAAGTGTACTTAAGTACAGTTCTCAAGTAAATTTACTGCGTTACTGTCCGCCTCTGCAGAAATCAAATCAATTTTCAACATGACTGCGCCAGCTAAACCCATTTAGCGCAAGAATATGACACAGTGTTTTCAGCTTGAACGCAAACTGGAGTTCTCGTGTCCGAGAGACCATCGATTATCCAACTGGGCTAACCTTCTGCGTTGTAATGAATAGATTAGATCCACAGTCTTTCCATTCACGCTATGTACCTGCTGCTGTGATAAAGCGGGACGAAAGTTATGCGTTGTATCTGGTCCCAAAGAGAGCAGAACAGGGATGGGAGGGTGCCCACTCTCCTTAATGACCAACTTATGTTGGGGAGCGAACGTCACTTTTTGCAACAGTCACTCTAGCTCATCCAAATGAGTGTGATGGGAGAGCCTGAACATCTGTTTGCTATGTAGCAAACAGTCAACACGAAACATTACGGCACATTAATCACCCTTAACATAGAGAGTAATTGGGAACTCAGATTCATTGCGTAGACCGAAGGGTATCAAAGAACATGAGGATGTCCTTGAACAGCGACGAGAGCCATTATGCCGGTTTCTTCTGCTTTCAATCTCGTGGACCAAAAGAAGGTACGTGGCCTGAACTCAAACAAGGAACTGATGCGTGCATACAGCCCATTAAACATGGCATCGTCTGAATTTATTGATCACACGGATTGTTTGAAAAAAGTCATGGGAATTATATATTCAAGGTGCACAACAGCAATACAACTGAAGGCAGAGCCATGCTGCCTACTGGCTTTGGGAAAAGGCTCGTTTTCCAAGTCTTTGATGTATATTGTTCTTAAAGAACATTTGCAAATTCAAAAAAATTCATCTACTGAGCTCTCGATGCTTACGGGTTTTCTTCCTTTGCGTTTGTAAGATTTTGTTGGGGTATTTTGAACTACTTCGAAAATAACAAACGCACGTGTATTCAAAAGTTGCAGTGTTTTGACAGCCCCTTGGTTGAGTGAGCAGTAGCTAAATTCCTCTAAGTCATGATTGGCTGATTCCATTTTGACGACAACTCTAGCGGAACTGGGGTCAGGACTCAAATCTTCCAAGGATCAGTGCAGGCCCTCTTTTACCGCTCTCGCCCCAGTCCAGCAGAGGGCCTGCTCGCAGGCTAACTAAGAAGCCACGCTGTTGTAACACATGCAGAATGTGGCTTGGCATTGTCTTACTGAAATAAGCAGGGACGTCCCTGAAAAAGACATTGCTTGGATGGCAGCATATGTTGCTCCAAAACCTGTATGTACCTTTCAGCATTAATGGTTCCTTCACAGATGTGTAAGTTACCCATGCCATGGGCACTAACACATCCCCATACCATCACAGATGCTGGCTTTTGAACTTTGCACTGACAACAATCTGGATGGTCCTTTTCCTCCTTAGCCCGGAGGACAAGACGTCCATGATTTCCAAAAACAATTTGAAATATGGACTCGTCAGACCACAGCACACTTTTCCACTTTGTGTCAGTCCATCTCAGATGAGCTCAGGCCCAGAGAAGCAGGCGGCGTTTCTGGGTGTTGTTGATATATGGCTTTCGCTTTGCATGGCAGAGTTTTACCTTGCACTTGGAGATGAAACGACGAACTGTGTTAACTGACAATGGTTTTCCAAAGTGTTCCTGAGCCCACATGGTAATATACTTTGCAGAATGATGTCGGTTTTTAATCCAGTGCCGCCTGAGCGGCTGATGGTCACAGGCATTCAATGTTGCTTTTCGGCCTTGCCGCTTACATGTAGAGATTTCTCCGGATTCTCTGAATCTTTTGATAATATTAAGGACTGTAGATGATGAAATCCCTAAATTCCTGGCAATTGCACGTTGAGAAACATTGCTCTTAAACTGTTTGACAATTTGCTCGCGCAGTTGTTCACAAAGTGGTGAACCTCGCCCCATCCTTGCTTGTGAACGACTGAGCCTTTCGGGGATCCTCCTTTTATACTTAATCATGATACTCACCTGTTTCCATTTAACCTGTTCACCCGTGGAATGTTCCAAACAGGTTTTTTTGAGCATTCGTCAACTTTGCCAGTCTTTTGTTGCCCCTGTCCCAGCTTTTTTGGAAGGTGTTGCAGTTATCAAATTCAAAATGAGTGAATATTTCCAAAAAAACTATAAAGTTTTTCAGTTTGAACATTAAATATCTTGTCTTTGTAGTGTACTCAACTGAATATAGGTAGAAAAGGATTTGCAAATCATTGTATTCTGTCTTTATTCACGTTTTACACAACATCCCAACTTCATTGGAATTGGGGTTTGTACCATAGTGGATAAAATCTCCAAATTGTTTGCAATTTTAAGTTGAAAACGTTATTCTTAAATTGTTGAATTACTTCCCCGTGCAGTCTTTCATAGAGTGATTACGCCCTCACCATATTTACATATGAAAGACTTTTTATACCCAATCATGTTACTGACCTGCTGCTAAAAAATCTAATTAGCTGTGAGATGTTCAGCCAGTTTTCTTTTTTTAGCATCATGCAACTTCTCTCGTCCTTTATTGTCCAGTCAAAAATTTTGAAAAAACATATTGCTGTTATCAAGTTCAAAATGAGCTGATCTTTTTCAAAAAACAATTTCAACATTTGATGCGTTGTCTTCGTCCTATTTTCAATTAAATATAGGGTTTAAATTGATTTACAAATCATTGCATTCTGTTTTTTTTACAGTTGCAATCAAAATTATTCAACTCCCGTTGCACATTAGGTTTACTGACAAAATATACAAACTTTCAGCTGTTTGCAATGAACAAATCAAACAAGAACAATTTAAATAGCTCAACACAACAAATATTACAAGTGGCTTCTCCAAATTCAACACAAAATGCCACTTTTAATGACTGCTGCAGGCTCAAAATTATTCAACCCCTTTGTGCATCTTTGAAGTCGAGCTGAAATGAAAAATGCCTTTTTAACCCTTTTAGATCACATCCCCGGTCATATTGTGTATCTATTTAACCATAAATGACAAAAAAAATTTACAAAAAATCTGTTTCTTTGTATTCTTATATCAAAATCCAATCATGTTTTCTTCATGTAAAACAAAATATGCCTTGTGCTTACGTAAGCTAGTACCAACCAATTTCAACCAATAATATCACGACATCCACCCGTCAATCAGTCTTAAACTTTGAGCGGCACAGAGCTAAGATTCATTCGTTAGCTAGCTAGCCTAGTATGTTGGTGCGTCTTTGGGTGTTCGCCACCTCAAACTTTGTTTTGTTTCCCCAAAATACCGTGGCTACCAACCCACTGGATAGAATTTATTCACTTTGAGGACAGTGGTATCTGTGACAGCTCCAGATTATGCGCAAGGCATTTTACAGTGGACTGTTTCACCAACTACATGAAGCATAGGATGGGCTTCGCCTCTCTCTCCCTGAAGGATACTGCTGTCCCGTCCGTGTACACCCACTTTTCAACGGTCAAATCAAATTCCGCCCAACATTATGTCCCGCCTGTCTATGCTGTTTCACTCGGAAATACGTCACGATACGGAAGTTTGATACTCTTGAAATGCCGTTTCAGCTGGACTTTAATACTTAGTAGAGCACCCTTTTGCTGCTATGACCTCCTGGAGATAATAATAATAATAATAATAATAATAATAATGCATCAGTTTTATATAGCGCTTTTCTGGACACTCAAAGACGCTTCACAATGGATACTTTATTCATTCACTCACACATTCATGCTCTGATGGTGGTAAACTACGTTTTTGTAGCCACAGCTGCCCTGGGGCATAGGCAGACAACAGCCTCTGGCAGCATTTCTAAGGAGTCTTAGCCCAGTCCCCATAGACAAAGGCCTCCAGTTCACTAATATTCTTGGGTTTGTGTGCTGCAACTGCCTTCTTCAAATCCCAGCAGAGATTTTTTATGGGGTTCAAGTCAGGTGACTATGATGGCCACTCTAGAATGTTCCAGGACTTCTTCTGAAACCAAGCCTTCGTGGATGTTGAGGTATGCTAAGGATCATTGTCCTGTTTGAAGGTCCAATGATCCCCAAGCTTCAGCTTCCTCACAAAGGGCGAGACATTTTCTCCTTGGATATCCTGATCCATGATTGAATTCATCTTGCCCTCTACACATTGCAGGTTTCCAGTGTCAGAGGAAGCAATGCAGCTGCAGAGCATCAACAAGTCCCAACAATGCTTCTCTGTAGGCAGGGTGCTCTTTTTAGTGTCTGCTTCTTTCTTCTTCCGGCAGACATACCGCTGATCCATAAGCCCGAAAAGTTCCAATTTTGTTTCATTGCTCCAGAGAACAGTGTCCTAAAACTTCTGTGGCTTATTTATATGGTTTTGAGGATATTGGAGCTTGTGCATTTTGGGCCAGTGCGGTGTATGTCTTGGAGTTTGGGCATGGAGACCTTCAACGTTTAGAACGCGTGCATTACTGTGAAAACTGAAACTTCAGTGCCTCCTGCCTCCAAGTCTTGCTGCAGGTCTATTGCAGTCCCTGAGGGTTTTTGACCACCTGTCACCTCAGAAATTTGGTGGCAGCCATTGATAGCTTCCTCTTTCTGCCAGGTCCTGGTAGTGCAGCCTCTGTTCCTTTAACTTGGAACTTGTGAACTATGCATCCAACTGTATCTCTATGTGAACATTCAGTGCCTGTGCTATTTTTTTTAACCCTTTGGCTTGTTTGTGGCAGGCAATGATCTCTTTTATTACCTTTTTGGACAATTCTCTTGACAGCCATATTTGTGATATGCAATCAAATGTCACTGTCAACAAATCCCTTGCCAGTTGAAGTATTGGATGTTTTCTATCTCAAGCAAACATGATGAAACTTATGAAGCTCTTGATTAGTTGCATTCAGTGTGATTGAGACAACACCTGATTTGCAAATATGCTCTTATGACAGATTCTATTCAGGGTGTTGAGTAATTTTGAAACTGCGGTAGTCATTAAAAGTGGCATTTTGTGTTGAATTTGGAGAAACCACTTGTAATATTAGTTGTGTCAAGTTATTTAAAATGTTCCTGTTTAATCTGTTTATTGCAAACTGCTGACAGTTTGTAAATTTTGCCAGTAAACCCAATTTGCAATGAGGGTTGGATAATTTTGATTGCAACTGCACATTTAGCACAGTGTCCCAACTTTTTTGGAAACAGATTTGTAGTATGCCTGGGTCAGATTGGCAGTCTACCCTCCTCTCGTATTATCGATTGGCCAGTCGATAGCAGGGCAGGTGACAGATAAAGAAAAGACGGCACCCTAGAAATTTCCCTTGAAAGATGTTTGACACCTGCCAAGGCAGGACCTCAGCCTGCACAACTGCACTGCTTGGCATCTTCAGAGAAAGTTGTGATAACTGCAGTCAGAATGCTGAAACTTGAAGTTCGCCATTTTAATTATGTATGCAAATATACAGAACATTAACCAAGTGCCACCCTTTTAGTTTGACCATATTAAAGTGAAATTCAAAACCAACATTCAATAAAAGAATACCCATATGGAGACCAAGTATTATGACTTGAATTTTTTGCAATTTTTGGGTAAAGTTGTACAACGATTCAAATAAGGAAAATAGAACCAAACAATAATAAGCTGAAGTTTGCCATCTTTCCAACCATTGAAAAGGTTTAGCCAATGAGACGCCGAGGAACACTTTGGGAGTCGTGTGACAGTTATGTCAAATGACCATAGCTCAACTGATTTATATGCTAAATTCCCACTCATTTTGAGCCAATTTTGTTTGCTTATATTGGTTTGTTTACAAGGCAGCGCTCCCCCTCCCTTTCTGTGACGGTTCCCTGGCAATGGGAGATTTGTAAAAATGTCCCTTTTTTCTCTTATTGTTGGTTTCTTTTCTACAAAGTACGTGTGAGTGAAACATGAGTTGTATTTTGTAATCAACATATTGAGATTATATTTATGTTACAGTTAGTATAATGTGGATGCCACTTCTTTTATAGTTCTGGGATCTGGGAAGTTTGCCGCATGTATTGTGAATTAATTTAAGTTATAGCATATGTAGTTAGCCTATCTAGCATCATTGTTTGATTACTATACATGCGCAATAGCTTACTTACAGCACATTGCTAACTGTATCTTCTCTCATTTTCTCCTTCCAAAAAACTATTTGTACTTACCTATTTGTATCCATTCATGCATGTGACCATGTATCCCTTCTGAAGGACTATAAAAAAGGGATAACTGTCTACCGCCTCCTGTCTACTTCTTGCTGGAGCCCTGTGCAGTGGATGGGCATTTTAGCTAGCCCCTGAACTCTCAGAATAGATTCTATTCTGAAGACATTTCACTATCAGATGTTTATACGTGCCATGTTGACTTATCGCTGCAATATCGAGTAAGAGTTGTTTTCATAGTGTTTCAAAAACACTACTATCCTTTTTGGTTATATAGTATTTGTTGTGTGGTGAATTCGATTCTTCACGGATCATCAAAATGCCACTGTATTCGGCTGTTGGGTATCAGACCACTCAAGGGAAAGCAGACACTTCTGGTCTTCATTAAGAGCTTTTTTTTACCTCCTGCCGTTGAAAAGCTATATGACGTGATGCCACTAAAGCTTGTAGCTAACATGGTAGTGGATGATTTTGTGTTTTTTTTTCGATCCTCACATGTGAGTATTTATCATTCAGTTTAATTTTGTCTTAAAATTACAAAAAAAAAATATTATACACTACCGCTCAAAAGTTTGGGATCACTTGGAAATTTTCTTGTTTTCCATGGAAACACACATGAAATGAGTCTGACTAGGAAATATACCAAATGAACAGAACATGCTGACATTGTTTGAGTTAGAAATAATGATTTTAATGGAAAATGATGAATATGTACTTCAAACTTTGCCTTCATCAAAAAAAACCCACCTTCACTGTTGATACTGAAACTGGTGTTTGATGGGAACTATTTAGCGCAGCTGCTAGTTGACAACCTGTGAGGCGTCTTTGTCTTAAACTACACACTCTCAGATATTTGTCTTCTTGCACAGTTGTGCATCGGGACCTCCCACTCCTTTTTTCAGTCCTTGTTAGTACCAGTTTGTGCTGCTCTCTAAAGGGAGTAGTTGACAGCATGGTAAGAGATTTTAAGTTTTCAATTTCTCGCATTGAATAGCCTTCTTTTCTAAGCACAACAATAGACTGACGGTCTCTAAAGGAAGTTCTTTCTTTCTGGCCATTTTGAGCTTGTAAACAAACAAACAACTGCTGATGCTTCAGGTACTAAACCAACCTCAAGAATGCCATGCTCCCTTTTGCGCTCCCTTATTACTTCAACGGTTTTCAGCTGTGCAACATATTTGCAGAAGGGTTTTCTAATAATCAATTAGCCTTATAAAATGCTTAACTTGGATTAGCAGCCATACTAGGAGATTGATGCAGAGGACTGACAGTTGCTGATAATAGGCCTCTTTGCAAAAATGTAGATCATTCTTTGAAAATCATCTGATTAATTTTAATCGTTTGTGAAATGGATAAAAATGTTTGTGAAAT
Source organism: Gymnothorax javanicus (assembly GCA_029692085.1). Lineage (NCBI taxonomy): Eukaryota > Metazoa > Chordata > Actinopteri > Anguilliformes > Muraenidae > Gymnothorax > Gymnothorax javanicus. Next base: position 74,607,870 of record CM056196.1, read on the forward strand.
GCATGAAAATGTATTTTTCTTTGGAAAACAAAGAAATTTGCAAGTGATCCCAAACTTTTGAGCGGTAGTGTATATATATATATATATAGTAACACTAAAGGGTCGGTCCTTTTGCCTGCACTTCACCTCAGATGAAAGTCGTTTTAACAATGACATGCCATTAACATTTCTGTTTCGTACTTACCAGGGAGTAAAGTGTTAGGATTAAAGCAGGGTATTATTTTGGTCTTCCCCTATGGAGACAAGACAAAGGATTTCAGATAAATATATATTGCTCTTCACTAATTTCACTTTTCTGACTTTGAAATGATACTTAAAATATGATGTAAAGGAAAGGACACATATTACGTGTCAGTGAGTGAAAGAGGACTGGCTCACTAAAAATATTTTGTAAATTGAACGGAGGGTGAACCAAGACCTTTGAGTCCTGTCGGTCTGGACTTGTAAGCAAAATGTTGGTCTGGTCTTTCCAAAACAATGGCTAATTCTATTATATTTTAGATTGAAAGATCATTCTTTGTCAGAGCTTCCGAGAGCATTCTGAGCGTATGTGCATGTGTGTGTGGAGAGTTTTTAGCTGCATGTCAGTTCATATGATCTTTATTGAATTTCTTATAGGGCCTTCATCTTGGGTCTGGTTAATCCTGATCATACTCTCTATATACATGCACAGAGAAGTTCACCTCACATGTTTACATAAATCATATATCTGAAACAATGACGGCAATTAACTGGTCAAATCCTGTTCCTGTTAAGAAAGGAGCTCTGACTTGATGTGTAGTGTACAAACATACAGCTCATGCATACAGCATCAATCAATGGCTCTTTAAGAACAGACAATGATTCCCTGACAGCCCCTGACATACAGTAGGGCCAATGTTGGCATGATGTTATGCACTGTCTGTGGGAGGTAATCACAAGATAGCATGCAAATGTTCAGCAGCGAAGTCACTTTTGAGTTTAAAAATGCAATCCATGATGAATATCCATAAGGAAATATACAGGATAAGTATCCTGTATATCTGACACTTCATTAGATTTTTTTTTTGCTACTTTTGTCAAAAAGTTTAATATACTGCATAGACGTCATAAAGCGTCAAGAAATGTAGCTGTTTGTTAAGCCTTAGTATGGCGTAAACTAATATGGGGTAAACAAGATATAATTCATTCTGTACAAACACATAATTCATTCTGGCCCTACATTCTCCTTCTCACACACATACATTCTTCTTCCACACACATACATTCTCTGTCCACAAATATACATTCTCCTTCTCACACACACACATTCTCCTTCCACACACATACATTCTCCTCACACACACATACATTCTCCTTCTCACACACATACATTCTCCTTCTCACACACATACATTCTCCTTCCACACATTCTCCTTTCACGCACATATATTTTCACTCTCGCACGCACACACATTCTCGCAAGAGAAGAATACATGTGTGCGAGAAAAGAATACAGGTGTGTGAGAGGAGTATATATGTGTGTGAGAGTAGAATATATGCGTGTAAGAGGAGAATATGTGTGTGTGTGTGAGAGAAAGTATAGCGGAAATGGAAGTAGTTTAGTGGAAAAGGAAGGCAACTCATTTATTTGTGCTGTGATTGGCTGTTCAGGTGGGACTGGTTGGGACTCCCTCAAAACTACTTTTGTGAAAGGACGCCATTTTCTCTCTCGCATGCGACATCCATTACGCAGCCGGCAAACAATCTAGCGACTGATGAGCCAGCAAGAGGCTGGCGGTGGTAAATGAGAAGCCGGCTATTAATTCTCCGAGGCTTGTAACTCATTGGATTTGCTACTGGCTTGGCTGGTCACTGGCATTCCTCCGCTGGCCACTAGCATTCCTCGGTAGCAGCTCATTGGATTTGTGACTGACTCGGCTAGTCACTCACGTACCTAGGCTGGTAACCCTCAGACCTAGCGTGGCAATCCATTGGATTTGCGACTTACTCGGCTGGTCACTCATGTACCTAGGCTGGTAAGCCACTGACCTAGTGTGGCAATCCATTGGATTTGCGACTGACTTGTCCGGTCACTCACGTACCTAGGCTGGTAACCCATGTGCGTAGCTTGGCAACCAACTGGATTTGCGACTTTTTAAAAATTTTTTCTAAATTAAATTTGCAATTTCTGTCTACCGGCAGTTGTTCAATTCAAGCGAATGACTGGACAAAAGCAACAACGAGATTCATAAGTGGCTTGTGTAATTAAAATATATAACACGTGAATTTAAACGAAACATTAAAACCAAAACAAAAATCCGAGTTTATAATTCTTTAAGTAGTCAACTAATTATATTACCATGTTCAATTCTGTCTTAAGATTTGAATGACGAGGCAAAAGAGATTGCACTGGATGGCGCTAATGCCAAAATAATACGGATCAATTTCTTGTTTTCTATAGGCTACTTTTTGGTGAGGGGAAATGACTAATTAAGATTGATGCAAACCAACTGGTGTGTTATTTGAAAATTGCCACACTAAAAATACGATCTCCAAAACCAATGCATGTCTGTAAATAGGTAGCTATAATCATTATATGATATGCTCGTTAATACCATTCACGTTTCTTACAAAGCATGCAATCTTAAATGCTTCATTAGCTGCTACTGCCATGTTAAGTTGGTAACGTATTTGAGTATCCTTCACAGCTACGCCCTATCAGCCTGATGGCTCATCTTATTAACTACAGAACTAATCTTATAACATATGTATTTTAGCTGCCAAGCTATTAGCGAATTAATGAGCTAATTCACTCTTTATACAAGCTAGCTTAGCTACATAGCTAGCTAGCTATATGTTAGAAATCATAACGCATGTATGGGTAACACTTTACAGTGCTATTCCGCAGTAGCTTATTTGTGTCTATTAGGTATTGTAAAAACAATTAATTTTCAACTGACTTGGTTGTATAGAGGTCTGACTTGGGACATCGGGAAAAGACGTCTGAAAAAAACATTTTTGCACTATGGGTTCCCTTATGTCGAAGTGAATGGGCTTTTTGAATGGGTTCGTTTGAAATTTTGTTTCCGAATCGCATCCCTATACAGTGGCCGGTGTTGCAGTGTGCAGCTGTCAGCTAGTGCCAAAAAGGCAAGACTGACAGGGTCGAAGCTCCCGCCACGCCTGACCTATGGAGGAATAGCCTAATTAATTAAAAATGCAAATATATGGCTGCCGGATAGCTCACTCGGTAAAGCATCGCGTTGCGAAGCAGAAGTGACTATCATGTCGCGGGTTCGAGCCCCGCTTCGTACCAGCCGGCAGTGGTCGGCAGCTTTTTCAGAGTAGCGCACAATTGGCTATTGCGCTACAGGGTTGCAAATTGGGAAGGGACTGCCAGTAAGGGAATATAATAGTTGATTTGTTCGTTGCTCCAGCGCCTCCTGCTGGCCAGACGGGCGCTCGTCAGGAAGATTCTATGCTTGGTCATGTCCGGGTATCCTCCGCCCTCGCTCTGAACTTGCGAAGATTCAACCAATGAGTGTATAAGAAGCGGCGGCTGACAGGCGCGTGTTTCGGAGGAGAGCGCAACTGTCCTCACTCTCCTGAGTTGGCAGCAAGGGTCGATACTGAGCAAGCCTTGTACATAGTTCACCAATTGGGTATTCCAGATTGGGGTGGGATTGGAGATGCCAAATTTAAAAAAAAAAAAAATGCAAATATATTTTAAAAATATATGAAATTTTAAATTATAAATGTTAAATAACATTGTCAGGGTGTGCACTAGTGGCGGGTGGTGGACAGAGAACAAGGAGGGCGATAAACATGTCTTTAAACTGCTTATTAGTCTTGATCTGTTTTCAGTCAATTTCCCTGGTAAAAGACACTTTAACCCTCCCCTCTCAGGTGTAGCTAATTGTCTTCGTTAAGACGAGAAATCAAATGCATCAGTTGAACGAAAAAAAAGAGCGCATTTCAATCTTTTTCAAATAAACAATCATTACACACAGGTTTGACGACTTGCTTAGGATGTGACAAAATTTAACGCGGAAAATCAACGTGAAAAAATCCATATTTTTTCATGAAGAGTTGCCTATTTAGGCATGTGAATTAAACATTTTTATAGAATTTATTATTCACTCGCCTAAATATTTCATTATAAGGGAAACTAACATGTTGACCAAGAACAATGATTGAAATCGGGTCACTAATCTCATCCGTTTCAAGGGATGTTTTCCGCCCCCTTGGTTTTCCGTCCACCACCCGCCACTGATGCGCACAGTTCTTGAAACTCATTGAAAAACCTGGAAAAATGAAATTCCAGTACTGGAAAATCCTGAAAAATGTAAAAAAAGCACTGGAAAATCAAACGTTTATGTCTCGGGGAAAAAAATTGCCCAATATCTCTGCCGATCTCCACGAAAATCGGCGCTGGAAATGCGGGCGGGAGGATGTTTTAATTAAGGAGGTCTGCCAAACAAGTTTGTAAAAATGCAGGAAATAAAGTTTCTGTCGTTCCAAGCTGTCTCAGAGCCTCTAATTAATAGTCACAACGTTACAGTATGTGTGTGTGTGTGTGTGTGAGTGTTGCCTCGCCTAATTTTTCCTTCCAAAGATACCTTGTGTTATTTCTTCCAAAAAGGATTCTTTAAAAACAAAGGGATCCTGATGAAGCCATTTGCCACCCCAAGAACCCTTTGGAAGACTAAAGAAAAAGGGTGCTTTGGCAAATGGCAGAACCCCATATCTCTGTGAGGAACCCTACTGGAACCCTCTTTTCTGAAAGCAATATACATTGTACACATAATGCATTACCGACAGAATATTACTGCAGTTTGCTTTAAATATAATAAATGGATTAATCAAATGAAAATTTTAAACCTTCAAATGCCTATCAAATGACACAGGTTTGCATCAATCTTGATTAATCATTGCCCCTCACCAAAAAGTAGCCTATAGAAAACAAGAAATTGATCCGTATTATTTCGGCATTAGCGCCATCTATTGCAATCTCTTTTGCCTCGTCATTGAAAGACACAATTGAAAGTGGTAATATAATCAGTTGACTACTTAAAGAATTATAAACTCGGATTTTTGTTTTGGTTTTAATGTTTCTTTTAAAGTCACGTGTATATATTTTTTATTACACAAGCCACTTATGAATCTCGTCGTTGCTTTTGTCCAGTCATTCGCTTGAATTGAACAACTGCCGGTAGACTGAAATTGCAGACGAGATCCCACGTCAATTTAGAAACAATAAAAAAAAAAGCCAAAATCCAATGGATTGCCACGCTAGGTCTGTGGGTTACCAGCCTATGTACGTGAGTGACCAGCCGAAGTCGCAAATCCAATGGATTGCCACACTAGGTCAGTGGCTTACCAGCCTAGGTACGTGAGTGACCAGCCGAGTAAGTCGCAAATCCAATGGATTGCCACACTAGGTCTGAGGGTTACCAGCCTAGGTACGTGAGTGACTAGCCGAATCAGTCACAAATCCAATGAGCTGCTACCGAGGAATGCTAGTGGCCAGCGGAGGAATGCCAGTGACCAGCCAAGCCAGTAGCAAATCCATTGAGTTACAAGCCTCGGAGAATTAATAGCCGGCTTCTCATTTACCACCGCCGCCCTCTCATTTACCAACGCTGGCTTATCAGTCGCTAGATTGTTTGCCGGCTGCGTAATGGATGTCGCATGCGAGAGAAAAAATGGCGTCCTTTCACAAAAGTAGTTTTGAGGGAGTCCCAACCAGTCCCACCTGAACAGCCAATCACAGCACAAATAAATGAGTTGCCTTCCTTTTCCACTAAACTACTTCCATTTCCACTATACTTTCTCTCACACACACACATATATTCTCCTCTTACACGCATATATTCTAATCTCACACACATATATACTCCTCTCACACACCTGTATTCTTTTCTCGCACACATGTATTCTTCTCTTGCGAGAATGTATGTGCGTGCGAGAGTGAAAATATATGTGCGTGAAAGGAGAATGTATGTGTGTGAGAAGGAGAATGTATGTGTGTGGAAGGAGAATGTATGAATGTATGTGTGTGTGTGAGAGGGAGAATGTGTGTGTGTGAGAAGGAGAATGTATGTGTGTGGAAGGAGAATGTATGTAAGGAGAATGTATGTGTGTGGAAGGAGAATGTATGTATGTGAGAAGGAGAATGTATGTGTGTGAGGAGAATGTATGTGTGTGGAAGGAGAATGTGTGTGTGTGAGAAGGAGAATGTATGTGTGTGGAAGGAGAATGTATGTGTGAGAAGGAGAATGTATGTGTGTGGAAGGAGAATGTATGTATGTGAGAAGGAGAATGTATGTGTGTGTGGAAGGAGAATGTATGTGTGTGGAAGGAGAATGTGTGTGTGTGAGAAAGAGAATGTATGTGTGTGGAATGAGAATGTATGTGTGTGGAAGGAGAATGTATGTGTTTGTGAGGGCCAGAATGAATAATGTCTTGTACGGCCCCTCATAAACAAACTCAAAACTGAGTAACAACTATGTCCAAAAATCAGAGAGCGACAAAGCGCCTACATTGACCGTTTGTTGTTTTTCTCTATGCATTCTGTGTTATTTGACATTTGGGAAACTTTTGCCGCAGTAGCTGCGGTAGGTGCTTGGTTTTTTCAGGTATGTTCTCTGCTGGTATGGAATATTGCTCTCAGCAGCTGTTTTGTTACTTTATCTCATAATTAAAACATACAATTGTCAGTCTCTTGGTGATAGAGCCAAGTCTCATTCAGGCTGGATCTCTCACTTTTTCAGTTTTACTATTTGCTGTAGGAAGAACAGTAATATTGATAGTTTACCTTGTACTGTAAGTCTTGTAATACTTCAGTTACTGCCTTCAGCCCTAGATGTTCTTTCCCTATCTGTAAAATGAAAGAGAATGGAGGAATAGAAACAGTAACAGAATGAAACACTGCACATCAAACCTCGGGGGAAATTAGACCACAGGTCAGATCATTTCAGGCTAATTCCAGACATGAATAGTGAAAGCACATTTGAACATAAGATGATACATTTTTTTCTGAAAATGAAATACTGCTGAAAATGTCCAATTCATATGGTGATGACTGCCATGAATTGTAGCCTACACATTATTACTCTTCAAGGGCATACTAGCGGAAGGCCGCTTTAAAACAAAAATAACTGTGTAGCTATTTCTAAATGATTTGGAAACCTGCTATGCCTTTCAGGTTTGCAATGCAAATATTTCTTTGTTCGGCTTGGAAAAGTGATTTTAAAATCGCTCACTGATAAGAGAGCACGCATGACCATGTGCATATCTAACTGAAATGCTAGAAGCAGAAACAGAGGCAGAATGATTCTTGTGTTTCATTTATCATTAGAGAATATATTTCATCAGTACTCAAGAATTTTCTTGTTGATGTCTTGATAATATTCATACCTGTACAAATAAAGCAATTATAAGTATGCCGTTTCTTTTCCCCAAAGCCTCATCGATGTTGCTATACAGTGTACTGTTCCAGTGGATGAGATGAAGCTGAAAAGAGGAATATTTTAAATTCAGTTTACAGCACATTCGGTTATCAATGTAATGTTGACCTCTGTAATGGATGTGAACGTCATCCCTGACACTTGGTCATAAGCATAAAAATTGACCCACATAGCATTTTTAAGAGGATATTATTCAAAATAAGGATGTGCATACTGGCAATCACCAATGTGTAAATCATCAATAGGACCTATAAGCAGAAAAAAATTAACAATAAGTAGATAGGATGCTTTAATACTATTGATATGTCACATTTAATTAGCTTTGGAGTAAAGTCTTTTATGCCTTGCAATTTCTTTGGAGTCCCAACCTGATGAGGGAAATGTAGAATATTGATGTGTATGGGGTGAAATCTGGATTGAGAGCCATTTCTCCATAAGTCCACAAAGTTCACAAACGTGTATTTCAGGTTTTAACCAGATGTAGCCTGGTCTCATCATAGTCGAAAATAAAACTCATACTTAACCGGATTTTCAAATAAAAACCTTAACGGTGTTTCACTGACATTATACCATAAAAAATTAAATGGGTTAGAACAACGCATTTAGATACATCTGCATTTGAGGAACTGGCCTCCAGCAATCAGGAGGATAAAAGGCTGAATATATGTATGTGTCATTAGTTGCAACAACATTTTCCATTCTCTCTGTAATGGCTATTTATGAATCACCTGAGGCAGTCTGCAGGTGGCAGCTTCAAGTGATTGCTTTGTGAATAAGCACAGCTGTTGATGTCAGGGTCTTAATCATTGCTTTAGAAATTTTACTCAAATGATGATGTTGATTCTATTGCATACTTATTTGCTAGCCCAATGGCACATATGTACATTTTAATTTTTCATCAAAGAAGTTTTCTTTTTTTCACAGTGAATGTGAATGGACGCAAATAAATTCACTAGACAGGAAGGCTATTTTCATTAAAGCATTTTTGTATTTATCATCAGTCATTATCTATATCTAGGAGCGCATTCCTTTCTCCTCAGTTTTTAATATTCATGCTCATCCTTCAGTACTTCAAATACATGCCTGAATGATGATGGTTTTTTTTAATGAATTTTTTTAAGTCATGTTGATGGCAGCCATTTTGAGGAGTGTTCCTACTGAAGGAGAACAGAGGCTTTCAATAGGTGCCATCAAAAGGGACTTCTTGAGGTCAACACTTTGTGAAAAATGTCTGGTCTCTACTATGTCTGTAGTTGATATTACTCATCTGACCAAGGACATTACCTCCATGGGAAAGGCTTTGAAGTTGACAGTGTGCTCCGATCCACGCTGGTTCTCTTTACCCCAATGAAAGCAAACTTCATGCAACTCATACTCATGCTCACTGGGAAGAGGGCCTCCTGTGACCACTAAAATAGAAAGACGAGACCAGGAAACACATTACTCTTTAGAAAACTTTTTTAGAGTTACATTGTAGAAGTTCATAGACAATGTAATTGTAAACAGGTGGTAATGGTAACTGAAGTTGTGAAACCTACTGTAATTTGCTCATTTTCAGTGGCAACAGACATATGCACTCAGACACTAAACTAAAAATATTCTACAGGCTTGTTAGAAGGATAAAAAAAAGCAGTTGGATCATTCCATTAGGTAGATGGCGCATATTCCGTTGTTGAAATTAGGCTCATTTCTCACCAACGAGCACTCAGTAACTGACATTGATCGTGAACACGCACTATGACCAGTCAAACAGCTGTCAGAAATATGAAACCAGTTTTTGTGGGAACGGCAGATGATCTTTGTGAATCTGAAAGTTTCCATGAGCAGAGCAATAAATTTCAGTGTATAAACCTCCAAGTGATGAAAGGCTCGACGAAGGCCAAGGCTAGATTGTGAAAACATGCGACTGTATCAGGCTTTGGCTATAATAGATGTACCAATCTTTTCTTTGGTCGCTTTACACATGACATTGCAGATTTATCCTGGGCCTTTAAATCATTCTCCCCTCCCATGTGGGGAGCTTTTAGGGGAATGGAATTGTTCAGCGTCAATTAGGTGGGTAGAAAGTTGGACATGCGGGTGGGAGCAGTATTGCATGGTTTTTGAAGATTTGTTGACCACACCTGATTTTGATCTGAGCATTATCCGCACGGTGTGTCCATCGTTAATGACCTCACAGTCTCTGCACACCACGTAGCTATGCGAGAGCCGCACCTCCTGGAGCCGAGGGTCAAAGCGGGCCTCCCTGGAATTCAGATTTATGGGAGACTGGTACTCTCCATTAGCCTCAGGGAACAACAGGCCCCATTCCACACCTGAAACAGAAATGTCCAAACTCATTTTTAAAAATCATTTAAATCAGCCAGGATTCATGCAATGCTGTGGGCACAAATTATTCATGGAACCATTGTAATTACATGCTTTCACAGATCAGAGAAGTGTCAGAGATGTGGTAACATCTCAACACCTAACACTGCAAAAAAAAGTTCAAAATGCTTCATGTTTAACCAAGCAAAGCCATCAGAAAAGTGCCAGCAAAGAGTACTAGAAACCACCTTGCAACAGGCTCACACCAGCCACACTTCTTACCCCCTACTTCTGGTGCCCTTGCCTGGACACACCCACTTTCGAAATCAGCCATCAGTTTGATTTCAACTAAACGTATGTTAAGTTTTGTGACAGCATCTCGCACGGTTGTAATTCTATCGAGGTGATAAAATCTGTCCAGGCAGAGTCAGACAGACAGACAGACAGACATATAGACATATAAACACCGAACAAAGTATTCAAATCCGCTTCTGTGGTAGTGTCTGCTACAATATGGGTCTCCTGGACCACATTTTGCCATGCTTACACAAACACACACATGCACGCACGCACCCACGCATGCGCGCACGCACGCATGCACACGCGCATACACACAATCCCGCTCAGACTCACAAGGTGAAAACAATACCAGCTGACACTGTTGTGGCTGAATATTTATCATACACAAGCTCTCCGCTGAGGCCAAATTGCAGGCTGTGTGCATAAAATGAGGTGGTCACAAAATAATAAAAAAAAGAAAATGACTCTCTTGCACAGAGGAAGGCTGAAAAAGCCTGTGGTGAGAAACTAGGTTAAAATGAAAACATCCTCATCACTGATGTGTTGTTGTTAGCCAATTTTACTGCCCTATTCACATTTTATAATGTAGCAACTATGGAAAGTAGAAGTAAATTGATCCTTAAGCTCACTTTGTGCACTGAACAATGTGACACTGATAAAGCACCCTTCAGTCATGATTGATTCAGTGTGTTTTTCATGGTTGAACTGTCAGTGGACATTGCTCCTCCATTGCACTTATATATCCTGTGTTCTTTTAACGCAGTCTGAAAATGTTAATGTAATGCGGAACATTTTGCTGTGATATCACTACGATGTAACTATTAATTTGCTACAATTCTTTACAGATGCTCTGTGTGGACTATCAAAAACTACTGTCGGCCTGAGTGCCTGCTCTTTAAGTGGATTTTAGAATGTCTTCTCAGTCAAATTCTTGTATGATGAGGCCTACTATGCAAACATGGTAAGCTGATCCAGGGTGACTGAGAATGGCATTTATGTGTATTTGAAAAACCTGGAGTGTGATTGTTTGTGTAGAAACTGGACTGAAAGTCACTGCTGCAACAACAGCAAACAAGAGGTCTTGGTTTTTTCTTTTTCCATTTTGCTTTGCTTGCACCACTATTCTACAGCTTTAACATTGTGCTGCTGCTTAGTGAGAACATTTGTTATCATGTTTTTGTTTTCCTGTTTAATTGTGAATTGATAAGCATCATTACGTGGTAAAGTGTGACAAAGCTCCCCCCTACAGCATGTATTGAACAGTACAAAAAGAACTCAATGAATCCAACTGATCAGGTTTTACTTTGAGGGCGTCAGTCTCTGTAGGATACATAGGGTTTTATATTTTAGATTTAAATTTTATAACATTCTTTACTTGCTGTAGAGAGTTTTTTTTTTTTGGTTACAGTTCACCACAAAACGATGAGTATTTAAATTAGCACTAAAATACTTAATTTAATTTAATTTTTTTTTTTTTGCTGCTGCAGGTCAAATAAGTATGGAAAGTAACTGGCAGATCAAACATGACTATGCAGCGGGCAGTGAAAGATATTGTACTGCAGAAAGTAGTTAGGTGAGTTTTAGCTACATGCCAAAACATTTCAGCATAGTGTTCATGATATAATATGTAGCATAATGAGTAAATATGTATTTTAAGCAAACATGTCATAAGTAAATATGTATTTTCTTTTACAGTTATAAATGACCATTCTGAACTGAGCCTTCAGCGTGTCAACACAAATTTGCTTGTAACTATGAGATGGTAATATTTTTACAAGCAAATCAGGTAAAAACAATTATTTTAAAGTGATATGTTTATGATTTTTGTTGCATGTGCAAAAAAATTGCATATCTGAGAAAGAGGTTACAACAAGGCTGTGATTTATTCTATTCCATATTGAATGACAAAAAGAACATGCAATCTATTATATATATATATATATATATATATATATATAATGCAATTAGCTAATTACTTTTTACCTTTCAGCTCTTTTTTTTTTTTTTTTTTGACTTATTTTCCAATTTTTCACTCAGGAAAAATCGTTAACAACTCCCTGTTCTTGACAGCAGGTGGCACTCATAATCAAGATTAGAAGACTGATGAGCAAAATAGTCTCTGATAAACAGGCATTTCCCTAGGCACCTTTGAGGATGTTAAACAGAGAAAACACAATTCCTGATTTATTTTATTTTTGAGTGTACAGTCTGCACACCTATGTGGATATCGTTCATTGTCAAAGAGCATAAGGAATGTGAGTATATGGTGTCCCTACTGGGTTTTATTTGCTTACAAAATTGTTTAGGATCTTTATGGCATTCACAGTGCGAGAAATAAAAAATGAGTACTTTACTAACCCAGATCATCTTGTGATCTTTAGGCAGCACAAGTATAACCAAATTCAGTCTTGACCTCAAAGATGAACATCAGGAAACTTTTAAGACACTCTTTGGGTACTATTGGATGAACTCTAACAATCTGCCCTATCATTTTGGCCTCTTAAAGAGATTACATCTATGGAGGAGCAAAGATGGTGGCCAAATGTCTACTTTACTGTCAGAAAAGCTAACTCTTTTAATCAAGTAGATGGATAGCTTTGTCCATTATAAGAGCTGTGTATCTTTTTCAGTCATACTAAACTAATCAAGTTTAACAGAGAAAAACATTTAAGTCAGTAAAAACATGTTTGGTTATTGCTGTATTTTCAAGGGGGCAAGCTCGAAACAATTTTGTCAGCAAATTGTTGGCTGTACATTTTCATTTGTACTTACATTTCTTTGTCTTTATTCTTGAAAAGTTTCCAACTGTTAAGTTCTTTGCTGGCTATAAGGGTTGCACCACTCAGACATGCTCTATTTGAGCTGATGCACTGGCAAGCTATCATCTTAGTGAAACAATGGGAAACTTTTTTATAAATAAAATCATTTAAAGCCAGATTTCAACCATTTATTAAAAAATCACACTCACTGCAGTACCTCAAATTTCAGTGAAACATAATAAAATTGGAATAAACATTCATACTTATAGACCTTACCTTCTTCATATCCCCATTCTAAATCATCCTTCTCAGCGTAGTAGACTGATTCTTCAATCATATGGTCAGCCATCGAATTTGTTACTGAAAAATCTTTGGAAGAAACTGAAGTGAGTCTTCTCTAGTAAATGTTATCTCTATCACTATAATCAAAAGTTCAGAAGAGAATTGACAATCATACAAAAAACTTAGCGGGCTTTTCTTCTTTTTTCACTGATCAAGGTGAGCAGATGATATTTGAACGCTCTGTCGTAAGAAATTTCTGAAGAGAATGATGCACAGGCTTGTGACGCGCAAGTTTTCTCTTTTCCAGAAAAACAGAAAGAGCTCTGAGCAGCTGGCAAATTAACTCTCTCAACTTTTCTTTCTTTTTTGAATTTTCTCTTTCGCTCCCTCTGCCGGTCTCCTTCCTTCAGTGCTGGCAAAGTTGAATGAAAACCTGCAGCCCAGTATCAACTAACCAAGAATGTTGTGCAGCATACAAATCTCGAAACCTGCCTGCAGTGTTTTAATCTCTCACTGAGGAAATGGCACATCCTCTGTCTTTCTCACTCCTGGTGAGACTGATTGGCTGGGAAGACTGACCACTCCTCTTCAGACAGTAGCAGCTTAAAATAGCTCCGAAACTTATTGCATATATTTTTTTAAATGTAAGTCAAAAGGCTACTTGCAGGTAAGAGCATTGGCTAAAGCCATTGTATTGGAATGTTGCTCTTGGCCAAAAGGCCAGAATCACTCCCTCAAAGCAGGAAGTGTGTTGTTTTTGAAAGACACCCTTTGAGGTGGGAGCTCACGGGGAAAAGAAACATCCATGTTCTGTGTTATTGTTATCTTTACATTATTGTGAGATGATTCGGTGCTAATGAAAACTCAAGATACATTTCCAAGAAGGGCATTAATGGATGGATTTTGGTTATGCAGCCTCAACTGAATGTATACATTTGTGAGAGCAAAATGATTCAGGGACCAATATTAGATTTATGCATACCTACATGCAGAGTATATACAGTGGGCTCCAAAATTACTGGCACCCCTGACTGGCAATGCACAAACACTACAAAAAATATATAAACAATATACAGTAATTATAGAGAAAGGGAATATACCAACATGTATGAAATACATTACTTTATAAATGTTTCAATGGAAACAACCAGAATCATAACGATCATTTAATACAAAACAAATTTCTACAAAATCAAGCTTCCATAATTATTGGCACCCTTTATTTAGTGCTTAGTGCAACCACCTCTGGCAAGGATAACAGCAGAGTCTTTCCCTGTAATTTTTGACAAGGTTAAGGCACACATTTTTTGGGGGATTTTGAACCAATCATCTGAACAGATCCTTTCAAGATCCTTCACATTCTTGGGTTTGCATTTATCAACTGCCCTCTTCAACTCAGCCCACAGGTTTTCAATTTGATTGAGGTCTGGTCACTGAGATGGCCATTGCAGAATGTTGATTTTGTTGTCACAGAACCATTTCTGTGTGGATCTTGAGGTATGCCTGGGTCATTGTCTTGTTGGAAAGTTTCAGCCTTCTAGCAGAGGCAAACAGATTGTCAGCCAAAATATCCTGATACTTGGTTGAATTCATTATGCCATTAATCTTAACCAGTGCCCCTAGACCATTGTTTCCCAAACTTTTTTCTCTTGCGGCACACTGTTTACTATGAAAAAATCTCACGGCACACCGCTATGATATTATAGCGTTCCGCTTGCGCTACCTACCCTGCAGCGCGACCGAGTGACGAGACAACCACTCGAGCTTTCCAACCAGGTTTTAGGCTTTTATGCAATATAAAACAAATGAGTCTACGCAGTCTTTCCAGTTCAGCCCCCACTTCTCCAGATACTCAGATGTCACTCGAAACACTTCCTCACCAGTAGTTTTCTCCGGCAAAATTTGATAAAAAAAGTAATTTTCTTTAATTGTCTCCCCATGGACATCAGGCCCGGCGCTAGAACAGGGTATTGGGGGGCACAGACACGTCCCTTTAGTCCTGGCAAGTTCTCAATCATTTTCCTTTATTGACGCGTTTTCCAATGATCGTAATTGACAACTGAAGACACGGTTTCTCTCCATATGCGATCTAACAGCGATGAAATCATGGGCTGAATTCAGTACAGAAAAATAATTTACTTATCAATAGGCCAGTGCTTTGAGTTGAATGAGCTGGTCAGCATTCCAATTAAATATCGTCTTTCATTCTCGGTATTGCGTGGGTTGATAAAAAAAAAAAAAAAGTGGCACTTGGCAGTTAAATAGGCTATAAAAAGCATGCGGCTCAAGGTATTTCCGCAGGTATGCAATAATATTGATTTAAATACAGCAAATACGCGTCCAGATGAATGATTGTCGTCTTACCTAATCGGGGAGAACAAGCAGCACCTGTTAAGTGTGGAGTGCTCTCGGAGTGAACCTTTTGTTACGCTGGGGACACACTACAAGATTTTTGGCCAGATTTTACCCACAATTTGCAGTTGGGGCTAGTCTGCACCTGTCAGCTCTAGTTGGGGACAGTCGTCATGACAAGTCAGCGCAGAATCTGTTAGTGTGTGAAGTGGTACAGACTGGAATCAGCAAGTTTGTGAGGTGAACAAACTCCGCTCGACTTCAGTCACCGAAATTCAAACATGTTTGAATTTTTTGTGCCGACTCTGGGCACAGTTGTGTAGTGTGTGATCCCTCATCTGCTGCAGTTCTTAAATGTGTGATCCCCAGTCTTTACAAGAATCTGCTGAAGCCAGTTGTGTAGTGTGTGCTCCAAGTCTTTTCAAAATCTGCAAAGACTGTGAAAATCTTGTAGTGCGTCCCCAGCTTTAATCATGAAAATGACTGAGAACAGGTCAGGACTAATAATTGTTTTAAACGGATGTTTTGTGCGCCCCAATTCTCAGTTCTGATTCCACCACTAATTTAGCCCATGATTTCATCGTTATTAGATTGCATATGGAGAGAAACCGTGTCTTCAGTTGCCAGTTATGATAATTGGAAAACGTGTCAATAAAGGAAAATGATTGAAAACTAGCCAGGACTATCCTACTTGTCATAAAGGGACGTGTCTGTGCCCCCCCAATTCCCTGTTCTAGCGCCGGGCCTGACAACGTCCTCTATATCTGCCGACATTTCTCCTATTCGTCTGCCAATTGTATTGTTTGAGAGAGGAACCTTCGATATTTCATTGACAGCATTTTGACCCAACATGGTCCCGACGATAGCTTTGCATACTGGCAGGATAAGAGATTCGGCAATCGTAGCCCTTTTTCCATCAGATTTTCAAGCAAATGATCTTTTTGATGGAGAAAGGGCTTGTGTGAGACGTCTTTGATTTTGCTACTAGTTCTGGGACCAGATAGCTAGCTTCTACTGCTTTTTCTGACACTGTAGCGGTTTTCATCATGAAACTAGCTTGTTTGTAAATCTGGCTTCTCAACCGCATTAAATATTCACAGTCTTTTTTTTTTTTTTTTTTTTTTGCGAGAGAAGGGTGTTTGGTTGAAAGGTGTCTTTTTAATTTATTTGGCACCATAGCTTTGTTCGCCAGCTTTTAGCCGCAAGCAAGACACAGTGGTATTGGGGTAGCGGGATCTCCGGTGAAGTCTGCTCACTGTAAAGTCTGCTCACCACTTTGATTTTTTCTTTTTTCTGGCCAGCGCAGCAAGAGTGAGGTGCTTCAGGGTCTTAGTCGGACGGCCTTTTCGAGGTTTTGGTTAGGAATTCATCCATTTTCGTTGTTTTGTTTCAACTAGCCTACACTGCTGTTTTAGCAGCGTTTTACCGGGGAATGTTTAATTTTTCGCGTTAGACGATGTGTGATTGGCCAATCACGAGAACGAATTGTACAGTAGAAGACTTGTTGAATTAAAACAGCCCCAAAACATGACTGACCCACCATCATATTTCACTAGGAGTATGAGATGCTTCTCCTTGTATAAATCTGTTTCGACGCCAAACATGCCAATGTTGTATCAGACCGGAACATGCAATTTGGGTCTCATCTGACCAAAGCACCTTGTTCCTGTCATAATTTAAATGACGTTTGCCAAACTCCAAGCGCTTGCTTTTGTGTCTTCTGGTCAGAAATGGCTTTCTTCTGGCAACCCTTCTAAAGAGCCTGTGGTTGTGGAGGTGGTGCCTGATGGTGCTTTTTGAAACCTGGTGACCCTCAAGATGATCTCAAGGCCTGCAATTCCTTCACAGTGATTCTTGTGGATTTTGTTGCTTCTCTCACCATCCTCATCAGTTTCCTAGGGGGCAAAATGCAGTAGCGTCCTCTGCCTTTGAAGTTTTCAAGAGTTCCACATTTTGGAATTTTTAAATAATTGCCCTGACAGTGCTCAGTGGCATATTCAATCATTTGTGAATCTTCTTTGGGTCATTACCAGATTTATGAAGGTCTATGACCATCTGTCTCTTTGACCTGACAGTTGTTCTTTCTTCATGATGTTTGATGACAAAGGGATATTGTGTGTTACCTCATTTTTATTCCCTGGTGAAACGGGAAGTGATGTAATGGCTAAATATAGTCCCTTAACACTGATATAAAACTTAAATAAATGGAATTTAATACCTGGTTTTGGCAGAGGTAATTTGCAACTAGAGGGTGTGTCCAGAAGGCCACGTCATCCTGCCCGCGCCCTCACAAAATCTTCAAACTGATCCAGAATCCAGGATTTGATCCGGATCTTCACAAAAAACTAATCATTTCTTCCCTTCTGCCAAAGGATTGACCGTACCAAATTTGAAGACAATCTGTCCAGAATTGTGGCCTGTAGAGTGCAAACAGACACACAGATAAATAAATGACTCCCGGCTAGCAGAACCGTTGTCTAAATCGTCTGTTGTCTGACTCGATAGGGTCAATTTTGTAACGTGGTCAACAGTTACTTAGTACTTTGACCTTTGCCTAAAAACTTTAAATGTGTGGCCTAGGACAAATGGATAATATAATATTGCTCAAGGGCACTCGGTAGAGCGCATACCTCCGCTACGCCAAGGCAACTCTGTGCATTAGTTATTTTTGTTGGCTGATGTTGGGTATTGTTGCATTCTACCGCCAGGTGGCAGCAAAACCCAAAAGCACGCCGATTGGAAATCCGGCCCATTGGAAACACTTCAAATCTCCGCCAGCATAACTGGATTTGTACTTTGGCCTATATCTCAGCTGTCCTTTGGCTTAGATATGCCTAAATTTAATCACTTATTCCTCTTGTGCTACTGTAACATGCTGCAAAGTTTGGTTGAAATCTATGCAGCCTTTTTTGAGATATCCTGCTAATAAACAGACAAACAGACAGACAAAGAAACAGACGACTAACGGAACGAAGTGACATGGTTGTCGATTTCGGCAACCAATAAATAAACGCGACAACCACATACACCCCTTGGGGTGAAAAATAAATAAATGCAACAACCACATACACCCCTTCCGCAACATTCGTTGCGGGCCAGGTGATTAATCTTTAAGGGTGCCATTAATTGTGAAACTTTGGTTTGGAGGCAATAGATTTTTAATGAAATCAGTAAATGATTTTGCATGGTTCCATTGGAACATTAATATCATACAGTATTTCTCACATGTTGCTATTAGAGTTTCTCTAATTTTTTTTTTTTTTTTTTTTTAGAATTTTTTAAAGTATTGTTCGGGTATTGACAGTCAGTGATGCCAGTAATTTGGAGCTTACTGTGATTCAGTAATTCTTACCAACTTAGTACAGATCAAATAAGATTACAGTTCATTATAAAAATAGAAATGAAAAATAAAATAGAAAATATATATACGTATATATTCAACATAATCTTCAGAGAATTGATATTATCAATTGATATAAGATTCAATTCCTATAAGATTACATGTTCAGTTGTGGGGAAAAAGTGATTACATGTGGTACTTATGATCCATGCATGCTTTCTTATCCAGTGGGAGCAAAAAAAAAACCCTCTAAAATTTACAGTTTGAATGAGTCATACTTATTATCTTATTGTAAATTATTATTGGACCCATGAGAAAGCATTTAACTGATAGGGATGAAATGGTCAAACACTGAAAAGACAGTAAGAACAGTGCATTCATTGAATACTAAAAAATATTCTTTCATTATCTGATAGCAATTAAAACTAACAATGGGGTAAAATTTAGATTTTGATATTTTCTTAAAATATTCTGTTAAACTTTGATAATCCTTGTGTCAAGCCAATATTTTCTGGAAGTGCATAACAATATTTTGGGCCAAAGCTGCCTCTTTTTTTATTCTATTCATTTATCTTCACTTGGATTGCTTGTTTGGAATACATGGCACTTTTAATTTGTGACTTTGGGCTGCTGGCAACCCTTAGAAGTTTTTAATATCTTGACCCACATATCTTGGTTAAATGGTGACTTTGTACATGCTTAAGTACTATAAACAAGAATTTGTATGATGAAGTCTGCCATCTAGTGGAATATAGAGAACATAATACATCCCTATGTACAAAAATGCACATGAGCATGAATAGAAAAACTGCTCCACTACTTATGAGATATTTTTTTCTCATGGAAGTGCAAAAAATGATTTAATAGAAAATTTTTATAAATTGATCATACGATGTTAATATACCCATTGTTTAAAAGACAAGTCCTACATTTACTGAACAAACACGTTTTGGATTTTATGATGTTGTAAAACCTTGTCCTTTCAGGGAACAATAACAGTAATCCCTCCTGAGTTGAGATAAAATGTGAGTCTCTCATCTCTCTAGGTGGCACCGTAACAGTACTACTACTTCACACCAACAAGTTTGTGGGTTCAAATTCGACCTGTGCCTTTCTAAGTAGAGTGTGCATGTGCTCTCCAAGTTTGCGTGATTTTCCTCAAGAGATAACGGTTTCCTCCCGCTGTCCATACATTTATGCTAATTGGCAATAAGCATGAGTGCGAGAGTAAATTGTGTGTGGCCATTGGTCAAAAAACTGTCCATTAAGTGTTCCATGTTCCTGGCTTACCGCTCACAGGGTGCTCGATTGACCCAGCTCACCCCCCCCCCCCCCCCCCCCCCAAAACACCAGGCACCAGGTTTTCATTTGTTTCTTCATGCAGTATATCTATGCTTTATTCTGTATATCTACGCTGATCATTTCCAAACGTCAATCCATATCACATCATTCAAGGTTTTTTTTATTGCTAAATAATTGGGTGATCTTTTACAATCTCTATGATCCCCTTTTCACCAGAAATGACCTTCTGAAACATCAAGCACGATGATTGCCTACGCCCTTCATAATATTCCTCTTACACACTTTGATATGAAAGTGTTCTTAGACAGATTAATCTCTGTTCACCTCTAACTTAAGGGACTAATGTTGCAATTACAGTTTTACCCTGTGAAAACAATCATGTCTCAAAGGCTAATAATTACATACTATGAGGTGAACATTTTTTTATAAACTAATGTTATTAGGTTTTTCAAAATTTGAAAAACCTCACACCTTCGAAAATCCATTATAATCCAAAGTAGTACCATCATTTTTTTTCTTGGTGCCATTCTCGTTTCATCTATCTGGGTAAAATGCCTCAGAGGTAACATGAGTCAGAATTTTGGATGGAGAAACTAGATGCTAATTTACCTCTAATATTCTCAATATTCGACAGCATTAAACACATGGTTATTTGCTTATTGCTAATTTAAAATTCTAATCAAAGATTAGGCATATTCACATACAGTATATTTTAAAAAGCAGCTTGCCAGCAGCCACACCACCATTAGATGTTCTTTGGCTAAGTTGCTGCAGGTAATCAGGTGTGGGCTTAGTGGGTACATTGATGGAAGACGACCTGGTAAAACAAAGTGAGAGGCTAGTCACTGCAGTGCCAATTAGTGGATCTTGGCCTAGTCCAGTTCCACCTCTTGGTTCAGCCACACCCCAGCTCAGGTCTGCCCCACCCGAATTCACTCAACAACAGAAGGGTGGAGTTGCACTGGGTCCTGAGAGTTGGAGCTAAACTAGGTCAAGCTCTACCCGTTTGGCTCTGCAGTGCAGTGAGCACCACTTAAACAAAGTTGCTGCTGGAAGTGGTCTTGGTAGGCCAGTACAGGGCCGGACTGGGAAAATCATTCAGGCCAAGGTATGCCCCCAGCCCAGAGTATACTAGTAGCGGCTCGCAAACTGGCAACAGGGGAAGCTCAAACAATCCCTTAAAATTAATTATTGGTCATGACCTGTTATCAATCATTCATTTAAATTGCCATTACAGAAACTCCAAAAACTCTCAACATTATCAAGTGTGGCCAGTACTCGGCATAACACCTGTTGAAATTATGAGTAGTTTGGCGTTATAGTTCATCGGTAACGTTATATTATCATTTGATGACAATTGAGAAGCTTGTCGGTGGTGCACGCATGATCTATTTTTTGCAAAGCAGAAAACGTTTTGAGCCCTGCCTTATTATTTCACCAGATAATGTTTAATGTAACCTTCGTTTCTCTTCAGTCCGTAATCTCATAGGGACTACGCCTATACTCTGCACACCGTTAGTGTAATTGTGGACGATGACGGATGGATTATTGTTTGTAGGTCCACAAACAAGCCATCCACATTGTAACTTTATTACAAGCCGGTGTTATGGCGTGGCTATCACGAACATAACGGTATAAAAATACATTACACGTCACTCAGCTTCGAATATAGCAAAGATGATAATGTAAGCAACATAACCTTACCTGAATGCGGTGCGCCTGTAGGCTTTGGTGTGGCTTCGTCCGTGGTGGCTTCACATGTATCAAATAATATCCCCTTAAGCCCTTTTGAAGCCCTTTGCCACAGCCACTGCAAAATCTCGGCCGTAATTTAGAACATATTTCCTTGCCACAGTGAGGGCAATACATATTGAAGTTTCTATCTTTTCTCTGTAGCACAGTAGCCTACCTTTCCCCTTCACTGCACATGGAGTAACTGGCGTTGCCGAACGTTATATTACAGTTTTTCTCAATTGCTTAAGCACAATTTTGAAAACAGGGCCCGGTTTTTCAAAACACTAAACACAATTAGCACAACCATGCACCAATAAGCAGAACACCTCAGATCCTTTGCAAAATGAAACACTCCTGTAAAAACTATACACTAATTCATAAAAACCGTATTTTGTTTCCATATGGGTCCATCCATGCAATAGGGTACAGAAGTGTGACATAGACATGGTATTTTAGAACATGCCCCACGATAACCATTTTTTGGGTTCAGGTAGTTCAATTAACTTACTATTCAGTGAAATAGAAGACAAGATAATGCTACTGTTTGGAAAGTCGTTATTTCGCTTGATGTGTGACCTTATGAAAATCGTCACTTACGTGACATTGACAAGTAAGTCCTCCCAAAAATCCACAAAATTATGAAAAGAAAGAGATTCTGTTGTTTTTCAGTAAGTAAATGCTTTCTTCTAAAGGATAGGGTTCAAACATTTGCAAAATACAACTTGAAGGGCTAGAAAATATAGTTGACACTTGCTGCCCTGAGCTGGCCTTGGGTCACACTCAGTTAAGATTCTTTTTTTACAAAACAGACCCTCATTGTTGTACCAATACATATTTTTTCTGCTATTGGTGGCAAGGAGCATCAATTTTCAATGATAAATACAAGCCAGCTTTGGTTATATAATAATAGACTAGGTGAATGTCACATGCGTGATGAAAATGTTGGACGGAAAAACGTCACTTACGTGATAAATGTCACTTCCGTGATGTAACTCTTGACGATATGTTCCTGGTTTTATTATCCCCCGCCACACGAAGTAGCCGGGGGATATTGATTTGACCTCCGTCCGTCCGTCCGTCCGTGCGTCCGTCCGGGATAAAGGAGAACAACTTTTCACAAGAAATATTCGCGATAGGATAACCAAATTTGGTGTGTAGCTTAAGACCATAAAGACCTTGATCGAAGTTCGAAAATGAGACACGCGTGATTATTTTTCCCGGAGTTATTGCCCTTGATTCTTTTTTTTTTCACTCTGTTCACGGTATATGTAAAGGGGAACAACTTTTTCATGGGAAATATTCCAGATAGGATAACCAAATTTGGTGTGTAGCTTAAGACCATAAAGACCTTGATCGAGTTGAAAAAATGAGACACGCGTGATTATTTCTCCCGGAGTTATTGCCCTTGATTCACTTTTTTTTTTCAACTCTGTTCACGGTATATGTAAAGGGAACTACTTTTCACGGAAATATTCCAGATAGGATAACCAAATTTGGTATGTAGCTTAAGACCATAAAGACCCTGATGGAGTTCGAAAATAAGAAGCACACTATTATTTTTCCCACAGTTATTGCCCTTGTGGCACTGCTGGGAGCCTCTGTTCATAGTATCTTTAAAGAAGACATTTTGGCGGGGGATGTTGTTGACCATGTCTACTTGTTTGAACTTTACATACATCAGAACTGTCCTTAAACAGTTGTAATCTCCTAAACACTTTAATTTGTATTGTGTTATGTACCTCTTGTTATGATATGCAAGGATTGTTGACACAAAATAATCAGTGTTTATTTCTATACCTGCAACAATTAAACGGTTGATTATGAGAACTCCATAATCACGATTGTGCACTGCGTGGATAATTTGAGTGAATCGCGCAATATGCTAACTACCCTGAACCTGGATATAGCGTTAGCGATACAACCACCAAAAAAAGTACAGAACACGCAATCAACCTGTCACAGGCGAAGGAACACCGAAAATGAGAATACTTGGAACGATCGTGACCCTTGAGAGCCGTGAAGTGATGTCCATTGTCATGTTTGAAAATTGGTCAAAACATACACAACGCTGGTGCATCCACTTTTAGGATGCAAAACAACGAGGGTAATGCGCTAAAGTTTGCTTGATATTCCCACTAATTTTACGTCAGAAGGTTTCATCGTGCCTCTATATGATAATCCACAAAAGACTGCTTGTTTGCACGAACGTAATTCTTAGAACGAACGTGATTTGTGGAAATGAGTTGACGGAAAAACTTACCTGAGTTGGCGGGACGCCATCCTGCTGCTTCCTGCTTTATCCTCAGATCCAACGACTGGGTAGCATCGAAAACAAGAACTGACGACCTCGGCGCTGATGTAGATGTTGAAATGTGGAAATTATGGTCGGTGAAAGCCGTTCATGAACGTCACGTGACAGTTGACGGAATTTCCGCATTGAAATTATAATGAGCTCCTCTAAATCGCCAGTTGTATTGACAAGTGGGGGCTGAACAGAATTTATTACATTGACAAATGAACATCACAACCGGGGTCTAAGTTTGTGAATTCAAACATTGTTTGAGCACAAAAACAAATGTCAGAGTTCAGGCACTTGTTTGACGGAATTCATCACGAAAGTGACACTGGGAAATTTGTTTCTAAATATAAAAAATAAGCTTTTTTATTTTTGAAAACAAGTTTGAGAGTGGTTAATCAGATGCTGAAGATATGATTAGTTGCTGCATGCGAATACTACAAATACAAATACAAATACTAATATTCTCAGGAAAGCTTCAAAAATACAATGCAGAAAATGTCACAAAATGGCGTTTGAAAATCCACCAATTTTTCACACATTTTCAAGTGTTGTAAAAATACTAAGGAACAGAGCATATTGAAACTATAAAAGTTATCTCCCCTAGTGATGTACTTTCTGGCAATATATAAATATTCCACATATCACATATTGTTATTGCACACAATTGAGCTTGTTTCACAAGGCAATCAAATACACATTTGCATGGATGGACCCATATGAAACACACACATTTCACATAACTTAATTCTGTTTGAACCAGATACACACTGCTGTGCTTAACCTAAAACACTTCTATTCTACCTCCCAGTGATTAGTGTACTGTAAGTGAAGTACACAGAGAAAGTACAAATACCGTATACAGTAAATTCACCAAACACTATACAAGACCAATGCTGCAGACTGATGAAAATATAATTTATTTCTCTCCATATATACAAATCAGTCAACATCATGGAGAATCACAACAACACATATCTCAGTTTTCATGCCACTGCAGTAGTGTGCATAACACTGTCAGCTCAGACAAACATACAATACTGTATCCAGTACAGGTTACAATTAGAGTAAAAAAAAAAAATGTATGTAGTACAGGAAATACCAGACACACTGTATCTCCTCTCCTATCTGGATCTGGCCAGAGAATTTCATCAACATCACAGGCGATACCCTCATTGGCAAGACAATGTGGGAAGAACCGTCTTGAATGTCGAATCCATCCTTACGCAGCTGCGGTCGATTTGGTCACAGGCCTCCTCCATGGCCTGAAAGAGGGCTACCTGAGCCTGGGGCCGCAGATTGTAGACTTTCCACTGTCATGCTGAGAAAAACTCTTTTTTTGGGTTCAGAAAAGGAGAGTATGGTGGAAGGAATGGTACTGCAAACTGTGGATGGTGTTGAAACCAGTTCTGGACCAGAGCAGAGTGATGGAAAGACACAATGTCCCAGATGACAATGTATTGCATCTGATCGATTTGTTTTACTGCTGTGACGATGTTGTGCAATCGGTCCAAAAATGTGAGAATGTGAGGTGTGTTGTAAGGGCCCATATTGGCATGACGGTGGAGGACCCCATTCTGTGTAATGGCAACGCAAATTGTGATGTTACCCCCATGTTGCCCTGGGACATTGATTATAGCCCTGTGGCCAATGATATTTCTGGCCCTCCTTCTTGCTTTTGTGAGGTTAAACCCTGCCTCATCCATGTAAATGAATTCATGCAGGATTTCCTCAGCATCAATTTGTAAAACTCTCTGAAATACAATGAAAGACAAGATTGTGTAGTTCAGCATTGGTCAAGTATACACTAGTCAATTTACATGTATATCTGCTAAGATTTGGCTGAACTCTTAGTCTAGCCTCCCTTAGCGTCAATCTGTGCTTCACGACATGGTCAACAAGTGTGGCGTGAATTTCATTTGATAAATTTGGTCCTCTTTTTCTTTGAGCACGTTCTCTCCTGCTCCAGGTCTTCCTGTTTCCTCTACCTCCACCTCGGCCTCTACCTCTGGCAACGCCTCTGCCTCCTCCTCACACCCTCTCTCCTCTTCTTCTGATTCCTTCCATTTGGCTGAAGACAGGTGAACTCACCTGCTGCATTTTTATAGTGCTTAAACCTGATTGGTGTGTCTACAATTACAGTTTTTCTCGATTGGTTTGGCTCATTTCTTGAAACAGAAATTACATTCTCAAAACAACATGGACAACCCTCCAAACCACTGGGCACTTCTTCACAACAGATTTCAAATTCTCGTTCCTTTCAACAAATTGCAAATGTCTTAGCACACTTTGCAAATGATTAAATACAATTGTCTACAGTTTGCACAAATTGCAAATGTCTAGCACATCTTCGCAAATGATTGATTACAGTTGCCTACAGTTAGCACAATTACCAATTGTATATATCTTGCTGATCTAAACTAACTGTTTGTCAGTCAAATGGTTTTACTCTCCAAAACATGTCAGAATTATTTCATTGTGTCAGCCATCACATGCACAAGAGTTCATTCAATTGTCAAAATTAGTCAGGAACATAATACCATGTATAACATCACATTACATGATATGAATATCTTTTGCTGATTGATAAATTGACTCAGGTGAATCTAAAACTTGACTAATAAAGGGGGTGTGTAACACATCTCAGATGACCAATCAAATGGTATGTTTAGTTACCTGACAGGCGCTATCCATGAGTATGATTTTTGCCAAACATACATATAGAGCTTGACCAGAATCAATACAATTTCTGAACATGGAGGCACCTGGCCAGGTAAACAATGACCAACTGCGCGCTCGAGGAGGAAGAAGAGGAAGAGGAGGAGTAAGGAAGAAGACGTGGCCGGAATATTATTGGCCACCGGGCCACGGTGGATGTCCCAGGCCAGCGTGGGGGCAATATAACAATGTGTGCTGCCATTACTGAAAATGGTGTGGCCACCCACATTCCCACACTTGGCCCATACAATACCCAAAAGCTCCTGTTCTTTTTGGATCACCTTTATTCAGATCTCATCCCAGAAAATGAGAGAGGTTTGGTAGGGCCTCACTTGTCAAAGTTTGTAGTTGTGTGGGACAATGTCAGCTTCCACCGCGGCCCGCTCATCAGGACCTGGTTCACTGCCCACCCAAGACTGCTAATGGTGCTCCTACCACCCTACTCCCCATTTCTCAATCCAATTGAGGAATTTTTCTCTGCTTGGAGGTGGGGGGTGTACGAGCATCGGGCTCAGAACCAGAGGTCCCTGCTTGAAGCAATGGATGCTTGCTGTGACAATGTCACAGCAGATCAGTGCAGGGGATGGTTGCGGCATGCACGTAGATTCTTCCCCCGTTGCATCGCAAGGGAGAATATCAGGTGTGATGTGGATGAAAATCTGTGGCCAGACAGACAGCAGAGAGAGGACGACCACGAGAGTGAGGATGAGGAGGACGACCAGTGAGGTGGAGTTACTGGTGTGAACGATATTGCATATAATTTTCCTTTTCTTGTGTTGATGTGTTTACAGTACAGTATATTTTGCTGTATGCATTTTCTTTTTACTGTGATGTTTGGCAGTTACTTTATGTTTGTGAATAAAAATACAGTAACAATTTCCATGACAGTGTAGGTCCATCATTTTTTTCAGTTTGATACAGTTTGATTTCTGGTAGCTGGACAAAAGGCATCAGTTACAGTAACCATTCATTGTCAGTGAATGGTCTGGACCAAGATTGAAATGTGACATAAGTGATATTTCCATGGTCCACTGCCATAGTGACAAAACATCTAAACATTTTGACCAACAGTGCTTACACAATGCCAAAGAGACTTTGCATTTTGGGGCCATTGACTATTTATATGAGAAAATGGCTTAGTTTTGACACGAGTTAACTGTTTTGGGAGAGATATGACCTTTTGCAGGTGAGCCATAGTGTTGTGCTGAACCATCCAGGCTATTTTGGCAAATGCATGTAGAGCTTGGAGAATGTCATTTCTGTTTCAAGAAATGAGCCAAAGCAATTGAGAAGGAAACTTGTGTTTGGGGGCCTTGACTATTTATATGAGAAAGGGACTTAATTTGGCGCATGAGTTAACTGTTTTGGGGGAGATATGACCTTTTGCAGGTGAGCCATAGTGTTGTGCTGAACCATTGGACTATTTTGCCAAATGCACTTAAAGCTTTGAGAATGTAATTTCTGTTTCAAGAGATGAGCCAAACCAATCGAGAAAAACTGTAAGCAATCATGTGTTTCCGCACCTGATAGCTGTGTTGAACCAATTGGCTCATAGGTGTGGTTATTTGATAGTCAGTGCTTTGGAATTGCAAGGAAGTGGCATCATGATATACTTCTGTGTCTAATGGATGCAAGTGTGTGTAGTGTTTTGCAAATCACTGTGTGTATTGTTTCGCAAAAAGTGTGAGGCTGACATTTTGCTTATAGTTGTGCAAATCTGGGCCGATGTTTTGCTCCTTGCGTGTAAGGTTTTGATAATTGTGTAATACTTTTGATTTGAGTGTTTATGCAATCGGCAAAAAACTGTAAGCATTGTAAATGACAGACAGTACAACCAATCAGGAGGAGGATCAGTGGAACAATATGTACCTACCCCTTCCGTTGTGATGAATTGCTGGTGTGTTGTGTGAATTGCTCTTGTGTTGTGATGAATTGCTGGTGTGTTGTGATGAATTGCTGCTATGTTGTGTAAATTGCTGATGTGTTGTGTGAATTGCTGTTGTGTTGTGATGAATTGCTGGTGTGTTGTGTGAATTGCTGGTGTGTTCTGATGAATTGCTGGTGTGTTGTGTGAATTGCTAATGTGTTGTGTGAATTGCTAATGTGTTGTGTGAATTGCTGGTGTGTTGTGATGAATTGCTGGTGTGTTGTGTGAATTGCTGGTGTGTTGTGATGAATTGCTGGTGTGTTGTGTGAATTGCTGGTGTGTTGTGATGAATTGCTGGTGTGTTGTGTAAGTTGCTGTTGTGGTTTGTACTTCAGGGGCACCGTACTGTGACACTTCTGGTGGAATCTGGAGGTTAGTCTACCATTGACTTCAATACACTGAAACAGCTGCCCGTACTCCTAAATGTTTTCTGTCGCCACTAGAGGTCGTTAATTCTCTGACCAGGAAGCGGGCCATTATGCCATGTCTTGCTATTCTGGGGTGTGTTTCCTGCAATCACAGATGCTAACTCACATTTTGGAACCATAGCCTGTGAATGGACAAACTATGTAAGTTGCTAACTTAGTCAGCGCCTATGGTTCAGGGAAACACACCCCTGCTCGGTTTTTAGTAACACAACCAAAAAACACAGAGGCATTTTCACCTTTCTGCGAATTCCTGGAATAATAAGGAACGGAGGAGAGGAAGCTTGCTGGCTGAGTGAGTGGTTCACTCTCGCAGTTACAACAACCATGACAGTTCCGTATCCTGGCTTCGGTAATATACAAAACCCAAAACCAGTGAAGTTGGCACGTTGTGTAAATCGTAAATAAAAACAGAATACAATGATTTGCAAATCCTTTTCAACCTATATTCAATTGAATACACTGCAAAGACAAGTTACTTAATGTTCAAACAGGTAAACTTTGTAATTTTTTTGCAAATATTAGCTCATTTGGAATTTGATGCCTGCAACATGTTTCAAAAAAAGCTGGCACAAGTGGCAAAAAAAAGACTGAGAGAGTTGAGGAATGCTCATCAAACACTTATTTGGAACATCCCACAGGTGAGCGGGCTAATTGGGGAACAGGTGGGTGCCATGATTGGGTATAAAAGCAGCTTCCTGAAATGCTCAGTCATTCACAAACAAGGATGGGGCGAGGGTCACCACTTAGTGATCAAATGCGTGAGCTGATTGTCGAACAGTTTAAAAACAACATTCCTCAATGAGCTATTGCAAGAAATTTAGGGATTTCGTCATCTACGGTCCGTAATATCGTCAAAAGGTTCAGAGAATCTGGAGAAATCACTGCACGTAGGCGACAAGGCGAAAACCAACATTGAATGCCCGTGACCTTCGATCCCTCAGGCGGTACTGCATCAAAAACCGACATCAGTGTGTAAAGGACATCACCACATGGGCTCAGGAACACTTCAGAAAACCACTGTCAGTAACTACAGTTCGTCGCTACATCTGCAAGTGCAAGTTAAAACTCTACAATGCAAAGCGAAAGCCATTTATCAACAGCACCCAGAAACGCCGCCGCTTCGCTGGGCCCAAGCTCATCTAAGATGGACTGATGCAAAGTGGAAAAAGTGTTCTGTGGTCTGACGAGTCCACATTTCAAATTGTTTTTGGAAACTGTGGACGTCGTGTCCTCCGGACCAAAGAGGAAAAGAACCATCCGGACTGTTATAGGCGCAAAGTTCAAAAGCCAGCATCTGTGATGGTATGGGGGTGTATTAGTGCCCAAGGCATGGGCAACTTACACATATGTGAAGGCACCATTAATGCTGAAAGGTACATACAGGTTTTGAAGCAACATATGTTGTCATCCAAGCAACGTCTTTTTCATGGACGCCCCTGCTTATTTCAGCAAGACAATGCCAAGCCACATTCTGCACGTGTTACAACAGCATGGCTCCGTGGTAAAAGAGTGCGGGTACTAGACTGGCCTGCCTGTAGTCCAGACCTGTCTCCCATTGAAAATGTGTGGCGCATTATGAAGCGTAAAATACGACAACGGAGACCCCGGACTGTTGAACAACTTAAGCTGTACATCAAGCAAGAATGGGAAAGAGTTCCACCTGAAAAGCTTCAAAATTGGTCTCCTCAGTTCCCAAACGTTTACTGAGTGTCGTTAAAAGGAAAGGTGATGTAACACAGTGGTAAAAAGGCCCTGTGCCAACTTTTTTTGCAATGTGTTGCTGCCTTTAAATTCTAAGTTAATGATTATTTGCAAAAAAAAAATAAAGTTTCTCAGTTTGAACATTAAACATCTTGTCTTGGCAGTGTATTCAATTGAATATAAGTTGAAAAGGATTTGCAAATCATTGTATTCTGTTTTTATCTACGATTTACATAACGTGCCAACTTCACTGGTTTTGGGTTTTGTAGTATTTACCCATCCAGAGACGAAAAAATTGTATGCATCCAAGGACTTTTAGGCTTTCATGTGTTGGCCAGTAGCCCACGAGGTGTGAATAACCAGGTAATTTATGTCATTTGTAGCTGGAGGCAGGACGTCATCCTTATCTGTATCCAAAAGTCAAATTGGCTAAGGTTAAACTAGCAAGCTGACAACTAATGCAATGGCGCATGGAACTTTTTTTCGTCTCGCCATCTCAGTCCTCCAATCCCCTCCATTCTCTTTGAAACTAGCATTGATGTTTAACAAGAATAAAGACTACATTAGCAACAGAAACATGAGGTAGCAAGCAAGCTAGACTAGCTGTCACTAGGAGCTGCCGCTGCAGACAGCTAGCCATCTAGCAAGCTAGCTAGCTAATATTATAATGGTTACCGAGTGTAGCCTGCTAGCCAGCTAACATTAGTTGAACGATAACAATGATGCAGGCCTTACACCCAACATTCCCAATCTAAAACTGAAAAAAGTACTGGAACGCAAAAACAAATGAGAGAAAATTTTAGCTGTGGCAAAAGAATTTAGCTAGCTAACAGTCAGCACAATGAAGACAACGACGTTAAGAAAGTCTTCACAGACTAGCTGGCAAGAATTAGGGCCTAACCATGAGATATAGTGTCTGGATACTTGATGTTCAGAAAACCAGATACACCTTCATTCCAGTCAGACTTTTTAAGCATGTATGGGTTGAATCCACAGAGAGAAACATTTTCAAGATCTTGCTTTTGTGGGGCCTGTAAGATTGGAGTAATGCTCAGAAAAATTTACACTATTGATCAATGTCATGTTAATGGAAGCCATTGTTTCTTTGTAAACCACAAGCATGGTGGATGTTGATGCCATAGCAGTTTTTTTCACAGGGTTGAAAATGATCAATAGGCAGCAAAGTTATCCGGATGATGCCAAAAATGGTAACACTATTTGTTTACTCTTTGTTTCCTCAGTGAACCAATGTAGGATGGTAAATAACTTAGTTAGCTAGCCTGACAACATTTGCTAGCTATGGTAATAGTCAATCCAACCAAATTGGCAAACGTTATACCTCTGCTCTAGAGTTATAAAGTCAAGAGGGAAATATTGAAGACACAATTTTCAATCTTAAACTACTTTCAAAATAATGATTTAAAACAGGCTTGCCTTAAAATAAACGCAGTCGGTGGAATTGTGTCCAAATAGCTGTGGAAAAGGTGGTGATGTGTTGCTTTTGACTAGGGCCATTTTTCTTCTCAAAGCTTAATGTTATTACTGCTGAATTTCCTGTCATTATGACTTAAATGCTGTATACAGTACTAAAAGGACATTTCTGCTCATAATGCAGTAACATTGCTGTTGGAACAATATGATCTATAGCATTTTGCAGCTACAATGTAAAATTATATTGATAATTGTAACATTTGTGCTGCGTGCACAGTGCAGATGCACGGAGGACAGGAAGTTGAGGACGTTAAGTATATATACACAGGAATACGAAGAATGGGCCTCATGCAACAACATTTTCGTATTCTTGTCGTAACTTTTTCTTACTTTTTTTTTCCTACAATGGGCTCGTACGAGTGTGCCACGTCAGATTCAACAAACGCTCTTAACTTCAGATAACTGCGTAAATGACCCTCGTAAGCATGATGCATTCCACCTGTGCGTAAGTGAGCGCGCGTTCAGGAGAATTGCAAATCTGCATAATTACCGCCCCAATAATTCCATATAAGGCTACACGACCTCCCACACTTGTCAGGAAGTGTTCATTCACAAAAATGGCATCAAAGACAAAGAAGAAGAACTTTACCAGTTCAGAGATCGAGGTCCTGCTGACTGAGATCCATAAAAGGGAAATCAGTCATTTTTAGCAGCGTCAGCAGCGGAATTAAAGGACCGGCAAAATCCAAGCAGTGGGAAAAAATAACAAGCGCTGTAAACGCCGTGTCGCCTGTCGGTCGCACTGTTATAGAAGTTAAAAAGAAATGGTTTGATATGAAAATGGTGTCAAAAAGACGTCTAGCAAAAGCAAGGCAGTCAATGAAAACTACTGGTGGAGGCCAAGAGGATGTCTCCACCACAGAGGTGGACAAAAGAATCCGGGCCATCATAGGTGATGTTTCCCTGTCAGGCATTACATCAGATGATGGTCCCCTGGACAACGACTTGCCGGCTGCAAGTGAAGATGGGGCCAATAGTCCTGACAAAGATGGTATGTAAAGCATTACTTTTTTTTTTTTTTTTTTTTTAACCATCTGAAACCGAATAAATCTTCTTATAAAATTATTTTTTTTAATTACCTATTTCTTTGATTTTTTTTGTTTACTATCTTATTACTGGTAATTTGTCATTTTTTCACTTTTCTTCGACCTTTATTTTTTCCTTTTTGATGAATCTGTGCTTCCAGCAAAAATTGCTTTTTTGTCGTCCAAAATAGCAAATTAAAAATATTTTTTAAAGGAGGAAAAAAAAGGGAAAGAAATTTTGTGCACCGGTGACACGTTTAATGTAACCAAACTAACCATCAACTGGCATAATGGACATGGCTTTGAATTCTAATTTTTCTCACTCTGATCCTTTTATTTTCATTTGTCTAAATGTTGTAAATGTAAGTTCTGTGGAAGGAACTGTCAAACAACCATGTTCAATATTTTCTTTTATTCAGAGGACGATCAAGACTCTGCACCACAACCAGGACCATCTGATGCCTGGTTGGATGCTCCGTGCCGTCGTCTCCCACGCACACAAGTGGTGTCTGATGCGGTTCTGAAAAACCAGGAGGAGATTTTGAAATGTCTTCAGTCTATGTCTGCCACATTAGAAAAAATATCAGACAGTCTAGCTAGACTGTCTGATATTTTTTCTAGATGACGTGTTAAAAAAAATCACATGGCAATAAAACATACTATTGTCTAAAGAACGTCTCTGATTATTTCAATTAATTAACATGATAGCCTACCCTAAAGCCGTACAATCAGCTGTTGCCTAATCATTATAGCATTTTGGCGGCGTGGTCCATGTAGAGGGTCATCTGGCATGTTCTCTGCAGGTGCTGGGTCCGGTAATGGAACGCCCTCACTCATTGCAATATTGTGCAACACACAGCATGCTAAAATAATGTGACATGCCTTCTCCGGTGTGTAGAGTGGCTTGCCACCAGCTGTGTATAGGCACATCCACCTGGCCTTCAAAATGCCAATTGTGCGCTCTACCACAGAACGGGTGCGTGTATGACGCTCGTTGTATGAGTGCTCCTGCCTACTCTGTGGGTTGAGTAGAGGTGTCATGAGCCAAGGAGCCAAAGCATAACCTCGATCACCTGAAGTAAGTGGTGAATTTTAGTTAAATAAAATTAAACTAGTTTGCATGGTGACAATTACCAGCTGACAAGTTACTTACCAATTAGCCAACCATCTCCATGGGCACCTTTATGAAGAGGCAGCGTGCCAACCTCACTATTTTGCAGCACAAAGGAGTCGCGGCGCTCCCCGGCCATCGCAAGAACGACATTTAGCAGGTTGTATTTTGCATCTGATATAATTTGCACGTTGATGGAGTGATACTGCTTGCGGTTTAGGAAGGGGAATGGATTAGGGGAAGGCGCTTTGATGCGCACATGTGTACAGTCTATTGCTCATATGACGTTGGGTAGTCCAGCAATGGTATGAAAGTTACTCTTAATTTGTACTTGTTCAGCGGCGGTGTATGGGAATTTAATGCACCTGGGCGATAATCTGATGAGGGCTTTGAGGACCAAGGGGAGCGCACGACTCAAAGAAGACTGGGAGACACCCGACCTGTCTCCTATCTCCCTTTGAAAAGTTCCTGTGGTGAGGAATCCGATTGTGGTGAGGATCTGGACATTTGGTGGAATTGGGTTTGATCGACTTTTTTGCCTGCGGAGTTGTGGCCCTAACAAGTTACAGATTTGTAGAAACACTGGCCGTGGTAATCTAAATCGTGACAACAACCACTCATCTGTCTCTGCAAAAATATTCTCACGCTGTCAAAAGACACGCTCTCTTCCAAGAGCCTGATGCGCTAAGGCATCCAAAAGAAGCAAGTCAGCCATGACACATCTGGTTTCACCTTGTGTTTACCTCCTTATATACAGAGACAAATTATCTTGCAATTAGTTCATAATTTAATTTAATTTAATTTAATCGTTTTGCAGTTTGAAATGTTCATATTGATATTGAAGTGTTATCCAAAAGCATCAATTATACATTGAAATTAACGATGATATCAGGCTATGTGAATAAAAAATATAATTTATAATTCAAATTGCAGAGTTAAACAGGATACATAATGATGTGTAATTTATATTGGATTTTAAAACTCAAAATTGCTTCAAAGTAACAACAAATACAATCCTTTAGTGAAAAACTTAGGTTTGGATAACAGCAGACTAATTGTGCAAGACTCCTACGTCAGGTCTGGAGCACTCGTAAAATTTGTTCGTGCCTGAGAGAAGATTAAAAATACGAGAAAATTGGTGAATGTGGCAGTTTCTCCAAAATCACTCGTACGAACCATTTAAGAACGAATCTGTTCGTACAAGTGCTTCTTGCATGAGGCCCATTGA
The DNA here is from genome assembly GCA_029692085.1 of Gymnothorax javanicus. Lineage (NCBI taxonomy): Eukaryota > Metazoa > Chordata > Actinopteri > Anguilliformes > Muraenidae > Gymnothorax > Gymnothorax javanicus. Next base: position 74,643,601 of record CM056196.1, read on the forward strand.
GCCTGTACAAGACTACAGAGCTGAACAGTCGTGGGTAAACGAGACTTCACAATAAGACTGAACCTAACAGTACCCCCCCCCCCAAGGTGCGATTCCCAGCTTGTCTGATCTTCGGCTTGGAGGGCGTCCTCTGGGGCGCGGAGCAGGCTGGTTCAGGTGGGCTTGATGGAAGTCAGCCTGGAGCTGCGGATCCAAGAAGTCATCACGGTTTACCCAGCTCCTCTCCTCTGGACCATAGCTTTCCCAGTCTACCAGGTACTGGAGTCTGCCTGCTCTTATTCTGTACTGGAGTAGGTTTTGTACTCGGTAGGCTGGGCCTTCGTCTACCTCCAGGACAGGGGGCAGGTCTTCGGGGGAGGAGCCTCCGCCAGGGTTCCAGCAATCACCGGCCTAAGCAGACAAGTGTGGAAATTGTTATTTATGTGGTACTTAGATGGTAACTGTATTGTGAATGCATATTTATTGACCTTCTGCAGGACACAGAAGGGGTCAATGAACCATGGGCTCAATTTTCTGAGGCGCAGGTCCCTTGTTCAAAGCCAGAATCGGTCCTATGGCTGGTATTGGGGGGAGTCTCGACATCTCTGGTCCGCCTGGATCTTTTGGTGGTGGAGAGTTCTTCAGATCTGGAAGTTGGTGGTCTCTTAGCCCTTCTCCGCCTCCTTGAACCAGGCATCCTCTGCCGGGACTTCCGTCTGGCTCTGGTCCCACAGGCACAGGGGAGGTTGCCGTCCGAGCAAGCACTGGAAGGGGCTGAGTCCAGTGGAAGCGCTATTTAAGGAGTTCAGTGTGTACTCCGCCCAATGCAGGTAGGCAATGACGAATCTTCCCAGCATCTCTCGTAATACGTCATTAATGAAGGACTGGAACACAGAGAGACCATTCACAAGCCCGTACGGCATGACGCAGTACTCGTAGTACCCAGAGGTGGCGGCTAAAGGCATTCTTCCACTTGTCTCCTTCCATGATATGGATTAAGTTATCAGCGCTGCGGAGGTAGAGCTTTGTGAAGATTTTCGCGCCTCTTAGCGGCTCCACAGCGCTGGGGAATGGATATCAGGGGGACTTGATATCGGTACTTCACCATGACATCATGAAGGCCTCCGTAGACTATGCAGGGGCATAGACCTCCAACCTTCTTCTGTATGAAGGAGAAGCTCGCTGATGCTGGTGAAGTGGAAGGGCAAATAAAGCCCTGCTGTAAGAGCTTCTTGTACATACTGCTCCATTGCTCGAGTTTCAGCCAGACATGAGCTTGATCGAACAATCCCATGGATGATGCAGGGGTAACTGGGTAGCTTGGGTTTTACTGAACACCATCTGCAAGTACCAGTATTCTTTGGGAATTTCTGGCTGGTCTCCAAAGTCAGGACTCTCGATAGTGGTAGAGGCAAGGGTGAGGGGGCTGGAGTTCTGCCGACAAGAGGGTGACTGGAAAGTGAGACATCTTAAGCGCCAGATGATAGTGGGATTGTGTGATAGCAGCCATGGGAGGTCAAGGATTATTGGGAGGCTTGAGTCTGGTAGTAGTAGCACTGGAAGTTCCTTCAGATGGTGCTTGTCGATGCAGAGGGAGATCGGAGCCGTATGGTGGGTCACACTGCTGTTGCCCAGAGGTTTCCCATCGATAGCTGCCACAGTGAGGGGAGTGTGGAGCTGGTGAACCGGGGCACCGAGTCATCAGTCATCGCACTGGTTGGAGATGAAATTACCTGCTGCACTGGAGTCAATCAGGGCCTCTGTGCAAAGGGTAACACCTTGACAGGATATCTTGACTGGAATCATAACATAACATAACATGAGTGGTGAGAACAGGCCGTTCAGCCCAACTAGCCTTGCCAGTTTCTTTTTACTATTGTGAATATATCACTTCAGATACTTAATGACTCAATGGTATCTAGCTTTAAGTCAAGTTTGCTCTTGAAAATTCCTAAGGTTTCTGCCACAACAATATGGTCAGGTAAGCTATTCTACATCAAAATTACTCTTTGGGTGAAAACATATTTCCTAATATCCGTGCTAAATTTACCCTTGGTCAACTTCCATTTGTGATCCCGAGTTCTACTTGGCCGAAGGAATCCTACATAATTCACTTTGTTAATCCCTTTAACATATTTAAAGACCTCAATCAGATCACCCCTGAGTCTCCTTTTCCTAAGACTGAAGAGATTAAGGCCCGTATTCAGAAACGACACTCACACTCACCCTCCACTCACCATATAGTGAGTATGATTGAAATATAACTGGAGTGTGAGAAAGAGATCGACCTACCACTTACCTAGGGAGCGGTCCCACTCCTCGCCTGTTGCTATTCACAAACGCCACTCGAGCATAACTGACAGTAGTGGACACTGGGTACCACAGGCGGTGCGTCGGCTGCTGCAAAGGGACGCTCAATCCTCACCCTTCAGTGCTGAATGACCTAAACCTGTCGCAGTTTACTTTTCTTGATTAGAAAGTTTCTCAGACTAATTGGTAAAATGACAATCAAATTTATTTTTGTAGCGTTGTTATACATTGCTTCACAAAATTGAGGCGTTTCTTTCACACATAAATGACGACTTAAAATATCAGCATGTCTTCAGAAATTCTGTGGTCGATTGGCTCGCGAAAGGCGCAGGACAGCCTGCGAGGCTCACTAAGCAACAAGCTGTGAAACGTGCTAGACATTTCCTTCTACATTCAGCAATTAAGAATGTAGAAAAGAATGGATTCTCATGACTTACAGCTACATGAGCCTCGCAGACCAATCCACACGGCGCCCCACGAACCAGCTGAGCGCAGAATTTTCCAACCCATGAGTAGAGAAAAGCGCGAGAAATCCGAATGCGTGAGAGCTGACAGATATGCGTCATTAATGAAAACTGGCCACACCTGATAATGTTGAGAGTTTTCGGAGTTTCTGCAATGGTAATTTAAATGAATTGAAAACAGGGCAATAATTATCAGTGTTCATTCTAATTTAACAAGTAGAACTGGCGACACATGATAATCCTTAGGATTTTTGGAGTTTAAGTAAATAAAATTTTATTAAATGATTGAAAACAGGTCATGTCCAATCATTATTTTTAAGGGATGGCTTTGAGCTTCCCCTATTGCCAGTTCACCAGTAGCCACTGGTGGGTACACAAATGCTAACCTCGAGTTCACCACAGTGCAGTTCGTAAACACTGAAACCAGGTGGTCAGTCAGCAAGTTACCGGCATTGTTATCATCATTATAGTTAAAATTTGCGTAGTTGCGATTGCGTCGAGCACGTGGCTGTAAATGATCCAGAGTTTCCAATGTTTGTAACCACCTGAAAGCCATGACAATGAAATACCGGTGCAAGTTAGTGCGGCTCAAGGGAAGTGTTCCCTGCACTCAACCTTCACTCAGAAAGAGACACTTTTTTCAGTGTGAGTGAGGACTCTGAAAGCAAATGAGTGTTTGGGCAACCTCTGACTCATTTAGTATAACCTGACACTAAGTTTTAGTACTCACTCACACTCAATTAGTGTGAGTGTCGTTTCTGAATACGGGCCTAAGGATCTTCAGCTTCTTCTTACAGCTTTAATCTTTTATGCCGGGAATCAGCTTAGTGGCTCTTCTCTGAACTTTTTCTAGAGCCTCTATATCTTTCTTAAACTATGGTCCCCAGAACTGTACACAATACTCCAGATATGGTCTGACAAATGTGTTGTACAAGAGAAGTATGACCTCCTTGGATTTGAACTCAATACTTTTGGCAATGTATCCCAGCATCCGATTGGCTTTTTTAACTGCTACGGCACAATGGCTAGAACCTGTGAGGGTTTGGTCAACAATCACTCCCAGATCTTTTTCATGTGGAGCACATTCCAGTTTTAAACCTCCCATGAGGTAATCCTGTCTAATGTTTTTATTACCTACATGTACAGCTTTATATTTCGCTTCATTAAATTTCATTTGCCACATTTCTGCCCAATTCTGGATTCTATCCAAATCATCCTGAATCACTTCAGTGGACTCTAAACTATTTGCCAAACCTCCCAATTTAGTATTATCTGCAACTAATTTGCTCACAAAATTCCTATCAATGTCATTAATGTAGATGAGGAACTGCAGTGGTCCCAACACCGATCCCTGAGGGACGCCACTCCCCACCATACCTAGCTCAGATGAGATTCCACAGACCACCACTCTTTGTGTTCTGTCCTGTAACCAGTTTTGAATCCACTCCAGAATACCTCCTGTAACTCCAATGGAGCTCATTTTAAAAATTAGTCTCTTATGCTGTACTGTCTCAAATGCTTTCTGAAAATCCAAGTATATAATGTCATAAGCCCTGCTCTGATCATAAGTCTTGGTGGCCTCTTCAAAGAATTCCAGGAGGCTTGTCAGGCATGACCTTCCCTTACGGAAACCATGTTGGCTATCCCTCAAGATATTATTACGTTCAAGAAATAATTCCAGCTCGTCTTTTATGATAGATTCCAGTATTTTGCATGCAATGCAAGTTAAACTGACCGGCCTGTAATTTCCTGGCTCAGTACGGTCCCCTTTCTTATGTATTGGTATTATATTGCCCTATTTCCAATCATTTGGTATTTCTCCAGTTTCTAAAGACCATCTGAAGATAGCGGAGAGTGGTTTAAAGATGATCTCACTAACTTCCCTGAGCACTCTAGGATATAAGCCATCAGGACCTGCCGCCTTATCTGCCTTTAGTTTATGCAACTTGTCTAATACGTAATTATCCCTTGCCTCAATTTCTGCTAAATAATCTTCTGCATTGGACATGCCCTCTGTCTGAATAAAAACCCGCTCCGAGGTAAAATTCTCAACAAAGTAACTGTTTAAGGTATCCGCAATATCCTTGTTATCATATAGCAGCGATCCATATTTATTCTTTATGCACTTAACCTCCTCTTTGACTTTCCTTTTCCTGCTACAGTACTGAAAGAAGCACCTAGGATTAGTTTTTGCCCCTTCTGCAATTTGCCTTTCATACAGTCTTCAAGCATTCCTCAGCTCTTTTTTGACCACAGCCCGCATTTTATAGTATTCAGCCTTAGTAATCTCATTGTTATCCTTTATGCACGTCTTATAAAGATTCCTCTTTTCCCTCAAACTCCTACAAATAGCTGTGGTCATCCACAGAGGATTCTGCTTTTTCAGCTTACTTTTGGACACCTTTGGAATGAATCTGCATTGTGAATCAAGTAAAACCCCCTTAAATCTTTCCCACATCTCATTTACAGACTCATAGTCCAGGAATGTCTCCCATTTTATTTCGCTTAGATATGAGCGCATCCTCTCAAAGTTTGCTCGCTTAAAATTGAAAATTTTGGTTTTCGAAGACACCTTTTTAACTTCCCATGAAACATCAAAATTAACAGTAGAGTGATCACTAGTCCCAAGAGGCTCCAGTACCTGAACATTGCTAATTCTATCAGGGTCATTACAAAGCACTAAATCTAAAATTGCCTTCTCTCTTGTAGGTTTATTAACATACTGCACCAAAAAATTGGCATTTATAACATCCAGAAATTCTTCCTCCCCTTTACCCTGCCCTTTCACCATTTCCCAATCAATACCAGGATAATTGAAGTCTCCCATAACAATAGTCCCTCCTCCTCTACAAGCTTGCCTAATCCTCTTAAAGAGCTTTCATTGACAATATTGTCCAAAGCTGGCGGTCGATAGCATACTCCTATGTTTAAACCTGTCTCGTGTTTGCCAAGGAGCCTGACCCAGATATCTTCACGGGCAAGGAATGTTCAATTTCAGGAATTTCTTGCACATTTATGTTTTCATTCACATAGAGTGCTACGCCCCCTCCTCGCCAATTACATCTGTCCTTCCTAAAGAGCTTATAACCTTCTCTATAATATTCATCTCCATCCTCTTCACTAAGCCATGTCTCTGTAATCCCAACTATGTCATAACCCTCACTAATCATAATGGCCTCAAGTTCTGGAAATTTATTTTTTATGCTTCTTGCATTTAAATAAAAACATTTCAGGTTATTACGAATGCTCTTGTAAAACCCACGCAGCTCGACCAACGACGGAGGAGCCGGGAGCGAAGGCTTATGCGTGATGATTCCAGCTGTTATGAGGCAGTGGAATACGTCAATTAAATCTTTCATGTATGCGTCCCGCCTTGGACCTGGCCTGAGACTTACCTGAAGGATTCTCAGTAATTCTCAGTTCAAAAACGGGGCTATCACGGAACCATGTAACCTAATGCCGTGCTGCGAATAATCCAAGGTGCACGTTGGAACACTCGCAGAAACTGAACAAAACATCAGACATATCAGTGATTAGGGCAAACTAAGCATAACGATTACAATGTTACTTTCGTTTAAAATCTGACTCCATTTAGAATTAGAATTTATAATTTAGGGAGAACCTGCGTGGACCTCGGGGTGATTACCTCCCGGACTCGTAAATGAAGGCCTGCGTCACTAAAATATGTGCCCCCGGGTTTTAGCATTATTTCCGCAGCTTAGGTTCATTGGTAGTACTAGAGGATTGGAAGCCAAACATCACAGCAACAGCATCTTTTGGCGTGAATACTGCAAACCCAGATCTGTGCACGCCCATGGGTTCCTTCAGGGAATTTTAACAGATAACTGACTTCTCATCCATGGGTTTCCTTAAGGTTAAAATCCCAGAACCGGCAATACATAAACCCTTTAAGTAAGTAGATCATGATTGTCTCTCCAACTTAATAAAACTAATTCTCATCCCAAAGCCGCTGATCAGTCAGTCCTTGGTTGAGGTTAACCCCTAAGTCTCCGGCGTAACGTGGCTAGAAAGAATGTACAAGTGTTAAGAGTCACTGATACCACGCAAGTTTAAAGGAATAACAATAGTTTATTCACCAGGTAGGCAAGAGCTTAAATCAAACAAATCAAAGTTAAACCAATTACAAGTTACAAACAATTTAGAAAATGAGAGTGAAGTCATACCTGGCGAAAAAGGCTACACACGGAGCAAGCGTGCGGGAAGTTCGAGTTACGAAGCTTCACTAAGCTTGAAATAACGCATGGACCAACGTGTGGGAAGTCGTTTACGATCTTTCCTGACTAGGTCGTCTCTCTCAGATTTAAGGCTAGTGGCGTCTTTGATCAGAGCGGCTCAGCCTGCACAGATGGCCCAAATTGGAATTTAGACTTCCCCCTCGGAGGAAATAAGAAAACAATTATTATTCAAAGAAGATAATAAAAGTTCTTAGACAAGTGAGAGGACCTTGGAGACAGACCTCAGGGGGGGTCGCAAAGCACTTCCTGCAAAGGGGGAGAGATGATTCTAAATACACCTCAAGAGATAACTCTGGTTCAGGACAAATTATTGCTGGGGAACAGAAACTATGTTTTCTTGAACTACAGTGGATATGAAATGCATCTCATTCAACTCCTTGAATTTAGCTGAAGAGATACATACCAAACACGATTACATAGAGAATTATGATGATGTAATTGTCATGAAATTCCATCTCAACTGAACCATTCCCCATGAAATTCACATCACTATTACCCCAGATATAATACAGTAATTCAGTGATGACATGCGGGCAGTTAGAACGGTGTAATAGTGGGTTTTGTTTAAATTGAAATTCTCAACAGTTGCAGTGATGAAATGAAAGGGTGCGGTCACAGTGTGTCCAGAAGAGGTCACTATGGCACTAATCAGGCAGGGAGCACAGGTCACACCTGCCAGAGAGAAATTCCTTGCAGCAACCAAGCCAGGGCGCGCTCCCTTCCCCATCTTTGATGTGCTCAAGACACACACACACACCCATGCTGAAGTGTCCAGTATCAGGCCCCCTTATCTCTGTGGTGGAATTGGGGAGGCAGCTGCAGAGGACGTCTGGACCCTGATGACTTTATTACCCCACTGTTCCCAGCCATGCCTGGCTGGAGACGATGCCAGCTGTGGAGGAAGTATAGGTTCTTATGCCTTTATTACCCCACTATGTTAAGAACAGAGGGCAACAGGCACTCCTGGTCGCACGTCCATGTTATCTCCTGGCTTCCCCCTTACACTCTTCCCCTTCGATTTCCTGCTGCTCCAAGCCCCCCACTACGCTCTGTTGCTTTAAAAATATATCATCAACAGTGCATGTAACGCTGTCAGCTTCCATCAGGGTAGTCTGCATTTCCCTATGTATAACACTCTCTAACCTCCCTGCCCCCCAAGTCCCTAGCTTAAATAATCCTGTGCTACCCTCAACATACGCTGACCCAGTGCAAAGGTACCCCGGATATGTTGTCTGGATATCCAGATAATCTGGATATGTTGTCTAGTAATAGCCGTAGGTGACAACTTTACCTTGGGGGGTGCTAGTCCTCCTTTTTGACTTGCGGTGCAGGGGCCAGTCTTGTTCTATGTGCAACACTCCGTTGCTTTAAACTACCCCAGTTCCATTGGCTCTGGCCCCTCAGTTGGCAGCTGGGTGGGGCTTCTGGCTGAGCCTACCTTCTCTCCTGCAGGAGCTGGTCCAGGCTGACGGCTGCACTGATGTTGGTGGGCAGGGACATCTCCAGGTCCCTGAAAGCCATCTCCACCCAAAGCTCTGGACACAGCTCCCTTCGGTAGATGGAAATGAGTGCAGGCTCGTTCCAGTCGCTGGCTGCAGCTAAGGTGTGGAATTGAAGGGCGTAGTCCGCTGCTGTCCTGCTTCCTTGGCTAAGGTCCAGCAGCCGGTCCCCAGCCTTCTTCCTGGGGTGATCGAAAACTGAGCGAAACTGCCGCGGCATAGGTGTTAAAACCAGATTCCCCCCCAGACAGCTGTCGCGCTGTAAAGCGCTTTGCCAGTGAGGCAATTCACAACTGCCGCGATCTTCTCGGGGTCATTCAGGGCTGGATGGTAGGTAAAATACAGAGCACACTGAAGGATGAAGCCTTGGCATGCAGTGGAATTTCTGTCAAAGCGCTCGGGCAAGCACACTGGCGAATCACCCCGGGAACGGCTGAGGGAGCCTGCAGTCCGGTAGGAGAGACGGAGGGTGGCGCAGGTGGTGGGGCACGGGAGATGGAGAGTTTGCGAACTCCGCAAACCAATTTGTCCAGGGCGGCCCCCAGACGGGCTGTCTCCCTCTGCTGTTCAGCCACCAGCTGGTAGAGGTCGAGAGGCTCGGCAGCAAACTCTCCCACCTCTTGGGGCAATGGAATACTTGCTGAGTCCATACTGGCTGAAGTCTTCTGTAAGGTTTGTGCTGCGTGCACAGTGCAGATGCACGGAGGACAGGAAGTTGAGGACTGGACTCAGGTGCAAGGATGGACTTGGTTGTATTTATTATGCCACCCGCACTGCAGAAGGCACAGACCTAGCAAAGCAAAACAATAAGGAACAGAGGTTCCTAAAATAAGCACTACGAGTAATACTAAGTCTGGGCTATGGCTACAATAACAATGTATGACAAATCGGGAAAAACAAAAAGGACTTGAGGTTCCTTAAATATAAAGTGCTAGTAAATACAAACAGCACAAAGTTTCTTAGTTTAAGAATATGTAGTTGCAATCAAAATTATTCAACCCCCATTGCAAATTGGGTTTAATATCAAAATTTACAAACTTTTCCCTATGGCCAGTACTGGCCTTGGCCAGTAGCTGAAGATTGTCCCTCTGGTCAAATGATCCCCGGTGCAGTGATGGAAACAATGTGCTTTTGGCTTTGCCATCATTTTCATGAGATATTAAACTGAGGTCTTGACTCACTGTGGTCAGTTAAGAACCCATCACACTTTTGGACATGCGTAGGGGGTTACCAGGTGTCCTGGCTAAATTCCCGAAGTTGCTCTTTCAACCTGCCACCTAACTATCCTGATTTAATTGTCTATGCAAATCGTCCTCTCCCTCTGTACCTCAGCTGATGTGTTGTAAGTGCTGTGGTGCAAAATGACTGCCATGCATTACCCAAGTGAGTGTTACATGCTGGTGGTGGTAAGATGAGATTCCCTCATGTGACTGCAAAGCCCTTTGAGAACCCATGAGAAAATGTTATGTAAATGCAATGTTCATTATATCCCCGAAAATTGATTTTCAGGATTATAGACTCATTCTGGAAATTGCTGTCGCTGCAGATCCTTAGTGTTAGCACAATAACTAGTATACTTTTTAGAAGAATCACATGAAACTTCTTGTGTGTTTATTCTTAGTGCAAAGAGAAGGAAGGAACCTTTCATTTTGTGTGACCTTACAATCTTTCCTGTTGCATCACAACCTGGTCAAACTTTACATTTCCAAATGCAATAATCAAACTGTTCTGAAGGGAATGTCACACTTCTTTTGATCATTTCTGGCACATAATGATGCCTTGTTTTTGACCTTAACTCTATGACTTTTGCTGTAGTACCACAACTAGGCCAAACTAGCAATTTTTAAAAATTGTAAGGGCTTGAAATGCTTGAAAGGGAATAATTTGGCGAAACAAAATTGCCAAACTGTTTTAATGGGAATTGGATCAGCTTTGCTATGAACATCTTGTTGCTCAAAAGAGCAATCCTATTGTTCTGGTGACACAATGACTGTTCCTGTAGCAACACCCTTAGGTGTTAACTTTTTCAAAAATGCTATAATTTAAACAGCTCTTGGGAATCAGACAAAATTTGCTGTGAACACTCCTGGAGCCTGGGGTAGTATATTCTGGACCCTATACCCTTTCCTGCAGTGCCACTAGTCGGCCAAACTAAAATTTGCCTCTGGGGAGAATGCTATAGTTTCAGAGATAACGTATACCTTTGCTGTGATCCATCAACAAAATTTGTCAAGTTTGATTTTAGGTTTAGAAAGTAAAAGCAGTGTTTAGCACCAACTACCTTGATTTGATAAATAGAACAACATTTCAGCCAGGAGACTGAAATAAATAGTAAAAATAAAATCAGCTGGCTGGTTCATGAGTGGAAGTAAAATATAGCTGGACTTTAACTTTCTGACACCTGGAATGTGCTACTCTGCATTTTTAGATGCCCATCATATCTAATAATGGGCACATAGGCAGTCGAAAAACTCCGCAATGGCAAGTCACCGAGAATGGACAAGATTCATTCTGAGATGCTGAAGGCCCTGGATGTTGTTGGGCTGTTGTGGTTGACATGCCTATTCAACATCACGTGGATGTCAGGTACAGTACCCTTGGACTAGCAAATCGGGGTGGTGGTTCGAATTTTTAAAAAAGGGGACCGGAAGGTGTGCTCCATCTATAGGGGGATCACACTGCTCAGCCTCCCAGGGAATGACTATGCCAGGATGCTGGAAAGGAGACTCCAGCCAACAGTCGAACCTTGGATTCAGGAGGAGCTATGCGGGTTCCGTTCTGGCCGTGGAACAGTGGACCAACTTTTTATACTCGCACGGATACTGGAGGGGTCATGGGAGTTTGCCCATCCAGTCTACATGTGGTTTGTGGACTTGGAGAAAGCTTATGACTGTGTCCCACAAGGTATCCTGTGGGGGGTGCTGCGGGACTATGGGGCTCTAAAGCCATTAATTCGAGCCATTCGATCCCCGTACAACCAACGCCGGAGTTGTGTCCGCATTCTTGGCATTAAGTCGGACTCCTTCCCAGTTGGCGTTGGACTCCGGCAGGTGTGGGCCCTGTCACCTATTCTGTTCATGATTTTCATGGGCAGGATATCAAGATGCAGCCGAGATTTGGTGGGTGTCCAGTTTGATGGCCTCAGAATTGCATCTTTGCTGTTTGCAGATGATGTGGTACTGCTGGCTTCATCATACTGCAACCTCCAATGCGCACTGGAGCGGTTCGCAGCTGAGTAAGAAGCGGACAGAATGAGGATCAGCACCACCAAATCTGAGGCCATGGTTCTCTCCTGGAAAAAGGTGGATTGCCCCCTTCAAGTGGAAGGTGAGTTGTTACTCCAAGTGGAGGAGTTGAAGTATCTCAGGGTCTTGTTCACAAGTGAGGGCAGGATGGAGTGTGAGAGTAACAGATGGATCGCTGCAGCATCTGCAATGAAGTGGAAGTTATAACGGTCCATGGTGGTGAAGAAGGAGCTGAGCTTAAAAGCGAAGCTCTTGATTTACAGGTCAATCTAAGTTCCAACCCTCACCTATGGTCACAAGCTTTGGGTAGTGACCGAAAGAATAAGACCGCAACTACAAGCGGCCGAAATGAGCTTCCTCGGCAGGGTGGCTGGACTGCCCTTAGGGATAGGGTGAAGAACTCGGACATCCGGGAGCGGCTCATAGTAAAACCGCTCCTCCTCTGCGTCAAAAGGAGTCAGTTGAGGTGGTTTGGGCATCTACTCCAGATGCCTCCTGGACACCTCTCTTTAGAGGTTGTCTGGGCATGTCCAACAGGGAGGAGGCCCCGAGGCAGGCCTAGGACATGTTGGGGGGATGATATCTCCCGGCTGGCCTGGGAACGGCTAGGGATCCCCCAGGTAGAGATGGAGGAAGTTGCTGGGCAGGGGGGCGCCTGGGCCTCTCGACGTAGTCTGTTACCCCCGTGACCCAGCCCCGGTTAAGTGGCAGAAAATGGATGGATGGATGGATGGATGGATTCTTTTATATTAAATAATTAAAATTATTCATGGCGTTTAGAACACCATCATGTAGGGATTTAAATAATATATCTTTATTTCAAAATCAACACACAAATGTATAAAAACATTAAATCTAAAACTCTTTTTTTAATCATGCCTACAGGAAGCCCTGACCACTTACAGCCGTGTAAATCTCCACATGCCACTTCTGCCGCTGAATTTTGATGGAGGTGACACAGGACCCAATTTCAGATTCAAGCCTAACTCTATAATCGCCATACTCTGCATGATGGACTGTAATCGGTGATCCGGCTCAGGGCCAGAAATTGAGGTCCTCATTTTCCTCCTCTGGCTCGGGTGCGGGACCTCCTATTGTGTGGTAGCCTGTGCCTTTTATATTCCCTGTGCAATAGTCTTCAGGTACTTTTTAAATACAAAAACAATTCAGTAAAGCGCATACCAACAGTCAATTTTGACAGCATTGAATATTGCAAAAAAAAAAAGTTAAGAGGGATATTCCCTTCTAACAGTCATGGTAATAGCTCTCCTTTATCTGTCAATTATTATGCAGTGATAACGTGTTGTAATTTAAAAGGTTCTGGAAAATAAACTGTCAGATCTAATCCAAAATCAACTTGTTTGTACAACCCCAATTCTGAAATAGTTGGGACGAAGTGTAAATTGTGAATAAAATCAAAATGCAATGACTTTCAGATCACATAGCCATTATGTTATTTACAACAGAACATAGATAACATTTCAAATGTTGAAACTGAGACATTTTACATTTTTAACCACAAAATGAGCTTATAATTTTCTGGCTGCAACGGGTCTCAAAAAAGCTGAGACACAGGCAAAAAAGGGCTAAAAATGAGTAATTAAGTTAACTGGCATCAGGTGTGTAACATGATTGACTATAAAAGGGATGTCTTAGAGAGGCTAAGTCTCTCAGAAGTAAAAATGGCCAGAGGCTCTCCAACCTGTGAAGGCTTGCGGGAAAAAATTGTGGAATACTTTAAAAACAATGTTCCTCAACGTTAAATTGCAAAGGCTTTGAAGGTCTCATCATCGACTGCGCAAAACATCATCAAAAGATTCAGAGAAACTGGAAAAATCTCTGTGCGTAAGGGACAAGGCCGAAGACCTTTACTGGATGCCCGTGATCTTCGGGCCCTCAGATGCCACTGCATCACTTACCGGCATGATTCTGTCATTGACATTACTAAATGGGCCCAGGAATACTTCAAGAAACCACTGTCTGTAAGCACAGTCCGTCGTGCCATCCACAGATGCCATCTTAAACTCTATCGTGCAAAAAGGAAGCCATTGTTGAGCATGATCCAGAAGCCCTGCCATGTTCTGTGGGCCCAGGCTCATTTAAAATGGACTGTAGCAAAGTACAAAAGTAGCAAAGTGTCCTGTGGTCAGACGAGTCCAAATTTGACATTCTTGTTGGAAATCATGGGCGTTGTGTCTTCCGGGCTAAAGAAGAGAAAGACCACCCCTCCTGTTATCAGCGTTCAGTTCAAAAGCCAGCATCTCTGATGGTATGGGGATGTATTAGTGCATATGGTGTGGGACACTTGTATGTTTTACAAAGCACCATGAATACTGAAAGGTATATAAAGGTTTTAGAGCAACATATGCTCCCCTCCAGATGACATCTATTCCAGGGAAGGCCTTGTGTATTTCAGCAGGACAATGCAAAACCACATACTGCAGCTATTACAACCGCATAGCTGTGAAGAGTCTGTGTGCTGACCTGGCCTGCCTGCAGTCCTTATCTTTCACCGATTGAGAATATTTGGTGTATAATTAAACAAAAAGTCCGTCAAAGGAGACCCAAAACTCTCCAGCAGCTGAAAGCCTGTAGTGGGATCAAATTCCAATGGCTAAACTCAAGAAACTTATCTCCTCAATGCCCAGATGCCTCCACTCTGTGTTAAAAAGAAGAGGGGATGCTACACCATGGTAAACAGGCCCCTGTCCCAACTTTTTTGAGGCCTGGAGCAGCCATCAAATTTGAACTGAGCTCATTTTGTGGATAAAATTGTAAAGGAGGTTTTGCAGGGTACAGGCAAATTTGTACAAAATTAATAATGGCCGCCAAAGTTTGATGCTTACATACACAGTCTTCTAGGATCTGTCTAGGGATGCCCAACAGCATCAGCAGACACTGGAAAAAAGGCTTAAGTCCAAACTGATCAAGAGATATCAGCTAAAACATGTTTTTGCTATTTATAGCGCCCCCCAGAGGTCAAAAGTAACGGTATTTTTTGAACCTCCCCAGGGGCAGATCTTGAGGCCATGTACCAAGTTTGGGGTTGATATGTCTAAGTGTTGCTGAGATATGACCTCACATCCTGTTTGGCGGCTTTTTTTTCTAAATACAGGGCTCCAATTTTCGTCGTCCAGATCCATGTTACCGGTCTCGCAATTGAACGACACTCGCACATTATTTAGCCAATTATATGAGGCAACTTTTATGAAAATATCTTAGGTGTGTTTTAATAGGAACCTGGTTGTTTTTTAAGATGAACTTTACGTTTTGCGTCAATTTTGGTCAAGACAGATGCATTTTTCAATGGAAAATTGTCTGAAACTTCTTCAGTTTTTCACATATATACTTATGTTTGGTATCAAAATGTCCATCATGTTGTTGTGTAGCCATTAAAAATCATCTGGTTTTTCAGAACAATCATTTATGGGTTTAAAAATGCACTTTTCGAGGCCTTGTCCCACAAAAATCTTGAAATCACTAAATAGGTCACAGTTCACTTCCTGTATGCAAATTTCACATTTCAAATCTATTTTCTGGACAGTCCCACAAGTAGGTACATATAACCAGAAGATGGTTCAAATTGGGCTGTGGGCAAATTTGCCTATACCCTGCAAAACCTCCTTTCTCAGTTTTAACATTTGCCATGTTATCTCTGTTCTATTATGAATAAAATACTGGCTGGTGTGATTTGAAAGTCATTGCGTTTTGATTTTATTCATAATTTACACTTTGTCCTAACTATTTCGGAATTGGGGTTGTAATTGCAAGACTGTTTTAACAGTAGCATGACTCAGCAGCAGTTTTGATGTATTTTTCCAATTGGTCCATAGGGTGGCTGAGGAGTTATGTGCTACTGCCCCTAAGGTGAGCCACCTGCCAACAACTCTTGAGAATCAACAGGAGATAGGAGAGGCATTCACCTTACCTGGGCCGACACCCTGTCTTCAGGAATGCCTATGGGGAAATTGATTGATGCCATGTCCACATTAAGGCACCATTCACAAGACAATTCTCAATGTTATTGCAACTGCAAGCTGTATCTGTTCATTCAAATGCAAGCTGTAAAGTTGCCTTCAATATAGCGGAAAAGATCAAATTGAATCCGTTGAGTTCTCTTTTTCAAAATTTGTCAGTTAGTTAACTCTGTCCCTTAAAGCTTAAAACGGATGCTTCACAAGCACAGCAGTCCAGGACCATGAAATACAGACTAGGCATGCACCTACTCACATCTCATGTCCTAACAGTTCTGCAGTTTGCTCACCTTATTGGTACAACACTTTTTAGTCAATAAAATTCTATTTAGGCTATGTGTCATGTGTGCAATTACTTAAAACAGAAATCAGTTCTACCACTTCGCTTTTTTCAATATCTTTATAACTTTATTTGATGAAAACATCAAGCAAGCTATACATTTTAATGACAGTTAAACGATTATGTTAGTTGCTTGAAGGCCTTGAGGCCAAAAACTGCTCCAGCAGACTGAAAGGCCTCTCAGAGCATTCTGCCAGCTCTTATCTCCTCCAGTCTTCTCTCTCTTTCTCCCCAATTTCTAGCTCAAATAACTCAGCCAGGCTTTGATGGCGTTTTCGAGCTGACACCCTGGCCTCTGTACTGGCATCTTCCTCTCCTTCTCCAACTCCTTCCACCTGCTCTGCCTCTGATCCTTCACTCCTCTGGCTGAGGTAAAGTGGCCCGCACCACAGGTGGTGAAATGGCGTGGCTACTCCCCAATGCCTCATTCATTTGGGAGTATCAGAGCCAGGATGCAGTTGTGGTCTCACTCCTATCTGTTCTACTACCTGTCGGGAGGTCTTTCAAAGTAAAAAACAAACATCCCAAGTTGACTTAAAAAAGCACAACATAAAAAGGCAACCTGAAATGTTTA
Organism: Gymnothorax javanicus; assembly: GCA_029692085.1. Lineage (NCBI taxonomy): Eukaryota > Metazoa > Chordata > Actinopteri > Anguilliformes > Muraenidae > Gymnothorax > Gymnothorax javanicus. The sequence goes on from CM056196.1 coordinate 74,660,242, forward strand.
GATTCATTTTTGTGATACAACACTGAAATAACGCACTCGACCTTGCTATCTCTTTTTATAATGGAGCCGAGTCTCATCCCGACGCGTCATATAGTGACGCTTCCTGACCAAGAGTCAATATACGACACAAAAGGGACTTTTGCTGTCCTTATTAGTAAGTGGAATTGTGGGATCTCAATAACGTGATCTCCTTTCTTGTTGAAAAGGATGGTTCTGTGTACCCTATGCTAAAAGAGGTAAATTAGGAAGCACTGAGAGACTTTTCCTTAACATTTAAAGAATTTGAATGCACTTATCATGGCTGCCACGCAATTATTTCCAGATCATTTTTCAAAAGTAAGGAACTTTCCTAGGCAAAAAAGACAATTTGGATGCAGTCTCTGTGAATTAAATAGCTGCCTGTATATTTCTACATTTTAGCTAGCTAGAGTAACTGAGAAATGGAGTGTTGGCTAACTTGCTCAATTAATTAGCTAGCTAGCAAGCTAGCTGACAGTTGCGGTCAATAAAACAGCTGCCACGTTTATAACTCCAATTCCAAAAGAAGTTGGTATGCTGTGTAAATTGTAAATAAAAACAGAATGCAATGATTTTCAAATCTCATAAACCCACATTTTATTCACAATAAAATATAGACAACATATCAGATGTTGAAAGTGAGACATTTTACCAGTTCATGAAAAATATTAGCTCATTTTGAATTTGATGGCAGCAACACGTCTCCAAAAAGTTGGGAGAGGGGCAGCAAAAGGTTGGAAAAGTAAGTGGTACTAATAAAAAAACAGCTGGAGGAGCATTTTGCAAATAATTAGGTTAATTGGCGACAGGTCAGTAACATGACTGGGTATAAAAAGAGCACTTTAGAGAGGCACAGTCTCTCAGAAATAAAGATGGGTGGATATTCACCAATCTGTGAAAAACTGAGTCTAAAAATTGTGGAACAATTTCAGAAAAATGTTCCTCAAGGCAAAAAAAAAAAAAACGCCGCCGTCTTCTCTGGCCAAAGTTCATTTAGAATGGACTGAGGCAGAATGGAAAACTGTTTTGTGGTCAGATGAATTAAAATTTGAAATTCTTTTTGGAAACCACGGACGCCATGTCGTGCGGTCTAAAGAGGAGAGGGACCATCCAGCTTGTTATCTTTGCGCAGTTGAAAAGCCTACATCTCTGATGGAATCAGGTTGCATTAGTGCCCATGGTGCGGGGAGCATCTGGAAAGGCATTATCAATGCTGAATAGTATATAGAGGTTTTACAACAACATATGCTCCCATCCAGGCAATGTCTTTCTCAGGGAAGGCTTGCATATTTCAGCAAAACAATGCCAAACTACATGCTGCATCCATGACAACAGCATGGCTTTGCAGTAGAAGAGTCTGAGTGCTGAACTGGCCTACCTGCAGTCCAGACCATTCACTAATAGAAAACATTTGGCTCATCATAAAATGAAAAATCCAGCAAAGAAGACCCAGGACTGTTGAGCAGCTAGAATCCTACATCTGACAAGAGTGGGACAACATTCCTCTCCCAAAACTTCAGCAATTGGTCTCCTCACTTCTCAGACGTGTACAGACTGTTGTTAAAAGAAGAGGTGATACTAAACAATGGTAAATATGGCCCTATCCCAACTTTTTTGAGATGTGTTGCTGCCATCAAATTCAAAATGAACTTATTTTTTTGGGGGGGAATTTTTCCTTTATTAGATAGTCATACAGTGTAGAGAGACAGGAAAGTTGGGGAGAAGAATGGGGGTAGACAAGCAGCAAATGACCCGAGCCGGAATCGAGCCCGGGTCGCAGTGGGAGGGACACAGCCTTTATGGTGCGCGTGCTTTACCAATGAGCCACCGGGGCGCTCCAAAATGAACTAATATTTTTAATGAAATGGTAAAATGTCTCACTTTCAATATCTGATATTCTGTCTATGTTCTATTGTGAGTAATAAGTCGGTTTATGAGATTTGCAAATCATTGAATTGTTTTTATTTACAATTTACACAGCATCCCAACTTTTTTGGAATTGGGGTTGTAACTGCACAACAAAACAAATGGGAAAACCGATGGGCAGAAACAGAAGTCAATGTTTGTGACAGAACTGTAAGGAACTGACCTGATGAAATGGCATTTACATACAGAAAAGCCAAACGAAAACTAGCACTAACACCTAAACAGAAAAAGCAAGATTACAGTGGGTTAAAGAGAAGAAATCATGAAGTGTGGATGATTAGCTGAAACTGATACTCAGTGATGAATCATGAATCTGCATTGGCCAAGGTGATGACGTTGGAACTTCAGTCTTGTATCGTTTTAATGAAACATATAAACATAAAAAATTTCCCCATTCATCTATGAAATTGGGTTGTCGAGTAAAGGAGCAGGGGAGATGGCAATCATTACCTCAACAGTCAATGCGAAGGTGTAAATTGAAATTTTGGACCAATTACTGATGCCATAAATAGAAAATAGGCATGGTGATGATGAAGTCATTTCCCAGGATAATAATGCATCTTGCCACAGCAAAGACTGTAAAAGCTTTTTTCCATGAAAGGCATATCAACTCAATGACATGGTCAGCAAACTGTATCTCAGTCCAATTGAAAATTTATGATGAAAATAATAATAAAAAGAAGTCCATGACAAAGCCCCATCCTACAAAGCTGATCTGTCAACCGCTATTGGAGATATTTGGAGCTAGTTGGATGGAGACTGTTGTTTGTCATTGGTGAATTCCAGGCCTCAAATAATTCAGGCTGTCAGAAAAGCGCGATGAGGAGCAACAAAGTACTAATGCTGATTTTGTTGTTGTTGTTGATGATTCCATACTTTTTTCTACCACTTGATTGTGAAAAATATGCCATTCATTTAAATAATTTAATCTATTTTTTTTGCGGTGTATTTCATGAAGCCTGAAAGTTAAGCCAATAAATAAAAATGGTTCTGCGTCTGCTATTTTTCTGTTTTGATATGAAGTCAAAAAGCTGGATGAGCATCCTCTATGTGTGGTGATTCCATAATTTTTGCCAGGAGTTGTAATCCATTCCTTTCCGAAAGTCATTTGAAGGAGGGAACATACGGGCTATGACGGTCTGTCAGATCGGCTGAGGAGAGGAATCACGTTCTGGTTTTGCGTGCGTGGCGAAGGCGGAACGTATGACGTAGACTGTTGGACTCAGAAGGTTTTATTGTTCCTTATCGTCGAACACAATTTTAGAGGCTGGCAGAGCCTAAATATTCGGAATATCCACCGTCTTCATACCGGGGTTTGCAGGGGAGAGAGTTACAGTACGAACGCAAAGTCGGATAGACACAGTGTCCTGCTGCCATGGCATATGCGTACCTCTTCAAGTACATCATAATTGGGGATACGGGTAAGGCAATGTGTCGATGTGTCAAGACTAAGAGAAGAGGCGAACAACTTACTTCTTGCGAGCAAGTTATTTAGCAATCTGGTTATATGCGCTAGCTGTAAAGCCTGGGCTTGTGAATTAGTTTAGTCATTAGACAGCTGCTTGGTAACGTTAGCCTACGTCACTTATTAGCTATTGTCGCTACTGAATCATCTCAGCAACTTCTTTCTGATGGGAAAGAACGGCGTGAGTCGTGTCTATAACGTTGGGTTTCAAGTGGTCGTTACAATGAGTGAAACATTTATTGCTACGTTGGCTCGGGTGGCCAATTCGTTATTACGCAGGTGTTTGACAGCGGTCCCATTAGAGCCCGTTACGTGTTTCGTATTTCCGCTGTCCACGGTGAGTCATGCCAACTGGATGTACATTCCCCAGCTAATTCGCAAGCTGCAATTTCTGCAAATATCACGAGCTAACATTTTAAAACGTGCCATTTACTTATGAATTGGAGAATGGACCACCTAGCTATTGTGTTAGGCCTTTGGAAATGGCGCTTAATGTTTACGTCAGCTCACCTTACACAAGGTAGCTAGCAAGCTAAAAACACCTGCTATCAAGAAATGCCCGGCTAGTTCGCAACATTCTCCGCTCACTAGCTTGCTTGCTAAGCTTCTCAAACAGTATCTGATGAGGCCAACAGTGATTTTGGGACCTGGTCCGCCTAGTTGGCACAGTACCTTAGTTGGTTGTGTTGCCACCAGTGGGTAGCGATTTTTCATCACCGTAAGCTAACGTTAGGCTACCTGGAGAACACTGATGGCTAGCTAGATTGACAGTTGGCCTTGTGATGACAGTGGTAGCATTAATGACGTGATGCTCATTAAACTAACCCGCCTCTTGGCCCATCTTTGGTTCTCAGTAGTTATGGCTAGTTTTATGTAACGTTAGCTCGCTAGCTTGCTGGTTTAATGAAAATTTGTCTTGGCTATGTAAAGTTACGTTGAGTGAAGTTCGATTGCTTGCTATCAATGTAACAAGACGTTAAGCTAACGTTAACATTAGACTCATATCCGGGGTGCGCGTTTTAGAAACCTGTTGGAACAGTAACATCAGCAGATTTTATGCCAAACGTGAAGGCTCTTCGCTTGTGAAAATGCTGTCACAGTAGATGGCAGCAGTGCTGCCACCCATGCTGGTGCTACCAAATGTTTCGCGCAGCAGTGTACGATACCATGGTAACAGTTCCTTGCCATGCTATGTTATCACAAGTGTTCTTTCTTTGCCATCACATACAACGCCACGTCGGTGTACAAATTCTAACAGTCATCCTCCAAACTTTCTCGACTATGAGCCAGCTAGCCATATAGCGATGTTCACGATGACGTCAATGTTTTGATACGTCGTTGGCAGAAAGGCTCATCTTTAACTAGTAGATCTCCGTCCCCATAGGTACTTAAGAAAACATCTAAAATAGCGATGCCAGTCAGCTGTTGTGTTATATGTTGTACCAACAGGTTCGCTAAGGGTTCAGGAATCACGTTTTGAGGGTTTTGACGACATTCCCGAGCTGACCGCATTCCATCGAGTAAGTCAGAAAACTGACTTGGGGGGTCAGTGGGGTTACCTCTGGCTTGAGTAGCTTTTGTTATCTATTGCTAGCAATACTATTCAATATCACCTCATTACGCGGTATTTTGCATGTACAGCATTGTAACAACTTGTCCACCGATAAACGTTGTATAGTACTGTGTCAACGACTGATCCAATGAAACACAAGTAAGACAGAGGGGTTAATAAACAGTACATTACCGGGCAATTCCACATGAGAGTTGCTAAAACAGCAATTTTTAAAAAGTGTTTTATATTAGAAATATAATAGGTTTTCATGTAGATGACTCCTTATCAAATCAGACACTGAAAACTGTTTTGAAATATCTTTGACGGTCTTCTCAAAATTTATATTTGAATTTTGTAACATTTTTTTTAGCTCCAGGACAAGGATCAACTATTTTTCCAAAGCTGACAACTCCTAAAAGATATTTAGCCATTTCCTGGTATTTAGTATATTTCCATATATTGGTAGCCAAAGTATTTGAGACTGTAAGTTATTGCAGGAAATTGAAACACACAATCCCAGTGGCTCATTGTGAAATTTGTCATTTTTCAACGAGGTCAGCAACACAAACATCATTTATGATACCAATTTTCAGTTGCTTTATTGTTTTGAGTATAATGAATTTAGTAGATTATCAGAAAATGTACAACCCCAATTCCGAAATAGTTAGGACGAAGTGTAAATTGTAAATAAAATCAAAATGCAATGACTTTCAGATCACACAAGCCAATGTGTTATTTACAATAGAACATAGAGAACATTTCAAATGTTGAAACTGAGACATTTTACATTTTTATCCACAAAATGAGCTTATTTCAAATTTGATGGCTGCAACAGGTCTCAAAAAAAGTTGGGACACAGGCAAAAAAAAGGGCTGAAAAAGCAATTAATATATAAGAGAATCAGCTGAAAGAACATTTAGCAAGTAATTAAGTTAACTGGCATCAGTTGTGTAACATGATTGGCTGTAAAAGGGATGTCTTGGAGAGGCTGAGTCTCTCAGAAGTAAAGATGGCCAGAGGCTCTCCAACCTGTGAAGGCCTGCATAAAAAAAATTGTGGAATACTTTAAAAACAATGTTCCTCAACATCAGATTGCAAAGGCTTTGAAGGTCTCATCGTCGATAGTGCATAATATCATCAAAAAATTCAGAGAAACTGGAAAAATCTCTGCGTAAGGGACAAGGCCGAAGACCTTTACTGGATGCCCATGATCTTCGGGCCCTCAGACGCCACTGCATCACTCACCGGCATGATTCTGTCATTGACATTACTAAATGGGCCCGGGAATACTTCAAGAAACCACTGTCTGTAAAGGCAGTCCGCCGTGCCATCCACAGATGCCACCTAAAACTCTATCATGCAAAAAGGAAGCCATTGTTGAGCATGATCCAGAACCACCGCCGTGTTCTGTGGGCCAAGTCTCATTTAAAATGGACTGTAGCAAAGTGGCAAAGTGTCCTGTGGTCAGACGAGTCCAAATTTGACATTCTTGTTGGAAATCATGGGCGTCGTGTCCACCGGGCTAAAGAGGAGAGAGACCACCCCTCCTGTTATCAGCGATCAGTTCAAAAGCTAGCATCTCTGATGGTATGGGGATGTATTAGTGCATATGGTGTGGGACACTTGCATGTTTTAAAAAGCACCATGAATGCTGAAAGGAATATAAAGGTTTTAGAGCAACATATGCTCCCCTCCAGACGTCATCTATTCTAGGGAAGGCCTTTTGTGTTTCAGCAGGACAATGCAAAACCACATACTACTGCTATTACAACAGCATGGCTTCGTAGTAGAAGAGTCCGTGAACTGAACTGGCCTGCCTGCAGTCCTGATCTTTCACCGATTGAGAACATGTGGCGCATGATTAAACGAAAAGTCCGTCAAAGGAGACCCAAAACTCTCCAGCAGCTGGAAGCCTGAATTAAACAAGATTAGGATCAAATTCCAATGGCTAAGCTCAATCTTGTCTCCTCAATGCCCAGACACCTCCACTCTGTGTTAAAAAGAAGAGGGGATGCTACACGATAGTAAACAGGCCCCTGTCCCAACTTTTTTGAGACCTGTAGCAGCCATCAAATTTGAAATGAGCTCATTTTGTTGGAAAAAATTGTAAAATTTCTCAGTTTCAACATTTGCTATGTTATCTCTGTTCTATTGTGGATAAAATACTGGCTGGTGTGATTTGAAAGTCATTGTGTTTTGATTTTATTCACAATTTACACTTTGTCCCAACTATTTCGGAATTGGGGTTGTAATTCCATTACCATTTTGTAATTCCGTTACCGCTGTCTCTTTCTCATAAATTGCATCCTACAAAATATCTGCGAACATACCAGTCAATATAAACTTACCATGGCCTGGTCAACATCCTGGGCCACCAACTTAAGCTTAAACCTATTGCCTATCAATGCCAGATTTCAGAAAAATGCCTGTCAAAGTAAAGGCAAAAATAATGGCATTTTTTTCTGCCATAATTCCGTTACTGACACTTTCGCCTTAGTATCGCCTTCTACAAAATAGATTACCCCAAACTTTGTGTTATACAGCTCAGTAGGCATGCCAGTGGAACTGATAAAAGCACAGGCAAGTAGCGACTGCATTAGAGTAATAGATGGCAGGTAAAAATAACATGAAAATTACTCTTGATTGTAATTCCGTTATCGTGGAATTGCCCTACTGCATCTTTGGCTTTTTTGACACAGGCAGCAGCCATCGTAAACTCGGAACTCGGGGTAGGTCGAGTTTCTCCGACTTTCTGAATAGGAAATCACCTGGGTCTGGGCCTTGGTAATCATCTTCTTAAAAGGTAACAAAGAATAATCCAAAAGGGTTCCCAAACTTTTGCACAGGGCCCTTTTTCCTTTCTTATCTTTTAAAAACTCAGAAAAATTTAAATTAAAAGAAACCTTGCTTTTAAATTTGCAGGAAGGTATGATGTTTAACTTTGTAGCATTTAGTGTTCAGGTTTGCTTTTAATCTCTTGGAGATTTATTGTAACAGACATTTAAACCAGGGGTGCCCAAATTTTTGCATCCCATTGTTTTACTCAGTGCAAATAATGATCTGTGAAGCAGTATACAAGCTGCCCTCTTTGTCTCCAAACAGCTAAAATGGAGAGCTTTTTGCTTTGGTGTGAATTATTAATGCAATCTTATGCTACCAAACAACTGTCTTCATGCATGGTGCAAACATTTGCATCAAATGCAAGGGACTAATAATATTTTTAAATGATTTTGGCAGTCAAAATGTGGGGCCTAATAAAATGCCTTTGGGTGAAAACACAAAAAAACCACCTGACTACCTCACATGATTATCAAAAAACAAATTTTGAGGAATTTAATGACAAATATGAATTTAATGAGAGACAATATTGTAGTTTCAGAAAATGATTGGGAAAAGATAACTTTCTACCCTGATTAAAAAGTACAGGTATATGAAAGCACCTCCACACACCCTATGACGGTTGTAACATTGACATACACTTGACACAAGAGAAAACACATGGAATCCACATGCTGAATTTATTTTAACTTTTTAATTGGTCCTAGTTAACACCTAAAATACACTGAAAACAGGAAATCGATATATGGAAACAAAAGAAGTTACACCTCAAAACAAGATTTGCAAGCTGTCTTTTCAACAACCCCCAGACATGTTAGTTTTTTTTGCTTTAAATCTCTCTAGATATTTTCAAAAGGCTGCAGAGTTCATTTAAGATTGCGTGAAAACATCCAGTTTAAGGGAAACAAGAATTCTCACTTTATTCTACTGAATTTGTGAATGAATGTCTGCCTTCTAAACTGTATCAGGGCATAATGGATGAACATTGACATGCACTTTCTCAGTGTGGTCTTCCTACTCACTATTAAGTAAACTTCAGGGCACTCTAACTTTTAAATACAGACTATATAGTTGCTTTGACTGTTTTAACAATAAAAAATCTTCAAATACGAAAATATTTTGTTTGACAACTTATGCTTGCGTGAATATTTGCAGACCACGTGGCAATGTCAAATCTATTCATTGTCTTTAAAACCTTGGCGAATGAAAACTGTTTATTTCATCAGCTTTTTCAGGTGACACGTGTTTACTGCAAGTATTTGCAGGGCTGGCATTAAGCAAAAATAACTGCGTAGTGAAAACAATATGCAGTCTCTGGAAGTCCGTAGCATTAAGTAGCATTTTTCAGAACTGTGTAGCAAAATAAAACTTACAAAGATGTCTGTATATGCATTTTAACTTCTCATTTTTATCTCTTAGAACGTTTAGCTAACAGTACTAACACTAATCAACAAAGCCTAATGAAGACCAAGGCAGTTGAGTCACAGTAGCATTGCAGTGTTAAAATTACTTGGACTTACCAAGTGGGACCCACTTACAGCTAACATGTAGTAACCCGGTAACTGAATAGGAATTACTTAGTTTTAGTTGTTTCTCCCTAAGCCACTCACGTGGCTCAGGCTAGGAATGAGTGAATATTCAGGACTGATTTTTATCATCCATATTTTAACTGTGAAAGAAATTAATACTGGTAATTATTATGATCCAAGATGAACATTTAAATTTTAAAGTAAAAATGGCCATAATCAAGAATAAAGAGCTTTGTAGGAATTCAAGGTAAAAATACATGTGTTCAAAATATGAAAACAGCATTCCTTAGACATAAATATACCACTCTTTTTTTGTATATCAGGGATAGAAATTCAATTTATTTTTTTTCACTAGACATCCGGACTAGTAATGACCCAGGTTTACTAGTCCTCCCCATCTTTTACTAGACAGCCTTTTTTTCCCTTTTAATTTACAGCATCAATAAGATATCTGTATCTCAAATATTTTTTATTTGGTTTTTTACAACTGCAACTCATACCATTGCCAATTTAAGTCCTATTATGTTCTAATACTAATTAATAACCAGTCATGCCAATAAATGTAAGACACAGATGACTCAAGCCCTTCAGTAGAACAGAAAGTAACCTTTTCTTCATAATTAATAGCAAACGATAAAAACTTAAAATTTCAAAGCCCTTCAGTACCTAGCACAAAGAGAAATCCCTAACCAAGTACTTACATGATCTAAAATGCAGGTTTGTCAATTTGTTGGGTTAGAATCAATGTTGTCAGTGCTCACATGCTTGACCACTGCCCAATATTTGCAAAACAGTACACTATACAGCGATACAAAAATACGAAGAAGTGCCAAAATCCCTTCGTAATAACAGGTTGAAGTCCATACATCTCTTAAGAATTGAGACCATTCTCTAACTTACTCCGAATCACTCATTCTTTTTAGATTCAGAAAGTGTCAGCAATGTTCTGGCCGTTCGTCGGTCGACCCTCTAATTCCAACGCGGGACGGTCCAGATCTCGACCATCACACAATAATTAGCAGTTTTTTAAATGCAATTAGCACATCTGGAAATCATTGTTGTTGCGGTTATTTTTATATTTAATACCTGTGTTAGAGGACACCTAGCTAGGAGATCGAGTGATAACAAAAACTAACATCGGAAACTCAAGTATATGGGGACAAAGTGATTTAAAATTGAGCCATAGTTGACTTTGTCCGCAATGCGAGCACAAACATACTTACAATTACTTTTGGAAAGAATTCAGTGTTCAAACTCCACCAATATGGAATGAAATCGGTACTTTTTCAGCTTACCTTGATGTTCGGGTACCCAGAGAAACATTTGTGTAAAAACATCATGCGTGCATTCGGTCAAGAAAATTTAGAGTTTAATTTCTGATGCTGCTTTACGTGGTGGCATATAACGGCGACAGCCATATTACTGAGGACGCACTGGGTTGCTAGGGCATGTGCAGCATATGCATTTGCAATATTAAATATTTATGTTAAATCACAAACCCCTTCTCACTCATGAACTCCCACAAAATATATTGGTGCCTCCTTTTAAAATGGTTCTGGCAAATAAAAAGCCAGAAAAAAGTGGAGGTTGGATATAAAATTTATTGAGTAGCCTAGTTGATACGTTTCTAGACACTCGGACTAGTTTGAAGACAAGTTTACTAGTCTGCCGTAATTATTACTAATGCGCGGACTAGCGGGAATTTCGAAGGCTGTATATATATTTACAGTTAGTTAAAATAAAAAAATTAATTTAAATTAACGATTAAGAATTTCCTGACAACAAACACCCGTAAACAGAATATTAATGTATTAAATAATGGCCGTGCTCGTAGGCTGATGTGTGTCACCAGTCCAGTGTTTTTTATTTCATTTCATCTAGTCGCATATACACATGTACAGTGTTTGATCATGCAATTCCCCTGCCAATTCTTTGCAAAGGGTGGCGGACGCATCTCAGGTTTTGCGGTTGGTTCAGCCAATGACGTTTCCCACTCCAGTGTTTTCTTTAGCTCTGTGGTTGGGACTGGCGCAGAGGTTGGAAAATGGGGTCATTCCACTCGCTACCATGGTTTCATGGAGTCGTGCCATTAGGTTATCCATAGTGCGGTTGCGGAGGCTGATCAGAACGATATTTAAGAGACTATAGGAGCCCGTTTTTGTTCAAAACTGGACTAAAACATTTACTCAGATTATCTGAAGACTGTATCGCAAAATATGCAATGGGGATTTCAAAAGCTCGTAGCAGATTGTTTAAAAAAAAAACTGATCGCATTTTGCGATGCGATACCACTTATCGCCAGCCCTGATTTGGGTAAGTTACAATTTCTTTTATCACACTTAAGTTAGTTCACCATATACTTATAGTTTACAAATTCATTTTTATGAAATTTTCCATTTTCATCACAAGGAGTTTCTTTGCCTGATTGTAAATATGCTGTGTAGTTAACATTTGTTTGAAAATTGCACCATGATCTATTTCTGTATGTTGCATTAATGTTGTTTGACTGAAGATGAATTATGGATACAAATGTCTTTGTCTTAAAAGGAAATGGACAGGGAATTGGGTTTACGACTAGCTAGTGCTGGGCCAGGTCAAGCGGTAACAGAGTTATAAAATTGGTATGTTTTATATCTTGGCTCCAAAACTGAGTAAGATAGAGTTACAATTTTAATGGGTTTATGTAGGTCTTCCCTAGTACTTCAAACATCAAATTAGCAAATTTTGTTCATTTGTTTTATTTTGGGTCAAAACGGCAAAAAACTGGTCTGTAACGGAGTTACAAATTTGTAACTCCGTTACCGACCAGGTTTTTGCAGTGGTTTGATGCACTAGGGAAGACCTACACGAAGCTATTTAAATTGTAGCTCTATCTCACTTCATTCTGGAGCTAGGGTACAAAATGCACCAATTTTGCAACACCGTTACCGCTTGACCTGGCCCTGTTGTTCTTGGCTGGTCTGTTTTTATATCTCCTCATCTCAATATTGGGATCTGCCTGCTGCTCTTGTTATCACCATTAACATGGAAGATTAAGAGAATACCCTTGATAGAAACTTGTGATAGGCTGGCATAGCATTTTGGTTATGCTGTTTTGCAAGTTGGGTTTAGTCATTTTATTTTTTTCTCTAGCCTAAATATGGCTGAACTCAAAAAGGTAAACAGGGTAATTATATGAGATTTGGATTTCTGGGAAAATAAAATTACTGCAATATTGTGACCTGAAATCTGTATTGTAATGGTTCATCTGAATCAAAATGTTTTTTGTTTACTAAATTGAAAATGAGCTCCACTTCAGTTGCCATTTCATACCCGTACACACGTTAAACACATTTGGGTCCCTATTGCGACATCTTTAGGATATCTATGACAAAGTGTTGCTCAACTTGCCTGGCCACAAGTGACTGCTTGTGGAGCACAAGTGTCTTTGGGTGTCCTAGCACTGCAGTTCATGTTGCAGTTTAGTTGCCCTTTCTTAGTAAGGGCAATGATACTGCGTGACTCATAGGTTGAGTGCCAAAGCTCATGACCATGGACACTGGGCTGTCAGTTCTGCAGAATTTCAGGATCTTTCCAGATGGATATAGCACACTAACAGCTCGATCACAGTGTGGTGTTCTATGCGGACTGTATTAGAACAGCTGTAACTCCAGGAAAGGAAGATTGATGGTAATTTGCATTCAAGGTTGGCTTGCTCATTAACTTATGAATTAAAAGGCCAGCATCATTTCTGTGAAATAACTTGTCCCTTGTAGCAAGTGCTCTGTTTGATTCTGTTGGTTTTGCTTCATGTTATGTAGCATTGGCCTATAACTCAGTCACATCTAACTTCTCAGTCCAGTCATTAGCCAAGACATTTGAATTTGATGTTGGTTACCAAAAAAAAAAAAAAAAAAAAGATGCGAAGGCGTTGATATTTGTTGAGGAGAGAATAACCTCAGCACTATTGTCCCCGTGTGTCCGTTTACATCTTGCTGTCTTGCTGTCATAGTCCTCCACTACAGGCCAACATACCTTTGGCAAATCATGTTATTTAAATTCTGTGAGATTCCCTGCAAGTCTCCAGAAGTCTGTGTAGTGTGTAGTGTTGGCTGAAAAGAGCATGTCCAATTCCCTCATTAGATGGAGTAATCAGGTCCCAGCAATCTCATTGTCTGAATCATGGGCTTGGTGTACTGCTGGCCATGCTCTGAAATTTACAGTGTTACTGTGGACACACGTGCTGTTATTTCTTTTCTTAAGAGGATTACTTCCATCTAAAAAAAAAAACCAAAAAGAAAAACCCTTTGGTACTAGTTTAACATTCCCAGATTACTAATACTCAGGTTTAGTACTCAAATCTGGGGCACCAGAATCATTTCAAAAGTGCAGAAAAGTTATAAATCCATAGCCTAGTTTATCCCAAAACATTATTGCTGTGCTAAAGGCCCTCCAGTCAAATCTGTAGCTTTATTTGAAAATGGCTTGAATGATCAGAAGGAATGGCCAGTTCAGTCAGCGTAGATTTTGTCAGTGTTCCCAACATCAAATATTATTCCACCGTCAGTGATTTTTGATTTGGCCAAATACATTATATGATGCAATAATTTTCTGCTACTGGTCATATTGAGGTAACAACTCTGGTGTGGACCTAGTGAAGCCTACATTACGCCACAGTGTGTGAGTGTGAAGTCAGAATTTTATTGGGTTGTGATTGGTGTATGCTAATGTGTGGTGTGGCATTAGGTATAATGCTGACTTTCTCCTACATTGTGCAAGTGAAACTTTCATGGATCACAACCACTTGCTTTATATAATTTACATTTCTTCTGAAAGAGGATAATGTTGGAATAATTCAATGCAAACATTATGTATGTTAACTAATAAAGGTTCTGTCTTATTGCACCAAAAAAATGTTCTGCTTGAGAAAGATTTTGCAAATCTGGACGGTGAAAGTGTCTGGGCCATTTCATGGTATTTGTTTTGTGTCGGACAGGACATTTGCAGGTTTTTTTTCCACCATAGTCATTACTCTGGGGAATGATTAATGAGTTTGAACTGGTCATAAGCAAGAGCCATAGGACCACGTTATATGGTAAAAAACTGAAGTCTTGATTTCATTTTTCCAGTTCAAAATGAAGCCTGAAAGTTCGTGTTGGGCAGGACAAAAAGTGAAGTGGTATTTTTGCCATGTTAGAAAACGGCAAAGTTCTGTCCAACCACATGGTATTCATAGAATTTAGCCAAGCAGTTGTGTTTCCTGATATCTTTGCTAGGTTTCAGAGGAAATTTTGGTTTCTGAACTCAAAGTATAGCTGAGGGGGGGTCAAACGTTCCCGCTTGGTCAGCGTGTCGGACAGGACACTTTTTCACTTGGGACAAAAATGACACTAGATACACACATGATTATTATAAAATGCTTTTTTCTTTCCCTGTCCTTCTTTTTGGCTGCCTCGTACTTCTCACTGTCATTCTTGATTTTTTTTCCCTTTTGGTACTGCTCCTCTCAGCATCTGTTTGAGGTGGCATGGCTGTTGCTTCTTGGCTGTACTTGCATTATAGTGATGGACCCACCAAATCTGGGGTGCAGTTTATAGTTCCAAGGAAGGTGACATGGTTTCTTTTGAGTTACGCAGACTTGTCTAAACACAAACGGGTCATTCCATGCCAAGTTGAAACACACCTGGGCCATCATTGTCTTGGATTTTACTTTACCTTTGTCTATTTGTTCATTTTGGCCCAAGTAATGGGTATATCCGATTTTTTCGCAAACTGCCCTCTGGTATTGGTTTTATGGAGCTCTCAAGAAATGGCGTGTAGGAGGTGCTTTTCAAAACATGCTGTAGAAAAACCCTTGTATCTCCGGTCCTATCACTGATACAGGTCTGGGGTTTGGATGGAGTTGTAATATGAGCTTCCTCTAGCGCCAACATCATTTACAATGGTTGTATCTGTTCTTGTTTCCATGGAAACTGTGTT
The DNA here is from genome assembly GCA_029692085.1 of Gymnothorax javanicus. Lineage (NCBI taxonomy): Eukaryota > Metazoa > Chordata > Actinopteri > Anguilliformes > Muraenidae > Gymnothorax > Gymnothorax javanicus. Next base: position 74,675,528 of record CM056196.1, read on the forward strand.
TGAAGTCGGACAAATTTGAGATTTTTTCCAGTTTTTGGACCCTTATTACTCACCGAGTACTGGTGATGCTGAAGAAGCGACGAAAGAAACTTTTTAGGTCAGATAGATCGTTGACACTTTTATCAAAAAATTAAAGCAGAACATAATAGTTTATCAGATTAACCCTTTCAAAGTTGCTTACAACAGAAAAAGTCACAAGTAAAGGGGTCTGTCCAACCCTGGGGAAAAGTTGTATCATTGTGAATTCACTCCTGTTGCATGTCAGATGACCTGAATTATACTGGAAAACACCATTGGTCCAGTATATAGGATTTTTTCACCACAGAAAAAGGACACAAGAAGTGAAAAATCTCAAATTTGCCCGAATTCAAACACAGTTTCCATGGAAACCAGAACAGATACAACCATTGTAAACGATGGTGGTGCTAGAGAATGCCTCATATTACAAACCCATCCAAACCCCAGACCTGTATCAGTAATAGGGCCAGAGATGTAAGGGATTTTTCTACAGCATATTTTAAAAAGTGCCCCCTATAGGCCATTTTTTCAGAGGTCCATAAAACCAATACTAGAGGGCAGTTTGCAAAAAAAAATCAGATATCCATTATTTGGGCTAAATGAACAAATAGACAAAGTTAAAGTAAAATCCAAGACAATGATGGCCCAGGTGTGTTTCCACTTGGCATGGAATGACCCTAATAAGGTCACTACAATCACAAAGAATATCAATATTAGGTTTTTATCTCAAATGAAGTAACCATGATGTTCAAGCGGGTTTCTTTATTTACAGCACAGAATAGTACATGGCCATGTACATTTCATTGCAAAGAAAAACAATGATTTTTAGGCCAGCTTTTTGGTGGGAAAAAGGCCTATATACTGGATTTTTGGGCCATAGCAGTGTAATTCAGGTCATTAGACGCTTCTCAGGTGCAAAGTGGTGTCAGCGCAACTTTCCTCCGGGGCTGAGCCAGGCCCTTAAACTTGGGCTCTTTTCAGCTGTGACCAACTTTGAAAGAGTGAATCTGAACAACCACTGAGTTTGCTTTCGATTTTTTGATATAAATGGCAAGAATCTACCTGAAATAAAAGGTTCCTGGCATCAGTTGATCACTCCCTCCAACTATTAGCGGGTAATTAGGATTGAAAAAGTGGAAAATATTTTTGTGAACCCCAACTTTTACCTTAATTTCCATGGCATTCACCATTGATACAAGCAACCCTTAAGATTGTTAGCCTAGAGCAAGGTTCATGCCAAGGATTAAGCCACCTTCCAGATCTGTCACAGAATCAAAGATATAAGACTTTTTCTGCAGCATGTTTAGAAAAGCACCCTCTACAGGCCATTTTTTCAGAGGCCCATAAAATCCATACCAGTGGGCCGTTTGTGAAAAAATTGGAGATACCCATCATTTGAGTTCAAATGAACAAATATACAAAGTCAGAGAAAAATCTGAGACCATGATGGCCCAAAAGGTACCTTAAGTGTTTGCACTTGGCGTGGAATGACCCAAACACACAGGAAGTAACCACTTCATTTTAAAGCAGTCAGCTTTTCCAGAAGGTTCCTCAATTTTGCTCAATGTCTTCTAATTTGTAAGTTTGGTACCAATTACATGTACTTAACTCGTCACCACTTACTTAACCCATCACCAATTACTCCAACATATTTAATGTCAGGGGCTAAGAGGGAAGTCATCTCTCTAATTACTGGCAATTAAATCAGCCAGTGGTTTCTGAACTCAAAAAGAACAGAACAGCCTTTTAAAAGCCTTAGTAGCAGTGGAAGTTGCAATATCAACCCTGGAATTAGCCATTGGTCCATTACTAGAATACTGTCCGACACGTTTTTTTTGTCCTGTCCGACACGCAATTGTGTCGGACAGGACAAAAAAGATTTTTAATTTCCCATGAGGTGTGTTCTATTTCTTTGAAAAAACCTTACTCACATTGTTTTATACCACATCAACAAAGAGGAAAATGATTCTTGCCTTCATAAGTCATTTACTTTGGAAATAAATGCAATAATTAAACTTTTTGCTCATGAATCGTGTCACACAGGACATCCAACTCCTGTGAAGTGAAATTAGCAGGGCTTTACTCTTGAGAAAAAAACATTACTTGGTGGGTTATTTGCTTTGACTTGAAACTTGTCCTGTCAGCAAAAAAAATTTTTTTCAAAAATTAAATACAACAGGAGAGAGATGAGAAAAACGTGTCCTGTCCGACACGCTGATTTTCATCATCCTAATTAAATCCTGATTTACATAATCAAGGGGTAAAAATTTTGGCCCAGATTTTTGTTTTCTAATCAGTTCAGATGTACATCTAACATATCCAATTGGTATTTTGCTCAGATTTATTTCTGATACTACAACCCCAATTCCGAAGTAGTTGGGACTAAGTGGAAATTGTAAATAAAATCAAAACTCAATGACTTTCAAATCACACCAGCCAGTATTTTATTCACAATAGAAAGAGATAACATAGCAAATGTTGAAACTGAGAAATTTTACAATTGTATCCACAAAATGAGCTCATTTCAAATTTGACGGCTGCTACAGGTCTCAAAAGCATTGGGAAAGGGACCTGTTTACCATGGTGTAGCACCCCCTCTTCTTTTTAGCACAGAGTGGAGGCGTCTGGGCATTGAGGAGACAAGTTTCTTGAGTTTAGCCATTGGAATTTGATCCCACTCCTGTTTAATACAGGCTTCCAGCTGCTGGAGAGTTTTGGGTCTCCTTTGACAGACTTTTGTTTAATTACACGCCAAATGTTCAGAATCAGTGAAAGATCAGGACGGCAGGCAGGCCAGTTTAGCACACGGACTCTTCTACTATGAGGCTATGCTGTTGTAATAGCTGCAGTATGTGGTTTTGCATTGTCCTGCTGAAATACACAAGGCCTTCCCTGGAATAGGTGTCGTCTGGAGGGGAGCATATGTTGCTTTTAAACCTTTATATACCTTTCAGCATTCATGGTGCTTTTTAAAACATGCAAGTGTCCCACACCATATGCACTAATGCATCCCCATACCATCAGAGATGCTGGCTTTTGAACAGAACGCTGATAACAGGAGGGGTGGTCTTTCTCCTCTTTAGCCCGGAGGACACAACGCCCATGATTTCCCACAAGAATGTCAAATTTTGGACTCGTCGGACCACAGGACACTTTGCCACTTTGCTACAGTCCATTTTAAATGAGCCTTGGCCCACAGAACACGGTGGCGCTTCTGGATCATGCTCAACAATGGCTTCCTTTTTGCATGATACAGTTCTAGGTGGCATCAGTGGATGGCACGGTGGACTGTGTTTACAGACAGTGGTTTCTTGAAATATTCCTTACTCCTTAGTATTTAGTAATGTCACTGGCAGAATCATGCCGGTGAGTGATGCAGTGGCGTCTAAAGGCCCGAAGATCACGGCCATCCAGAAAAAGGTCTTTGGCCTTGTTCCTTACACACAGAGACTTTTTCCAGTTTCTCTGAATCTTTTGATGATGTTATGCCCTGTCGATGATGAGACCTTCAAAGCCTTTGCAATTTTATGTTGAGGAACATTGTTTTTAAATTATTCCACAATTTTTTTATGCAAGCCTTCACAGGTTGGAGAGCCTCTGGCCATCTTCTGAGACACTCAGCCTCTCTAAGACATCCCTTTTATAGCCAATCATGTTACACACCTGATTCCAGTTAACTTAATTACTTGCTAAATGTTCTTTTAGCTGATTCTCTTATACATTAATTGGTTTTTCAGCCCTTTTTTTTGCCTGTGTCCCAACTTTTTTGAGACCTGTTGCAGCCAGAAAATTTGAAATGAGCTCATTTTGTGGACAAAAATGTAAAATGTCTCAGTTTCAACATTTGAAATGTTATCTATGTTCTATTGTAAATAATATATTGGCTCATGTGATCTGAAAGTCATTGCGTTTTGATTTTATTCACAATTTACACACTTCGTCCCAACTATTTCAGAATTGGGGTTGTACTTCACAAATACCATGAAATGGCCCGTCTGTTAATTTGTCCGTCCTTTCCATTTCTCTTTCAATGTAGCAGACCAGGTATACAGGTGATGGAAGTGACCCAGCAGGTCCGCTCTCTTGTATTCATGCTGTGCTTTCATCCAGTGTTTGCCCCAGAACGAGCTTTGTGTTCTTCACAGGCAAGTTGTTACAGGTAGTGCCATGATATAGGTAATGCTTATTCGCACCTGTGGGCTTTTTCTGACATGCTCACGTGTGTTGCTTTTTTCTGAAATGAGGCATTTTCAATTAGGCTTTGTGTTGTGGTTCAATCTGAAAACTGCTGGTTTGTGTGGAAGAACACTCCTGAACCTAAAGTTTCAAATCCTGCTGCAATGTCCTCTTTTCAGTTTTCGTTAGTGACACAATTACCTGGAATATGTTTGTTTTCTCAGGAGCACTTACTCAGCTCTTCGGAAGGACCTCGATATTTTCAGGATTTCAACTGGGTTCATCATTATTTCTAGATTAGCTAGATTATTTTTCAAATTTGTCTCCTCACGAGTTGTAGGCCTAGCTTTATTATGCATTAATTAGAAAGAATGAATTCAACTGACTGTTCTCTTTTTTTTGTCAAAAATGCTGTGCTTTTTATGTTTATTTGATTTCCCCTGACATTTAAATACAGGTTTGCAATTTATTATGGTCTATACTTAAGTCTTGTGCCCCTATGTGAACTATGAGTAAAGTGCGTTAAGTAGGAAGTTAAATGCTTTGCTTTTGGGAAACTAAGATGAAGAGAACACAGTTGGCGTTACCGTGTTATGATGGAACCCACTTATGTTCTTGCAAAGACACGCCCCTCCGGAGCTTTGAAGTGCCAGGATTGGCATGCTGTTCAAGCGGTAGGATTCCAATCCTAGAGCTAAATGGCTGGCTAATCCTGGCGCTTGGATGACTGGCCAATCCTAGTGCTTGAATGCTCTGGAGGAGCGTGTCTTTGCAAGAACGTAGGTGGGTTCTGCAATAACGCGTCATTACCCAGTTATGACCGATAGTGCTGTGCTATATCGTATTGCAGATGATAATACCAGTATGACTTTGTTCAGAAAAGAAAGTGTCGTATCGCATAGGAATGATATGCAGCATGATGACATTTTGACTAGGGATGTAACAGTACTCTTATTCGTGCCAAATTGTTTGGAACGGCACATTTGGTCCGGTCCATGTATGAACCGGAAAGGTGTAGCTTTGAGGATGCAGTGCGGGGCGGAACAAAAATAATGTGCGAAAATTACTCTGACTTCTCAAAGTTGTTCCTCCCCCCCTTTGGTGACAGACAACTGGAATTTGTTGAAACAAGCCTGGCAATTGGGTCATTCCATGTCAAATGTCTGGATGGCTCCCACTTGACCATCTCAGATTTGGCTGAAAAAATTCCAGCGGGTGCATTCACCTCCTAATAGGAGAAATTCAAAATTTTAGCTCTCAACTCCTGATAGTTCATTCAGAGAGGTTTCTCTGAAATTCGGACATTTGACATGGAATGACCCAATTGTATGGCAGTGAAGCCACCAGTGAATGGAGCATATTAGCGCAAACAGATACTAGCCTGGTCAGTATTATGCTATGGTGAATGCAAATGCCAGAGCTTGAGAATCCATAAATATCCTTCAGGGGTATCAAAAGGTTAGGTGCTTACTATGATGGCTACATAGTCTGATTGAGAAATCAAGATATGCTTGAAGTGCAGGCTTTCAACTTCAATTTAGGAGTTTTTACCCCTCAGCCCCGAATAAGGGGCAGAGGGGTATTGTCGTCCCCTTTGCAAACGGGCAGGCAGACTGGTGTCTCCGCTTGGGTTAGGAACTTCATTTTGTGTATGTGGACTCGCCTTGGCGGGTAGCCATGCCTCGTCGAGGTTTCGTACCCAAATGACCTTTGCTCAGTGACCTTGACCTTCAAAACTTTGTCCAGGCCATTTCTCTCAAGCCGCTTGGGTTAGGAACTTCATTTTGCAGATGTGGACTCGCCTTGGTGGATAGCCGTGCCTCGTCGAGGTTTCATACCCGAATAACCTTTCACTTCAACTAGGTCACCTTCACCTATCATTCAATATGTCGGGGCTGAGGGGTACTGCCTTCGCTCTTGTGAAGCACATTTTTTCAAATATATAGTCTGAAGCATGTAGGAATTAAGCCCATTTTATGTGCAGCCCTTTCAGTTTTAGGGCTCAATGGTAATTGGACAAACTGACATAATCAATAATTGTCATTTACACTTTGTGGCAGACCTTTTACAGTCAATGACTGCCTAAAATCTGGAACCTGTGGACATCACCAGACACTGGAGTTCTTCCCTGGTGATGCTCTGGCTGGCCTTCACTGTGCCTGTCTTCAGTTCTTGCCTTGTTCTTGGGGTGTTTTGTCTTTAGTTAGTGCACACTCTCTTAGATTCAGGTCATATGATTGACTTGTCTATGATAGAACATTCCACTTCTTTGCTTTAAAAAATCTTGGGTTGTGATTGCTGTATGCTCCCAGGTCACCATCAGTCTTCACAGTGTAGAGTTTCCATTTTAGTTTTGATGCAGTTTGCTAAATCTAAGCTGATAATACAGTGCTTTAAATTCAAGATTTTATTCTCCAGCTTTTGTCTAGTCTCATCACCAGTAGATACAGTGGAACTAACTCAATTTGCAGCCATACGTGCCCATATATAACCATCCTTCACAGATGAGGTAGTATTGTATTCCAGAAATCGCCAGTGTGCTCAGTTGGCCACACCTATTGGTTTCTCTTTTTCTCTTCTGGGTTTGATTTTAAATTTCAGCCAAATAATGGCTTGCTTTAGTGGCACTTACAGCTCTTTGGATTTCATATTTAGCATTACAGCAACAGATTTTAGATAGAAACTTGAAATCAACTGTACACCTTTGATGTGTTCACTTTTAAATGAAATTATTAGAGAATAAAACCGATTTGGCCATAAAACAGTGGAGCATCCAATTATCGGCATAATTTTCGTCCCTTAAAAAAGAGGACCTCTTAAAACATGCTGTAATTCCTACAATGCCCACCCTATGGACCTTTCCGACCTGTCAATCAAGTGTAGAATAATTACCAATCAGATTGCCTTAACTTAATAAGGCCCTGCCTACCTCGACAGCACTGCCATACTGTCTCATATTCAATTCAGTCATTAGCTGTGTGTAACAGGCAAGGTGTCTGACTTTATCAAAAATGGTTCTTAGATCGCTTGGGTAATGTGTAATACTGACTAAAGGTACCCTGCCCGGCAACAGGGAGCTCAATTAATCCTTTTTCCAAGGCCAAAAAAGCAGTTGGAAAAGTGTTTGCAATGGATTAAAGTGTCCCTATTATGTGACTTTTCATTGGTCATACTTGTATTCTTGAAGTCTACTAAAAAAGGTTTAAATGCGTCATTGTTAAAAACCACTTGAGTTTTCTCATGTTGGCCATTTCTGCAGTACCTGTCTGTGAAATGCTCCGTTGAGGTCCTGCCCCGCCCTCCCAAAAACCCCAGTGGACTGTGATTGGGCAACTTGATCACTCACTTGTGATTGGTCCACCGTTTGCGTGTGTCAGGAAATGTCACGCCCCTTACCATAAATGGATTTCTGCTACTGAATGCAAATGAGCTTTAGAAACAAATACTGGTGTTGCTTTGTGGGTGTAACCCACTTAATTCAAGGGAGTGCCAAACTATCTGCTTGGCGCGAAGATTGAAATGGTGACATCACCAATTGATGGAAAAAAAAATGGCCAGAAGCTATTGGGGCGTTTCAGTCAGCCCTGGAGCAGTGCGTTTCGCGGCAGAGAGCGCTTCTTCTGGAGGTGACTTCGAGTTGTTTTCCAACACAGATCTTTTACTTGCACCTAAAAATGATGTGATTCACACTACGGTATTAAAATAATGAAAAACCATAATAGGTGCACTTAAAGGCATGTGGAAGGCCTCCCACTCAACTCAATGTAAATGAGATCAACAACACTAGGCCGTTTGCTCGAAAGGTAAAGCAACTAAAATTTTTTGCTCTTTCGCCCTCACTAGTTAGTTACCAACATCTATGCATATGTTTTGCTGAGAAGACAATTACACTAACGGCATCATTGATGTATACGTTGACATACAAAGTTTGTAGTATTGTTTTTCCCCAGTGGAATTCTGCACGCAATACCAGATGTAGCTAAAAAAACAGTTCTATTCTCCTGAGAACATGATTCCTTCATGCCACCCAGCACAGGCATTCGCAACACTTGATAATTTAAAACATTTAGCCAGATGGTGAAGGATTTTGCAAAGGCATGATGTAATCTGATTACAAACTTTAGTTGGCTAGGTAGCTAGCCAGCAAACTAGCTACAGTCGGATTCAGAATGTCATTCGCTTAGCCGAAATGAGTAAGCTTGTCATCAAAATTGGTTTGTAGGAAAACGCCGAGATAACGAACGTTAGATTAATAACTCGATTATGTCTAATGTTAACTTTGATCTTCTTTTGCCAAACCACTGAAGAGATTAAGGTGAAATTTGATGGGGAGGTACATATGGATGGATAGATTAGATTGTTTGATTGGTGTAAATGTGTCCTCAAGTGGCGCTATAGCAAACAAATGATCAGAACTCCTAAAGCATTTGTCCGATCAACTTTAAATTTTGCTGCTTCATGTTAGTCAGGGTTGCTATGAAAATCTATGTAAGCAAATTGATAAATAAAGCAACATGGCCAACATCAGCCAATCAAATTTCAGTTGCCCTCGTACTCACTTTAGCGGTCACTTTTCGTCATCAAACTTTATATTCTTGTTAAAGATATGGAAAAGAGCCATTTTTATTAAAATTACTTTGATTGGCCATATGGCGGTGCTAATGAGGTGGTACAATATGTCTTGGGCAGTAACCATAGACTGTATAAAAAGATGGACGCAGCACTCTGGTCTGAAAAGTGAAGCCCATGCAGAAATCTCAAAAAATTGCATTCTATTTAATGGCCAGCAGATGGCGACGTCGGTGGTTGCAGAAAAAAGTTCAATGCTATGGATGTCTATGAGAAAATGACCCTACTTTCCCACCTGATTTTATTATTTCAATCATGATTTTCCATTTTATTTTATGGTATTTATCGCAAGTTTCAAGTCTCCTTCGATACATCATGGTGTTCATTTTTGTAAATTATGGTCCAAAATAGACTAGAATAAAGGATAAAGCCAGAATATGCCTTAGGGGCATGTCTATCCTCTGGTCCTCGTCAGATACGGTCAGATCCACCCGTAGATCCACCCCTCGCTCCTCCCTGGATCTTCAATTCACGCTCTAGTCCAATAGGAATCACATCCGGTTTCAAAATGACAGAATTCCGCTGTTCAAATTACCAGAATCCAGGCTTCCTAAATGGTATGCTGAAACCAATGGGTGACATCACGGTTGCTTCATCCATTTTTTTATACAGTCTATGGCAGTAACTTTTAAACCGTAGGTTGTAGAAACAAAATTCTTTTTTTTTTTTAGATTCTGTGGGTCAAGACCAATCAATCCATGTAAGCCACATCCATTTTTGTATTGGCAAACTTTCTGTCAGTTTGAATTGTTTGCAAGCCCTTTAATTTTTATCTCCTCCAAAGCAATGAGATCAATTCACAAAAAATTTAAGGGCATGTTCTGCATTGATATAAAGTGCTGTAAGGTAAAACGGGGTAACTTTGACACAACTTTCTACACAGCCTGAAGTAGTGCATTAGTGAACAAGTTTAATGCAGCATTACATAGGTTGGGACCTATCATGGCTTATTATTTAATAAGGATAGAATAGGCTTGTCCACTGCTGCTGTGTGACATGAAAAAGATGGATGTGATGTGTCAATGCTACTCAAGGTTTTCGGGGTAACACTGACACGTCATGGGGTAGGTTTGACAAACACAGTATTACCAGTCAGTTCAACCTGTAGGCTATGGACAGCATAAAATTGCATTTTATTTGTTTTCAACCATTTGACGCAATGGTTCTAATTTTGCATATTGAATCTCTGGATGAGGATCAAATAGTCTTTCCAATGAGCAAAATAAATCTTTAAATATCTGGATGATATTTGTCAGTCAGGTTAGCTGCTATTTCAAAGACATGGCAGGGACTAATCAAGGTGAAATTTTCAGGGCAAGGTGTACCATGCACTGTTACGTGCAATTGTTTGCTATGTGAAATTGTTTGAAAAACTTGTACAATTTGTGTGCTCACGGCTTCAAAACTGATGATTACTTCATGTTGCTTGGACCCTGGCAAATTGATTACAATTTTGCCAAATTGATTAAAACCCCTTCTATGTCAAGTGCACAAAATTGCATCTGATAATCATCTGAATCATGGATATATGCATGCTTATAATCAGAAGGTCACATCCTTCAGAAAGTTTAAGTTTGCAGCTTCATTTGTAGCTCTTAATTTCAGAATATGCTGCTTATCCTTAAACTCACACTGCATGGGGAGTGTGGTTTTTAGCAGGACTAATTTGGCTAGAGGACTACAGAAATGGTAAAAAGGTCAAAATTCTAGCACGCTTGTTCATTTTTCATATTTTAATTTTTTTTTTTCTGTCAGGGGCATGGTACCATCTGTGCTCTATGATATATTTGAGGAAATCTTTTTTGTGTGGTTAACTCTGTTTGGATAGCCCTTGTTCATGCAAAAATGTGATTTCAGGGCAGAGAATATTCGAGATGAGCCTGTGCCACCCCTCTCAATGTCAAATTGTGGCAGATTGGCTAGGCTTTTCCTCCCTAATGAATGGAAGGTATAGGTACAGTCTGAGTGTAGAGGGAGGAGAAAGACTCCTCTCCATTAAATGGGCCCAGCCCTGGACAGTACAGTGGGGAAGACCCTCATGTTCATTTTGTATTATTCCATTTCGCCAAGATCCTGATTTAATTCTTTTACTGTATTGTATTTTTAATAGTCTATTTTTGGGTTTGTACTTCATCATTAATGTACTGCTTTTGTTTTGCAGGTGTGGGGAAGTCATGCTTATTGCTGCAGTTCACAGATAAGAGGTTTCAGCCTGTGCATGACCTAACTATTGGTAAGTTTTCAATGTTGTGATTTGTTTTGTTGGTGATTTTGTTGAATAGAATTATACGATTTATCAATTACAATCATACAATCATGGTATTATTTTACCAAATGGCAACCCTGGTTTCTTACCCAAGTAGTGAAGCAAAAATTCTGAAACTTTGTCCATTACAATGTTTGGACTGTCTACTTCAACATTTCCAAGTATGATTCTGTGGACTTCATTCTAAGTATTTTAAATTCACTGCTGAATATGGTGTGTTTTGGAGGTTCGTAGGCAGGATATTTGATGAATCAGTAGTGCACTGATATTTTGTTGCTAATTTCTAATATTTTTCAAGACCGCAAAGGGGTCATAAATGGTGATCCCAGAAGAACTTTTTGCGTAGATTGAAAATTTTCCATCTGAAATTGGCCTCCGATAATATTCGTTAGGCGACTCTTATCCCAAATCTGATGGGAAATTTGCAATTGTTTACTTTTATAAATAATTGGAATGTATGTGTTGCCTAAAGTAGCAGAGTGAGAATGTAATATACTACATTTGATGAGTCATACGTAGCTTCTAAAGAAAAAGTAACTCATAGTTGACTAATTTCAGTTTCATTATTTTTTAAGTACAGGATTATATTTATGCTCATATGGATGTGTCAGTATAAAAAACTTTGGGCATTTGTTGCAGTGTTTTAAGTTATTGTTTATTTTCATAAGGTGGTATTTTGAATATTTTTTGGGTGCAACTGGTGTTCTTTATGATAATATGACATTACCATAATGTAAGATGTTGTTTTGAAGATATAGTTTCATTTGTTAATTTTCACGATAAGCAGCACTGCCCTTATTATAAGTGAAGTGACATACCCATGAGACCATTTGTAACCCCTGCTATAATTAACCTGAATCTGTCAAGATAAGAGCAAAATATTTTTTTTCCATCTTCAAAATACTATATAATGTACTGTCAGAGTGCACCAAATTGCATCATGGTAGTCCCCGGACGAAGTCGGGCGGCTACTATGGATTCATGCTTGTTATCAACGCCACCGCGTCTGCGGACACTTCCTTGTGGATCCTGTTACTGCCTGTAATTTTTGACCGGTTACTTTTTTATTTGGTATGGACATATTATGACATGTATCGATTTTGGTTGCCATGGCGACAGTATTGGCCGAATAATGTGCAGATTTGTGGTAGAACATAGAGATTTCCTTGTGGACACTGTACAGGCTGTAATTTTTTACTGATTACTTTCATACTTGCTATGGACATGCGTAATACTTAAATTAGGACACCTATCGATTTTGGCTGCCATGAAAACAGTATCGGACAAATTATTTATTTATTTATTTATTTATTTACCCTCATTTAACCAGGGAAGTCCCATTGAGATTGAAATGCGCAACTAAGGGGAGAAGCGGGCTTTCGGGGGCTACACCCATCTGGTCGCGGCCGACCGGATTGTCTAGTTAAATTTGTGCAGTGTTGCTGTTGAAACTTCCATAGTTTCCATGATACTGATGCTTGAGGTTGATTACAGAACAAATCTCATTGAAAAAATCCAGATTTTGGCTGAAGATTTTTGTCACCTAGAATGGGCATACAATTGATTTATTTGCAGTTTTAACAGTGCTCCAATATGTCTTTCAGCTCTGAAAATTTCGTTCAGCAATCTCTATTACACATGAAGTTTTGAGGGCTCAATAATGCTAGAAAAAAATGACCTGAGAAATTTTGACCAACCCTCGTCTAATTTTAGAGCCTGTAACTCAAAAAATATTCACCAGATCAAAGTAAATTTGGCAAGGATTCATTAAATACACTGAAGTACTCGTACTAGAAAAATCTGATTCTGAAGAGGTCATAGTTTTGTTTCAAATAAGTGATATGTACCAAACATTGGGATCAAAGTGTATTATTATTTCATAAAACAGAACCAAGTGACATCAATATTTAGAAAGTTGACATTGATAAAATGCACACATATGTAACACAAGTTAACTTTTTTGTGTGTCCCTATCAGGTGGCCATTTTTACATTTCAGTCATCTGTCTTCCTCATCAGTGTCATCCATTTCTTGTGTCATTTATGTTGTCAGTATTGACTGATTTGTGCATGCTTGAAGTTTGCATAGGTCTGTGCAATGTAATCCATTTTTTTTATGCGCACACACAGGCTGCATTTTCACGAGATCTATGGCAAGATCACTATCTGGATCTGCAGAGTCAAGTTTCCATCCATGAACTCATGGATTGGGTATTTCTGGTGAATTCTGAAGTGCAGATTTCCATATTTTGGCTTGATAATTTGCACGGAAGCAATGTTGGTAGAGACGATCTGCACGTGGCGGGATTTGGTGCAATTCCAGCTTTCCCGTCTTGGCTCAAAACAACGTGCACCTTATTTCATTGGTGCTGTACATCCCAGGTTGGTTGTTGTATGTTAAGCAGGTAAATTCCTCAGTGTTTTCATACACTTGAGGTGCAAGAGTCCAGCCTTGCCCAAGTGTGTTGAAAGTGTCCATATGTACCTATGAGGACTTGAGAAATTTCAGAGGACCAATTTTTCCACGACCGCCAGAGGCAATTGTTGTGTCACAGCCTATGAAGGCGAACTTAGAAGAGCATGCAACATATTCTTTCCCATTGCATCAAACAATTATGCGATATCTGTGTACTTCGCTCGAGTTTTAGTGCCACTTTTGACATTCACATTGGTTGGAATTTGGGATTTGAAGGCCAGACGGAGAATAAAGACATCAGTGTCATCTGACACCACAACAATCACTTCATAGTTACCCCGCGATGCATGTGCGGCATGAAGTAGCATATGGGTATCTGCTTCTTCCTTTGAAGATTCCAGATCTGAGAATTTCAGTTCCAGAAGCTTTGATATGATAACACCACCTTCAAGTTGTGACAAAGAGGCTTCTATCATGAAGTTTCTGTCTGTGCTATTCTTCTTGCAATTCTTTAACTTAGAATGTTACATGACATTCTTTGTTACTTGCATTAGCCAAGAATTTCCTCCATTGACAGATTTTTTGTCCAGGGTTGATTTTCTTGAAGGCTGTACCAGTTGCTTATCCTCTTCACAATCATTCAGCTTTCTTAATGGACCCTGGCTTATAAACATCAAACACAACATCAATTCGAGAGCGGGTTCTTCCTTCAATTAAGATGGAACCCAGCAGACAGCTTGCCAGCCCTGAAAATGTCCTCTCATTTTCTGTACTAGTGCCATACCATCGATGATACAACAACGATATAACGATCTGCTGCAATTAGATTCTTTTGTAATTCATGTGCTAAGGATGATTTGTTGGTTTTACTCATCAAGCAGTCAGGATTTGCTCATGCCATTGGTAGTGGACCATTTTGGTGTGCTTGGACATCCTGCATCTGCAATTTCCTGCTTTGAGCCACTAGTAGCATATGGGCAAATAGATTTCTGTCCACTTTGAGAACCAGTTCTTTTCCATTTGCTGTTGTTCTCATCTTTTTTGCTGTCAGGTTGGAGAAGGTTTTGCATTGAGTTTCTTCATGGGGTCATAGAGGTTTGTGGTTGATGGCCTTATGTCCATTCCTCCTGCTCTGAATACCTCATACAGTATACACAAAATAAAGGAACCCCTTGCGCTTCAGCCCCTCTCTTGCCAGAGGTCGGTGCTCACAGAAAAGGACAAATTCAGAAGAAATGAAGGAACAGACTGGAGCTTTTCGAATCACTTCATCAGTTTATTGAGAAGACGCAGACTGAGGAAGACGCTGTGCGTCGAAACGTTAGTCTTGGCATCTCAATAAACCTGCAAGTGATTCGAGTGCTCCAGTCTGTTCCTTCATTACCTCATACAGTATACCTTCTGTCCAGCCGCATGAGCTTGTATGTAAGTTTGGTAAATCCTTATGCACCATAAATGTATAAGGTTAATGTATGTTTGTTGTGTAATGTACACAAATTTGCTTTTAAAAAATCAAATACCTGAAATTTCAACATAAAAAACTGTAAATGTACATCCCAGGCCATTTCTTCATGTTCCAATGCGCAAAATCTGAAATGCTAGATATAGGTATGCTCTGTTTTCTTAGTATTTATACTTGCATAGCAACCACAGGGTGACATATAACACGTCATTTTAAAGGAAATTGAAAGCACTTTCCAATGCTATATACCATAGGCAGATTAAAGCTTTAAACCTTTTGACAAAATAAATGTTTTCAGTCATGTAATTATTTTGTAAAGGAAGACCCCTGATTTTGTATTGAGGTGTATAAATTGTATTGTGCCATCCGTTTAATAATTAAGTTGATCAGTTAATGTTATACATCAATAGAAAGGTCATTGAATCAGTTTTCCAATGGTATATATCCCTTGTATACAAATTTAACCTGCTAATCTTGACATTAATCCAAAGTGATATACCCCTTATTAAATGCGAGCACAAAAATGCAGAAATATTTGCACTGGGATGGGTATGCAGGCCTCAAATTAAGTCATTTTTAGGGCAAGGCCACTTAGCCTTTTAAAATTGGGGCATCACGGCCAAAATGTTGGGCACCAAAGGCCAAAACCAAATTAATCAATTTTGCAAGAAAAATAAGTGATAATGACATTGTATGAAGATAAAACAGTATAAATCAATGATTAGGAGCGCATTGAAAACCAATATTTTATTAATTTCTTTAATTGTTACATTTTTTTATTCAACTTGCAGCAATTTATCGACTGAACAATCAAGACCAATACATGACCAATAATTAGAAATGATAATGAAAAAGCAAATGCCTATTGCCAACATTTATATAATTGATATGGCATTGTAATATAATGGTAATATAATGCAAAAATCCAAAACTTTCGTTGACTTTGCGGCATTTTTTTTGCCATCCGTACAGTTGCAGGGCTGGTGATAAGCGGTATCTCATCGCAAAATGCGATCAGTTTTTTTGAAATGCGCCAATCTGCGACGGGCTTTTGAAATCCCCCATCGCATATTTTGCGATACAGTCCTCGGGTAATGTGAACAAAAGTTTTCGTCCAGTTTTGAACAAAAACGGGCTCCTGCAGTCTCTTAATATCGTCCTGATCGGCCTCCGCCACCACAGTATGGTAACCTAATGGCGTGACTCTGAAACTATGGTAGCGAGTGGAATGACCCTATTATTTTCCTATCTCCACACCAGTCCCGCCCACAGAACTAAAGAAAGCACTAGAGTGGACAACATCATTGGCTGAACCAACCGCAAAACGTGTGACAACTCTTTTGAAACAACCAAAACTTACTAATCCCTATTCAGTTACTGAGTTACTACATGTTAGCTGTAAGTGGGACCCAGTTGCTAAGTCCAAGTAGTTTTAATACTGCAATGGTACCGTAACTCAACTGCCTCGGTCTTCATTAGGCTATGTTGATTAGTGTTAGTAATGTTAGCCAAGTGTTCTAAGAGTTAAAAATAAAAAGTTAAAATGCATATACGGACATTTTTTAAGTTTTATTTTTGCTACACAGTTCTGAAAAATGCTGCAAAATGCTGCAGACTTCTCGAGGCTGCATAGCGTTTTTGCTACGTTGTTATTTTTGCTTAATGCCAGCCCTGCAGTTGTCACTCAGCTGTGCATCATGCCAGACAACGGCCTTTAGCCATGACTACATTCAGAATATAGAACGGATTTTGTGGCTTATTGCTAAAGGAGCCTCGCAAACTAACCTACGCAAATCTTTGCTGTTTCACGAGCTACACGAGCACAGAAATTATAAAAACGTATTGATATTTTGCATCATCATTACTGTGCGAAAGAAAACTAGGGGTGTAACGATTCTGAATCGATGTTTTTTTAAATCGTAGTAACACCACCTGTTACCATGGGGCGAACATCCGAGCTTTCCCTTTTCCTTTATTAACCCCCGTGCTGTCCTGAACGAAAGTGCCGAACATCAAAGGGCATGGGAAATGCTTCCGGGAAAAACTTGACTGACATCAGCATTTTTCAGCTACGTGCTGAAAGGAGCCAAGCAAATGAAAACAAAATCGTCTCCTATTAACTAATTAGGCAACTCTAAGAAAAGTAAACCTGTTCCCATGTACTTTCCTTGATTAGCAATTAAATGGTGGATTCGTTTACTCTCTAAGTTGAATGATTAGAGCTGTTTATTAAGAGAACATGTTTGATTGCTGCATTTTGAAATTAAAATGGCCGTAGAACAGCAGATTTGCATGAACATGATTGCCATTGCCACGCCATTTCGCGCTACTGTGATAATTTGTATCTCACATTCACGTTTCATCTGCTTTTCAGAATGTTTTCCACCTTTTGTATTTTTCAGATGCTTTAAACTCCAGGGCGATCTTATAACAAATCTGTTTTAAATTAATCTTGAATAATGCCCTAAAATGCTACAATCAGTGATGTAATTCAGAGGAAGATTTTTTCTAATTATTCAAATTGGCATTCTTTCAATCTAACACCGTAGGCCAGTTAGGTTTGTCTGCTTTTCACCATCACATCTTAATTGTTCTAGGCTACTAGCTAAATTTCTTGATCGTTATTTAGGCCAAGCACACGGTAGCAGATTTAAAGAAGGGCGGACCACCTGCAATTAGCGAAATCTAAACTCGGGCTTCTTCCCGACGGCATTTTAAATCGTTTTAAGCCACTTCAGGTGTGTATGTTTCAAGACATTACACGCGACTGCCTTCACACCCCATGATGGCAAGTTGCCTCATCACACTTAAAAAAAAAAAGAAGAAAATCCTCGTTCAACATCGCCACATCCCAACTCAGCATTTCATCTCTCATTGTAGTATTTTTAGGAGATCTATAATGATAAAATAAAAATAAAGAGATTTATTTTCAGATTGCCCAGGATTTCAAAAAAAATACACGAGGTGAAAAACATCAAAGCGGATGAAACGTGAATGTGAGCTATAAATAATCACAATCACACGAAATGGCCAAATACGCGTTCTTGCAAATCTATGCCCATTTAACTTTAGGAATGCAGCAATCAAACATGCTGTCGTAATAAACAGCTCTACTCATTCAGCAAAGTAAACAAGCGAATCCCCTGTTTGATTGCTAATTGAGCAAAGTAAACAGGGACAAGAATGGAGTAACCTAATTGGTTATAAGGGGATGATTCTGTAGTCCTTTACTTGGCTCCATGCAGCATGTCGCCGAAAAATACTAATCAGTCAAGTTTTTTTTTTTTCCGGAAGCATTTCTCATGCCCTTTGATGTTTGGCACTTTCGTTCAAGACTGCGTCGGGTTTAATAAGGAAAAGGGAAAGCTCGGATGTTCGCCCCATGGCGGTCCAATGCCTTAAAAAACATCGATTCAGAATCGTTACACCCCTAAAGAAAACGCTTCAATTTTATGGTGCAATGTATAACAATTCTATCGAAAATAAATTAGAATGCCGTCGGTTCTACAAATTAGTCTGAGCAACTGCTGCTACCCGGGAAAAGTAAACTGCGTGAGGTTTTGGTCATCAAGCATTGAAAGGCGAGGTCTTTGATGGCCTTTTTTACTGCCGACGGACCGCTACTGCTGAGCAGTCTGCTACAGCACTGGAGGCACTGCACAGGCTAACACTGTTAGCGAACGCTCTCTCCAGCTCGCTCTCAAAGTTTAGTTTCTGTCAAGGAAAGTTATACAACCGCCGTTTTCACCCAGACCAAAAACACATTTAAACTTGACACCAACAGCATTCAATTGCTTGCGCTTAAAACATAACGTGAGTGGATTTTTCTCAAGCTGGAAGGATGTATGGTTGAAGGATACCAACCTCGCACAACGTTGCAGTATTCTTGAGTGAGTGGGCATGTCGTTTGTCGCACAAAGTGCTCAGAAGTTCAGCGCATCGTGACGATGGGAGCCGCACAGCTCAGTCGCTGAGTCGAAAATCGCCGCTTTGGGTAATTTTTGGGCACCACGGCCACTTGAAAAAAGGGCAAGCCAAACTGGCCATTTGAGTAGTAGGGCATTATGGCCACACAGGGGGGCAACCACGGCAATTGCCGCTAGGCTGTGGTATAATTCATGTGCTGCGTATGTATGATATATGATAACTAAGAGAAGCTACTTGGCAATCTAGAGACGTAGGTTTCAAAAAAACATCCTGAGAATTTTCCTGGAAAGGTGGTACCAAATGGCCCTAAAACAGGCCCTTGCTCATGGACTAACTTGTTGATTTTATGTGGAATGACTAAATGGGTTACTGATAGTGTTTTTTTTTTTTTTAACATTCTTTAAGTTAAAATATGGTCTGTTTGTTATCTGAATGCAGTTCTCTGTCCGCTCAGTTCATTTCCATCACTAAACTTGAGCACATGAGCTGGTTTTCATTGGCAAGGCAGCACACAACAGGTTTGCGTTTTTACCTGTAAGAACTCAAGAAGGACGTGATCTGTTCCAATAACACTATTTGGTTCTTCACTGATCAAAAAAATGAAGATCCATGGACATTTTGTATTTCTATAAACCTTTTCGAATCAGGTACAGTACACTGAAATGAGAAGTGTATTGGTCACAGAGTTGGTCCTTGATTGAAGTGTCCAACCATTTACATCCTTGGGTTCCTTTCAATGTGAAACAAAGTAATTTTATCCCCAGACCTTGCATGGTTATTTACCTCAGCTTATGAAATCATCATTTACCACTGCATTTACCTTGTATTTTTGGTTGAAGATGAGTGACAGTTCTTTCTCACACTTGGCTCTCTTAAAAAGCTTGCACTGATTCTGATGAGCTTCACTCTGCAGAATCAGGACTCTTCTGCATGACCTCAGTGTTTCAAACCAAGCAGTCATATTGTGCTAAACTCTGTTTTCTCTCTCTTAAAATGTAAATGAGGCTGAAAAAAACTGAAAATGCAAATGGACAAATTTCCTTTTACTATAGATTACCCAGTTAAATGTCTCAAACTTCTCATGCCAGAGCCACCTTGTAGCATGTGTCGTGTTTTCTCAACTGGCCAATAATGCAGCAAGCCTGTAAACTCAATACTGTAGTGCTGGTATGAGGAAGAGCAGGGAGTCAGATGGTGCGTGACTGCCAGCCCACAGCTCCTGATATGCAGAGGTCATTTATTGCCTATGAGGTTTTTATTATACACGCTGAGATTGTAGGCTCCTGAAATTCATAAAACACTGTACATCTCTTCATGAAGTGTAGTGGTGGTAGGTTTCAGTTCTTGTGCATCTTTGCTCATTGTCTGTCTTTTAACTTTTAAGGTCACTTAATATTGCTCATTGATTAATATTATAGTCAAGGTTCTAATTATACATTTCTGCCTGTGAAACTACCCTTGCTTCAGTTTAATGGTGATAAGCAGGACGGAGTAACTCTTGGCCTTACACTTTTTAAAAATGATCATCTGATTTGGTGCCAGGAATGTTTATTTGTTAAGGCTGCATGTATTTTAAAATGGGCATTATTACTGCTGCTGACCTACTTTCTTTTTTTCTCTGATAGGTGTAGAATTTGGGGCACGAATGATCACCATCGATGGCAAACAGATAAAACTCCAAATTTGGGACACGGTAAGTGTATATTTTAGATTTTTCTGTGCAGGGAAGATGACTTTTATTCAGGTTGAATAAATGTGGTGATGGTACTAAGGAGAGGTACAGTGCTGATCATAAGTTTACATACCCTTGGCAGAATATGTAAGGTATGCACACTGCCTGGCCAAGAAACGTGCGTGCTCTTTTATTTTGATGGACTGCCTTTAGTTTGTATCACACCGCAGATTTTTCAGGGCATTGTTTCAACAATCCCATGAACTGTTACAACATTTATTTACAAGCAGAATTGCATGAAATGTGGCCGAGATCTTGTTTTGATGATGGAAGAGTCAAACCACTCCGTAAAGCCTTCTCCAGCACATCCCATGGACTTTCACTGAGTTGTGGTCAAGAGTCTTTGGTGGCCAATTCATGCGTGTTAATGATTCCACATGCTCTCTGAGCCACTCTTTACAATTGAATATAATTTTTGATCGTCAAATATTGAGAGAAATGCTTCCTGTTCTTTAACAATGAGCATATTTTGGGTTAAAGATTGCTGAAAATAAAGCCTAATTCCATACATAGACACGAGGACCATGGCGATAAACACTGTTCTAGTTCTTTGCTTATGGTTTGATTCGTTCGGTGTGAACCAGTTGCCATGGCTATGGCAAGTTGACCTCAAAATGATGTCACCACTTTTCCAGCGTATTGACAATTTAAGAAGGGGGTGTCTAGTCACTCGTGAGTGTAGAAATGACTTATGAGCATTTTTGAAGGGATACAAATACACTTTCCAGTGATCCTAAGTTTATGTCAATGGATGCCCAAATGTAGAACTAGCTGAAATTTATGAATCTGCTATCAGATTTGGCATATCTCTCTTGATTTTCCTGTAATAGGCTGTCAAAAATGACAGTTTTTACAGAACCAAAAGTTTCATTTGATTTTTAGTTTGTCCCCTTGACTTTGCGTACTTCAGTCCAGGGGACCAACTAAAAATCAAATAAAAATTTTGGCCTTATAATGTAGATGACAGTTATTTGCTTTCCTCATATTATATTATACGGTAGAGTCTGTGCAGGCATACGCTGAATGCACAAGATATTCCTATAAACTAAGAAATATCGATTATTTAGAGGTGGATTCTGATTACGATCATAAAGGCCCAGGGCAGGGCTCCTGACCGTGACCAAAATTGTCACACATGCAACCATTTTTTGAGCACATGCAAATTAATATTTTACGTGGTCTCTGTTACGCGTGAGACCCAATTTGGGAGTAACATTGCTCCACAGAGCCAGATAGTCCCCGCAGTTACAGTCACAACAGTTCCAGACTCAACTTTTTGACTTATACGTGCACGGCTTTACTCATGAAATGAAAATGACTCGTGCCAGTGTTTGATTCGTAGTGTAATTGGAGAAGTCTCTGTCTGTCTGTATGTCCTCCTATTTTCTTGTCAGCCATTCACTTCATCTCCTTTGACCTCAGTGAAAGCATTTGCCAAGGAGGTGTAGTGACCAGTGTAAAGCTGTTTGGCTGAGAGGATAATCTCAAGGAAGGTGCAGCTGGCAATACTGCACTAGCACCAATGCTGTAGACCAAGGAATGAAATGGTTCCAAATGGGTAGTCGGGTACGTTTTGATCGGATACGCTACTGGTTTACAGCAAAACTGTATTAGGTGTCATCGATAGACATTTTTACCTCAGACTATCCAATGATAAATCTTGGTGGGGAAAAAATCCCAATGTTTATGCCAATCATCTCTATGCCGATGGAAACCTAGCTACCTATGCCACTTTAATGGCGACTGGTTACGCTACTCATGCAATATATATATATATATATATATATATATATATACATATATTAGGGATGGAACGATTCAAGTAAAAAATCCGTACCGTTCGGTTCACTAATCACGGTTAGGGGCATGTATATATTGTTTAGTTCAAGGCATCCGCAAAAATAAACGTGAAACTTAACAGTTTCGCAATATTCGCAAATTCAGTTAAGTCTTTTTGTGCCGAACCTGCACAACATGTCCAACAGGTGGCAGTAACGCTGGATTTTTTTTTTTTTTACAAGTGACACTTTAAACCTATTTTTTTAATTTTTTTGACAATGTGTGTCATGTGTCTAGTGTTTATGTTCCTTTTGTTCTTAGCCAGAATTTTGTTTGTTGTGAACAAACTGAAACTGTGAAATAAATGAAAGGCATGTTGAAATTGACAATGCCTCCCCCCCGCTGTATAAAAAAACATACCGAACCAAAAACATACCGAACCAAATATAGAGTTTTATATTATGTAATCTATGGTCACATTATACTTCTAGTAAATTAACCCTTTAAACCCTAGCCTGTTTTTTAGACCTCCGCTTAAAAAATTGCATACCCAAATTGAAAAGAGCATATCTCTGCAACTAAAGGTCTATTTGAATAATTTTGGTCTCAGAATGAAGGGAACACTTGTGAGATTTGTTCAGATGTGTAAATACCCTTGTTTTTTTATGAACCCATTTCTGTTGTTGCTCTTCTTTTGCTGAAATCTTGCAGATGCTTTGGAGTAGAGTAAAGGGGAGCATATCATAGGAACCTGTGGAGTCTCTGGTTTCATTTGAGCTATTGGTTTTGCATGTTGCATATATCAGCAGAGCGATAGCATCGAAATTGTGGTGAGTGGGTTAACTAGGTGGCGCTGTAGGGATTTTGGTGTTTGGTAATTAATTTCGTTGGTGTCAGAGTTGTGTTTGGAGCATGTAAAAATGGCTTATAAATTCTTGTAGCTGAGGTTCTTTTGTTTAATTTGATGTGCAGCATGAATATATTGTTACATGGGTAATGCTTCATTTTTAGCCGTTTCTTCTGGTGTGTTCGGATTTAAAGGGTTAAACATACTAAAATAATTCAAGTTTTATTTGGATGGTTGGCTTTATAGTTCTGTGGGTTAGTTGCACTGGCTATGGTGGCTAGGCTAGCAGTATCCTTGTTAAATAAGGCTAGCTCTATTAACTCTGGGTACATTGGTTAAGATATAGGAAATCATTGTCTTTTCAACAGTGTACGTATCCAAACATCAGAACAGACCAGAGAAACTTGTACAAATCTTTATTAATGCTGCCTTGTTGCAATATGTTGTTATTGAAGACAAATACAGTGGCTCCTTGAATTAACTAGGCGACACGACTTTGTTAATGCAAAAAACCGTTGATTTTGAGCATTCACCTACTGCGGATGTTAAATACGGCACGTGCACTTTGTTTAATGGGCTTGGGCCTTAAAATCCAATATAATCAGGTAGAAAAATAATTTTGCACCCATCGGCATCGCATATTTCTCATAGTATGTCAATGACTGTAGCATTCCCCTGTCAATCGTGATGTCAGTTGATCTCCCATAAAATTTTATCTGATTTGGCGTTTGACTGGGCAATATTACACAGCGACGACATAATTTGAGAAATGAGCATGCCGGTGGGTGCACGAATCACTTTTATTTTAGGTGAGATTGGATTTTAGGGGCCAAGCCTGTCAAAGGAAGTGCTCACACTGTATACAACACACTGAAAATCCCTGGTTTTTTTGCATTACCAGAGTAATGTTGCCTAGTCAATCAAGGCAACATGATTCTCATGTCTATGTCAGCCACTGCTCGAGGTAAAAAAAAAAAAGAGTATTCAGATTGAAATATTTTGCAAATATCAGTCCTGAGTCACTTTCAATCTTTATATCAATGCGAAACCAGGGTATGCAAATTCAGGTGATGATTCATCAGCATACAGGATCTTCTATTGATACCAATTAGGACGAAAAGGGGAAAAAAAAAAGGTTGCGCCTAAATTGCGTGCTGGTGTGAACAACTGAGAGAGTAGATAACACCAGTGCTACCAGTGGAACCCTGGCAGAGGTGCATACTCTGTATTTTCACACTAGTCTCATTTTACTGGATTTTTTATTTTTTATTTACGGGCCCTACTTGCAGGGATGGACAAACTTTTGACCTCTAGAATTTCAGTTATTA
Source organism: Gymnothorax javanicus (assembly GCA_029692085.1). Taxonomy (NCBI): domain Eukaryota; kingdom Metazoa; phylum Chordata; class Actinopteri; order Anguilliformes; family Muraenidae; genus Gymnothorax; species Gymnothorax javanicus. The sequence goes on from CM056196.1 coordinate 74,700,107, forward strand.
TTGCAAATACTATAATGAATCATGAATTCTGTGATGTAAAATGGCTTCTTTTGAGCATGATGAATGAGCATAATTAATTAAAAAAAAAAGAATATGTTCCATGTCATCGCTCATGTATTCTAAAAATGGGGAAGCATATTATAAATTCTGCCAGGGGTATGTAAACTTATGACCACCACTGTACAACCCTGCAAAAGCCTAAATCTGACTTAAAGGGATAGTTCAGGGTCATTCCATGTCAAAACAGCCAATATTGAGGTGCCTTGTACATGACACCTCTAAGATTTTGCTCAAATTTTGTCCAAAAATATGTTATGGTACCAAACAAAAGAATCCCTAGTTTCATGTCATTATCTCTGACGATTTTCGCGTGAAAATTTCTTGAAATTTGGGTGAAACGCCCCTCTTTGACTTATGTGAATTGGTCATTTCATTTTGTAGCATTTTGGAAGGACCATAACTTCTCACGTAATAGAGACAGGAAGCTGAAATTTCATGTGCTCATGCATTCTGGTCCATATATCAGGATTCTGCAGCTAGAATCACCATGAGAGATCAGAGGGGTGAGAGGAGGGCCCCCAAAATCCAATTTTTTTTTAAGGCGGCAAGTGATTTTTCTCTTTTTGGGGTTTCCAAGGATTCAGTTCAGTGAATGTTACTGTTTGAAATGTGTTTCTCCCTCATATTTTGGAACTTTCCCACCACCAAACTAAGTTTTAGGATAATAGTACCATTGGTGGAGGACTTGTGGGGGTCAGAAAACCACTTCGGACCAAAATGATCCTCTCAGACCCTGGACTTAAGACACTCAGATGACCCTGTGGGCACTGGATGATGGTAATGGCATTGTAACCAGACAAATATGCATATTTAAACATTCATTTAGTGAAATAAAAACTTTGATTATCAACCTCCTTCTATATGACGCATTTTACGAAAAAAGGCATTCGGAGACCCTTATTTGGCAGAAATTTCTAAGTCCAGAAACAGGATTACGTAGAAAAATTGTCAAAAATCAGTTATAATAACATTAATACAAGTGTTCATCAATGAACGCCTGAGACAAGTATCCAAAATTATGCAAAAAGGGACTTTAACCCCTAGTTCACCATAACACGACCACGACCTAATGTAGTGGGAAACCAGGTTACAACATACTGTCAACATGGTCAAGGTTGATCACTCCATGCAAGATCAGGCATCCCATGTTATACTACCATGTGTCTCAATAAATATTGTTGTTTATGATTCCTACCAAATGAGATATAGCTAAAGGTTAAAATAAGGGCCCAAGTGCTGTATGTCTTAAGCAAGGGTAGTGTCAATTCGCTGGAACCCAATCAGAATAAATTTGCAAGGATTCCAAGTGATGCAAGACACGTGAGGAAGAAGCAACGTGGTGACATCTGTGAAATTCATGAAAAGTGCCTACAATATCCCTTCTTGACCATCTGACCAGGAACAGGTTCTGTGCTGGGTGCCATTCCAGCATATTATCCGCTGTATAGAAGCACCTGAAATTCATTGACATAGTGCGCGCCAGTACAAAGTTGTGGAATATGACCATCAAAAAATCATGTTGCTGCTTCCTCAATTTGTAGGACAAAAGACCTGAAGGATTCTGAATAAATGGTATTCCTTTTTCCTGGTAACAACAGAATACTACCACGTGTCCCAATAAATTATGTTGCTTATGTGCTGAAACCACGTCTTGAACAATTGTTGGCGGTATGTTGTAACCTGGTTTCCTGCTACATTAGGTCATGGTCGTGTTATGGTGTACAGGGGTTTAAGTCCCTTTCTGCATCATTTTGGATGCTTACCTCAGGTTTTCATTGATGAACATCTGCATTAATGTAATTATAACAGATTTTAGAGAGTTTTTATTTCATTAAATGAATGTTTAAATATGTATATTTGTCTAGTATAAATGCCATTACCATCATCCAGTGCCCACAGGGTCATCTGGGTGTCTGAAGTCCAGGGTCTGAGAGGATCATTTTGGTCCGAAGTGGTTTTCTGACCCCCACATGTCCCCCACCAATGGCACTACAATCCTAAAACTTAGTTTAGTGGTGGGAAAGTTCCCAAATACGAGGGAGAAACACATTTCGAACAGTAACATTCACTGAACTGAATCCTAGGGACCCCCAAAAAGAGAAAAATCACTTGCCGCCTGAAAAAAAATTGGATTTTGGGGGCCCTCCTCTCACCCCTCTGATCTCTCATGGTGATTCTGGCTGTAGAATCCTGATATATGGGCCAGAATGCATGAGCACATGAAATTTCAGCTTCCTGTCTCTATTACGTGAGAAGTTATGGTCCTTCCAAAATGCTACAAAATGAAATGACCAATTCACATAAGTCAAAAAGGGGCGTTTCACCCAAATTTCAAGAAACTTTCACGCAAAAACCGTCGGAGATACTGACATGAAACTTGGGATTTTTTTGTTTGGTACCATAAAGTATTTTTGGACAAAGTTTGAGTAAAATCTGAGAGGTGTCATGTACATGGGTGCTGAGTTGACATGGAATGACCCTTCCCTTTTTTTGAAGTGGGGTTGTATGAGCTACAAGTAGCCTCTACATACATTAGATGCAGTAGAAAGCTCCCTGCTCTCCCCCAGTTAGCCGCACCAGCGCATAGTGCTGGACGGAGATTTACACGATACACTGTTGAGAACGGTCCCAAAGTAACAGTGTATTTTCGTGGCCTAAAAGAGGTCATACCTGAATACACCACTTTAATTGTACGCTATATTACAAAAATTAACAGCGCTTCAGCTGCTCGGAATAAACACAGTCGCTTTTGAACGAACATACTGACGTATTCCATCGGAGTAAACTGCGGACTGTAGCGATCAGCTGTTTGGGTCAGCCTCTGAGCGGTTTGTGGCAGAGACAGCATTTCAATGGCATAGGATTACGTGTCAAATTTTTTAAAAATCCCTATAATAACCAGCACAGCAGATACGCAGTATGTGGCTGCGTATATGCCATATCAATTTGTGCTGCAATGTTACATTAGACTTTTTCACAGGTGTTTCACTCTTTAACCTGATGCATAGGTACAGCAGTGCTCTTCAGCGTGCACCGTTGAGATTTCCCTGAATGTAGCCTCACGAAATCCTTTGGAAAAATTAATACTGCAAACACGGAGCTCTTTTAGGGGTACGGGTGGCGTATCAATCTATGTTGAGTGTATCCATGTATCCATGTTGAGCGCAACTAGCCACAGCTACAAGTCCAATATCCCGCAGAGGAATACGGTGGAAGCTGTAAGTGCACTAGGATACAGGTTTGCTTTCATCTCCAGGAAAGCAACGCACACGGACCATTTTCGAAATATTTAACGAAGTTTAACGACTGTCCGACCTCACAACCGCAGTTAAGCTGCTTGCACACTGGACGCAAAATGAATTTTTCACGCACAGATTACATTCGAAGTCAATGTCGCATTGACTTTGAATGTAATCTGTCGTGCGAAAAATTCGTTTCTCATCCAGTGTGCAAACAGCTTTACTGTGACCCAAACAGCTGATCGCTACAGCGCGCAGTTAACTACGATGCGCTGTGCGGAGGAATACGTCAGTTGGTTAGTTCAAGAGCAACTGTGTTTTTTTCCGTGCAGCTAAAGCGCTGAAATTTTTTTTAATATAGCGCACAACTGAAATGGTGTATTATTTTCAGGTAGGGTCTCTTTTAGGCTGCGAAAATACGCTGTTTCTCCGGGCCCGTTCACAATAGTACGCTGGTGCGGCTACCTGGAGGAGATCAGAGAGCTTTCTACTGCATCTAATGTAAGTAGTGGCAATTTGTAGCTCACATAACCCCACTTCAGAAAAAGTGAACTATCCCTTTAAGTTTCACATTAGACAAAACTGGCCTGTTTTTGAAATGACGATTTCAAAAACATCGGAAGTCACCAAACAGAATACAGAATTTTGTTTTGTAGTGTTTTCTCTTTCAGTACTGTGTAATTTGACTCGAAAAGAAGGAAAATATCAGAAATTTCCTTATAAATCACAAAAAGAAAATGATACAAAAAATAAGTTGTTTTTTTTTTTTTTTTTTTTTTTTTAATAATCTATTAAAGCTGTATTCCTATAAAATTTTACAACCTGAAATAGTTGGGACGTAAATTATGAATAAAATCAGTGTAAATTATGAATAAAATCAAAACGCAATGACTTTCAAATCACACCAGCCAGTATTTTATTCACAATAGAACAGAGATAACATGACAAATGTTGAAACTGTTTACCATGGTGTAGCATCCCCTCTTCTTTTTAACACAGAGTGGAGGCGTCTGGGCATTGAGGAGACAAGTTTCTTAAGCTGAGCCATTGGAATTTCATCCCACTCTTGTTCAGTACAGTTTTCCAGCTGCTGGAGAGTTTTGGGTCTCCTTTGATGGACTTTTCGTTTAATTATGCGCCAAATGTTCTCAATCCGTGAAAGATCAGGACTGCAGGCAGGCCAGTTCAGCACACAGACTCTTCTGCTACCAAGCCATGCTGTTGTAATAGCTGCAGTATGTGGTTTTGCATTGTCCTGCTGAAATACACAAGGCCTTCCCTGGAATAGATGTCGTCTGGAGGGGAGCATATGTTGCTCTAAAACCTTTATATACCTTTCAGCATTCATGGTGCTTTGTAAAACATGCAAGTGTCCCACACCATATGCACTAATGCATCCCCATACCATCAGAGATGCTGGCTTTTGAACTGAATGCTGATAACAGGAGGGGTGGTCTTTCTCCTCTTTAGCGCGGAGGACACAACGCCCATGATTTCCAACAAGACTGTCAAATTTGGACTCGTCTGACCACAGGACACTTTTCCACTTTGCTACAGTCGATTTTAAATGAGCCTTGGCCCACAGAACACGGCGGCGCTTCTGGATCATGCTCAACAATGGCTTCCTTTTTGCATGATAGAGTTTTAGGTGGCATCTGTGGATGGCACAGCGGACTGTGTTTACAGACAGTGGTTTCTTGGAGTATTCCTGGGCCCATTTAGTAATGTCAATGACAGAATCATGCCTGTGAGTGATGCAGTGGCGTCTGAGGGCCCGAAGATCACGGGCATCCAGTAAAGGTCTTCGGCCTTGCCCCTTACGCACAGAGATTTTTCCACTTTCTGTGAATCTTTTTATGATGTTATGCACTGTCGATGATGAGACCTTCAAAGCCTTTGCAATTTGACGTTGAGGAACACTGTTTTTAAAGTATTCCACAATTTTTTTTTTACGCAAGCCTTCACAGGTTGGAGAGCCTCTGGCCATCTTTACTTCTGAGAGACTCAGCCTCTCTAAGACATCCCTTTTATAGCCAATCATGTTACACACCTGATGCCAGTTAACTGAATTACTTGCTGAATGTTCTTTCAGCTGATTCTCTTATATATTAATTGCTTTTTCAGCGCTTTTTTTTTTGCCTGTGTCCCAACTTTTTTGAGACCTGTTGCCGCCAGAAAATTTGAAATGAGCTCATTTTTTGGATAAAGTGTAAAATGTCTCAGTTTCATCATTTGAAATGTTATCTATATTCTATTGTAAATAACATATTGGCTCGTGATCTGAAAGTCATTGCATTTTGATTTTATCCAAAATGTACAATTCGTCCCAACTATTTCGAAATTGGGGTTGTAATATATGTGCTGAAAAATTGAGACTAGGACAGTGAAAAAGATTTTCAAGATGGAACTCACTGTAGAAACCAATGTAATTTGACATCGCTGTCCATAGCAGAAACAATAAGTGAAAAAATTCTCCCCTTGTGATTAGAGTACTAAGCTTATGATTACAGTATATCAGAGCTGACCCATTACATGTAATTCTGAATCAAGTTATACGGAACTTTATAGGTGTACAGTGCCCTCAAAAAAAGCATGGGAACAGTCAAGTGTGTTATTTATTATGGTATATGTGAGGTTTTTGGATTTGAAGTGAAAAGTCTAACCTAAAACTGAAGTGCGGATAATCCACTTTCATAGCATTTACTATGTGGTTTAAAATTATACAGAGTGCGTGTGAGTGTGTGGGTGTGTGCATTGAGCCTCCCCAATTTTCCACTGAATGTGCAAAAGTTAGTTCACTGGTTACTGACTGGTGTTAACTGCATCTATCTGAGTGTGTATGTGGTGGATTAGAAGGTGTCATTTCATAAACCCATATCGATGGTATGCTGACTTGAGCGAGACATTCATCTACTCCTGTTTAGTGGTGGTTTTATTCGGAGTCAGTTGCCATTTCCTGGGGGAGATAAATGCAGGCTGGGCTGTTACCTGCATTGACTGCTCTTTGGTCTTGAGCTTCAGATTGCAGAGGTTACTCTCTTGCGCCTGTGACCGATAAAGCTGAGGTAGTAGCCCAAATCAAGCTGTGCTGAGGCTATCTACTGGAGGAGCCTGGTGCCCACCTCTTTCACTGTCATCACTATAGCAAATGAGGCCTTGTCAATTTGAATCCTCTGAACTAGCATTTTTGTGATTCATTTGACTAGTATCCCATAAGTTTCGCAAAAATACGGTTTATTCATAAGAATTTGAAGAGTGAAAAAAAATTTAAGATTGGACAGAACCTCTTGTGTTGAACGGCCGTATAATGACCCGTGAGATCCTCGTCCTCTGGAGCTGCTTTACTGACAGGCTGCTCTTGGTTGCAAACATTTCTTTGGCCTCTAGATGGAGACAGTGCAACAGACAGAAAGTAGTCTTCTCGCCGTGCATTGTTTTTGACTTCTTATATTCTTTTACTGATTTTTCTGGGACATTCGACATTCTTCATGTTTCTGTTACTTTAAAAAAATGAATTATGTTTTAATAAGCAAATATAGCAGTATAACTACTTATTTTTGAATACATTGAATATGGCATTTATCTCTTAACTGACATTGCTTTCCAAGTGTAGTGAAAAGAAATGCAAATTGTAAATTGTTCGAGATGCTGTTTAGCAGTTCCTATTTGGAATGGTGAAAATTTGATGCATTTTTTCCTTCCATGTGGCCTATGTCATGTGGCCTATGCTGAATAGACCATTAAGATTTTTTTTTCTTTTTTTGGGCAGTGTTACTTGAGCAAGACGTCCTCAATTTAAACTCCTTGATGTAAAGTATCCTCTCATTGTACGGATCTGATTGTATTATTAGTCTCGTTTTGAAAAATGAAAGTTCTATTGTCTCAGTCCTACTCAGGAGAGACTGCAGGAACAAAGGGGTGTTGCCTTGATCATTTTTCACCTTGTCACAAGCTTGCTGTCACCTTCTGAGTATGCCTCAGTCCTGTTTCACAGGACTTCTCAGAATTCACTTTTGTTTATCAGTATTTCACTAGTTATGGCAGAATCTCTTGGCTTGTAACTTAATTAAAAAAAACCAACATCTGCCAGAGGCCCATTAAGTGTGTTACTTGTTTGTGAAGTGGTTTTGCTCTCTAGTTGCAAGTTGCACATTTTACTTGTCGTCAGAACTCATGATGTTTGTGTTGGTGTGAATCTTCCATTCGGTATTGTACAATGCATGCAGGCAGCCAGAGAGCATCCCCACATTATAACCAGGAGTATTTGCATTATTTGATATTCACACTCCAGTGCTTTATGCCAGTGAGTGGTGGATGAGTGGCGGGGGAAGCAGAGGAGTGATGTAACCCTCTAAATTTGCATCCTTGGCCTCCCTGTAACCTTTCCTCTGGCAGCTGGTGTCATTCATCATTTATTTACAATGGGCTCTATTTATTCTAATGTCAACAGCTGCCCGGGGAGCAGGGTATTCAATTCAGGCGCGGGACGCCGACGTGGCCGCTCGTTTTCACTGGGGGCTGCTCTCCGTGCAGTTGCTAGGAGTCCATTCTGCACGCTGCTAATGACTCCAGCATTGTGAGGCCTTTCACGCAGTTGGGTTGTCAAGGACGGCCCTGGAGAGCTGAGGGCTCTTTCTATGGAGGAAGGGTGACGGCAGGCTCGACCGAGGCCTTCTCTCGCGGGCCGTGCCCGAGCTGCAGTGCGGAAGCAGCCTCGCTGCATGGGGATATCACAGGTGGGCAGTGCGGGGAGGATTCAGTGGGGACGCTCCAGAGCTCACGATCTGCTGTCTTTCAGGCCGGACAGGAGTCCTTCCGATCCATCACCAGATCCTACTACAGAGGTGCGGCGGGAGCACTCTTAGTGTACGACATCACGAGGTGAGCCTGCTCCTGTGCATGAGGCCTGCCTAAATCCCAGCACTTAAGATGCATGAGATACTGTACTCAAGTGTTTCATACTTTTCTATGCAAAGTCTGGGCTTGCATTTGATTCTAAATAATTGGCTCACTGCATATTTCTGAATTAAGTGGCAAGTGCAGGCCTTCCAAGAAAATGGCCAAGCTGTAACAAAAGTTTGTCAGATGTCTGCCTTTTTCAAATAACCAGCGACACAATATTGAAAATGTGCTACATTCCCGCAAAACTTCGCACCACAACACTTTAAAGTCGATATATTTTCACCAGAACCAAACTCAAAAAGTCGCATAGCCTGTAACTAACCCAGAGACTAACCAAATGAATTTTCAGTTGTGTGTTGCCGGTTCTTTGAAAAAGGTAGACATCTGACAAACTTTTGTTCCAGCTTGGCCATTTTCTTTGGTAGGCCTGAAGTGATGTCGTCTCCTAGTTGTTCAGTTTGACCTGCTATGGGTACACTGGATCCCGGCCTTGTCGTAAGAGTGTCGTGAATGGTTTGATTTTTTTTTTTTTTTTTTTATTGCGCGTGATGCTCTTGAGACTTTCTTGTGGCTGTCCCAACAGAAGAGATACTTTCAACCACTTGACAACCTGGTTAGAAGATGCGCGCCAGCACTCCAACTCCAACATGGTCATCATGCTGATCGGAAACAAGAGGTGAGCGGCGGCCCGTCCTCCCCATGAAGCTCTGCCCACCAGCCCAGCGCACTGCTTACAGTGCTCAAGCTTCAGCATCTCTTTGTCATTGTTTGCCCTCTGCTGCTGAAAGTCATGGAGATGCATTTTTCTGAGCTGATCCGTGAACAAGGAACTTATCTGAAGCCCTCTACTTCCTTATTATCTCTCAGTGATTTGGAGTCGCGGCGAGAGGTGAAGAAGGAGGAAGGCGAGGCCTTTGCCAGAGAACATGGCCTTATCTTCATGGAAACATCCGCCAAGACTGCATCCAATGTGGAAGAGGTACTTGCATTTCCCGCTCCGGTTTCATTACTAAGGGAACAAACTGAGACTTGTGTAAAGACATTGGCTGCGTCCGAAATCACTCACTACTCACTATATAGTGAGTTTGCCATTTTGTAGTGCCGTCCAAATTGTTTGTAAGAATTATTATCCCCTATAAAGTGAACTCATTACATCCCACAATCCACCGCGAAATGTTGTGACCAACCGATGGTCACTAACCCAGAAATACGTCCCATCATGCATTGCACACAAATTGAAGAATAATTAATAGTGCGACAGCAATTACGCCATTAACAGAGCCACAAAACAAACCGGGTAGTGTCCGAAAGCTTTTCTTCTTCTGCCCATGAGCTCACTATATAGTTACGTATGAGTCCCCTTTATAGTGAGTGGGGAATAGTGAATGAGTGAGTGATTTTCGGACACAGCCATTGTCTTATTTCTTCATGTGTCTACATGTTTTCCCTGCATATTGCTGTACTTTCTCGGGGCTCTTCGTTTTTGGTAAGCTGTTGATATGAAAACTGCCCGTACACCACAGACCTCCTTCTTAGTTCTCAGGAATGAGTCGCAGCAGAAATCCCGTAACCACAAGCACAGTCATTCTTTGACTCAGATTCGAAAGTGTGAAATGCGTAGGATTGATCAAGTAAAAGTAACATGGCGCATTTTTCAGCTATTCTCTCAACGTGCTAGGCATTCCTGTAAATACTGGCCTAAATATGAGGGCTACTTGATTCTCTGAAAGAAAATTAATTCATGTGAAAATGGTCTGGCTGTTTCCGATAAACTTGCGCAGCGTTGTGAAGTGGGTTGGACTGGGGAAGAGGTTTCAAAAAAACACTGAAAAATGTCTGATCCGCCATCGGTTAAGATTATTTTTTTTATTTCAGAGCTGGAATATTCCCCTTTTAATTTGCTTTATGACCTTTTGTAAGCATGCACAACATTTTAAATGTCATAAATTTAGAAACTGCAATTTTGCTATATCCCATTGTGGCCTTATAAGCCACAGATTTTTGCGGAGTTGTATGCGTTGGGCCTTTTTCCTTGTTTCAGCAGGTATTATTTCAAATGTCTGTTGAATGTCAGAAATCTGAAGGCGTGGCACTCATTACTCTTTGTTCAAGTGTTTTGCATCCCAGTACAGTCTGTCCTTCATCTTTTTGTAGGTCTATATATTTGCAAGCCTTGTATTGACATGCACTGATGAGCCAAAATATTCAACCGAGTCACAGATAAAACAAATAACGTTGATGATCTCGTAAGAACTGGCCTTGTCGAGGTCTGCAGACAGACCTTGTAACCAAGCAGTCAGTTCTTGTTGCCAGTGTGTTGGATTGGATGAAGTGGGACCTGAGGGACTTTGACGAGGGCCAAATTGTTACGGCCTGAGGAGTGGGTTAGAGAGCATCTCCGAAGTGATGAGGCTTCTGTGGTACCCCCAGTCAGCCGTAGTGAGCACCTACTGACAGTGGTGGTCCAAGGAGGGACAAACCATTAACTGTCAACATTGTGTTAGGCAGCCATGACTCACTGATGCAGAAGGGCAACAAAAGCATTCTCGTCTGGTCCAAACGGATGGAACGTATACTTTGGCACAAGGCATAGAGAGTTTCAATCATACTCATGCAAGGAAGTGTGTCACAACACACTGGGCGTCCGATCCTGCTGTGTATATCGCTTTGTAGCTGCAGAGCAGTCGGAGTGCCCATTCTAACCCCGGTCCACCGCTGAAAGTGCCTACAATGGGCGCATGAGCATCAGAACTGATCTTTGGAGCAATGAAAGGAGGTTACCCAGTCCAGTGTGGCCCATTCTCTTTCCATCATGAGCATCGGCTAGTTGCTTTTGCATAATTCTCCTTGGGAAGAGATGACACCAGGATGCAATGTGGGTAGAAGACAAGCTGATGGAGGGAGTGTGATGCTCAAGGAAATGTTCTGCAAGAAAATCCTTGGTCGAGGTAATTTAGTGGACGTCAGTTTGATGGAGCTGTTTAGGTGGCACAAGGGCGACCTATGCAGTATTAGACAGGTGGTTTTAATATTATGGCTGATTGGTGTTTTTTCCCTAGAGATTTTTACTCCTCAGCCCCGACTAAGGGGCAGAGGGGTATTTTCGTCATGTGGGATGTCTGTCCGTCCGTCCGTTCGTCTGTCCCGTAAACTTTTGTTTTCCGCGCGATAACTTGAAAACGCTTTCGTCAATCAACGCCATTTTTGCCGTGTTGCTTGGTCTTGTGTACCCACAGAAGCCTATCGATTTTGATGGCGCTTGGATGTTCAGTATGGCTGCCACAGCCACGGCCATCTTGAAACTTTGTATTCCACATGATAACTTGAAAATGCCTTCGTCAATCTACGCCATTTCTGGTCTGTTGCTTGGTCCTGTCTGCTTACAGAAGCCTACAATCCAGGGGCTGAGTGGTAACGCCTGCTTTGCGGGGATATTTTTATTTATATAAATAAAAATCAAAGCCTGACCGTACAAGTGTCCGCTGCAGCCAAATGTATGGAAAGGCTGTGAACGTTAATCAGATCAAACATGTAGATTGTGAGTCCAATATGGTTTGTCTACATTGAGTATCTTGGTGGAAAAATACTGGGAGTTGCTAAATTGGTTATTTCGTACGGCAGGGAGGGAGGGTGCTGGACAGCAAATGTGCCTGTGGCAGCTGCCCAGTGCTCTGGCTCTGTGGCCTTATGACTCAGCTGCACAGTTTAAAGAAAAAAAAAAAGAAAGAAAGAAATATTTCAACTTTCAGGTTTGTATCTGGATCCATCGCCTTAAAACTTAAAATTTCAAGTTAATTGATTTTGGGAAGATTGCTCAAGTTCGCATAAAATTTTAACCTGAACCTTACTTTTTTCAGGAAAAAGTTTATTTACTGTTTTCGTAAGTGAATCACTGATGGCTGCTTCCTAATCTATACTGCTCATAATCTCTCTTCTGCACCCCTCAGAGTGGGTGTAGTGACACTGTACACTCTACACTAAAAGGCTTTGCAATCAACACAATCTTCTCAAAGAAAGGGAAGAGCTCATTGAATAAATACGTGTAAGTCTTAGTAGCGAGACAGTGCAGGGCATGACAAACTGGAAGAAGCTGTTAGCATCCTGAGTTTAGCTTGTACTGTGTTGGCTTTGAGGTCCCTGCCTTTCGCCAAGAGTCAGCTGGGATAGGCTCCAGCTCCCCCTCGACCCTAGTGAGGAAGAAGCGGGTATACGTAGAGAATGGATGGACGGATGTGTTTGCTTTGAGGTGTATTTTTGGCTTGAGACCATCCTTCCCCTGACCAGTGGCCAACAGGAAGTAGATTTCTCATTTGTTTTCACTTACCAGAACACGCTGGATATATTTTGTCTCCTGGAGCAGTGAGCTTGCTGACACTGAATGAAGTAACTGCTTGGTGCTTCTCCTCATTCACTGTCATCATTTGTCTGCTGAAGATGTAAATTGACTGCTAAATCATTATCTACCACTAGGTGGCAGCAGCAAGCAACATAAGGCATCCTTTGACCTGACTTAAGAAGTGACTGCTTTAACGGTTGCTAATAAAATTCTCAGCACACTGCATGAATGATTTGTTATGTCTTTATATACATGTTTTCTGAATATATTTTAGTGCTCTGGGAGCACAGTCATTGATTTCTGTATTATTATTCAAGTCGTTCGTATCAAAGGCATGGTAAAGCCAGATTGTGCTCCAGCAACCCATAGCCTTGAGGTGAAGTGAATTACCACAGATCGCCCCCAGCCGGACTCTGGCGCATGGTGGGGTGACATTCTCCTTTGAATGTGGAATGGGCCCGCTCCATCTGTGGGAGGAGATGAGAGGTGTCTAAAGTAGCGGAGGTAGATTAGCACTCTCGTTATGCCAGATGGTGTGTTTGTTATTCTGTTGATGAGCTGGACCTGACCTGAGCGAAAGGAGCACATCTCCAGTGAAGGTCAGAGACTTTATTTGGGAATTTGTGGGAGGAGTTTGTTCCTGCCCCTTTCCGGAGTCATACCCTCCTGCGGAGTGATAAGGTTTAGGTTAGGCACATAACCGTAGCGAAAGTGGCTATGCGCACCTTTCATTTTCCGTGACACAGAACTCGACATGGCCTATGCATGAGGGCGCGGAGAGTCCGACTGTTTAGCTGCGTGAAGTGCGAGGGAGTGGGAATTCCCCAGAGCCGCACAAGAATGCAAATTCAGCTCTTTCACACGCTTCTGATAACAGGTGTACTGTACATTAGGGAATACCTATTACATACAGTAAACTTATGGGGCTCATGCTCTCGCTTGTGAATGTATGCGTTTGTTTACATGTTGGAGGGTGCGTTTGCAAGTGAAAGAGAGTTGGAGGGCATATATGAGTGCGTATGTATTGATCTGTGCCTGTGTGTGCAGGAGTGCATTTGTATTGCCCGGTGTGTATGTGTGTGTGTGTGTGTGTGTGTGTGAGAAAGAGAGAAAGTGGGGAGAGCCAGTGCTTGCACGTGCGCGCGTGTTTATCTGCTCGTGCATGGGAGTGAGGTGAGGGGAGTGAGTATATGGAGGGTGTACACAGATGAATGAATGTGTTCATCCATGTTTCTTAGCTCGCATTTTCACAGATAAATAAAAGAATTATGCATGAAATGACGAAGAAGAGCCAATTCGTATTCGATGGAGAACCAACTTTCCTTGTTGGATATGTGAAACTGTTTGGAAACCAGTGAGTTTGTGGGAGCGCCCTAGAACACCCTCTGTGATTAATTCATCTCATTAGTTTTCTGTGAATTCTCCTGACCCTGTATGATGTTTCGATCACACACTAAGAGCCCCATGCATATTCATATGTGCGCGCGCCTGCCGCTCTCGTTTAGGGCTCCTCCGCTGCTGCTCACCGGGCAGGCTGCAGTAATTGAGCTGCAGTAGATTGATTACTCTGGGGAGCTGTAAGGCCTTTATAGGTGAAAACATATCAGTCCTGTTAATTAGGAAACAAAGCTCTGGTGGCAAGTTCAGCCGTTAAACGCTTCCAGGGTACGGCGGAGAGAGAAGGAGCCCCATTTATTTCTGCTAATGAACTGCGCTTTTTATGCACTCTCATGCAGAAAGGATGAAAACTTTGCTCGAGCGGAGGCAGTCAGTCGAGCAGGGCATCCCCAGGCTTTCTTTTGGCTGTTCAGTGAAGTCCATTTTCAGCGCTGTCATTTTGCCCCTTTAATGCCCTTTTTTGAGCAAAAGGATTCTTTCGCTGCCATCTCCGCTCATTTGACCTGCTTGTCATCGAGCTGTAAGATATTGTGCATCGTGCTGTCTTGTGGCTTTAGCCTCATTTTCAAGTTTTTTTTTTTTTTTTTGTTTAATTTCGGTTTAGTGGTACTTGTGTGGGCAGCACCTGTAGCCATCTCAGTTCAAGAACAAAGGCTATAACTCTCTTTCAACTGTTTATAAATTTCATCAGCATAATGTTGTCAGCAGAAGCTGGCAACAGGTGGGTTGCTCAGTTGATTACTCCGTTGATTGCCGTTCTCTTTTCCGTTTTAGGCCTTCATCAACACAGCCAAGGAGATCTATGAGAAGATTCAGGAAGGCGTCTTTGATATTAACAATGAGGTATGTTTTCCTGCACAGCTACTGGAGAGTCTGTGTAATCAGTTGAAGGGCCTCATTTTCACCCTGGCTATGGGGAATGAGGCCTTACTGAAAACTTAATTCAGGTGACCGATGAAGATGCCAAATTTTACAGACCTCAAATGTGTACGTGTGTAGTACATCCTTGCATAACTACCACTGAGCTAATGCTAAATGTTTGCCTAATGGAGAAGTATTGTGCTTAGTGGGCATAAGTGTGCAGGCATATAATTGATACTTATATTGCGAACCTTAGTGAATACAACCACAAATCAGAAAAGGTTGGGACAGTATGGTCGCTTAAAATTGTTAACATTGATGTGTAAATTTGACCTCATGTTGAAAACGGTACAGCAGGACATTATTTGATTCTTCACCGCATTCATTTTTTAGAATATTCTTTTGATTATTGCAATATATTTCAAAAAAGTTGGGAAGGTAAAGTAATTACCACTTTATGTTGCCATTACACTTAAACATTTTGGAACTGAAGACACCATGTGATTTTAGTCTTCTAGTTGTAACCTTGCCCTACTCTTCCTGCTAACAAGTCTTAAGGTGTGCAGCAGTATGGGGTATTCATTGTCACGTTTTGTTTCAATCATTCTTTATTTGGGACAAGTGTGTACTGCAGGCAGGCTAGTCTAGCATCTGCATTCTCTTCTTACGCAACCATGCCTTTTCAGTGTTTGCAGCATGAGGTTTTGCGTTAACTTGTTTAAATCTGCTTGGACGTCTTTGCAAAAGATGTCATTAAAGATGCCTTCGTAAAAGTGCAAGTTCCCCTTGTCAAGGACACTGGCACAACCCCATACCATGACCGAGCATTGCTTCTGAACTAATGCAGGTTACAGTCTGGATGGTCTTTTATTTGGTCTAGAACACATGGCATCCATTTCCTCCATAAAATGCCTGAAATATTGCTTTTTCTGACTGTGATACATATTTCCACTTTGTGATGGTTCATCACCGATTCCTTGAAGCTCAGAGAAATCAAGAGTTTCTGGACATTGTTCTAGTTAGGATGCCCTCTTTTGTGCAATAAAGTTTTAACTGGCATTCTATGCATGCAACTATGCATTGTAGTACTTGAACAAGGCTTTCCAAAGTATACTGAGCCTGTGTGGTTACATTGTTTCTAGATAAATGATGTTTCTTGATACAGTGTCGTCGGAGTGAGCAGAGATCACATGTATTTAGCTTAGGCTTGTGCCCTTGCCCTGTTTGCACAGAAATTCCTACAGATTCCTTGAATCTTTTAATTATGTTATACACAGTGGAGGATAACATATTCAAATAAATTCTTATTTTTCTTTGAGGAACATGATTTTATCACATTTTGGGCAAATTGGTGACCCTCAGCACATTTTCACTCCTAAGACTAAAATATGCCGGTCTTGGATGCTGCTTTTGCACCAAATCGTGATTACAATCACCTGCTGCCATCAGCCATTTCAAATCACATCACTGATTAAACTTTTTTACCTCATTATTAGTCCTGCATTGCCCCGTCCCAGCTTTCTTCGGAATCCTTTGCAGGCCTTAAAGGTCCAGTGTGTAGGAATTTCTCCCAGCTAGTGTTGAGATCATATATTGCTATCAACTCTCTCGCGCCACGCAGTTCAAAGTACGTATTACAGCTACGGTAGACTTCATGCTTCAAAAAGCTAAGATCCCACCACGACTTCATCCAGCTTTCCCTCTGGCGGTCAGGTCCATTTGTTTAATTTTGGCAGTGTATATTTTTCCGTGAACCGTTTTTAAATTTCTACCGCTAATTAGCCGCGACCTCCGGTACAAATGCGCAGTTGTATCATTTTTGGACTTGCTCAGAGAGATCAGTGGATAATAGTGAATAGTTACCTAGCTCGCATATACATAGCTACATTAAATATAGCTAGCTAGGTTGGCATAAAGGCTCTCTTGCTAGCTAGCTAACATTACCGATACCGATTAGCAGCACCTGTGAGTTTATCATGTGACAGCGAAAACGCGGAAGGCGGAGCAGTATATCCTGTATGTCCCTTACCTGCTAACGTATTTCAAGATGTCGTATGAATATGGAGCGTCTACCCCAGTTCATGCATGTGCAAATGTAAAATTTCAAACCAATAGGAATACTTGGAATTGATGGTGGTGGTAAATATTCATAAAAAAGTACAAGTTTGTGAACGGGCAACAGATTTTTTTCTGGAGAATTGCAGGGGTTAGCTGAGTCTTGTGGACAGAAAGTCTCCAAAACAACAATCAGACATTGTATTATATTTTGTTATTTGTTCTCTCATTTAATGACATTGTACAGCACTTTGGTCAGTGTATGCTGTGTGTAAATGTGCTCTATAAATTAAACTTACTTACTAGACACCGCCTACATCACAACAAGTTGTTAGGGAGGGTTGCCAAAAAAAAAAGGCTCTGATCTCAATCAGCTACAGAATAAAGTGTGTACAGTTAGCCAGACATTACTAGGGGCTTAAAACAAGACCAGAATACAAAGTCAGGTGGGACCAAAATAGAGTTTTTTGGCTATAAACAAATACGGTAAGTTTGGCATAGACAGAAAGATAACCATACAGGAAAGCAACACATACCCACTGTGAAGTATGGTTGTGTGGCTGTTTATTCTTCCAAAGGCCATGGACATCTTGTTGGGGTGCATGGTTTTGTGGACTCCATCAAATACCAGCTGATATTAATGACAACCTAATTGCCTCTTTCAAAAAATGTAAAATAGACCATAGTTGGACCTTCCAGCTTGGTTTTGCCATGGTTATCCCAGTCCCCCAACCTAAACCCCGTAGAAAATCCCTGGGATGAGCTGCAGGAGAGTCTACAAGAGAGTCTTGGAATCTGAAGGATCTGGAGAGATTCTGTGTCAAGCAATAGTCTCAGTTTCTGTGGCATTAGTTCACCAACTTCATCACGCATCATTGGAGGAGCCTCAGACCTGTTATTGTGCCAAAGGGAGGCTGGGAGAAATATAAAATGAAGGGGTGCCATTATTTGTGGCATCTATATTTGTGAGGAAAATTATTGTTTCATGATAAGAAGTTAATGTTTCAGTTGTGTTTCTTCATGGTATACATGGCACGTCTTAACATCAGTCTACACATCAATACAATGATGCTTAGATGTCCTTTTTATATATTCTAGTACTATCTATCAAGACAGGCGCCTGAATTGAAAATTCTGGGGCAAAGATGCACCCTTTTATAACAACAATTAGTCCTAGCTAGTTCTCTGTCTTTTTCCTTTATTAGCACATTTTCCAATTATAGTAATAATCAAGTGAATTAAGCATTTTTCCCCCGCAAAAATATAGCGAGTAGAGGATATTTTTGACACTTAAAAGTGACATAGTTCTATTGTTTTATGAAATACACAAGTATGTATAAAGCACATAAGTTACTTCATTGTAATTTATTTTCTCTTGTCTGTCTTTGTTCATTTTGGGTATTAAAGTAATCCAAAAGTAATGGAAAGTAATCAGTTACATTACTTATTTATAGTGGTATTTGGATTACGTTACAGATTACATTTTTTTTTACAGGTAATTAGTAACTGTATGGGAATACATTTTTAAAGTAACCCTCCCAAGCCTGCATCATTCAACAATGAACATGGCGAGTCATTTGAAAAGTTTAAGTTTTCTGAAGTAGCTCTGCTTAGCTTAAGTTAAAACTTGACTGCATCATCCCATTTGGCTGATGGTTGACTCGTTGGCATCTAAAATTGCAAACCTGTCATGAATAAATAGGCTAACTCCGTATATGAGCAGCGAAATATAGTTGACAATTAACATGGGCCTATGTAAATCTACAATTTTATGTGTGTTATGAAACAGGTGCATTTGCTTGCAACAAACTGCACCAGTGGCAGCAAGCCAACAAACCCTTGAGCAGGTCATGAAAAAACCTCCTTTGCTTGAAAAGAGGAGAAAGGAAATAACGGATGCGCTGGTGACACTCATAGCAATGGACATGAGGCCGGTGAACACCGTGCACGGTGAAGGCTTGAGACATTTAATGGAAAAATTAGAGTCGTTGTACACAATTCCGAATTGTGATCCAAAAATACACAGCAGTGAGAGAAATTCTCTGTCATATTATTAAAAACTCTGCTGTAAGCTTCACAACGGACATTTGGACATCACAACAAATGGAGGCTTATATGACTGTAACAGCCCACCTCATTACAGAAGACTGGAAACATGCTAGTTGCGCGCTCGAAACGGCTGAAATAACAAAGTCACACAGCGGCAAACATACTACAGCGACTTGGAGAGGTCGCAGATTCTTTCCAGATTCCGAAGTATAAAAGAGTCACGGTAGTTCACGACAATGCGGCCAAATTGGTCCTCTTTGCGGATTTACTGCGCTCAGAGGACTTCTGGCGAGCTGCAAAAGGAGTGAGGTGTGCAGGCCACACATTACAGATGTGTATCGCTGAAGCCATCAAACATGACCCCGTATCACGCACTGTTGCAGCATCCAGATATCTCGTCGAACACTTTAAAAGAAGTGAGAAGGCAATAGCAGCACTCCGGGACTAACAAAAACAACAAAATCTCCCTGAGCATAAACTAATTCAAAATGTACCGACACGGTGGAATTCTACCTGTTTCATGCTCGAACGTCTTGTTGAGCAGCGATGGGCTGTCGCAGCTGTTTTATACGATCCAAACATCACCAAAAAGGCAGACCGCATGCTAAATTTGCTGCCTGAACAGTGGATCTTGGCTGAAGAGACTGTTGCCACTCTGAAACCACTCATCACGCTCACCGAACTGTTGTCCGAAGAGGACAACACCTCATTGTCCACAATCATCCCCATGCTGTTCAACTTACAACGTCATCATCTGGTTGAAAAGGAGCAAGAAACTCCTGCTGTCCGAGACCTGAAACAAAAACTGGTTGAAGAAATTGATCAGAGATTTGAGCTCACACAGTGTGATGTAACCAGTCTCCATGTTCTGGCTGCTGCTGTCGATCCCAGGTTTAAACACCTGAAATTCCTTGACAGTGACAGGAGAAATGCAGCCTACACTGAGCTTGCCGCTTTAACCAGGCATTTGCAAGCCGCCACAGATGGAGGATCCGCTGGAAGGCACGAGTAATGAACCGGAGGGAGCCGCATCTCCAGTGAAAACAACAAAAACAGACCAATAGAAAGATATTGACATGTTGCTGTGTCTGGACGAGGAAGAAGCGCAAGAGCACGAGGTAGACAAAATGAACGAGATTGAGGAGTACCTGAATGTCAAGACTAAGGTGGAGTCGGGGCCACTGACATGGTGGAAGTAAAATGCGGACCGCTACCCGAAACTTGCGGTAACTGCCAGATACATACTCTGCATCCCAGCGACATCAACACCGGCAGAGCGAATCTTCTCAAGGGCAGGATTCATTGTGAGCAAGGCAAGAAGCTCACTTCTACCAAGCAGTGTCCACAAACTGATACTCCTGGCCCACAACTTGAAAAGAGTAGGCAAATCATAGACTATACTAGAAATCAGTAACCAGCTTTTGGAAGCGTGCATATCGTTTTCAGAATACACACTACATGCCATGTTTGAGGTTTTAGTTGTCAATCTGATGGCGCCTGGAGTGTAAACATATTTTTTGAAAACAAGATGCAAATCTCTGTGCTGTAAATAAGTGGAATTTACAAGCTCTTTTTAGCTCCCGCCGCCAAGCGGGCGCGGGAGCTATGGTATCGGGCTCCATCCATCCATGCGTGCGTGCGTCCGTCAACACATTTTGCTTTATCTCATTAACTGTTTCAGTTACAGGCTCCTAATTTTCACTGGACAAGCATCTCGTAAAGGCCTACAAATGACATGCATAAAGGTGACCTTGGCTTACTTTTTTCAAGGTCACTGGCCTAAAAATATCGCCAAAAACTTCGACACTTTGCTTTATCTCATCAACTATTTCAGTTACAGGCTCCTAATTTTTACTGGACATGCATCTCATAAAGGCCTACAAATGACATGTGTAAAGGTGACCTTGGCCTATATTTTCAAGGTCACTGGCCTAAAAATATCACCAAAAACTTTGACATTTTGCTTTATCTCATCAATGATTTCAGTTACAGGCTCTTAATTTTTGCTGGAAATGCATCTCATAAAGACCTACAAATGACATGCATAAAGGTGACCTTGGCCTATTTTTTCAAGGTCACTGGCCTAAAAATATCACCAAAAACCTCGACAATTTGCTTTATCTTATCAACATTTTCAGTTACAGGCTCCTAATTAGCTCCAGCCGCTATGGTATCGGCTATGGTATCGGGCTCCGTGCGTGCGTCCGTCAACAAAAACTTCGACATTTTGTTTATCTTAACAACAGGAGCTTCTGGGGCCGCCGGTGCCCTATATTTTTCTTTTGAGTGGACTATACTGTAGTTTGCAAGGTTTTTCTTTTGTTTAATATAGGCATGGGCAATACAAATGAATAAAATGACAACATTTCTTGAGTTGCTGAGAACAAAGTTTTTATTATTTTCTAATGATTCTTTGCTGGTAAGTACAGAAGACACAGACGAAGAGTTTGCCACAAGTCCAACGCCTTTACAGGAAAGGGTCTCTGAGCCACAGGGTCCCAAAAATGGCTGATTTCGGCATTTTTCAACAAAACCCATTGTGAAAATTGGGGGGTGAAGCCTGAGGGCATTTTCTAAAGTACAGTCTATTCAGAAATAAACCAGGCCAAATTATCCATTAGGGTACCCTAACAGAAATAATTGATGCTAAAGTCATCTACCCCTTTTCTGAAGTACAGCAGCGCCCCTAGGCCCTTTTTTAGTGGAAAATGCATTGAATTTCACCCAATTATGTTCAACATTAGGTTTTGCATTGATATTAAAAAATGGTATGAATGGGTTGCCTGTAGTTTTTTTTTTTTTTTGGATCAATGGCCTGCAAAATGTCAAAATTATCGGTGGGAGGGCAAACATTAACGCTTACTTGCCCATTACTATATAAAATGCAGTGAAGTCGCTGATGCCGGCAGTTGTTTGCCCTCCCACTGCTACGAAATGAATGAAACGTTCCCCCTTCAATAACCCGTGGTGATTTAAAAAAAAAACAAAAAAACTTTGCACTGTTTTTACTATGTCCATATACCCTCCTCCCATGATAGTTTCAATGAGCTACTGTGAATAATTCATAGTAAAACACAGTGACGTGCAGTCGGAGGTTAGTTTGGTGAGGCAGAAACCTCCCCTTTGCTTGATTAGCAATCAGACGATTAACTCGTTTAGTAAGACTATTCGGCAGAATGACGGGCCAGTTTAAGTTTCCGCGGCGTTATTACTCAGTACATCGAACCTGAAATGTTCACTAGACAGCAGATTTGCGCTGCATTTGCTTCCAGGAAGCCGAAGCAATGTCATCAACAAATATTAAAACAGTT
This sequence comes from Gymnothorax javanicus, assembly GCA_029692085.1. NCBI lineage: Eukaryota > Metazoa > Chordata > Actinopteri > Anguilliformes > Muraenidae > Gymnothorax > Gymnothorax javanicus. The sequence goes on from CM056196.1 coordinate 74,722,318, forward strand.
CGACTTATGCAGAGTTCAATGCTTAATCAATATACAATGTATTCTCCTTTAAATACGCGCTTTTACACCCAAACAAAAAGCGGGCGCTTATTTTCAGTCTTCTTTCATAATCCGATTAACAAAATGTTTAAACGATATATAGAATTTCCGAGAGCCGAGAATTTTTCCTAATTGATTATTCAGATTTCCATCCTCGCAGTCTCGAATTGAAGCGTATACGCGAATGAATCTTGTGACCGGTGTTCGCGAGGTGGCATAGGTAGCAAAATTTGTCAGAACACTGGTAGGCTTTGAACGCCTAGCGCTGGTTTATTCCTTGGTATATTTTACTGAAACTTCCCAAATAGGGTCACAGGATATTCTGTCAACTAACTATGTAGGTTGACAGTAAAAATACACTCACCTTTCTTGCTATTGTTGAGAGGAAGTCACGGCGAACTCGCGACGAACTTCAACAACTTCTGTCGAAGTTATTTCGCATCCCCTGGAGGTCTAGAGTGGACGAACAGACTCGTAATTTCTCAAATTAGATGGCTGTAAGGCAATCAGGGCCGTAGCTGGGATATCACGTCAGCGCGGGCTATTTGAAATCTACCTCCAAAATGGATATTTTTGCCACGCCATGCACTTGAAAGTTTGTAGACACGGCGCAAATTGAGGTCACTCATTCATCCAACGGGCGAATAATAGCTCTGTTCAAATCGCGTTATTGGCCGTAATACGCAGAGTTCATGTATGAAATGCGGGTATCCTATTGAAAAAGTTGCTTTTAATCAAACCATGGTGTTCTTTTTGTATGAAAATGGTATTTACATCATTTTTTTAATAAGTTTTCGGAGGCTTGTTTACCGCCCCAGTTCAGCTGTTACGCATTCCATTAGAGTTTATGCAGAGCGTTGCCCATGCCTATTTAATATACTACTCAAAATTTGATAGGGATCATAGGAATTTTTTTGTGAAATGACATGCAAATTTGGTAACTGCCACTGATGAACAATATATTGGATAAATGACATGCAGTCAGACACAAAACACATTTGCAAGTGCATTTAATGACATTAAATGAGCGTGCAGCCTCACACTTTTGGCTTTCACGAACACTTCATGGTTTCACCTCTGACATGTAAAGTGAAAACAGACAGTGTTCGTTTGATGTTTCATTACCACAGTTAATGTCAATAACGGTTATGGCCTCCCCTAGCTTGAATGACGGCTTGACAACGTCGGGTCATACTGTCAATCAGAACCCGGATGCTTGCAATTGGAATTTTGTTCCATTCTTCAACAAGGGCATTTCCGAGCTCTTCTAGAGTTGTGGGTTGTGCCCTACGACTGGAAATGGCGACCTGCAGCATGTTCCACACATGCTCGATAGGGTTAGGTCCGGCGAACGCGCGGGCCAGTCCATGCGGACAATTGTCTCCTGCTCTAGGAATTGATTCACCACCCTAGCACGATGGGGACGGGCGTTATCATCCATCAAGATGAAATCAGGGCCAACAGCACCAGCGTATGGTCTTACGTACACATTGAGGATCTCATCCCTGTACCGTACACCTGTCATCGTCCCTCTCCCCATGACATGCAGGTCCGTTCTGCCGTTCCTGCTTATTCCTCCCCAGACCATAATTGATCTGCCACCATAATGGTCGTATTCGTTGATGTAGGCATCATTAAATCGCTCACGTTGTCTTCGCCACACCCGTTGCCTCCTGTCAGTAAAGTCCAAGCAATATCGGGACTCATCAGTAAAGAGAACTGGAGCCCAATCGTTGTGTGTCCATGTGACATGATCGTGAGCCCAATCCAAACGGTCACGCCTATGACGCACGGTCAGTGGGATTCGAACACATGGCCTTCTTGAGTTGAGGCCGGCAGTATGAAGACGATTCCGTATCGTCTGAGTGGATACCCTGACCCCCGAGGCGTTATGAAGGTCATTTCGTAGGGTGATGGCTGTCCAGAAAGGATGACGTCATGCCTGAAGTGTGAGAAAGTGGTCTTGTCGTTGTGTAGTTGATCTCTGATGACGACCCCCATGACGGTGTGCTGCTGTACCAAATGTCTGATGCCGGTTCCACGCTCTGTTCACAACGCTTTGGCTGACGTTAAGTGCATTAGCAACGTGACGTTGTGAGAAGCCAGAGTCAAGCATTCCGATGTATCTTCCCAATTGCCCTGAAGTCAATCGACGTCTAAGACGTTGAGGAGACATTGTTATTGTTAAATGTAATGCAAAAAATTTCAGAACTTCCAAGTTTTCACCAACAAGCAACACACACGTCTGAGTTGAAATGGTGAAGTGTTAGTCAAAGCCAAAATGTGAGGCTGCACCCTCATTTAATGTCATGAAATGCACGTGCAAATGTGTTTTGTGTCTGACTGCATGTCATTTATCCAATATATTGTTCATCAGTGGCAGTCACCAAATTTGCATGTCATTTCACAAAAAAATTCCTATGATCCCTATCAAATTTTGAGTAGTATATATTGATCTGTCTGTATTGAACATGAGCCTAATTTTCTCTGGAATGCGTTTTCTGCGGAGCCCCGGGAAGTGCATTGACATAAAGATACTTTGTGGCCACGAGGAATAAGTCGTTCTCTCGATTTAGGTCATTTGTGGTTACGAGATTTTTTTTAGTCATTGCATCTTGTTCCCTCAATTTAATTAACTCGTTCCCACAATTTCATTAATTTATTTCTACTAGATATTTTTATGCTACTGCTCATCCTGGGCTCCTTAGTTTTCATTGATACCTTGCTATTTCTATGTTTTTAATTACCTTGTTTCAATCTACTTTTCTACCTCGCCGTATACGCTTGTGTTACATAACCTAATTCTAAATTGGTTACGTTGTGTGTAAAGATATGTGTAAATGCGTTATTTTGCTTTATTAAGTTGTTAAAAAAAAGTTTATTTTTATTTATTTATTTATTTATTTATTTATTTATCAGGGACAGTGTACAAAAACATTAAGCTCAGCAGAGCAGAGATGCCGGTACCAGATTCTAGGTTCTTTAGCTAATTTCCATCTGTTGTCCACAATACTTATTCAATAACAGTTTCCATCACATACATTAATTATTGCCACCTACATTCACAAATTAAGTGCTATATGTATATACACATATATACATACACATACATACACATATATGCACATATACATTCATATACACATATAAACATATATACACATGTACGTATACATACACATATACATATACACATACATACACACAAAAACATACTTAAAATGCAATCATCATAAATCCAATTAAAAATAATAAAAACATCAGATTCATCCCTATACAAAGAGTTACAACATCAATCTATCATTAAACAAGGACATTATAGCATTCAATTCATCCTTGTACACAAACAATAAAATATTCAGTCCGTCCAGAAAGTACAATTATAGACAATAACACAGGATTAATGTACACATATTTGGTTAGAAACCATGCTTTGACTTCTCTGGAAAAGGTGATAAAATCGTATGCTAAAAATTCTGGGGGGAGCTTATTCCACTGCCTTATAGCTTTATATGAAAATTCTGTGCAAGAGTGGTTTCACGTCTAGGAATACTACTCTGACCTCTGGATGTTGATCTCGTAACTCTAGATGTTATTGCAGATGTCTGTTGAACAATATTTTTAAGAGGTAAGGGGGCAAGATTGTGAATAATTTTGTAAACTAGCCGGACATCAGAAAAAATGGTAAAATTTTCAAAGTTTAGGATATTATGCTTCTTCAGTATGTGACAATGATGACATTTTTGTGTTTTTTTTAATCCAAAATTTTAAGAGCCTGTTTATAAAGGGACTCCAATGGCCTTAAGGTAGTTTTATTTGCTTGTGACCAACTTGAAATGCAATAGGAAAAATGAGGTATGATCAGTGCATTCAGGAAGCTTTTAGCTGCCTCTGTTGTGAGTGAATTTCTTATGCTTTTGAAAGTGACCAAATTAAATTTCTGAGTCTTGCACATCTTCTTTATGTGTTTTTTAAAACTTAGAGTAGGGTCTTATATGATATTTTGTCATTCTCTAGGTGGGCTATAGGGTTTGCTTTATGTACTCATCCTGTTGAGGATGAAATTTCAATATTTCTCATCATGTATATCAGTAAATCAATGACTATAATTAATAACCATAATCAATAATCATAATCAGTAACCATATTATGTAAGCAGAGGTGACACGCACAAAGACACTCACACACACACACACTCACATGAGCAGTTCACACTCACATAAGCAGTTGGCTTCTGTAGCTTTGATAGACATCTGTTCAGTTGATTCAGTCAATATCTGTTCAGTCATCAGCATTACTCACCATCATTCATCAGAAATCATGTATTTATGCATGCTTGCGTCATGTTAGTAGTTTTGATTGTAGTAGCACTGCTATATGTGTTGTATGAATTAGAAATATGTGTAAACAATATTAGACTGTAAAAGGGGAGTAATTTTTTTAGTTGCAGTTCTCAAGGCAAGTAGGCAGTGTTTTGGTTTGCCTGTCTCTTGGACAGCCTATGACCCATTTAAAAGTTCTCATAAACAATGAAGTAGCCTTGAAGTAGTTATTTTGCAAAGGATGCCAACCAATGAGAAAAGAGAAAAACAAGCAAGATGCAGACATTACATTATTGTACCATTGGAAAAACAAGTAAGAAGCAGACATTACGTTATTGAACCACTGTAACATGAGAGGACGGAAAAACCATATTTGGAAGAAATTGCCAGTGATGAAGGTATAAAAATTGGGTGTGAAAAGTGGAATGTCCGTTCTTCTTGCGCAACAAGAACTCTGCTTTGTACTGGTTCAGATGCCTGAATAAAGCCTAATTTTCTGAAGAATTTGTCCCTCTTCAATTGTTTGAGGATGGGGGAACCTCGGAAATATGAAAATATTTCTGAATGGGAACTATGACAGTCTCTTGCATAAGGAGTGCGTGTTTATCGCTGCTGTTCTGTATCATAGTTACTGTTCGACAGAGTTTGAATTAAAAAAAAAACCTTTTGAGATAAACTGGTATGTATTTTTTTTTAGTTGAAATTTCTGTCATAGGGCAATGTTACCAATAGTAAGCCTTTAAGGAGGGCGCATTATAACCACGCATTTGCCGCATCTCGGGTCCGTGGGTGCGACGGGGGGAATTCGAAGCTTCATTCGAATATTTCAGTCAAATGTGAATCGAATATGAAAAACTGATATTCGGTACAGTCCTAAATAGTTAGGACAATTTGTGCATCTCCTCAAATTTTTTCGGAAGGGTGCCAATAATTTTTGAGGGCACCACGAATCTAATAGTGTTCGGACGACGGACTAGTGAGGAAAAAATATTGAATGTAAATGATGGTCACATTATGCAATCTGTTTTTTTTTTTTTTTTAACCTAAACCAATATATTTTTATATTCTGAACTCAAGACCACTTACTGACTGCAGTCTAAAAACATTGCTGAATTTTAAGGGTAATCAGCAAGCCATTTTATTGCTCTGCGATGCAGTCAATTATATGTAAATAAAAAGGTTTGGTGGTGAATGATGAGGTGATAAAAAACCTGACCTTATAAAAAGCTGCTTTACCTGGGAAATGGGCTAGGTTTGGTGAATTTCTGGTGCAGCGTCCCTTTAAGGGTGATGGACAGGCCTTCGGTGTTGAATGGACTGGAGCAGAGGCCAGAGTTTAACCAGCAGAGATTCAGACCTGTGGGTATTTCGTAACAAGGAGGCACTTTGCAGTGTCTTGCCACAGTCACATGGCAACTCCAGCAGAGATCACTGGAAGAGGAAGGCAGCTTAGGACACATAGATCAGTAAATGACTTTATTTAGGTATCATTTTGCTATATTTGGAGACATTTTATTGAAGGAGTCGTGGGATTTTTGTAAAGATCAGCATAATTATTTGAGGAAATGCATACAAATTAGGCAGGGGTACATGACACTTTTAATTAAAGAGGGCCTATTATGCTGTTTTTTCACGTTATGATAACCTTGGATTTTCAAAAGGGAGGTTTATAAACTTCTCAGCAAAAACATAAAAATTCCATAATTTCTAAATAATTTGATTCTTGTCATGCCTAACACTCTGAAAAACAGACATGATCTGAGTGGCCGTTCCCTCGATGGAATTGGGCTCTGTTAAAACTGGCCACCAAACAGAGCAACCGTGTCAGTGGAGAGCAATCCCCCGATTACTGGCAAGTCTCAAAATACAGATGACTGAATAAGTTGCTAGCTAGCCAGCTAGTGTTGAACTACTCGATGAGTATGGAAAGGTGATGCCTGCAGGCTAAGCAAGGATAACCAATACATTCACAAAGTGCCCCATGCTGTCACTTGAAAACTGTTACTACATTTGGAATTCAGTCTCTAAAGATATGAGCGATTCATAGCTGGCATCTCTATCGTAGAAACTGCTGGCTAGCATTCCATTTGCTGGACTACTCAATTAAAACAGACTGAATTACATTAAAAATGCTCACCCATTATCTGTTTTTATTGACATGTCTCCTTCTTTGCCTCTGGCCAGGCGAGCAACAGTTTCTAAATGCAGGGTCAATAAAGCTAATGTACAACTCTATGATTATGGAAAGGTAATGCGTACATGCTAGCTAAGAAGTTTTGAGAGTGGCACTTAGCTAGCTTGCCATCTAGCAGGTTAATTTACATCAACAACCAAGCCATGCAAATTTGACTAACTGTACACTTGGAATTCAGTTTAAATATTAACAAAGAGCACTTGCCTAGCTAGCTACCTTGCTAGCTTAAGATTCTTCTTGAAAAGAAATGGAGGCCATCACGTCTGAAAAGCAAAATGGGTCCCATTTAATTTCTATTTTGTTGCCAATCCTGTGTTTTACTGACCCAGGTTAATAGTATAGGGCAGTCAGACAATAAGTGGATAGTGGACATGTATCGGTTGTCCCCAATTGAAAAAAATTAGCTGTGGGTGGAGATATTCATATGGGGGCGAAATAATTCTCACGAGCTTGCATGTGATGTGGGGAGGGAACCAAATCTGAATGCCATGCCGAATGGCATGTTTTATGAAAGAAGGCAGCCCACAAAAAACTGAGTTGTTTTATTTGTTCGTGTGCTGTTAAGCACTCCCGATACTGAAATGTATATGTATAAGGGATGAAAAAGAGTGTTTTTCATATGTCCCCTGTAAAGGTGACTTTTACATGGTTTTATGAGATTTAGAATGTTTTACCCCCATCTAGTGCGTCTTTGGACAATAGCTGTTGAGAACTACTTGAAGCACATACTTCCTCAATGGGTCACCATTACCAAGGAATATTAGTTGATTATTGCCCATGGTCTCCACTTGATGGACCTTATCGGCTATGTCGTGGGATCGAGATGTGTGGATAGGCTCTCACGTCATCCAATCCGCATATACGCTGATCCACCCGCCGCCTCTCAAAATTATTATTTTTTATGATTCGTAGACCTGCACCCACATGGACATATAACTCCACCTCCAGGCTATATTGCCATTTATCATACTGAAGCCCAACGGCCCCTCAGCGGTAACACCAGCGTTACGGGATTTTCAGCGTGCCGTGAGCCTCGGACCCTTAAAGGCATAATTGCTTTCAAGCTGTCCCTGTTTACGATCGCTTGATCAATAATCACACAATTTATTTACTGAATAATCAAGATCAATATATAAGCTTGTAATTATTAAGAAAGGATCAAGAAATGACATAGATCATCGTTAGGCTACATTGACAACTGACTTAATATTGTCATTGTTGGGTTGGAAAAAAAAAAACCAATAACTAATTAATCCAACGCTTTCTCGGAATTCCACCTCCTGTTTTTGCTATTTTTTTTCAGCAGTGCAACCTTATTCATCTTAAGATTGCTCTTAATCAAGACGTTTTCAGCATTCATAAGAATTGGCTACATTTGTGGGGAGGCGTCATTGCACACTGGTTGCCACAATGCAACAATTATTAATTTATTAAATGATCAGCACTGCTTACGTCGATGCGTTGGTAATTGAATAATTTAGTAAATTGGTTATAAGTGAATAGGGAAAGCGTGACGCACGGCATGCATTGACAATCATTTAAAATGCATGCCATGTGTCGATCATTCATGGTGGCAAACTCATTGATGAGGCCTTTACTGCCCAGCATCTGGGAAAGTTGTTGGAAGCAACAATGGCAATCATCTAATTAATTAATTAATTACAAATGAAATCTAAACCTTATCTAAACACCATCTTCAGTAGCATTTACTACATATCATTCAACTTCTAGATGGAATTTTGAGAAATTTCAGTTGATTGCTGTCCATGCTATCGCATATTGTAGCCTTCTTCTTTTATGCAAAGCTATACGTCTTAATCGTAATGGCAACTCAGATTATTGGTAGCCTATTTGCTCAGTAAATTCATTCAATTAATTGTCCGATTCTTGAAAGGAAAGGGGTTGAGAGTTAACCCGCATTATGGTAATGTCACTGGTTGAAGACAGTTTTATTTTTACATAAGTAAAAACTTTTCAAGCGATTTCAAAGTCACAGACAAATTTCCTGAGTTGGAGTAAAATTGTAATCATAAGAGTTTTGCTGGAGTTCAGGCGCTCTCCCGTGGTCTAGGTCGTTTGATGTAAGGTGGTCGTAAAACTCAAACTGAGCTGTTTTAAAACAGTCTTTTCCCCGTCTTGGCGTTACCACGATATCACACATGTTTAATATTATCACAAGTTCTTAGTCTTGTCTTATGCTAATTGTTTTGTTCAATGATGTGACCATTATCAACAACTAATAAATGCGCTCTTCCAGCACCAAACAGGAAGCGCCAGGTGCAGGATGAGAAATTATCTCAAATGGAATCTAGTTGTAGTCTTGCAAATAGTAACCCTGCAAGATCCTCAGTGTCAGTGATTTGCTGATGCATTGTCTTTAGATGTGAGAGGGTGTCAGATGGTAGTGTATTAAAAGTCTTCTTAAAGTTTTATCAAAGTCCTCTACAGTAGGTATTAGGCGTATGAAGCCAATCAGACTCCGACACAGAAGAAAATGTTCCGTTTTGTGAGCTACAGGAATTCAGAAGCTTCGAAAGACATCGTTTTATGTCACCATTAATGCGGATATATAGGGAAATGCCTGATAACTATTGCAATGAACAATAATGCAAGCTGAGGAGAAGTAGACAGTATTTCCATTGATCCTTGCAACTGAGCGAATTAACTTTTAGTTACTAATTAGGAAATGTAAATGGGGACCGCTTTGGAGAGGTAATGCACTTTAAAGCGTGGTAAGAGCAGGGCTGTTATCCCTCCGATGCAAGTCCTGGGTGAAGAGGTTACATATTCTGTGTTTCACTGATATATGAGTATTTTCAGGAATTATTTACTCTAAAGGTCAGAGAAGCTGCCAGTTTTCACTACGATGGATTTGTTTCAGCTCTGATCCGTGCATTCTTTAATTTTTTTTGACAATGCAAAATTACCAGTAGCCTACTCAAATCAGTCAGGGAGGTGCAGAGTGTTTATAAAACACTGTAATTAGACATGGCTGGCATGCTCAACTTACAGAATGCCAAGCCATTCTTGTGCAGTATGTTCACAAGTGATAAAACAATTAAATGGATTACATTAGCCTAATGTAGGTAAGTGAAAAATCTACGTCATCACCCAACTGCTGCAAACCACCTTTCAGTGTGATCACTATGTGGGGGAAAAATACCCATTGGAACTTCGGCTTTTCTCCTGCTGTTTTCAGGCTGACTACATTATTTACATCCGAGGCTTCTCCCTTGATAAAATTTTTCCAATTGATTATCAAAAACACTCTAATTCTAATTCAAATTTGATTAAAAAGAGGCCCAAAGTTTGCCCTCATGGCGTGTGCTGAAGGGAAGTAAAAAATGTCCAAAGGCCAGGGGTATTCCTCAGTTTTCTCATTGCAGGCATGCCAAGATGAATATGTGGCAAAGACTATTGCGCTGGGAGTCTGGGGTCCACATAGGCTCTCAGTGGGGTCTATGGGCAGAGCCTTGGTAGGAGGTTCCGGGGGGGCAAAGCCCTCTGAAGCTCCCAGCTTTTTTGTGTTTGTAAAGCCATAGAATACTACTAACTGAGGAGCAGTGGGTAGCCACAGTGCAGCGCCCAGGAACCAACTCCAGTCCTAAAGCCAGAGCCTTGGTCAGGGGCACAAGTAGGCGTATTCCTGAAGTCAACTCTGAGAACAGTTGGCAGGGCTTTTGTAATTTAGTTGGAGGAGAGATTCATGACAGCTTGCATGTGTAATGGTGTTAAACACAATTGATGTTTAGCTTCCTTCCTTTAAAGTATGTGCAATAACGTCATGTAATGGGTGAAGGTTTTTTTTTAATAATTTCTCTATTAATGCTCACCACTATACAACAGTAGTTTTTAAATTGAGCTCAATTGGCTGTCAGCAGTATGTTCTTCACAGAAAGCATGGCATTGAGCTGAATTCCTTGCCTCAGTCATACTACTAGCCGTACAGACGCTATGCTGCTCCTGAACCTTGAAGAACGTGGAAAACATATGGAACGATTGCTCTTGCAGTTTACACCTTTTTTTTGGACCGCAGTTTTTAGGCTGGCTTATCTGTCAAATGTTGAAGATGTGAAGATGGAATGTTTCATATGGATTTGGACTATTGAATTTTTTTTAAAGGATTTAAATTATTTTAAGTTTGCTCATTTTAGGCATTAAGACTCAAGCTGTCTTTCCCTTAATTTGAGTATGTGCTTTTGGAGTGAGCTGTGGAACAATTGCAGCCCTTTAAAATTGTGCCACTGTGAAGTAATTATGGACCCTGTTGTTTTAGTTAACATATTTTCTGAAAATGCTCTTGGATTTTTCATGGAGTCTAAACAATAGAGTTTAAGATCCTTGAATGATGAATGTCTGGCAATCCAGTGCCTAGTTAAATGTCTATAGGAGCTGAAGTTCTCAATGTATTTTTTGGGGTTAATTACCAGAATTGGTAAATGACCCTCTGTCAGAGTGACAGTGAATTACTTACATGTTTCAGTCTGATAAAATGACTAGCGAACAGGAAGGAGAGGCAAGAAATAGGTCTGCATTCATTCTTTCCTCACATTCATGAAGTGAAAGCCACCTGCCCCCCCTTTTTTGGCGAGAGTCCAAGTCATAACTTGTCTATAACATGTCTGAAGGTTACTACCTATCGCGAGGCGGTTTGACCCATTTAGCTACTGGGCATTTATTTGGGGAGAGGGGGAAAAAAAAAAGTCAAGGCACAAATTCAAAACCGCATCAGCTGATGTCAATATAGAGGCAATGCCAGAAACCCCAAGGCTACTGGAGCTCTGAAACCCCTGCCAAGCCCTATAAATCTGAGATTTAGTGTGACGCAAAGTTTCCTTAAGAGCTTAATTTCAGTGACTACTGTGTTACTTCTGTTGAAGCGCTGTATTTTAGCCGGAATCCACTTGAGGGAGTATATGCTGAGAGAGATATGTGTGTTTGATAAATGAAAGGCCTGCTTGCTGTGCGTGAGTTCTTGGCAGGCAGCCATGTCTTTGGGTTATTGCTGAAATTATTGATGACATGGAACACTCCTATGCCCTTCCCCTCTGCAGCTCTTTCTGAAAGAGGGAAATTTAACAGGGCCTTCAGAGACTGGGCTTGACCTCTCATTTCTTTCACTTGTGCTTTTTTTTTTTTTTTTTTTGCAAAAATATACTGTACTGTATCTGCTCCTCACCGAAAGTCTCATTTATATTTATTTTCTGCTTACCAGTCAACAATGCATTTGGGACTGAGCCCAAAGCAGCCTAGAACTTAAAACCTAGAGGAATCTCTGTAACAGTAATCCTTGATAAGTGAAATGTGTACAGAAATGTGATTTGGAACCATATGTATTTAGCAATATGTGAATGGGGACTTGGGTTGTGATGACTGAGTTTTTGCCGTTCTTTTTCTTTTTTCTATCCAGGCAAATGGCATTAAAATAGGACCACAGCATGCTGCTACCAACGCAACGCTTTCAGGAAGCCAGGGAGGACAGCAGGCTGGCGGAGGATGCTGCTGAGGCCTACGCATTTCTGTCTGAGTGGTTGGGCACACTAACCCTTTCCTAACCCTTCCCATGCCAGCCCAATCTTTCACTTTAACTCACTTACTAGATGGCTGCCCGTCGAGAGCAAAACGGAGTCCATTATAAACCCTGTTAAACTTTTGAAGTCATTCTGGGCTCCAACAAAGATGGTTAATTTTCTCCTAAATGACAAGATTTTTGAGGATCATGTCCTATTAATTTTTTTTCTATATTTGTTGTGTTTCAGGATTTTTTCCCCCGTGCCCTTTTGAAAACTGTACCATAACACTACAAGATCATTTGAGTATTTTTATCAGTTTGTATGGACAAAGTTGTAGGCTATTTTGGTCACCTGAAGTAACCGTTACAGACATGTAGGATTGTCAGCCCACCATTTTCAAAGTGAAGAAGTGATGATGAGCAGGACTGTTTTAATACTGTATTTATCATTCACATTTTTGTATATATACTTATGATTTCTTGCTTTAGTGCATCTTGACCGAGTTATGATACTTAGCTGAATTTGCTGAAATTCTATACCGTACACTTCAGAGCGATGAACTGCAACAGTATTGCTTTACCTGCCTCTGACATACCTTTTTAATCCTATAAACTCTCTTCTGCCATCTGCATTTTCATTCTCTCTCCAGTAACCTTGAATTGCTCAGTGTTTAGCTGCATTGGCTCAATGTCCGTCTAATTTGATGCCAAATTATGTGCTCTGTAACCACATTTCCAGAAATGGATCACCCGTTCTCTTTAAACGGATCAGCTATTTGCCTTAAAGATTTAGATATTTTTTAGCGGTAAAGCAAAAGGAAAGGTGATTGCATTTTTCGGTCTCAATAGATTCATGCTAGAATAATATATTATAATATACTGTCATTTCTTATCAAAACTTATTTTTTAGGTTAATCTGCAACAGAATTTTGGTGCAGATCATTATTGTACTTAAGGTGTCTTTGTGGTTGTGTAAAGATTGCTTATTTGGCAGTGTGTTGTTTATGGATATTTGGTGAACAACTTGTCTTTTGTGGAAAGGGTGATAAAAGCCAAGCGTGGCATATCTGTGTGACCCTAAACTTTTTTTTTTTTGGTGCGGTGGTTCTTCTTAAAATGATTGTTACGCCAGTATATACAATCCCTGGTAAAACAATCTGCTCATTTTCTGACTGGGAGAAAAATTAAAAATAATTGTCACCATTTGGTGTACTTAATTAATCGTCCTCTGATCTTCATCCTCTAGCCCATGTACAGCGTTCATTATCTTGACATCTGTATAAATAAATTCTTGAATTCAAGATGTAAGAACATCTCACTAAAGGCAATTAAGTGGGAAAAAATGTTTGATTTATGCTTTACTCTGAGATTAAAGTACAGGCCTTTTATCAAAACCTTGACTGGTATACTATTTAATAAGTCCCTTCCTATGTATAATGTGTATTGGCATAATTTAATGCCTTTTTGTGTGTTTGGATTTAAAAATGCCAATCTCAGTGCTCACCTTGCACAATTCAGCACGAATGGAAAACATTTAAAAGTGAAAGACAACTTTTGCACAAAACCAATGTTAAATAAAAGAATTACCAATATGGAGTGCATAAATTATGTCTTGGACTTTTTGTGATTTTTCTGTAAAGTTGTACAACCCCTCAGATAATGAAAATGGGACATTACAATAAAAACATTGGAGGTCACCTTTCCATGCCTCACGAAGGTTTAGCCAAGGAGAGGTCGAGGAGCTCTTTGGCAGTTCCATGACAGTGACATCGACTGGCCGTAGCTTAACCGAAGTCTGACAGGCTTAACTCATTTTGTACCAAATTCGCACTCGTTTTAGAGCTGTATTGTTTGCTTAAATTGCTTCTTGCACAAGGTTGTGCTCCTCCTCCCTGACTGTTGGTTGTCTAGATATGGAAAATTTGTTCATGATCCATTTTTTTCTCTCATTTTTAGTTTTTTTTTTTTTTTTTTTTTTTTCAATGAAGTATGCGTGAGTGAAACATGATATGTCTTTTTGTACTTATTATGTTGAGCCGATATTTACATTTGCACAGGTATTACTGTCATTAGCTGTATGTCGCTCCTTTTATGGTCCTGGGATCTGGGAGGTTTGCTGCTGATTAGATCATTACGCACTGCTTGCATGTTTAGCAAACTAATTTATGTTTTAGCTTACATGGTTAGTCTTGCTGGCATCATTGTTCGATTACTATGCATGTGCAATAGGTGACTTAACACGACAATCAAGTTTTTTGGTGGAAGTCCTCCTAATTTATCTCATGGAAACATTTTCACACATTGATATTATTACCCAATACTGTTGAAAATATGGACAATATAATTGCTACCAGTCAAAGTTCTTCTAAACTTTTCTTTTTGACTACAGGACCCTTGGTCTCGTTTTTTCACCTCTTGCCATAAGGGAGCTATGGGACATTTTACGTCACTGTTAATGGGAAAATGGTGGATTCCCTGAGTGTTCCAATCCAGATGTTTGAGTATTCATTATTCAGTTCAGCTTTGCCTTAAAATTACCAAAAACATATTTTATAACATCTAAGGGGCATTTCTTTCATTTGTGGTTCACTTCAGATGAAAGTTGTCTTTCACTTTGAATTTAAAATTTTAAAATGCATTTTTGTTGAGCTACACTTTAGCTAGATGTAGTGGCTCTTTAAAAATAAGAATACCTGGCTCACTATAAATTTGTATAAATTTTTTGGAAGTGCTTGTAATACCATGTTTTTTTCCAGTCTTTCTGAGATAAATGGTCAGGAAAACAACTCATTGGATCCCACGAAGACAAAAAAGGCTGCAGTCCTTTGCAGGTCCACATTGTGTCCTAGTTTGTTGACCGCCAAGTCAAAATGATGCGTACACGTTTATCATTATTACTCATCCCAGTTTCCTGGAAATTCAATATTCATGATATTGAATATTAATTCAATTGAAAACAACTTGGAGTGAATCTTGTCGATTATGAGCATGAATTGTGTTCAGTCCTTTTAGCCAGTCAGTACTTTGGTTTGAATTTATTCTAAGGTTGAGTGTAAGCATAGATTATCAATAACTTATTTGAAAAAAAGACAGTATTTTAAAAAAGGGGAGGAAAAAACCAGGAATTGGGTTCCAAAATGGATTTGAAAAGTGCTGGCCTCTGAAAAAGCGTAATATGTCAATTTAATCTTCAGCACTGTTCAAATTAATGTTGATAAACTAGAGCTGCGGTCAGAGAGCGCAAGTACCTCCGCCAATGTACTCAATGTTATTTTTGCCAATATTAGCTAGCAACCCCTGTGTTTATGCAGTCCTGTAGTCTTCGCGCAAATATGTTTTTAATGTGTTTTTGACCTTTTGCATGCCCTTGACCTTTGACCTTGACCTCCCAAAATCAAATCACCTCTTCCTTGAACAATACTTAATCATTCCACCAAATTTGAGGAAAATCCATCCATAATTTTTTGCGTAATCTTGCTTACATACAAACCAACAAACCAACCAACAGACAAATGGTAATGGTCACATAACCACCTCCAACTTCTTTGGGCGGAGGTAATAATTGTGTGCAAGCCTTAAAGGAATATTTCTGAGTATCCAATGAATGTTGTGCTATGAAGTATGATTTCATGAGTGAAAGGTGTTCATAATTGTTTCCGAGTCACCGGATAAATGCAGCAGCCCAGTCCAGTTCAGAGTGCATGCTGTGGGCTCTAAGATTATAGACACCCCAACTGGAAATGTACTAAAAATACTATTAAAACATAAACGACAACATAGAAATGGACTCAAAATACCAACGTGTTAGAAGTGCCGTATGTTTTAATGTTTCAATGGAATCAACCAAAATTATACTCAATAAAAAATGTTTTGGAAAGGTCAATTTTTACCTGAGTATGTGAAATGTATAAACTTGAACGTAAATCAGTGTGGTTTACGTCATGGGTGTTAATCCAAACTACAAAATGCATCAAAGCATTTGATCTGGCGACTTTATTACCCCAAAACAGGGTGTCCATCGGGAACACCAGAATCGAACCAAGTCCAGACCATTAAATTAAAGTGTCAAACCGTGTCCAAAGTCAGTTCAGCGTCTTGTGCGACCGCCACCTGTTCACACCACTGCTTCACGGCGTCTTGGGAAGCTCAAAACAAGAGAAAATTATAGAGAAAAAAACTCTGGTCCTTAACTTTTTTTGTTGAGTATATTTATTCATGCAATCAAAAGTCAATTTAATTCTACAAAATGGCACCCATGAAGATTATTGTGAACAAAATTACCAGATTTAAACCAGGAATGACATTCTCGTTATTTGAGTGCATCTGTTTCTTAGAGAATTATATTGTGGCATCATATTGTAATATTCATGTTTCTCTAGGGCAGGGCTCCCAAAATCTGGCTCTTAAATCCAACGCCAGCCCTGGTGTTCTCTCCCTCCAGGCAAATCAGTAAACAATTATTGCACCTCAGTGGCCAGACTGTCCTCTGGGAAGGAAGGGTGGAAAACCAGCAGTTCTTGGCCCTCGCAAACTGTGATTTGCGGAGCCCCACGCTAGGGTGTAACGAGTCATCAGAAGATGGCATATCCCCCTGGTCCCCACAATCTAATCTCAGAAATCCCAAAATATCAAAAGGCACTGGTCTAGGACTTGATTAATCCATTAGACATACCACTACTCAGACTGCCCCAGTTGGGAAGCAGGCATGGGCTTGGTTAGTACTGGATGGGAGACCACCAGGGAAAACCAAGTTGCTGTTGGAAGAGGTGTTGGTGGGCCAGTAGGTTGCGATCTTCCCTCTGGTGGAATAATCCCCAATGACCCAGTACAGTGACGGGGACACTGTACTAAACGAGATGCTCTCTTTCGGATGAGACGTTAAACCGAGGTCCTGACTCCTTGTGGTCATAGACAGGGTTCCTACACAAGTATGGAAAAGTATGGAAATAAATTTGATTAATTTCCAGGCATTAAAAAGTATGGAAAATGAAAAATAAATTATGGAAAAATATTTGTTTCCAGAATATTACGACTGTTCTAAAATACTGTTTTCTAAATTACAAAATTGGGTATTTCCAAAAATTTAATCAATCCGGATCGTGTTTTATGCCGGGCCGCAATTTTTTTTTTTTTTTTTTTTTTTACAGGTTGGTTGATACCATTACGTGCATCAGCCAATCACAGCTCCGCTGTGATACCATTCTACGTGCCATCAGCCAATCACAGTTCGGCTGTACTCATGCGTCGATGAGAATGGCAAAGCATTCGACCATTTCAGTGTCAGCTGAGTTGTGCTCGTGGCAAATTTGTAAATACTCGTCTGACAATAACGATGTAAGTGCTCCACAATACGCGAAATTACAAGTACAGTAGCTGGTCTGCTGCAGAAGTCAAATAGTCTATTTAATAGGCCTTGGCTTCAATGACTAATACTGCAGATCAGAGCAAATTTCATGGTATCAGACAGTGTTTTCATTACCGGTTTTTTATTTCGCTATTTAGATTTTTCCGCATTTCTAAGGGTAATGGAAACGCACCTAGAGAGTGAGGACGATGTCCGACGTTATTAGCCCAAAAACAGAGTCTGCTTCGTGACCGTAGACTGTTCGTGACGCAGACTCCTGTTTTGAGTCTTGTTGATACCAGCTATGGATGCATGCGTCCAATGGCAAATGGTTTTATTTAGCGTTTCAACATCAATCGCTAACCTTCTATCCTGATAGATTAGATTGGATGCGCTCTTCCACTCTGATCTGAAGTTCCGCGTGTACATGATTATTCCCGCAATATGTATGAAATCGGTGACTGATTGGGCCGAGTGCAAGATTATTTATTTTCATAGGAGTACGATAAAGATGGGGAAAGCTGCGGTTCTTATAGATTTATAGTCCGTTTTCTTTGGGGTTCCGATAATTGGCCAGCTGTCAGTAGAATGATATTTTGTCGATTACAGCAAATGTTCAAAACTGATTCAAAAACTAACTGGTAACGCCTTCCCCAATGTACTCCTGCGACCAGAAGGCTTATCAGCGCAATGCCTCAAATAGGAGTCTGTGTCACGAACAGTCTACGGTCACGAAGCAGACTGTGATTCTTGGGGCTAATAAAGTCGGATATCGTCCTCACTCTCTGTGTGCGTTTCCAATACCCTTAGAAATGCGTAAAATCTAAATAGAGAAAAAAAAAAACAACAAAAAACTGGCAAATAATAATAATAACTGGTAAATAAAAAAACGGCTAGTCTGATATCACGAAATTTGCACTCCGATTTTCAGTATTAGTCACCGAAGCCAAGGCCTATTAAATAGACTATCAGACTCCTGCAGCAGACCAGCTAGTGTACTTGTAATTTTGCATATTGTGGAGCATTTCCAAATTTGCGGTGTGCACAACTCAGCTGACAGTGACAAGGTCATGATTGATTTTTATGGTACAACTTTAAGTGGAACAACCAGAATTGCCTGCATGTAACCTAGGTATAGGTATGTATGTAGTTTTTTTACAATTAATTGCACATAATTCAGTGGGTGTGGGTGTGTGCATGGTTAGTTACAGTTTTATGTTCAGACACTTGAGGGACACAAAAAATTGTAAGCATTGGCCTGTTAAAATGTGTTAAAATAAAGATATTAATAATAATTGAATTAAAGTAGATGTTTTATTTATGATACACCGATATATTTACTCAGATGTAGCATATTTCTATGAAAAAAAACCCCCTGAGAAGTCTGGAAATTAGGGTATGGAAAAGTATGGAATTTTGAAATTCCAAATGTGTAGGAACCCTGCATAGGGTACTGAAGTGATGACGTCACGCTGGTGTCGGAAGTAAAATTCCCCATTCATTTTACCCATAGACTGTTTTTTCAGTTCACTTTTGAATCACTTCCCATTGTTTTCAAGCCTCCATCTTTTTAGAGATTTTGCATGATATTTCCGACTAAAAACAAATATTAATTTTCTTGACTGGAATAAGCTATATTTCAAATCATTTTAATTTTTCACCACCATGCTAATCCTCTTTGTAGTCTAAAAACTACACGTCCCACGATCCTCTTGATTCCCGGGCTGAATGAGTTCAGGACGCGTTTTATACAGTCAATAGTTGGAAGTCACCCGTCTCGAATTTTCCAGCCCCTGGCTATAGCCGTTTGCTTGCTTAATTAGTCAGCCACTCTACGTTCTACTTGGTTATGCTTTCCTCGCTAGATATCAAGTTTTACAATAAGCGCCAATTTACTTAATAGCCAGGCATCTTTGGCCAACGTTTGTTTTCTTAAAAACTCGGTAGTCAGCGAACGAGCTTACCAGCCTTGTCAAAGCATGAGAGCGAACTCGCTGTCAGCAGGCTAACTTAGCCAGCGAGCTAGTTTACCGACTTCGGTAGTTTTCTAACTTTATATTTGGCGCATTTAGTTAAATGCCAGCTTGTGAAATGCTCGCAGCTCAACGCTTGCTAAGTAAGTTAGCAAAATAAAGGCTCGTCATTGCCTTTATGCTAGTGATATTTATTGAATAATCATACTTGATAGCTTGCTAAATAACAGTAAGTGACGGTACGATTTACTGTTTCTATCGGTTTAGCTATGTGCACAAGATGTAATCAGCTCACTCGCTGGCTAGCTCGGTGGTTCGCTAGCGTAGCTTAATGCTAGCTAGCTAAATGGCAAAATAACTGATCATTGTGATCCTTTCATTTCTAGGTATGTAGCTAGCTAATAGTAGCCCGCTATGTTGAAACGGACATATGACAATGTAGGGCACTGATGGGCTACGGTACGTTATGAACGTTGGCTGAAACTGAGGTACCTCATTGGCTTGGAACAAATCACGGGGTACTCGCCCACTTGTGCAGCGGATATGTAGTTCGGAGAAGTGGACTACAAACTGGACTACAAGTGCAAAAGCATATAATTTTTGGCAATAAACTGCGAATTTGATGTGATCATTTGAATCTGTATACCCTGTAGGCTAATCTCGAAGCGAGGCGGCTCTTAGAATTAATACGAGTTCGAGCAATGCCAGAAAGTGTCCAAACCCCATTCTAAATTCCCATAGGGATTTTACTTCCGACACCAGAAGCTAAGTAGCGGTGACGTCGTCACTTTAGTACTCTATTAAAGATCCTCTGACACTCTTTGACAAGAGTAGGGAGTTCCCCAGTGTCATGGCCAAATTCCCAACCTGGCTCTTTCAACCTGCCACCTAATCATCCCCTGATCTAATTGGTTGTGCAAATTGTCCTCTCCCTCCCCACCTCAACCACCACAGCTCCCTTGAAAAAGAGATTTCAATCTCAACAGGACTTCCCCGGTTAAATAAAATAAAAAATATGCACAGCATGTTTTTTAAAAAACATTGAACGGTACCCAAGTTCTGCTCTGGAAAGGAAGTGCCCATTGCCTGACGCGGAGGACGGACTAATGACCGCACTGACGACTATATCCCCCTGGCAATATAATAGGAAGGTAGATGATGGGGAAATTTTGCAGGTGTCCTGCTTTTAAAAAGCACATTAGATGCCACTTCAGTTCCACTGGCTCTTGGGAAGGGTGGCAGGCTGAAAGACTGCAAGACATGGAAGCAAGCACTTTCAGTTTGCCTGAGGTCATTAATGTTATGACTGGATGAAATTGCTGTAGTCTGATGAGTTCAAGCATTGGCATATTTGATTTAGAAACAAAGAAGCATACAAGGAAAGGCATCTCATACTCATAGCAAAATATGGTGCTGAAATGGTGGCTTAATTCCTGAGATCCAGGGAAATCAGGTAAGATCAATGGCTACATGGATTCCACAAGTCTCTGGCACTTTTCGCTGTCAATGTGGCTACCTTTGCCAGAAGGATGAGACCTGGTATTAGGCTGACTCTCCTGCACTAAGGCACACTTCAAAATCTACGCAGAAATGGTTCTGGGACAGTAAAATGTTCTGAAAGGGCCATTTCAGTCTTATGACCTCAAAAAGATTGAAAACCTGTGCACTGAACTAAAAAGGGCAGCTCATGAGCACTAGTGTAAGAATGTGACTGATTTTGAAAGGATCTAGTAGTGGAATAATCCAGAATGTGAAACCATAAAGAAAAAAGTGCCATGCACTGTTTTTGCCAGAAGTGGCTGCACATAGCACTAAACCAAGCGTACTAATATTTATTAAACCTAAATTTTTGTGAATTTGTGCATTAAATACATTTATGATTTTGACTGTTTCCAGTAAAACCTTAATAAATGATATTTTTAGCATCTTGGCATTTTTGAGTTTATCAGTACAATATTATTTTTAAATTTCTATATTGCATTTTTAGTGACCTTCCAGCCTGGGGAGCCAATTATTTTAGAGCCCACTACATGTACAACCCCAATTCCGAAATAGTTGGGACAAAGTGTAGATTATGAATAAAATCCAAACCAATGACTTTCAAATCACACTAGCCAGTATTTTATTCACAATAGAACAGAGATAACATAAAAAATGTTGAAACTGAGAAATTTTACAATTTTATCCACAAAATGAGCTCATTTCAAATTTGATGGCTACTACAGGTCTCAAAAAAGTTGGGACAGAGGCCTGTTTACCATGGTGTAGCATCCCCTCTTCTTTTTAACACAGAGTGGAGGCATCTGGGCATTGAGGAGACAGGTTTCTTGAGTTTAGCCATTGGAATTTGATCCCACTCTTGTTTAATACAGGCTTCCAGCTGCTGGAGAGTTTTGGGTCTCCTTTGACGGACTTTGAGAAGATTTGGCACATAATTAAACAATCAGTGAAAGATCAGGACTGCAGGCAGGCCAGTTCAGCACACGGACTCTTCTCCTCCGAAGCCATGCTGTTGTAATAGCTGCAGTATGTGGTTTTGCATATGTCCTGCTGAAATACACAAGGCCTTCCCTGGAATAGATGTAGGGTAAGGGCTCATTCACGGACTCACTGACTTGATGATCTGACAATGGAACAGCCCTCACACACTCACGGACTTCCCGTGAACGCGCCTCTAAGTCAGTGAGTCCGTAAGGGGTCGGATTGGAATTGGGCCTTATAGTCCTTTGAAAATCCTTGACCTTCATTTGACCTTTCAAGGTCAAATGTCATGGTGTCACATAAAATCCTATCTAGAAGTTCCTATACAGCCATAATAGTAAAACATGTCTATGTGCAACCATTTTGAATTATAATGGAAAATATGCTATTTTCCACTGATGACCTTGACCCCCCTGACATTTAACCCCCAACAGCTACAGAGATTGTCAAAGCTACCCCATCATGCAGCCTATGGCTGGGAGCAGAATTGAAATGTTTTGGTTTTGGTTTCAAGCCAATGTAATGAATTTGAAGGAAATTTTTGCAAAAAAAACAAACAAAAAAAAACATTTTGACACTTCCGATGACCTTGACCTCGACCTTGACCCAATCGTCCCCAAAATTTAATCAGGTAATATATGGACCACTGCCCCCCTACTGTAAAAGTTTTGAGTCAATCAGTGCCAGTGTAGATGCTAGATTGTTGAAACACGGACACACGAACAAATTAAAAACAAACAAACCGCACTGACTCTGTCACGGGTGAGGTCATAATTGGTCATCCTTTTTGACCAATCCAACAGTGGCTGCACCCTTGTTCTTACACACACACTGCTAAAGGCTTATTCATATACACACACACACCAGCGGCAGCTGCTCATTTTTCAGAGGGGAAGCTCATTTTCGGCTTACATCATAAGACATGTTCATTTATTTATATGTAAATTCTGCCCTCTGTTCCTTCTGAAGAAAATGATCTGTGACCCTGTCGTACCAATTGGGCATCTTTTCCAAGGACTTGATCACTGTCCTCTTAATGGCCTGCAGAGCTTGGCTGCTTAAACGGACTTGGCCCATCGTGTTGCTGGTGTAAGACTTGCATAAATGAATGAACTAACAAAACTATATTAAACTCGAACAAGGAAGTGTGAGAATTAAGTTAAACTGAAACAAGGAAATGCTATAATTGTGTTTTATTTACAGTGTGTGATGTGTACAATGGAAATGGGCCATATCGCCAAGCAAAGACCAAGAAATGAGCTGTATAGTTTGTCTCTCGACTTCTCTTGCAAACTCCGCAATGAGACTGAACTGGAAAATGCTCCGGTGCCGGTGTATAGTTCAAAATCGCTGTCAGTCAAAAAGGGATTCAGTCTTTAGATAGATCCTCCAATCATCATGCAGAAGCCCAGCATCCAGGCCCGCCCACTGCTCCATTGACTCCCAGGGACGCTGAGCATCTGTGGGAGGGTAAACATCGCAGCATTTATCCAATGACCTCCTAGTTTCGCTGCAGATGAAAAAAAAACATCCCATAGAAGCCCAGAGATGCTGAGCTTCAACAGGTTTAATGTAC
The DNA here is from genome assembly GCA_029692085.1 of Gymnothorax javanicus. Taxonomy (NCBI): domain Eukaryota; kingdom Metazoa; phylum Chordata; class Actinopteri; order Anguilliformes; family Muraenidae; genus Gymnothorax; species Gymnothorax javanicus. Next base: position 74,745,759 of record CM056196.1, read on the forward strand.
TGTGACGCTACGGGAATGTATGAGAAGAAAATTGCGTCAGTCAACCTGCGATAAGTCTCTGATTCTGGACAAACTAATCTTAGAGTTGAACGTGTTCTAATGCATTTTTAGTCAATGAAATATGAACACAATAGTACATATTTGACCATTTATTTTTTGATATTTTAGAGGAAGCTGAGCTTCCCTTGCAGTCTTAGAGCAATCGCCACTGACGCAAACTCACGCGCAGAGGTGGTTAGCACTGCCGCCTCACAGTGGCTCGAATCCGGCCTGGGGCCTTTCTGTGCGGAGTTTGCGTGTTCTCCCCATGTTTGCATGGGTTTCCTCCAGGTACTCCGGTTTCCTCCCACAGTTCAAAGACATGCACATCAGGCTAATTGGAGACACTAAATTGCCCATAGGTATGAGTGTGGGAGCGAATGGCGTGTGAATGGTGTGTGCGCCCTGCAATGGATTGGCGAGCTGTCTAGGGTGGGTCCCTGCCTTTCACCCATAGTTAGCTGGGATAGGCTCCAGCTCCCCCGCGACCCTTGTGAGTAAGAAGCAGGTATAGAGAAGGTATGGGATGGATGATAAGAGTATGGATAAGATGGGATGGATGATAAGAATATGGATAAGAGATTGGCAATTTTGGTCAAGATATTCTCAGAGTGGAGCGCAATCGAGGATCCCTGACATGCTCGTGCATAACATCGGCACGAACATGTCAATTTTCACTATCCTGGATGAGGCTTTGAGGTTTTTTTTATTTTTATAGTTGAATAGAGAGCTTATTAAGCATGAAAAAATATTTTAATGAAATTTTCACACTCCATTTATAATTTCATTCATGAAAAAAATAGTTATATTCAAAAAATACCTTTAAAAATCATGGATTTTTATTTGTTTTTTTATGGATATTAACAGGAGGTAATACGGGTGAGAGGTTAGCATGAATGAATATATTAATGACTGATTTGTTTGTGTTTTTTGTTTTGTTCAGAGTGTATGATCTTTATTGACAATAAAGAAAGGCATTAAGAAAGGTAGGCACAAATCAGCGTATTTTCTCCAGTTTGCCGCACCCCACCTGCAAATTCTCCATTCCCCAATAGGGGGACGGACCTTGCACCTTGAGAACCAAAAACGAGAGCGATTCTGAACGGCATTAGTTGTACTGAACCTCTGCCAGCATCTGCTGATAATGCTTTAGCTTACATTTAGATGCTGAGCCACAGTTCTCTGAGTTTGTCCATCTTGCAGCCAGCCAATGGCCCCTCCCCTGTCTTGGATGCTGAGCTGTCGTTGATCCATCTTAAAATTTCAAGTGATGATGAATGAAAAATGCTCAGCCCTTTTATTGCTGAAATTGGCATGCATGGAATGACACTCATGCAAAACACATGTAAATGGTGCATGAGGTGTCACAATGGGTGTTTCAAGGTAGTTTGTCAATTTAATCTAACTAAGTTCATACTTCAAATCCATGAAAAGGAAACCTAGGTTAAATTGAAAAGTTTCTAAAAATAAGTGCAAAGATTGCATGTCTATAATTCAATAAATGCAATGTCTATAATCTAAATGACAACCCAAAGGGGGATATTCTAACCATCTGGCTTCAGAAAACATAATTACAGAAATAATCAAAAAATTTCCTTTGGCCCTTCACTTTTTTTGAGTAGTTTATGCACACACACACCTATGAGCCAAAACATTAAAACCAATCACAGGTGCAATGAATAATGTTGAGTATCTCATAGCAATGGAAAGTCAAGGTCTGCAGACAGATCTTAGACAGAAAGCAGACAGTCAGTTCTCATGTTCAGCCTGTTGGTTATGGGAGAATGGGAATTGAACGACTTTAACAAGGGCCAAATCATGATGGCCTAACTAGTCGGCTAGAGCATCTCTGAAGCAGCAAGACTTCTCCCTGTCATCAGATATTTGTTCCTACTGACAGTAGTCCAAGGCGGGACAAACGATGAACTGGTGACAGGGTTTTGGGCGCCCGAGGCTCATTGATGCATGAGGGCTATGAAGGCTATGCCGTCTGGTCCAGGTCGATCAAAAGGCGACTGTTGCACAAGTCATAGATAATTTTATTAATATTTACATATGGAATGCATCACAACACACGGTGCATCATACCTTGCTGTGTATTGCACTTTTTAGCTTGCAGACCAGTCAAAGTGCCCACTTTTACTCCGGTCCACCTCTAAATGCACCCCCAATGGGCACCTGAGCTTCAGAACTGGACCTTGGAGCATTTGGAAAGGGTCGGCTTGTCCAGTCAATCCCATTTTCTTATACATCTTGTGCTTCGGTTGGGTACGCGTACAGCATTTACCAGGGGAAGAGATGGCATCAGGATGCACTGTGGGAAGAAGACAAGCTGATGGAGTGGGAGTGATACTCTGGGAATTATTCTGCTGGGAAACTCTTGAGTTTGGGAATTCAAGTGACATCAGTTTGATGGAGCTGTTTTGGCAGCGCAAGGGAGGACCTGCTCTGTATTGGGCAGGTGTTTTAATCTTGTAACTGATCGGTGTGTGTGTGTGCGCGTGTGTGTATGTATAGATACCTGTATGTATATATTCCATAAATGATTAAATGTCACAAGTTTGATATTTTGATATTACGCACGTGTAATGCAACTTTCTTGCATTGCGATTGGTCAGATTCTATTCATTGCTAAACTTCAACCGGTATCTCCACTATGTAACGTTACCAATCCTGCCGGCAACCGTTTACCACCATTAGCGTTAACCTCTTGTTTGCAGTCTGTTCGAGTCAATGCGATTTAGTCATCCCATTGACTTGAATAGATGGCGAAAAATAAACTAACACTTTTTTTTTTTTTAATTTTCCAAATAATACGATGCTGACATTTACGGGATAAATAGGATCTCAAATGAGTGAGCCCGAGATCGTATCTTTTGTTTATTCCGAGCCTTTAGCCATCCATCCATCCATCTTCTTCCGCTTATCCGGGGCCGGGTCGCAGGGGCAGCAGTCTAAGCAAGGATGCCCAGACTTCCCTCTCCCTGGACACTTCCTCCAGTTCTTCCGGGGTATCCCGAGGCGTTCCCAGCCCAACCGAGCGACATAGTCCCTCCAGTGTGTCCTGGGTCTTCCCCGGAGCCTCCTCCCGGTGGGGCATGCCCGGAACACCTTCCCAGGAAGGCGTCCAGGGGGGCATCCGATATAGATGCCTGAGCCACCCCAGCTGGCTCCTCTCGACGTGGAGGAGCAGCGGCTCTACTCTGAGCTCCTCCTGGGTGACAGAGCTCCTCACCCTATCTCTAAGGGAGCGCCCCGCCACCCTGCGGTGGAAACCCATTTCAGCCGCTTGTATCCGAGATCTCGTTCTTTCGGTCATGACCCAAAGTTCCTGACCATAGGTGAGGGTAGGAACGTAGATTGACTGGTAAATTGAGAGCTTCGCCTTTCGGCTCAGCTCCTTCTTCACCACAACAGATCGGTACAATGACTGCATTACTGCTGCCGCTGCACCGATCCGTCTGTCAATCTCATGCTCCATCCTTCCCTCACTCGTGAACAAGACTCCAAGATACTTAAACTCCTCCACTTGAGGCAGAAGCTCTCCTCCAACCCGGAGGGGGCTAACCACCTTTTTCCGGAACCATGGCCTCGGACTTGGAGGTGCTGATTCTCATCCCAGCCGCTTCGCACTCGGCTGCAAACCACCCCAGTACATGCTGAAGGTCCTGGTTCGAAGGAGCCAACAGGACAGCATCATCCGCAAAAAGCAGAGATGAGATCCTCTGGTCCCCAAACCGGACTCCCTCCGGCCTCTGGCTGCGCCTAGAAATTCTGTCCATAAAAATAATGAACTGAACCGGTGACAAAGGGCAGCCCTGCCGGAGTCCAACATGCACCGGAAATAGGTCTGACTTACTGCCGGCAATGCGAACCAAGCTCCTGCTCCGGTCATGCAGAGACCGCACGGCCCTTAGTAGAGGGCCCCGGACTCCATACTCCCGAAGCACCTCCCACAGAATGCCACGAGAGACACGGTCGAATGCCTTCTCCAAGTCCACAAAACACATGTGAACTGGTTGGGCAAACTCCCACGAACCCTCAAGCACCCTGCGGAGGATATAGAGCTGGTCCAGTGTTCCACGACCAGGAGGAAAATCGCATTGTTCCTCCTGAATCCGAGGTTCGACTATCGGCTGAATTCTCCTCTCCAGCACCCTGGAATAGACTTTACCCGGGAGGCTGAGGAGTGTGATTCCCCTATAGTTGGAGCACACCCACCGGTCCCCCTTCTTAAAAAGAGGGACCACCACCCCGGTCTGCCAGTCCAGAGGCACTGTCCCCGACTGCCACGCTATGTTGCAGAGGCGTGTCAACTAAGACAGCTCTACAACATCCAGGGGCTTGAGGTACTCAGGGTGGATCTCATCCACCCCCGGTGCCTTGCCACCGAGGAGCTTCCGAACTACCTCAGTGACTTCAGCCCGAGTGATGGATGAATCAGCCTCTGAGTCCCCAGCCTCTGCTTCCTCCATGGAAGGCGTGTCAGTGGGATTGAGGAGATCCTCGAAGTATTCCTTCCACCGGCCGACAATATCCCCAGTCGAAGTCAACAGCTCCCCACCTCCACTGTAAACAGTGTTGGCAGGGCACTGCTTTCCCTTTATGAGGCGCCGGACGGTTTGCCAGAATCTCTTCGGGGCCGACCGATTATCCTCCTCCATGACCTCCCCAAACTTTTCCCATACCCAAGTTTTTGCCTCCGCCACCGCCCGGGCTGCAGCATGCTTAGCCTGCCGGTACCTGTCAGCTGCCTCAGGAGTCCCATGAGCTAGCCAAGCTCGATAGGACTCCTTCTTCAGCTTGATGGCATCCCTTATTTCCAGTGTCCACCACCGGATTCAGGGGTTGCCGCCGCGACAGGCGCCGGAAACCTTACGGCCACAGCTCCGAACGGCTGCATCAACAATGGAGGTGGAGAACATGGTCCATTCAGACTCAATGTCTCCAGCCTCCCTTGGGATCTGGTCAAAGCTCTCCCGGAGGTGAGAGTTGAAAACCCCTTTGACAGAGGGTTCCGCCAGATGTTCCCAACAGACCCTCACAACACGTTTGGGCCTGCCAAGTCTGTCCAGCTTCCTCCTCCGCCAGCGGATCCAACTCACCACCAGGTGGTGATCAGTGGACAGCTCAGCCCCTCTCTTCACCCGAGTGTCCAAGACATACGGCCGAAGGTCAGATGACACGACCACAAGGTCGATCATTGACCTCTGGCCTCGGGCGTCCTCGTGCCACGTGCACTGATGGACGCCCTTATGTTTGAACATGGTGTTTGTTATGGACAAACTGTGACTAGCACAGAAGTCCAATAACAGAACACCACTCGGGTTCAGATCAGGGAGGCCGTTCCTCCCAATCTCGCCCCTCCAGGTAGCACTGTCGCCGCCCACGTGGGCGTTGAAGTCCCCCAGCAGAACGATGGAGTCTCCAGTCGGAGCACTTTCCAGTACCCCTCCCAGGGACTTCAAGAAGGCCAGGTACTCTGCATTGCCATTCGGCCCATAAGCCGAAATGACAGTGAGGCACCTGTCCCCGACCCGAAGGCGCAGGGCAGCGACCCTCTCGTTCAGCGGGGAAAACTCCAACACATGGCGGCTAAGGTGGGGGGCTATAAGCAAACCCACACCAGCCCGCCGCCTCTCACCATGGGCAACTCCAGAATAGAAGAGAGTCCAGCCTCTCTCGAGGAGTTGGGTTCCAGAGCCCAGACTGTGCGTGGAGGTGAGCCCGACTATCTCTAGCCGGTACCGCTCGACCTCCCGCACAAGCTCAGGCTCCTTCCCCCCCAGTGAGGTGACATTCCATGTCCCGATAACCAGATTCATTGTCCAGGGATTGGGTCGTTGGGGCCCCCGCCCATGACTGCCACCCAAAACACAAGGCATCGGCCCCTTTTGAACCCTCCCGCGGGTGATGGGCCTACGGGAAGGTGGGCCCACGTCACTCGTTTGGGCTGTGCCCAGCCGGGTCCTGTGGGTGGAGACCCGACCACCAGGCGCTCGCCTGCCAGCCCCAACCCCAGGCCTGGCTCCAGGGTGGGGTCCCTGCATATCACGAATGCATATCACGTCCTTGATATGCATTCGTTCATTAGGGGTTGTGGAACCGCTCTTAGTCTGATCTGTCACCTAGGACCTGTTTGCCCTGGGAGACCCTACCAGGGGCAATAAGCCCCAGACAACATAGTTCCTAGGATCATCCAGGTACTCAAACCCCTCCACCACGATAAGGTGGCGATTCAAGGAGGGGCCGAGCCTTTAGCGAGGCAGGCAATTTTGGCGAGGCTATATACAACCCCAATTCCGAAATAGTTGGGACAAAGTGTAAATTGTGAACAAAATCAAAATGCAAGGACTTTCAGATCACATGAGCCAATATGTTATTTACAATAGAACATAGATAACATTTCAAATGTTGAAACTGACACATTTTACATTTTTATCAACAAAATTAGCTTAATTCAAATTTTCTGGCTGCAACAGGCCTTAAAAAAGTTGGGACACAGGCAAAAAAAGGGCTGAAAAAGCCATTAATATATAAGAAAATCAGCTGAAAGAACATTTAGCAAGTAATTAAGTTAACTGGCATCAGGTGTGTAACATGATTGGCTATAAAAGGGATGTCTTAGAGAGACTGAGTCTCTCAGAAGTAAAGATGGCCAGAGGCTCTCCAATCTGTGAAGGCTTGCTTAAAAAATTGTGGAATACTTTAAAAACAATGTTCCTCAACGTCACATTGCAAAGGCTTTGAAGGTCTTATCATTTACAGTGCATAACATCATCAAAAGATTCAGAGAAACTGGAAAAATCTCTGTGCGTAAGGGACAAGGCCGAAGACCTTTACTGGATGCCCGTGATCTTTGGGCCCTCAGACACCACTGCATCACTCACCAGCATGATTCTGTCATTGAAATTACCAAATGGGCCCAGGAATACTTCAAGAAACCACTGTCTGTAAACACAGCCCGCCGTGCCATCCACAGATGCCACCTAAAACTCTATCATGCAAAAAGGAAGCCATTGTTGAGCATGATCCAGAAGTGCCGCCGTGTTCTGTGGGCCAAGGCTCATTTAAAATTGATTGTAGCAAAGTGGCAAAGTGTCCTGTGGTCAGACAAGTCCAAATTTGACATTCTTGTTGGAAATCATGGGCGTCGTGTCCTCTGGGCTAAAGAGGAGAAAGACCACCCCTCCTGTTTTCAGCATTCAGTTCAAAAGCCAGCATCTCTGATGGTGTGGGGATGCATTAGTGCATATGGTGTGGGACTTGGCCTTGTCTATTTCGGCAGGACAATGCAAAACCACATACTGCAGCTATTACAACAGCATGGCTTCGTAGTAGAAGAGTCCGTGTGCTGAACTGGCCTGCCTGCAGTCCTGATCTTTCACCAATTGAGAACATTTGGCACATAATTAAACGAAAAGCCCGTCAAAGGAGACCCAAAACTCTCCAGCAGCTGGAAGCCTGTATTAGACAAGAGTGGGATCAAATTCCAATGGCTAAACTCAAGAAACTTGTCCCCTCAATGCCCAGACGCCTCCACTCTGTGTTAAAAGAAGAAGGGATGCTACATCATGGTAAATAGGCCCCTGTGCCAACTTTTTTGAGACCTGTAGCAGCCATAAAATCTGAAATGAATTAATTTTGTGGATAAAATTGTAAAATTTCTCAGTTTCAATATTTGCTCTGTTATCTCTGTTCTATTGTGAATAAAATACTGGTTAGTTTGATTTGAAAGTCATTGCGTTTTGATTTTATTCACAATTTACACTTTGCCCCAACTATTTCGGAATTGGGGTTGTATATATATATATATATATATATATATATATGGGTCAATCCAAGAAATGATGTTTGGGCCTATTTTAGGGTCATTTTGACATCAGAGAGCTATAGAAAAAAAAAATAATTCACCATTCTTCCTGTTTCTAGTCTCATTTGAAAGAAAACATCCAGGGCTTCAAAAGAAGGGCAAATTTGCATATGTCGGCCCATAATTTCGCGGGTTATTGAACCCCGAAGTTAAAAAATTGCCCAAAAATTGACATTTTTGAGTCATTTTCACCTCATTCCAAGCCATGTATTGTCAAGCCAAATAGTGCTAGACCACCATAAACTTATTTTTTCCTTAGTGGGGGGTCACATTTCCAAGTGGTTTTGCCATTTCATGACCTACATTTTTTTTCCTATATCTTTTAATTGGAATTTCAACTCGTTGAAACGCGAATTAATGAAACTTTTAGACCATCAACTAGCATACTAAGAAGGTAGTCCCACTGTTCATATTACATCCAGCTAAGAGGGTCCCTTTAAGGGTTACGTTCAAAGAAATATTTTTTACCTACATTGACCTGAGCCTGTGCCAGCTTGAAAAAACTATTTTTCAACACCGGCCTTGTCACTCACGTTTCACTGACATTTACCCATATATAGAGCAAACTACTGCTAATTTCTTTACTTCCTACCATCCAAACAAAGTTATAGGGTATATGTAGCAACCCTAAATGTAAAATAATAAAGAAAATTAATACAGGTTGGCTCTATGGGGCGTTGCTCGGTGAGTGAAACGCGAGTGATCATCCGGCGCAAAAAATGTCGTGAGAAGAAGAAAGCGACCTCCTGTTAATCGGCGAAAGTAAACTACATCCGGGGTCCTTCGTAAAAAACTCAGAGGATCTCAAGCTTCGATTGAGGCAAGTTTACGGCAGAGTTTACTGCAAAATACAGAGAAATTCTCCAGAAAGGTAAGGAATTTGGATGAAATTTTTACAAAATATTGTTGAGGGGGTGTCTGGGTATATGCAGATGTCTCAATTTGTCCCGAAACAATGTATTTTGGGTTCAATGGGTTAAAAAAGATCGGCGAGTGAATTTCCAAGCCAGTACAGCCATTGGTTTGCGTGTACGGAGCCATTTGCCTTACCTGGCGTGGGTTTGGGGAAAAGTGATGCGTGAGTGACCGGCTAGCCACCTTGCCGAAAATGGCCTCTGTGGCTTGAATTCCTGTATCCTTGGCTGTAAATCGATGTTAATTCTGTAGAACGAGGTGCCCCACGTGTATTATTACCTTTTTAGGCCATGTTTGGGCATTTTGAGTCGACCTCCCGTCCCAAAGAAGGGCGGAATGGCAAATTTTGTCACAATTTTCACTTTTTGGCCCCCCAAACAGCCTAATTTCGCTAGATTACATGCTTTTTCCATGTTATATTCCTTACCACACCTACTGTTACTCATTTTAGTGTGTTCAACCTATCCTGGGTAGTATAATATTGCCACAGTGCAGGCCTAAAGGTATTTGGCTACGTCGCGTCACTCATGTTTCACGTACTACGATTTTGGCTGCCACACACCTCTATATGCACAGCCCGGGAATTTTCACTTGTTAGTATTTTAGATAGGCCTCTTCTGTAATATCCTGACCAGAAGTAATGAACATTGTGCAATACCTTCACTGCTTCTAGGTACATTTTCCCGTCGTCACTCGCGTTTCAATTTATTTTTTTTCGTCAGAAAGGGCACCTTCACCCCATCCAGCCTATTCATATTTCACCAGATGATGGCCCTATGGTACCCCTAACTTACACAACAGCCAATATGTAGATACTGCATACATTTTTTTAAATCAAAAATTTCTGGGGGCTGTATTTTGGGTTTTGACTGGATATTTAGTCACTATCAGTCGCGGCTCGTGAACTGCCAACAGCAGAGGCTCAAACAATCCCTTAAAAAGAATACCTGTTTTCAATCAGTCATTTAAATTACCATAACAGAAACTCTGAAAACTCTCAACATTATCAGGTGTGGCCTGTTCTCATTTATAATGCATACCTGTCGACTTCCACGCTTTCGGTGTTACTTTAAGCGGCATATTTTCGTTCCTCTGCTGTAGTCAGCAATTATTCAAACAACGAGTATGTAGATTCTGGCGCGGAACTGAAGTCCTTGTGCACGGAGGAGTTGGAAGCAATGGAATTGCATAAAGACGTTTCAAATTATCTTATTTCATTTAAACAATTGCGAATCACATGCATAACTTCCAACCACTGAGTAAAGAAAAGCGTGTGAAGACCGGAGTCGTAATCGGTATGCGTTGAAAATGAAAACTGACCACACTGGTTAATGTTAACAGCTGGCCCGCGCAGAGTCGCTGATGTCGCGAAAAAGAGTTAAATTTTATTTTCAAAGGCATGGTAGAAACCCTAGATGGGCCAGATATGTGTATTTATGCCCTTAATTTAATAGTAGAACATGTTTTGTGTATGTAGGAGTGATATGGATACAATCCAATGATGTATGGTGGTGCTGAGGTGGACTTCAGAATACGTTGTCAGGTGAAACGCGAGTGACGAGCGAGAGGTTTTCTGAGGGTCAATGAAGGGCCTGACTGAGCTGTTTAAGTAATTTATGAATGGCAAAAGGTAACTTTTGTATAATAGACACACTGTAGGCAAAGTACAGTGATTTTGAGGAGTATCTGATGAGTTTTGAGGAAATGAGGGCAAAGTTAAGAATGTGAGTCAATTTTTTCCAACTTTTACCTTTTGCACTATATATTCGATGACTCATAATTCTATAAATTTTCAACCCTGGTTTTTGATTTTTTGTACAGTTAAAGTAACATATCGTAGTAGTTTGTAAACAAAATTTGGTGTAGATATGACAATTACTAATGGTACTTTTGATGTTGCATTTAATTTCATCACTCATGTTTCCCGCATTTCGGAATGTTTTACGGCGCGTGCGATAAAAACTGACCAGTTAGGAGTTGGTGACTCGAATGAAACATTCTATAAAGCCAAGATATAGGGCTATCAATAAAATAAAGTGATATTAAGTAAAACTGAGTTTGTTATTTTCATCCCCCTGAGCATCATTTCTTGGATTGACTCATATATATATATATATATGGGCCAGGCTCACGAAATGTGCGCCACCCCCCCGGGTACTGAAAAATAATGAAAGTACCCATAGAGCTTAGCTGTGAGCGGTTTTTTAATCTATAGGCATCGTGGGATCATATTCCAAAGCCGTGCGACGGCAATGTTTTTCATTTTTTTGTGGTACCTGGTCAAAGTTGGGTCCCTCATTTTTTGGGCCGGGTTTCTGCCTTAGTTTCAAGACATGTATATCTTCGAAAGCCTCATACATGCATGGATATACCTATGTCTTCTCAAAATGCCCTGAAATGTATAGAAGGATAGTATAGCTGATGGAAAAATGGTATATAGGTAATATGCTGTTGGGATTGTCAATTGCTGTGCAAGTGCAAACTGCTCTCTGACACAATGTGTAAAATTAATTCAGGCAAACCTATGCTCTCAGTGGTAATTGTATGTGATAAAGGTATATGTCTACTCTCTGAATACCAAATATCATGGTCATTGATGGAATATTTGGAGAGTTATACACATTTCCCTATACCCTTGCTCGTCTAAGTCAGAAACATGAAAACCTACTGTTTGCCTATAATCCATCCAGAGACCTATAACTAGTGATAATAAAGTTATTTAAGCCTCTAATCAGTGTTCTAATTATATGAAAGTGATGTCCAGAGGTATATCACCTGAAATTAGAAACCCTACAGTGATTTTTTTCCCCTCGGGATCCCGTCGCTGCTGAAATAAAGAAATTCTGGTCTGCAAATACCTGAAAAAATGTTATAAAAACCTATATCAAAACTCAAAAACCTCCGAGAAACATTCCTTATGGCTTAAAAGTATGTAGCCTAGGCAATACCAAGCCAGAACAGGTGTCTATTAGCTCAAAATATTGGTATATCGGTCAGAAACCGGATCTAAGTCAGAAACTGCGACTAAGTCAGAAACCCATCAAAGTGTACCAAACTTAACCCGACTGACTTGCTATTGCCATAATACTTAACTAATAGATAGAATAAGAGTCTCAAGTAGGTAATTGATCACTTACCAATGGAAGATGCCACTTGTAGGCTGGTGGACAGGCTGCTTGACAGTTCTTTTTTTTATTTTATTTTGGGTCCTAGGTTCCCCTAGCCTAAGCCCCGGGAGTTTTTTATGATGATTGCAGTGTTTCTGTCTTTTAGTTATTGTTATTTTGTTGTAGGTGTTGTCTGGTGTCCCCGACCACCTATGCACGTTATTTGAACAAGTTTATGACTGATTGGCCACCGATTGCGGCCACAGCAGCCGCCACGCCCCGCGTCAGTTTCTGCCTGAACGCTCGGTTTCTGACTGAGAGCGTGGGCTGATCGGTCCGATGTCAGGCTTCTGACCGACGCCATCATTATACAACCCCAATTCCGAAATAGTTGGGACAAAGTGTAAATTGTGAATAAAATCAAAATGCAATGACTTTCAGATCACATGAGCCAAATATGTTATTCACAATAGAACATAGGTAACATTTCAAAAGTTGAAACTGAGACATTTTACATTTTCATGCACAGAATGAGCTCATTTTGTGGATAAAATTGTAAAATTTATCGGTTTCAACATTTGCTACGTTATCTCTGTTCTACTGTGAATAAAATACTGGCTGGTGTGATTTGAAAGTCATTGCGTTTTGATTTTATTGACAATTTACACTTTGTCCCAACTATTTTGGAACTGGGGTTGTATTTTCGATCAAATCGGCTAAAATACATGTTAACATGTCAAACCAACATGGAATATCATGTCCCTGACCACCTGTGTAACGACTGGGGCTACATTTTGGCCGAATACGCCCAGTTTCTGCCTGAGATGCCCAGGTTTCTGACTTAGAAATCTAAGGCAGAAACCCTAAGTCAGAAACCGACCAAAACGCTTCGCGCGCTGTAGCTATGTCGTTCTTCAGTAAATAATTGATCTAAACAGTGATTTCCACTTTGATTTAGGCCAACAACAATACCTGAATTGCATTTGGCTATATCTTTTACAGTTTTTTATGTATACATCTAAGTCAGAAACTTTTCTTAAAAAGATCATTATTTTTGGGACACAAAAATCCCACTCACTCCCTGTAGGTTGGAGTTTTTTGTTTTTCTTTTTTTTTTGCCCTAATGCACCATATACTTGCTTCATCCTGAGGGATTATTAGGGTGTAGGGACCTTTTTTTTTAAAAATTTTTCTAGAGTGCTAAATGTAAAATCTAAGTCAGAAACCAGTACCCTGTGGACATTTTATTAAATGTCACCACAATACACAAAACGACGATAGGGACGTATACCAACTGTCAGACATAGCCTACACATGCCTATTATGCTCAGAAAATACTTCACACTTAAATATAAAAAAAACAAATAGTGCACTATTTAACTTTTTAGATGGACATCAAAAAAATGCCATTTTTCACCACTTTTCCAACTTTAAGGGCAAAAAAGACAGGGAAATATTTATCACAGACCTACAAAAGTGGGGTGTTCCAAGTTTCTCTTGGTGAGCTCTATCCATTTATGGTGGTTCTGGAATGATCTAAGCAAAATATAAGATTTGCTAGCCTGTGGACACATTTAGGGGGGGTGGCGCACATTTCGTGAGCCTGGCCCATAGACACTGAACAAAAATATAAACGCCCCATGTCAAATTTTTGAGTTTTTATTAACAAAAAACTGGAACCGGGATTCGTCTGTGAATAGCACTCTTCTCCAGCGTGCCAAGGGCCATCGAACATGTGCGTTTGCCCATGCGAGTCGGTGCCGACGCCGGACAGCGGTGAGATCCAGACCACGGTAAGGACGCCGAGCGTGCAAGTTGGCTTCTCGCAGGCGGTTACGGACTGTCTGTGGTGTGATGCCTCTGTTGTGCAGACCAATGGTCTCATTCACTGTGCGTGTCGCTGATCTGAGCCGATCCCGCAGGTGGACAAGCCGGATGTAGCGATCTTGTGCTGGTGTGGTCACATGTGGCCGACGTGGATGAGGTCGATTTGCAGTACTGCCCATCTGTCGGAAATGAACTCTCAAACGGCCTATCATCCAATAGTTAACATTCAGCTGCGCAACGACCGCTCTGGTGGACATCCCTGCATCCAGCATGCCAATGGCACGTTCCCGCATGACCTGAGACATCTGAGGCATGATGACTTTTGACAAAATTTGACATTTTGGGGTGGCCTTTTATTGTCCCCAGTATAAGGAGTGTCTGGGTACTGCTCATTCTGTCTGATCACCGTCTGGAAATGCCACACCCACATACTGAGTGAAATCACTGCATCACTGAGCAAATGCTCACTGACAGAGAGATGGATTAAAAAATAGTACACAAATCAAGAGAAATATCCCTATTGTACAAGTAATAGTCAGCATATGCTCACTTAGAGTTGTTAACTCTATGTGGCATCAATATTTGACACGGGGCGTTTATATTTTTGTTCAGTGTATATATATATATATATATATATATATATATATATATATATATATATATGCTGTGTGTGTGTGTGTGCATGTATGTATGTTGTCAGGCAACTAGTGTTTAGTTATGGAGGTTTTGACTAAACTTCACAATTGGACAGAATTACTGATTGGAAATGACTTGCGCATTCCCAGGTGATGGGTCCTGTCCCGCCTTTAACTATGGGAATTTAGTCTGTTCAACTGCTGGCCCATACTGCAGTTGGCATTCCAAAGATGACCCTTTAGGGCCATGAGATTCAAGCAGAGGGTCATAAACTATGAGAGTGCATCGTTGCAATTCCTAAGACAACAGAGACCACCATTGTTACAGCCTTGTGACCACTAACAAAATAAGGGCATGGCCCTTTTTTATTTAATTCATTTTTCTTTATCTTTTTTCAGTTTTTTTTTGTACCCTTGAATACCACCCAAGATTTGCCCATATCACGTATTTTTTTAGGAGCGTTAGTAAAACTTTTCAGAGGTATTTGATTACTGAGCTTCATTGCCTCCTACCATATTCACATTTGGTCTCATCAGAGAGAGACTAAATCTGTGAATGTCTTCATAAAAATTCCATTGTGCTCAGCTCTGCTCCTAAGAACATAAGGGCATTTCAATATATGAATGGCCAGTTTCATGGGAGAAAATTCACCATTTCTCACCTTTACAGACATCCACAGCTCCACCGATCCGCACTACCTGCTTTCAACACCAAGACGGGGGATGCCTCACCCTCCCCTCTTTCTAACCACATAAAAATGAGCACCTTCGCTCTGTACTTTGGGGTTTTTTGGTACTCCAAAAACCAACAAGCTTTTTCCAAACGAAGACCAACTAAGAGTTTTGACATCAATGCAGTGGATTTGGGGATTGATATCTGAATTTTTCATTGGATGATTTTGCTCCTGAAACCTTGATTTTGGCCTTCCTTGGGACAATTTCAGGAGACGAAAGCTTTGGTTTGGTGTTATCTTTCTTTTTCTTTTATTGTTCATGTCTGCTTAATACTTGTTTTAAGGAAGTACACCCTCATCTGTAGACACACAAGTATATTCTGTTGCAATTTTTATTAAATTTCCTACTTTTCAATCGGACTCTGAGTTGTGTTTTTGATAAAGTTTGATCCAACAGGTTGCTCTGCCTATCAATGTATTTGCCCCATTCATGATTTCTTATTTTTTTTGCATATTTGTCACATTTAAATGTTTCAGATCATCAAACAAATTTTAATATTAGACAGAGATAACCTGAGTAAATACAAAAGGCAGTTTTAAATTATAATTTCATTTATTAGGGGAAAAAAGCTATCCAAACCTAACCAAGCTATCCAAACCTATCCAAAGCTATCCAAGTCATTGACATCTATCAGTTTGGAAAGGGCTACAAAGCCATTTCTAAGGCTCTGGGACTCCAGCGAACCATGGTGAGAGCCATTATCCACAAATGGAGAAAACTTGGAACAGTGGTGAACCTTCCCAGGAGTGGCCGGCCTACCAAAATTACTTGAAGAGCACATCGACGACTCATCCAGGAGGTCACAAAAGAACCCAGAACAACATCTAAAGAACTGCAGGCCTCACTTGCCTCAGTAAAAGTCAGTGCTTTTTGGAAGGTGTACGTCCCGTTACATCTGGCGTATAAGGAACACGGAATTTCATTAAAAGAACATCATACCAACAGTCAAACATAGTGGTGGTAGTGCGATAGTCTGGGGCTGCTTTGCTGCTTCAGGACGTGGACGATTTGCCGTAATTGATGGAACCATGAATTCTGCTCTATACCAGAAAATCCTGAAGGAGAATGTCCGACCATCAGTTCGTGACCTCAAGCTCAAGCGCAGTTGGGTTATGCAGCAGGACAATGATCCGAAACACACCAGCAAGTCCACTTCTGAATGGCTTAAAAAAGACAAAATGAAGGTTTTGGAGTGGCCTAGACAATGTTCGGACTTAAATCCGATTGAGATGCTGTGGCATGACCTTAAAGAGGCTGTTCATGCTCGAAAACCCTCCAATGTGGCTGAATTAAAACAATTCTGCAAAGAAGAGTGGGCCAAAATTCCTCCACAGCGATCTGAACGACTCATTACCAGTTATTGCAAACGCCTGATTGTAGTTGTCGCCAAGGGTGGCACAACCAGTTATTAGCTTTATGGGGCAATTACTTTTTCATATAGGGCCATGAAGGTTTGGATAGCTTTTTCCCATAAAAAAATGAAATCATCATTTAAAAATTGCATTTTGTATTTACTCGGGTTATCTTTGTCTAATATTAAAATCTGTTTGATGATCTGAAACATTTAAGTGTGACAAATATGCAAAAAAAAAAAAGAAATGAGGAAGGGGGCAAATACTTTTTCACAGCACTGTATATATACTTATTGCCTTTATTTTTTGCCATTGTGCACACCATAACTAATTAAATGAATTGATAGGGATGTGATGATGATTAGTAAATTAATAAATGTCCCGTACTCTTTGAGTAGGCTACTCCACTGATTAATCTCTTCACTGCCTTCTTAAACTCCAGTAGGGGAGGACCACACTTGGAAGAAAGGAATGTTTTTTCACAGACGGCTCCACATCTGTGCTCCATGGAATTCAACAGTTTTTGGTATTCCTGGAATGCTCCACTTGCCTTCTTGATCAATTTTGCCATGTTACAGCTATTCCTAACTGAGGCCAGGTGTTCACAAACTGAGCTGAGAGATCAGGTTAATAGGAATCTAACTTCTATGTGCATAATATGGCTTTGGAAAAGAAGGCACTCTTACTACATTAGTAAGTACTCTATAGGTCGGATGGTTGAGTATATTTATATGTTCTGCACTTATACCACAATGAGCAATACTGTTTTTTTGTGTGTAAATGCGTGCATTTGACATTACAATAAGATTTAATAAAATACTAATGCTAAATATTATTTTTGGAAAATGAAAATGACATGAGTGTGGGGACAATTTGTTTTTTTTACTATGTTTAGTATGGCTGTGAAGAGTCACAGCCAGTTGGATTGGGGGTGGAATCGTTTTAGTGAGTGGGAAGAGGTATGGGGCTGCCTGTTCATCCAATGACAGGTTGCTGTCAGTGCCACAGTCTGCTGTTAACACATGCCACTCATTTTGGTGGCTTGTACCACTTCTAGCTTCTCCTTTAAAAATGATTCTCTTAAATATTTTCATCAATGAAGCCTACATTTGTGCCTGTACTACGTGGGGCATGCGTCCTGGAATAATACAAAAATGATTGATACACTTTTTGCAACCATGCTTAGTATGATTTAAGGATAGTAATAAATCACAAAGTGTATTCATTCATACAGGGACCGCTGTCTGTATATAGCAGTATGTGCGTATGCACAGTGCAAGTTATGTTATAAATGCTACAAGTCCATTTAGCGCTTTTCCAAATGATGGAGGAATCCTGTCATGCATCTTCATGACAAATCTAATCGGGTGGCCTAAACGTTCGCATTTTAGAGTGTTTGTTTCTTTAAATTCTTTTGCGTGTCAGGTTAGTTTATGGCAAGCAACTATTGATGATGATGAAAGAAACATCCGGGCTACATGGGCGGTGTATAATGAGTAAACACGACTGGCCTGAGTCCAGAGAAGACAAGTAGTCGAAAATTCGAAGTGGCCGCCCAATTGTGTCAGGTTTATTTTTCGCAATTATAGTCGCAATGACTTGAGATCTACATTTGCAAGTGAAACATGACAAGTGAAGGCACGTACAGCTTTTCTTTACATCCCCGCGCTGACCAAATGAAACTAGCTGCAGAGACCGCAGTCGGCGTGCTCCTAGCAGCAACCCGCATCTCCTGGGAATTTCAGGAAGTGCGTGCACGCGCGTGGCGGGAGAATTTAAAGTGTTATAATGGCGCTATAATGCGAAATAATTATTACTATTTTCCATTTCAAGTAAATGGCTATGAGTAAAATAAATAAATAAAAATCAACCTCGCGCGCCGTCGTTACAAAACTTGTGTGAGCATTTTTTCTCCTTAAGATAATTTAGCCTGCTTTGAAAAAGGTTTGCCTGGTGGAACTCGGAAGATACTTTGTCTCTGATTTCTCTTCTTTATGCGCATTACAGGCTGCTTTCGCCCCAATCAGAACATACACTAATCCGGCCTCTGATTTATATTACGGAATTAATCACTCAAAGATGTGGCCCATCAATTTCACTTGGCGGATTTGTCGAATAGGCTTGTTACACGTAGGTCAAATGCAGCGTAATTGTACGGAGAGATTAACTTTTTGTGGATTTGTTGTGTTGAAGAGGTCAGACTTTTGCCCCCCCCCCCAAAATACTGTATGTGGGCTCAGTGTTTACACTGTTGGACAAGTGTGGGATTCACAGACAATAAACAATTTGGAATTGCATTCAGCAGTGTCAGCTTGCGGAAAGAGTGCATGAGCTAAACACTATGCTGCTGTTCTCCTATCTGAGGCTCATAAAGGGATGTGCTCTGTGAGGTAGCAACGCACCGCTTTTGCCCTCATTTAGCTTTTTTTTTTTTTTTTTTTTTTTTAGAATGATGGTGAGAAAATGTGACTTACGGGGTGTAATGGAAGGTAATACGCCAGTATACAGTATAGCCCGCATCCACTTCTTTTTCCTTCAATTAAAAGTATAATCATTTGTCAGCCATAAAGCCTTTGAAATACAGGGGAGCTTTCCCACGTGATCTGCGTAATAGATTATACCCACTTCTCCAGGGTCCACTACATCACTGGTGATTAAGCTATTCAATGAAAAAGTATTAAGGGGGGGGGGGGCACTTACTTGGCTGTTATATTCGTTATATTTCTTATATTCACGATTTTATTTGGTATACACATTTTCACAGTTTTACCACCCATTCAGTGGTGCAAAATTATACTTTGGTTCACAATTTTCACAACTGCAACATTGAATATTTCATTACTCATGATAGGAAACACCTTTCCGCTGTGATGACATTACATCAAGGTTCCTCTTTGAATTTAATGGAAGTCGCATGTAAAATATATCTGGGCTGCATTTGGTATGGGTCTTCCTCATTGAATATGTGGATAGCACACTCACTCACACGCACGCACACGCGCCTGTGCGTCTGTTTGTGTGGGGGTGGGTGGGGCGGGGAGGGGGGGATGCTCGTATTTTAAAATTTTTTTCTCTCAGAAATTGCAAGAGGCCAAATAATTTTCGGAACAACTATGTACAGTTGCTCATTCAGGTACAGCATCCTGGATCAGAATTGTTCAAGGGCTAGAGAGGGTAGATTTAACCCTGTTCGCGGAAGTACATATCGGTCAGTCACTGAGGAAACAAGCGCTTGTCTCCGGGGACCTTCGTGTGCACTCCAGTAACAACTCTCCAACAGTCAATGAAGCAAATAAGAACTTAGGAAAGAGTCGCCCGTGAGCGGTCTTTGTGTCCGTCCATCTTATTATGGTAATAATAATAACGCACTTGCGTCAGCGCCTGAAGTTATTCGCGCGCACGCACGTGATAGATTAAGTCGTGAACGCGCTCCTAGCTGGTGGAAGGTGAGTGAATATCTCGAGGAGAGAAATCGAGAACGCGGCTGCCGGGATCGATTGGATTAAACTTGAAGTGAAATTAACACAAAGGACAGAGTCAGCGAAGACGGGACGCAGAGACACTGATACGAACATTTGCTTAATCTGTATATATAGATAATTACTACGAAAACAAAATATTGCTGGAGATACTGACTTACTACACTTTCTTTGAAAGAACCCTAAACTGACCCAGCTAGCGAGCTAGCTAATAACAGGGTAAGTGAGCCTTAATTTATTTTCCCCTTGTTGCGTTGTGCAGGTGTACAAGTTAAGTTGTATCTGACATTAAATCGCTAGTCGTGTTAGCTTGAAAAGTGAGATTTTTTTTTTTCTTTAGGGAGCTTTTCAAATTGGTGGTGAGCTTGTGCGCCCAAGCGGGTTGCTAATTTGTCGGAGTAACGTTAATGGGTTGGTGATGAACGACGTGGGGTAGCTATTTGCTTGTGAGCTTTCTTTTCCTTTTTTATTGAGAATTTTTGAAATACTCCGGAAACTATCGTTATTTTTTCTTATCACTTTGGTAGAAATCCAAATGGGGATACCACTCGGCAACTTTTATAAGGGAGACGTGAAACGAGTCTTTGTAGTTAGTATTAACGTTTTTAAATGTAAATGATTGATAACGATCATAGATTGGGTAAACTAATAAGCCCGATAAGTAACGTTTTAGCCATGTGTATTAGCTTGCGTTATAAAATATAAATGATGATTTTTTTTATGGTTGCGCGTATTCAACACGATCCCATTGGAAGTGGTTCACTGACTGAATGGCCAACTAGATAGCTTACGAGCTAACTATCGTTACAAGCTAATGTGACGGAGTCCAGGGCTTTAATAATGTTAGCTGGCTGCGCGAAGTTGGGCTCCACTGAGTAATCCACGGGGTGAGCAGCGAGTTGCCTGTGTATGGAAGCTGAAGCAGGAGGAGATTTTTAGAAAGTCCGTTACGAGTTGACTTGTCGAGCTTGGTGGCTACTTTCCGAGGAAACGGAAGCTTGGTGGGTCGCTATCCAGGGACGGTGAGGGATAGCAATTGGCTAACGAACAGTGGGTTAGTAGTTGAGAAGCTGAAGCGGTGACTACACGAGGTGGATGAGTGCGAGGTGAGTCAGATGAAGAGAAGGGAGATTCCCTATCTAGTCTCTCTTGAACTGTGGTGCGTAATAAAACTTCCGAAATGAGACGTTTTTAAAATGCAGATTAACAAATTGCTGGCTGCCATCCGAGAGATATTAACTCCGGTGTGAAAGAAGTCCACACGGGCCGTGCAAATCAGGGAGCTGGGCGAAATGATAGGGAAAGGTGGTGTGGGGCCAGCCAGCCGGCCAGTTGGTGTGGGTTTTCTCTTTTAGCGAATTCTTTATTTATTGGATGTGTAATGTAATTTATGTACTTTTTTTGTACTTCAGTAAAGAAGTGTGTGGAGAGATCATCGGAAAGTACGTTTCCGATTTGAACACGAACGGCGGTAATGGAGCTAATGAGTTGTATGTCGGAGTAGCCAGGCGGTCAGTGAGAGGTGGCTGTGGGGACTGGAATCAGGGCTGCGGGCAAGTAGCAGCCATCATTAAATTACATTCGTTCATCTTGATGGGATTAGATCAGAGAAGTCACGCTCAACAAGGCAAGAACTTCAGTCCGACGTTGGTTCCAAGTCTTAAGTCAGGTAGCAAGCTAGATGCGACGCTGTTCATAAAGCATGGCAGTTACTTAGATTTACCTCACTTATACGAGTTACGAATGGTTCGACGCTCGTATGAGGCAAGCTAGCGTGGTTTGGTAACAGTTAGCAGGCGAGCTAGCCAGCTAACAATTTGTTAAACAATAGACGGGACCTGTCCTATGATATGGTGAGTGATCGAGCAAACAAGAAGCGGTGTAAAACGCCACCATTGTATAAATAATGGGTTTATGCTGGCTTCCACGTTTCGTTCTTGATTCATATCTGCTCTTGTGTACGTCGCGATGCAACTTTCAATTTAGTTTTTCCATGTAATTAACTTAAGTATAAGTTTTGAGCACCAACAGTGCGACGATTTACATTTTCATATTCATGCGGTTGTTGAACACATTTTTTTTTCTTTATACTTGTGTCAATTGAGAAAATGCGTATTATTTTATGCAACCGTATCGCTCGCATTTTGTCCCTCGGACGGACGGATCTCGACAGTCAAGAGATTTAAAGGGTTAACAGAGCGAGCGAGTTAGCCAGTAAGCTAATAGTAGTAGCGAGCTAGCCAACTATGCCACTTGGGCATTACGTTTCTTTTAAACAACTTTTTTTCAAGCTCGCATTTGCCCTAAATTGTAAAAATTGCATTCATGCTGGGGATCGAGGTTACTGACAGTTTGTATGATTATACCGATTTGCATGGCAGTTTGGGATTTCTATCACCGAGCATCCCCACGAGTGTGGGTCACTGTTTTCGTCCTTCCTCTGATGCACAAAGGGAATGCTTTCAAGTCTTAACCTAAGATGGCAGCTCTAATTTGAGCCCGGCCACTCGCTGAACAAAGGTGGTAATGAAGAAGCTGTCGGCGATGAAGATCAAACACAGGTGTTGGTTCTGTAGTGGTGTTCATGGTATCGTCCACGTGCTTATAGGGAAACCCGGGGTACTTTGATGTTGAATTATTTCCCTAACTTTAACAAAGACGTCCTGGAGTTAGAGATAAGTGCTTCTGGCTCTCGAAGTTCTCTCAAAAGTTTTCAGTTACACTGTTGACCGTAAGTGTTCTACACTCTTGGCCGAGCACAACTCTGATACAACTGTGCTTTAAGAATGAGCGTATGTTTTGCGCTCTGACTGTATTTATAAGTCTGCTGTTCTTACTAAGTTGAATTCTTCGCTGCGCCGAAGGTTCCATATTCGCGGGTGTCGGTGTGTAGTGGTGTCAGGCCTTGACATGTCGGATCATAACATGGCAGACGGCTGGGAGTAAAAAGTCTTCTTTTTTTTTTACCTGCCAGAAGCGTTAAAGTGATCCAAAATGAAAGCAGTTTAGTACAAACAAATTACGGGTGCGTCCTTGGCTGTATTATTTTGACATTTTTTTTTCTCGCTCACTTGAGGGGGGAGGAATCCGTGTAGGCCAAATGATCACTGGCCCTTCCTCACCCGCTTTACCGTAATTGCACGGGGCTAATTGCGAAGTTACAGCTGCGTATTTGCAGGTACAGAGAGCCCAAATGGCCTTTCCAAATCGAAACGTAGGCTTTGCCAAGAACTTGAGAAGTTTCATGGGCTATTGTCACTCTGCTGATTGGGCGCCTGCACTTTTGTTATTGAAAATAAATGCGTGGTTGAAGCTGAGTGCCCATCTTAAAATTACCTTGAAAGTTAGTCGGTGCATGATTTTTCTGTTACAATGAAGTCCTCTATTGGCCTTTAAAGTTAAAATAAACTGTAGACGCTGTTTTAGTCATGTCATATTTTAATTAACACGTTTTTGCCGTTCCCTTTTGCTTGAAATGAGACTTTATTGATAAGTAAATATTGTATAGGTGCGAGGCGTAACTTTTCTTATAATTCAGCCTTATTCAAGGGACTTATTAATACTGCTGTCTTAGGCCCTGTGTTACTTTCTGAAAACCTGTGTCCCTGTGGTAAAAGTTAGCTTGACTTTGCTGTTATTGCCAATTAATGTACATTACATGTGAAGTTTGTGAAGTGTATTTAATGGTGTGTTAGAATCAGTCCCCCAGTCCAATTTCCAAGTTTAGGGTGGGAAATATTGAGTGCCTTGAATATTCTGTCAGCATTTGAATGTCTGAACGTTGGTACACAGAACGATGTTCAGGTCCAATCCAAAGGTGGGTTGAGGCACCTGAATTCTGGCCCCCCACATGAGCAGTAGATAAGCAAAATTTTGAGTAGGACATTTTGCATTGCATATTCAGGTGAGTAGGCACTAAACTGCTTTTAAGGTTTTCCAGGCAATATGTATGAAATTAAAGACATGCAGGAACTAGCGTGAGTGGGCAATAAATGGGTATAAACAATGTACCATGAGAAATATGGGCCACAAAATAAATTTGGTTATACCCTCCATACTGGCAGAAAAAAAAATTGGATACATTTAGCATTGGTGCAAAAAACTTCACTGAGAGAGCATGACTGAAGGCAAAGAATAGCTCAACGGCTGGGGGCTGCATTAAATCTGGTTGAGGTCAGTGCATTGATATTGCCCAATCACTCGATAAGCCCAATTTTTATTGGATGCTTGCTGCACTTTAAAGCATTAGAAATTGGGAGTAAAAAGGATATGGATTATTAGCCAAAATTAAAACTGTATAGTGATATACATTTTTTCTTATACTGCCCCGCCCAAACTACCCATATTGTCGCACATGGAGACCATGTTGGACTGTCCTGTTAAGGAATAATTTTCTCTCTTCTCTACACTTAATCTTCCCTGTATTATGTTCATTAGATCCCAGAAGGGGCCAGTTCCTCGCCATTTTCCTCGGCATTCGCACCTGTCGTGGCACAAAAAATGATGATTTCTGTGGCGTACAACAAAGTGTTTATCGAATGCGAAACAATTTTTCACACCTCATTTAGCACCCAAGTGATACATCAGTAGGTGATAAGATGGAATTTGAATGACATATGTGATGCATATTGGTGTTTGTGTGTATGTGTGTATGTATGTGTTATTGACGACTAAGCTCACAAGAAATTTCAGCAGTAGTGGTTCGCCCTTGATGTCCTGAAATTCTCACTGGGTTTGTTGTCGCGGAAGTGTGTTCTAATGGCTGTTGTGTGACTGCATGCAAGATGAACTAATAATGTTTCATACAACCAATAATACCTTGAACATTTCTTAAATTTGACCAAAATGCATAGAGAACAGTTAGGCTAAACCCATTCAGGCTATTAGCTGCCCTTATCAGGTGTTCTGGTCTGAGGGAATTCAATAATCTTTAAATTTTCCCAGGCTCTGGTTCATATCACTTCAAAATGGCTTGCACTTGCATGAGAGATGGTACTTTGTTTTCAAAGCCATGCAAACTTAATTTGATGTACTGTGGCTGACCCAGAATTTATGGGATGTAGCTGGTGATATCACCAGGAGTGCTGCGATGTGTAATTTCATTCTTTGTGGGACAAATGCTTGCATGAAGAATCCTGTATTGCCTGCTATGCATGACACTAGCTAAGGACAGCTTGCATTCATCAGTTTCTGTGGTATATTTAGTGACATTTTTTTCCCAAATTGTTTGCCTGAGTGAAATTTAATTTCTCTTAATGAGGATTTCATGTAAGCATTTAACCTGCATGAATTTTATTTGTTTGTGTCAAGATCTCTCTAGAAAGGTACATTCTCTCAAATGTGTGAAAACGTAATTTGCTCAGTGGTTTGCATAATAATGCATGATTATGTAATGCATACCTGACCATATGGGGAAAGTGTAGGCTACATATGATTTTGAACAGGTAGACTTTTTTTCAATCTTGGGTATACTCATCCAGAGATGTAGCTCCACGATTCAAAACTGCGTAAAAATACTGCAGCTTGTTGAAATTAAGTGTCAGCCTTGTGAGAACAAAATGGCAAATCTTTGAAATTAAGAGTAGGTTGTATTTTGATGTTAAAATTGTAATGGTCTATCGCAGTCTACATTTTGTAGTGTTGGAGCTGAACAATGTAAAACAGAAAAGTGTTTTGATGAGAATATTTTATTCTGTGCCGCAAATGAATTGTGATGCTTCTAGACCATGCTTATTCGTCACGATAGCACTGGTGTGTGCCTGAGCCTCGAGCTCTTTGGCACAGCGTACGCACCTGTGTCATTTGCTCATTTTAAAACCAGGAGGAGGTAATGCTGCGGGAGCTACTTTCAGTTAGAATATTAGGCAGTTTGCCATTAGTGAGCAAAATGTTTACATTAAAGTTAGCGGTTATGTTCTAACAGGAAAAAAATAACATGATGTGACATTAATTAAAGGACAGCTTACCAAATGCAAGCTTTTTAGTGATTTTTCAGTTGTAGTCCCACAGATAATGGTTGTGATGGTAACTGAAGTCTTGCTGAGATAATGTATACAAGCAAGGAATTTATTTTCAGCAAAAAAAAAAAAAAATTTGTGTAAATCAAATGAAAATCTTTTGATGTGACACCCCTGCCCCCTTTTCTGTTTGGATTATTGTTGAAAGGTTTCTTTCACATAACCCCAATGGATAAATGCACTGCTTAAGCGCACGCTCATGTCGGCGCATCCACACCAGTGAGGAGTGTGCCGTGGTCTGTGGTTTGGTGCACAAGTGAGGCACTTGATGGATTTGTATTCTGTTCAGGTTGGAACTGCCAGGCAACATGACAGAAATCATATCAAGATGGGCGATTGTGTATTAAGGGGAAAATGCGTGTTGTGGCTGCAGATACATGATGAAACCACCAGATATATTGAAATTCAGCTTTTTATTTTAAACCTAAGGGAAATGCTTATTGGCACAAATCTGCTTCGTTACCGATTTCCTGAAAAAAAAAAAAAAAAAAAAAAAAAAATGCATTTTTTTAAAAAGTGACGCGCTATTCTATAGTTGGCTGGCAAATTATCAGTCATATAGAAACCTTTCATGGGTTTATTTTGAACGTAATTGGTCTGAGCAAGTAAAGTAAAATTTTGGACTGAAGAGCTGCCACCAAATGTGTCCTCTTGTCAGCTTTTTCTCCCTTGTTTTGACGAGTTCAGCATTTTCCTTTTGTCCCAGAATAAGAGTTCGGGGTGTCGGCGATGAATGAACTGTTTTGATAATTTATTCAGCCCTCCCAGTTATATTCTCCCTCTGCCAGATTGGGCTTAAAGAGGGAGTGAATGTGGTGTAGATCAGCGTAGGTGAGTAGTGGGAATAAACTGCATATTAACACTACTGTTGACTTCTCAAGTGCTCGGAGTCCCTTATTTTCTAGTTGACTGCGCCTGAGTGAGCTGTGATTTAAAGTCCCAGTCAGGAGCTGAAATCTGCACTTCTGCAGAGTGAAAGGTGCTCCGCTGCGAGACCCTTGCTGCATTCCTCTGTGTCCGTATTTCAGTCTACACTCCTCTTTAAGGCCGGCCGCCAAATTCCTTATTGTCCACATTAACAAGATGCATTTAAACAGTTTACGGTGCCTAATAAAACTTCACTCGCTGGCCTCCATTTGCGGCCGGGAGCTTAAGGAGATTGAATGGACAGACGGGGGGTTATCCAGCTGCTGAAGCGGCATCACAGTCAGAACTCTCTTCAGTGGGGAAGCCTCACTGGGTGAAAGGAGGGGCAGCCCATTCACACGAATGACACTAAATGAGCATCATTGCCCCTTTGTAAAAATATCAGTGGCATTTTATGTGGAGAAGAAATGAGACTTTCCAAATGTCTGCCATGGCTTATTTGCACTCAGAATCTCCTTTACTGTTTGATTTCAGACGTTGGGGAGGCAGGGATCACGAATGCAAACCGTAATTACAAAATGAAAGCCCAGCAAACCAGCTTCTGCCAGGTCGTTCCATGTCAAATCATCAGATAAACAAAACATCTCTCACCATTTAGTCATAGATTGCTTCCATATTTTCACATTAGATAAATATGTATTACTGATGAACAAATCCGAAATTTCAGCTCATTCGGACCAAAAATGAATTTTTGGTGAATTATTTTCTAAGAGTACTGTCCGTTAGTTTTGTGTCTTCTTTTTTTTTTTTTTTTTTACGAATTCACAGCAATTTACATTTTTCTTGTATTTAACATGGCATAACTTTGTTACACCTATAGCTTTGAAACTTTCCATCTCAGCTAATGTTATACTGCTAAATCAGAAAATGCAGTCCATTTTACGGTATCTTTCTTGGTTGTGGAGCTATGAGGACACCAAAAGTGCCTTTTGTTCAGGCAGTTCCATGTTTAGGTCCCCAAAGCACCCCCAATATAAACCCTAGCATAGGCTCGCTGGCATTTTTTCCATTCATTTGTGTCTGCTGAATATAAATCAGGCTGAATTCACCATGAATTCATCACCAACTGCAGTCATACCTTGCTAAATGTGGAAAAAAAGCTAAAATGCTCACGACATTGCCACCTGTTGGGCAATTCCACATGAGAGTTGCTAAAACAGCTATTTTTATTAAAAAGTGTTTTATCTTAGAAATATATAGGTTTTCATGTAGATGACTCATTACCAAATCAGACACTGAAAACAGTTTTGAAATATCTTTAACGGTCTTCTCAAAATTCAGATTTGAATTTTGTAAATTTTTTTTAGCTCCAGGACAAGGATCAAAGGTTATTTTTCGAAAGCTGACAACTCCTAAAAGATACTTAGCTATTTCCTGGTATTTACTGTATTTCCGTACATTGGTAGCCAAAGTATTTGAGACTAAGTCATTGCAGGAAATTGAAACACACAATTCCAGTGGCTCATTGTGAAATTTGTCATTTTTCAACGAGATCAGCAACACAAACATAATTTATAATGCCAATTTTTAATTGCTTTGTTGTTTTGAGTATAATAAATTTAGTAGATTATCAGAAAATGTAATTCTGTTAACATTTTGTTATTCCGTTACCGCTGGCTCTCATAAATGGCATCCTACTAAATATCTGAACATATCAGTCAATATAAACTTACCATGGCCTGGTCAACATTCTAGGCCACCAACTTAAGCTTAAACCTACTTCCCATCATTGCCAGATTTCAGAGAAATGCCTGTCAAAGTAAAGGCAAAAATAATGGCATTTTTTCTGCTGTACTTCTGTTACGGACACTGTCACCTTTGTATAGCCTTCTACAAAATACAACCCCAATTCCGAAATGGTTTGGATGAAGTGTAAATTGTGAATAAAATCAAAATGCAATGACTTTCAGATCACATGAGCCAATATGTTATTTACAACAGAACATAGATAACATTTCAAATGTTGAAATTGAGACATTTTACATTTTTATCCACAAAATGAGCTTATTTCAAATTTTCTGGCTGCAACAGGTCTCGAAAAAGTTGGGACACAGGCAAAAAAAAGGGCTGGAAAAGCTATTAATATATTAGAGAATCAGCTGAAAGAACATTTTGCAAGTAATTAAGTTAACTGGCATCAGGTGTGTAACATGATTGGCTATAAAAGGGATGTCTTAGAGAGGCTGAGTCTCTCAGAAGTGAAGAGGGCCAGAGGCGCTCCAACCTGTGAAGCCTTGTGTAAAAAAAAAAAAAAAAAAAAAAAAAAAAAAAATTGTGGAATACTTTAAAAACAGTGTTCCTCAACGTCAAATTGCAAAGGCTTTTAAGGTCTCGCCATCGACAGTGCATAACATCATCAAAAGATTCAGAGAAACTGGAAAAATCTCTGTGCGTAAGGGACAAGGCCGAAGACCTTTACTGGATGCCCGTGATCTTCGGGCCCTCAGACGCCACTGCATCACTCACCGGCATAATTCTGTCATTGACATTACTAAATGGGCCCAGGAATACTTCAAGAAACCACTGTCTGTAAACACAGTCCGCCGTGCCATCCACAGATGCCACCTAAAACTCTATCGTGCAAAAAGGAAGCCATTGTTGAGCATGATCCAGAAGCACCGCCGTGTTCTGTGGGCCAAGGCTCATTTAAAATGGACTATAGCTAAGTGGCAAAGTGTCCTGTGGTCAGACAAGTCCAAATTTGACATTCTTGTTGGAAATCATGGGTGTTGTGTCCTCTGGGCTAAAGAGGAGTAAGACCACCCCTCCTGTTATGAGCGTTCAGTTCAAAAGCCAGCATCTCTGATGGTATGGGGATGCATTAGTGCATATAGTGTGGGACACTTGCATGTTTTAAAAAGCACCATGAATGCTGAAAGGTATATAAAGGTTTTAGAGCAACATATGCTCTCCTCCAGACGACATCTGTTCCAGGGAAGGCCTTGTGTATTTCAGCAGGACAATGCAAAACCACATACAGCAGCTATTACAACAGCATGGCTTTGTAGTAGAAGAGTCCGTGTGCGGAACTGGCCTGCCTGCAGTCCTGATCTTTCACCGATTGAGAACATTTGGCGCATAATTAAACGAAAAGTCCGTCAAAGGAGACCCAAAACTCTCCAGCAGCTGGAAGCCTGTATTAAACAGGAGTGAGAGCAAATTCCAATGGCTAAACTCAAGAAACTTGTCTCGTCAATGCCCAGACGCCTCCACTCTGTGTTAAAAAGAAGAGGGGATGCTACACCATGGTAAACAGTTTCAACATTTGCCATGTTATCTCTGTTCTATTGTGAATAAAATACCGGCTGGTGTGATTTGAAAGTCATTGGGTTTTGATTTTATTCACAATTTACACTTTGTCCCAACTATTTTGGAATTGGGGTTGTAGATTACCCCAAACTTTGTGTTATACAGCTCAGTAGGCATGCCAGTGGAACTGATAAAAGCACAGGCAAGTAGCTACTGCATTAGAGTAATAGATGGCAGGTGAAAATGACATGAAAATTACTCTTGATCATAATTCCGTTACTGTGGAATTGCCCTGTTCAAACCCCCGTATCTCCTGGGGCACACCTTGGATTTTATTCTTTTTTTTTTTTTTTTTTACTGATTCCTCTATTATAGTAGAAAGACCTTTCAAATTGTTGATGTGCTTTGACCAATATAAATTTTGCATGTGTCTGAACAGGGATGGGGTAATCTCAAGAATCGCTTGGCACTTTCAGCCTCTTACACATTTAACTATGCAACATTTTCCGTGTTTTCAATCATTAGTCAATCACATACTAAAGTGTACTAATTCCTGTATTATAGTAGACATAACACAACAAAAATTATTGATGCGACTTGAACGACATACATTTCAGAACTGTCTAAATGGGGGTCAGGCAATTTTTCAGAATCACACTTTGCATCAATAAAATTTACTGACACTAATGCTTATAAACTGACTGTCAAAATAAAACTTACTTGTAAGGGTTTGGGCCTTACAGCCCCTCCCCTTTCACATATTTTCACCTCCACCTTGACGGGCCACAGGTGTAGCCTGTTAAGGTGGAGGTGATTGCAGAGTATATAGGGCTGGCTGCTCTGCATTCTCTGGTCACAGCAGGTCTGTGTGCCTGAGTTTTAGCAGTTGCTTTTGTGCTTTTTGTTTGGAACACTGCTTCCTGTTTATTTTGTATGCTGTTTATCATTAATTGTAGTTCTTCACCCCCAGCCTTGGCACTGGGAGTCTCCTTTTCCTCCTAGGCCCATGGTCCTAGTGCCCGCCGGATTGCCGTTGGCATCCGGCCGGGAGAAAACCATGACATTACTTGCTGATGTCATTAGAAATTATTGATCAATAACTGGTTCAGGTTTCTCCCTGCCAACATGATCTACCAACCTGCATATACTGACCTTTCTGTGAATGGGTCATGCATTGATGAATTGAGAACTTACAATTATTGTGATTCAATAATCAATTACATTGTGTAAGAAGCTGAAAATGCCAAGCGATTCTCGAGATTACCCCACCCCTGTTCAGACACCTGCAATATTTTTGTTGCTCAAAAGACATCTACAATTTTTGGTGTGGTCTGTCTACTATAATGGAGAAATCAGAAAAAAAAAAAAATTTGAAGAAAATCCAAGGTGTGCCCCTGGAGATACGGGGGTTTGAACAGGTGGCAATATCGTGAGCATTTTCGCTTTTTTTTCCACATTTGGCAAGGTACTGACTGCAGTTGGTGATGAATTCATGGTGAATTCTGCCTGATTTATATTCAGCAGACACAAATGAATGGAAAAAATGCCAGAGAGCCTATGCCATGTTAGATACAAGAAAAATGTAAATTGATGTGAATTTGTTAAAAAAATTGACAAAAACTGACGGACAGTACCCTCAGAAAATCATTCACCGAATGCGCTGAAATTTCGGATTTATCAGCGATTTATATTTAAACAGCTGCACACAAAAAATTAGCAAAATTGAGGTGGTGGTGAGACCCATTTGATGATCTGACATGGAATGACCCTGCTGGCCTTGTGAAGCAGGCCAGTGTTAGAGACCCTGACCCTCCCTGCACTCAGTGTATGAAGCACTGCTGGGTGACTGTGGGCTGCGGAGTATAGGTGTTTCAGGGCTTTTTTTTTTTTTTTTTTTTCCCAGCTGCTGAGTCGACTCAGGTATCACTATGACAGAGGCCCCAAAAACAGGCCCCAAATATTAAACTGACTTCAGAAAAACTTTCTTCCCTACTTTCTGGAGCGAACTGCTCCATTTATTGGTGGACTCTTTTGAGAAACGGCCCAGTGAATATGTGTGCCCAGTTAGCTTGGGGTTTTTTTTCCTTCTGCCTTTCAACCTTCTGACAGGCAAGAGGCTCATTCATACAACCTAAGCGGTCCATCTTTTTTCCATTTTTTATAATGATCAACATTATTACCTGAACCATGTTTGCAGGCTGGTAAGATTTGTGTCTTCCTCAGCAATGAGAAATGCGATGACAAGGTGGTCATAAAAAATGAACCATCTCTGGTTCTACAGTTAAGATTTAGGCTCTCTCGGTATTGGCCTAATTTTTAATTGTTTTACAATTTGCTGTGTCTTTGTGCAATTTCACATTTTCTGCAGTTTCTACAGGATCCAGCAAGAGTTTGCATGTTGAGTGAGGGCCTTGGGGTGCAAGCTTAGGTTTCTCCTCCATAGTTTCCTGACCCTGTGACCTCAGATGGGCTAGGTGAGGGTTTCTGGATCTTTGTCTGCCTAATGGTGTGCAGAAGTCTCTGTGCACACAGGCAAAGGTCAGTACCTGTACCAGAAGGAGTCGTCATCGTCTAGATCATTGTCTCATTCGGAGTAGTCTACCAAGCCTGTGAGAGGTGCTGAATGGCCATGGTTGCAAGCACTTTATTTGTGTTTTTGGTGTAATTGAACTGTAGAGTTTAAATTTCTAAAATTTTGTTTCTACCCCCCCCCATTGGCCACAGTACTTGATTTTTACTTTGTGCTTGCCAATAAAATTATGCCTCATTTAGAGACCTGGGTTAGCGTGGATGGAATAAACGCTGCTGGAATTTAATGACAGTTGGTTACATTGAATTGTTGGATGACTTCCTTGGATCTGTTTTCATTTTCGGGCTCATGAGCGACCACTTTGTTTTTGTTCAGTGCTTGACTGTTCGAGTTTATTTTTTAGGAAAATTAATGGAATCAACAGGTTGGCAAAATAATCCTGAAAATGGCCGGGTAAGGTGAAATTGTTGCAGCCGCTTAAAATATACTGTGAACTAAACCTGGGGAAAAGATTTAGAAATGACTGCCTCGATTTTGATAGCAGGGTTTCGTGTGCGTTTCTGCTGGGTTGGCTTTTTCTTAGCAAATGGGCAAATCCCTCTATATGCAAGACTTGCCCATCCTAAATAGTCAGTCCAGCGATTTTACCCCCTGTAGTTTGTAATGTAATACTGCTCTGTTCTCAGTATGCTGCAGCCGTGAATGAGTGGAATGTGGAGAGAGATTTTGTAAAACTAGAAATAAGAAAGGGTTGTGTAAGCCTATTGGTCTTTTTCCACTGAATAATTATTACTAAACGGTCTTGTGCTAATTGCTATTTTTGGAACTGTAAAATACTTCAGAGCTGTTCTCTGGAAGCTTGGGGGACATTTGTCATCAGAAGTCTAACTGCAGACTTGCGTAACATTGTGCAGCATCAATTGTCTCCTATTTGAACCTGATTTGTTTTTTCCTGCACGCTGGCGTAATCCCACTACTACAATTGGCGGTGCCTCTTTCCATCTGTCCCCATGAAGGTTTGCACGTCCGGGATTGCAAGGCACAGCATTGCTCCGATTGCCTCCAGACTTTCCCAAAACACCACTCAGGCATCAGCATCAGTTTGGTTGCACTGAAAACTCCGGAACTTACTGGGATTAAAGATTTCATTACTTTTCGGACATTTAAACGGAGCGACCGAGCGGTTTCAAAAATTCTGCCATCTGGGGAAAATGCATATGTGGGAAGTTAAGGAAGGCATAGCTTGTGACCCTTCTGTTGGCTGTGGTAAACAGCCAACAGTGCGCTCCAGTTCTTTAGATGTAGTCAATGATTGCACAATGGCAGGAATGTCCATATATGGAGGTGACGGAATTTATGGATTTTAAATTTATTTATTTATTTATTTATTTATTTATTTATTTATTTTTTGCTGACCGCTTAAAAAAAGTTTTAGCTCACTCACTGCCACTGAAAGGATATGTGAGCTCAGGCACTATTGAAAATATATGTCTTTTCACAATACTGGGTAACAAAAGCGCGACTGTGAAACAAGCAAGAAAACGCAGATTCACATTGAATTTCTAAAGTCGTCATCACTGCTTACAGGTCACGTAAACTGTACAATTAATTCAGGCAATTTTTTTTTTTTTATAGAACGCTATTCTGAAGCATAACTTTAATCACGATGGATTACGGTGGACAAGAAATGGGTACGAATGAATCCATCATTGCATGATAAGAAATTGCGTTATTGATTTCATATTTTAGGATTTTACGCAAATTATGCAGAAAAGTAATGAAATGGCATTTTGTAACGTCTTACCTTGCGGGAGGATGGCCAATTCCTGAACGATGATCAGGAGTAAGGATGGATTCAGACTATGTTTATCATAATTCCCCTTTTCACTTAACAGTCGTTGCTGCATACAAAATTGTGGACACGAAAGTTATGATCGTGGAAATCAGCTGACTCAGCAGCACACGGGAAAACTTTCGTTGCCGATAAGATATGTGCAGAGTCATTCCATAGGCATGAAAAATCAATAAACTGTTGCGTATAATCAAAGAATAATGATCAACATTTGTCTTTGGTAACGGTCGTCATTTACTGGACGCAACATAATTTTTAGTATTTGTGTAAATATTTTTCAAAATTGATGGAAATTAGCAGTCAAGCAGTTGGTTTATCAGTGTAAGGAAAGTCAGTTCTTCTGTAGAGTAACAGTACATTTGAGCAGCGCCACTCACTCAAGACCTGCCAGCCGTGGTAACAGTCGTGAGCACAGCGGACATGTCGGGCAACGACCGTAACCCGGTAATTTCAATCTGATATCGTCCTATGTTCTGACCAGAAAAGTTTTGTAACAAAGTGGAATTTATTCACTGGACTGTGAGTAAATAACTTGTGGGCAAATGCACATGATATGTACTAATTTAAATTTCCCACATCCTTTTCGATAAAACCTTACTTTTGATGTCACATTTTGGTGTCCTTATTTGAGCCAAAAATCATTTTAATTAATTTAATTTAAAAAAACCTACTTGGGTTCAAGTGCTAGTTTTATCCTCACTGTATCTCTTTCGTGAGCTAAACAAAATGAACATGAATTAAATGCATCAATCATTATCTGCTGATAATAAAACTATGAACAACAACTATCCCTGAAATCTCTTCAGTACTGTGAAAAGACGCGTATAAAAACGTAAACATTTCAGGTGGCATGGAGCATGTTGAACCTCTGAGTGACTGGGCTCTGCTGATAGGACTGTGCCCATTCCCACACTGTCCTGAGAGACTCTGCTCCTCTCTGGATTGGCACCCTTGCCTGCTGTTGAGTTTGCGTGTCTCACAGATGAAATGACTGGGATTGAGCGAGATGCTGGGTTGGAGCAGAGTGGCCCAAAGCACAAATCATTTTACTCCTTGACTCATAAAACTGACTGCCGTCACGACTCGGCCTCAAACACAGCTGCCCAATAACAGCAGTGAGACGCCTCGATCCCCAGTTTATATGCAGAAGATGGCATTAATGAGGGTGCTTAAATTCAGCTTCTTCAGAAGTTAGGTCGTTTGATCAGAGCTCTGAATTCTGTGCGATGGGCACAGTGGATTGAGCTGAGGAGGGATGTGCGCGCACGCACACACGCACACATACCCTGGTGCTGTTACTCCATGGCAGCTCTAATGTCTCTCTCTCCCTCTGCATGTCTTTTCATCTCTCCCTCACCCTCTATCACCACTTCATGTGGTCCAACTGCAGTTGGCTTGACATTTTAGCCAAGGCTCCCCCTGTGTGGGCACGGGTTCTTCTGCCATTTCTTTTTTTTTTTTTTAATTTTTTTTTTTTTTAAATGTGGCAGCCCTGAGACGCTCTTCCAGTCCCCCTTCCCCCCCACTCTCTCTCTCTCACACTCACACACACACACACACACACACACAGTCAGGGTTGGCAGCAGGGCTGCGGTGGGGCCTGTTGTGCAGCAGAAGCGTCCCCCTCCCTCTCCCTCATACAGTGAAGAGCTGATGGAAAACCATCAGTCTGGAGAGAAAAGACTGGCTGTACCTTGTGTAATTGTGTCAAATCCCACCACCAGGCTCTCGTCTTTTTTTTTCCCTTTGTATATTTATCTGTGGATTTAAACTGGATGTAAATTGAGCCTGGTCAGCAGGCGGCTGCTGTAGCATGAGTAAATGGGCGGTGGGAGCTGCTGTGTGCTGGAGCTCTGCTCCCTGTACATACAGGGCAGGTATTGCCTGACAGGAGCCACACTCAACAGCTTGGCTGGTGTCTCCTTTTTCTTCACTCCTTTTATTTTGTGCCGTAGGATTCATCAATGAGTGCCCTCTGTAAGCGATCGGGTGCTCTCTGCTAGTGCATATTGAAAAGGTCACAGTTACACTCCGTGCAGCATCACAGTCATCAAAAAAAGAAGCTACCAGATTTTTACCAGTTGTCTGGGTTAAAAATACTCAGGCAAGCTTCTGGTCTCAGCATGCACTATGCTTTCACCAATCTGTTGTGTTAATATTTACCTGCTGGTGCTTGTTTAATTATTCAGTGCTAAAGGATGAAATTGTCAGGGGAAAGGCGCCTGGGCTGCGATGCGCGTTTATCGCGAAGGTTTGTCTCTTATCGTTTTATTTTCACACTCCGGTCTCAGTTTGATGCTCGAATGTACTGTTTTTTTTTTTTTTTTTTTTTATCAGTTGAGAGGTGTGTTTTAAATGGAGAATAAATGAGAGAAGGAGAACTCCTGCAGAGTTATTCTGTGTGCAGAATATAGTGATGGGCAGTTGTAAGTGGCTGTAGAGAATAAGCTGTGTGTTTAGCGTCGCTGCCTCGGTTACTGAAAGTGTGGTGGGTTTTGTTGTCCTGAGGCTTGCAGTGGTGTACAGCCGTCGGCCCCTGGCCTCTTCCCCCAGGAGCAGTGGAAGGCAGTGCACTGCCCGCTTGTCTCGGGTCTCCAGCTGCCAGACAGACAGACGGACGCTTGTGAGCCAGCCAGCTGTCCCAGCCTCTTCGGCCCTAATGTGACGTCTGCGGACATTTTACTACAGCAGGAAACTGAAACCGAAATGTAACTGCTGTCACTTTGGACAGATCAAGTAAACGTCCTCTGCACACCGTTTTTTTTTTTTTAATGCCCCTGCCATATATGACAGGGGCATGTAGAGTTACCCTTGTCTGCCCGTCCGTACGTACAGGACTGTATTGGGGATGTTGTCTATCCGCTTCTCCTCCTGAACTACTGGACAGAATTCAACAAGCTTTGGCTCATGCTTTCTAGATAGGTCGAGGGTGTGCATCTCATATTTTGTTTGACGAAGTTGGATGATTTCACAATTTTAGGGGCTTCGCCAATTCTGTGGCGGGGCCATCCATGTCCAAGGACAGAAATTTTCTAATTTTGTAATTATTACACTCCTTCAACTCACTGGATTTTGCCCCCAAATACTTATTTTTGGTTTCATGTTCTCATTTATGCGTTTAAATCTAAAGCTGGCCGTACATAAATAAGGCATCCATGCATAAGAAGGCCTGTGCGAAATCGCTGTGGCTCCAGTGCTCTGACCTCTGCCCTGCTGTATCCTGCGACACCCAGTCTGTCTGTCTTTGTGCTCAAGTTTACTCCTGATGGATCAGTCCCCCCCCCACATGGTGCTGGTGGAGTGCAGCAGATATAAATGATTTTCAGCTGCAGTGGGAGGTGGAGGAGAGAGGAATGCCGCTGGAGCGCATGAGAAGAGCCTGTTTGAAGAGGGGCCCCTCTGTGGGAGAGTGGGCAGGATGCAGTCCCGCAGTCGTCGGCTCGCACACACAAAAAGAAAAGTCCCGCGGATGCTCACAGATCTTTCTCCCCATTAATAGCGCTTTAAAGCACTTTTCAGGTGCGAGACAAAAAGAGCAGCGGTGCTGGTTAATCAGTGATAACGGCAGCTCGTGCGACAGAAGCAGCCCGGCGGTGTTGGCGAGAGCTGGGCTCTGCTCTCCCTCCTCTTGTGTCGGAGCACGCGGCTCTCTGGGCCTCAACTCTTACATCCTCCTGTGCTTCAGTCTGCTCTCTTCAATATGCCACTGCCAGGAGATCACTCCATCGCTGATAGGAATAATGTAACCTTCCTCCTTCATCGCCCCCTCCTCCTCTTCCCATCTTTCTCACTCTTCCTCCATTATTTTCCTGCTAGTTTGTCCTCAGCCGTGCAGTGTGTTCGCCCTGGCCACTAGCCTCGGTGCACAAAGCGTTTATTGTTGGCATGCGTGTGGAGAATGCTTGCTTTGTGAGATGAGCGATCCACACATCGGGCCCAAAGCCTTGTGTGTGTGTGTGTGTGTGTACATCGCAGGTTCCTCCTCTCGAAGGCTCAGCCAGGGCCTTTTGTCCACCTCACAGGCTGGCGAGACCTTGGCGGGTGATAAACCGCAGGTTTGACCAGCAAACGTCAGTTGATGACGTCCGTGTTGTCCTTTTAAATGTGGGCTCTGTTTTTCTGCCTTGCTGATAAGTTGACCAAGGTGAAAAGCTGAAATTATGCTGAGTGGAAGGCCAGCAAAGTACTTTGTCCCAAAACCTGTGGCAAAGTCCGGTGTTCATCATTTCTGAGGCTCCTGTGATGCATCAGTGTCATCAATTACTTCCCCTCTGTATATTTACAGTTTATATATTTTGTTCATTTGTTTGTTAATTTTTTAGGTTGTTTTTGTGTTGGCAACAGTGTAATGTAGTTTTACTCGGATTCCTGATCCTGGAGATGTACCATCCTGTGGGTTTTTCCTGGAGTCCTAATGAAGCTGACCTCAGTCAACAGCGAAAGCTCTCATACAGCTGTTAATTTGTAGAATCAGGTGTGTGACATTGTGGGTGTTGGTGCAGGGTGGACAAACACAACAGTGGTGAAGAGGATCTGTCGACACGTCAGTGGTGGACAGTACTTGTGACAGTGTTGGAAAAAAGATGCCTGAAACCCCTGACATTGACGCCATTTGGTAAAATGGACACTTGTTTGCCTTTCGTTGCCATGGTGCTGGTTGCCTGGAATAGCCCCAAAGAGTGATTCCCCCACAGTATCCGTATCAGGCTGCAGCAGGGGCTGGGCTGGCTTGTGTTTGCTTTGTGTTTCTAATGGGGGGAGAACATGTTCAAGTAAAAAAATTATTAAATAAAAATGCAGGTCATTGAATCCATCAAGTATTCAGTCAGTTACAAACATATGGTGTGTGGAATCTTAATTGCATCTCATCACTAATGTTAAACATTGTGAATTTGGTAAATGTTTAAATTTTTATTCATGTTGAAGTAATTTTTTTTCTCCCTTTGTTGAGCCTAGCTGGCTACAGGCTATGTTGCCGTTATGTACGATGGATCATGTGGATAAGACATTTCTTAGTTTAATAGTGCTTTTTGCGGTCATTTTGCATTTATCATGCCAAAAATTGGACATTACACCATTTCAGTGGCAAAGTTGATGGAGATGGCTTTGTGCCCGCGGCGTATGTTTATCTGTCCGAATAAGTTTGTGACAGCAGGACAGTCTTTATCAACCGACCTCACCTCGGCTCCCTCCTACTTGTTGACTTACAGATCCATGTAAGATTTAGGCAGCTGTTTTCAGCTTAAAATGGGAGGATTTTAGTCCTCTTTTTTTACACCTATTTGAATTTTCCAAGATCATATTGGTAAATACTGTAACTACACAATTTTACTGCCCTTATCGATGATGAGCCAGGTATTTGTTTTTCCTAAAGCACCTAAGGGCACATTCTGCACTGTGCAGTTGTACCAACAAGTAGGCCTATTCATTCGAATTACTTAATTTAATTCAGAAAAATTGGTATTGAGGGTCTCGTAGCCACATCAGTAACTCTGTGGGAGATGGTGGCATAATTTATTTATTTATTTATTTATTTGGGAGGTGGAGAATCACGGCCATATTCAACTTTCAAGTGTGTGTGTGTGTGTGTGTGTGTGTGTGTGTGTGTGTGTGTGTTAAATATGTTATAACTTTGTATATAATTGCTTTGATGAAAGGACCCTTTACTTGATGCTTTGTAAGCAAGTGTAATTCTGTTGAGTTCCCTCATTTGTAGTCGGGAGTGTTGCGAGTGCTCATGCTGAGAACACTCAGATGTCTGACTGTCATGTTCTGATTTTTTTTTCCAGCAGTACGAGTGCTTACAGTGGATTTTGTTGGTAATCCATGGGTATCTACCTCTCAGTTTAAAGGCTGAAGGTTGCTTACAGTCAGAAAAGTGCCTTAATATTTTACAATAAGTGTGTGCGAGAGTATGTGTTTCATCCAATTTTCCTGACAGCCCGCAGGCTGCACAGAAATGTGTTTTACTACTGCTGCGAACAGCGGGCTAGCTCTGCGCTTTCCGCTCTCGAGGAATGCTGTGGAAATGGCAGAGGAGTGAATGACAGACCAAAAACCTGGAAGTTCCTGCTGTCTTTGCATGCCATTCACTGGGATCGCCACCTGACCAATCCGCTCTGGAGTTTGAGTGATGTCACAGTACTGAAGTGAGATAGCAGGCCACAAACGATGGAATGTTGCAGCGTATAGTGATGACGTCTTTTTGTTGGCCAACTTCTCAGCTTTTTCCGTCATTGATTCCTTTGCCAGATTTTCAATGTGTAGTTCCCATAATGATTTAGAAAAAATGATCTCCCTGGCCAAAAAATGCATTGAAAATCTGGCGAGGGGATCCGTGGCTGAAAATGCTGTCTTGCTTCCAGGGTTTAGCACTCTATTTAAGTCTTTCTCGGGCCTGTTGAGTTGTCTTTATGTCCTTGTATTGACCTCCTAATTTAGATTGGGAGTAAGCACCAGTTTGCTTGAGTTTATCGGGATCCCTTTCAGCACACAGGTGATGTGTTTTAATGTTGGTACTGGGTAGTTTTTTACAATTCTTGGGTGCCTTCTTGCAGGTTGTTCTTCGCTTTCGTACCAAATTTAGATGTTCTGTTGGAACATGCCTCCGTATTATTACAATGTAGTTGGGGTAAATGGTTCAAATAGGCCTTTTATTTATAACCCCTATTTGCTTGCTGGTCAGTGTTCAGTTTATGGCCAGTCTATTGGACGAAGGGGTCCACGCAGCAATTGTCTGATCCAATGTATTGCCTGAATTTCCCTTAAAATCTTGCAGTTCACCATTGTGGTCTGCATTCACTACTCAGAGGAGACTTTTCTCATATTCTGTGCATTTTATTTGATAAATGCATGGGGAATCCTCTATGTGCCTGCATTTATTTTTCCTCTATCCATTTGACATAACCAAACATAAAATATCTGAGATTTACAGGGTACATCATGCTGTTTGGTATCACACATTCCTTTGCTGTGCAGAATTGTGGTTCTTCCTGTATGCATCTCATCATGGTAATAAATATGTCTGTGATCTCTATCATGTGGCCTGTTACCCTGAAGATGCGATGAATTGTCATGCACTTACTAATGATTTTCTTGAGACTAGTTTCACACGCCAACGGCATAGATTAATTTGCAGTTTTTTTTTTTCCCCCCTCTTCCCCTAGTTGGAAAATTCGCAGTATCAACTACAGTATGGGATGAATGTTATTTGCGGCCGAAGAGAGAAATGCTACCATAACCACTTGATGGCTATAGTCAATGGCTGCACAGTACTCTGGTGTGATATCTGTAAATTCCCTGGTTATTATGAAACCTGGCTGGTTATGGAAGATTTAGCCCTGATTTTTCATGGACGAGTTTGTTCGTATAATTGTCAGACAGAATTCTGTTAGAGAAACCTGTTAACTTTAAAGTGAGCAAACGGCACATGGCAGGCCTCAAATGAGTCCTTTTCAGGACATGGGCATTTTGGCCTTGGCCAGAACGTAATTTCATGGGGCATCAAGGACAGATCATGGGGTCATATTCAGGCCAAGTTCAAATTTTACATGAGCCACAAGGCCAGAAAGCGGACTATTGAAGTGCTTACCCGTCCGAAAAAAATTATGCATTGATCAAATAAAGCCAAGGTATATACATTCATGTAGAACAAGTTTCATTACCGTGGGTAACTGCACACATGGTGAACTTGCCAATCCAAAATTGGCAAAAAAAAGTGACTTTTTCAGCTAGGACCCATATCAGGGTCTCCTAACTCCACCTCTATGCCTTGGATGCAGTCAGTCTTCCTTGTATAGACAGACCTGTCCTCAAATAGAAGGAATCCAGCACAATTTAGCCTCTAAGGGATCCTGGCCTCATGGGGAGCCCTTGAAAACTGAATTTTTTCATAAAATTTTCATATTTGAGAGGCCAATACCTTATAGATGGATACATTTTGACGAGAGATTCTGAAAGCT
This sequence comes from Gymnothorax javanicus, assembly GCA_029692085.1. Lineage (NCBI taxonomy): Eukaryota > Metazoa > Chordata > Actinopteri > Anguilliformes > Muraenidae > Gymnothorax > Gymnothorax javanicus. The sequence goes on from CM056196.1 coordinate 74,788,257, forward strand.
TGCACCCAAAATACCCTGGATAGCAATTCTCAGCCCATACCTATGATTTGTTCCAAAGATATTGGCCTCCAAAATCCCTATAAATTAACATTCGCGATGAGCTTGGTGCATGACCCTTGATTTTTCAGGGACCATATCTCAGAAACCCCTTTGAGTAGGAGCCTAAAATTTTGCATGTGTTCATTATGAATATAGAGTAGGGCCCTATGATTTCTGCGATCACGGAATCGCGGAAGGAATCGCGGAATTGGCCAATAAAAACGGAATCTATTGATAAATGCGGAATTTTGCAGAAATCGGCATAATTTGACTGAAATGCTGTACGTAAAGCCACGTTTCCACCGAACGCTAAACAGAATATTTGCGTGTCCAGATTACATTCAAAGTCAATGTAAAGACGCAAATGCACACGAAAATGTGAGCAGCCTTCGTCAAATTCACTTGCCCCGAGTGTTCGAGCAACGCATCTCTTCGGTGCTACAGAAGATCTGTGGGAAGAAGTTTTTCGTTGTTGTAGACGAGACCACTGATGCCAGGGATTGCAGAGTCCTAAAAATCGTCCTTTGTCATCTAATGTTAGCTTAACAACTTGTATAACCGTTAAATAGCCTACAATATATCTTTTGAATTGTGTGCTTGCAAATTATGATGTAATGTTGTCCCCCAGTGGTGAAATAATAGCTGATGCATCTTTGTGTCAGTTTGTTCATGTTTAATCATTATTGTAGAACATTTTGTCCAAGGATGGAATACACAGTATTGGGATTACTGAACAAAAGTTTTTTAAAAATATAAATTAAAATTAGCTGATGCATCGGAATCCGACAACTGTTGATTCGTGGGGGAAACTGAGTGTCATTACTGCTGCTCTCATACATTCATATATATACACAACGTATATACAATAAGATTATAAATGATTAAAAAGGGGCACTCAGAATAATACATGTCAGTATGGCCATTGTCTGCCTTTTTGACTGTAGCTTACACTTCCTTTAAAGAGACAATTTTAATATGTAGTATTAGGTTAAAAAAAATTCTTTCATCACAGTGCAATGTTATATTGCATCATTATGCAGTACTTGTTCTGACTTTAAGTACTGAGGAAAATGGAGGGTTGCATCAACTAATTTAAGGTTATTTCTATTTAATTGAACATTTTATTCATTGACATAAATGGCACACTTTCTCTGATGGTAAAATTGGTGTAATTGGTAAAAAACGGAATTCCAAAAAATTAAGAAGGAAAAAATACAACGGAATTTGGGGGGAAAAAAAATAAACAAATTTCATAGGGCCCTAATAGAGGTACTCCCAAAATAAATCTGAGCCAAATCTGAGTTGGTGACCCAGGGACCTCTGGTTGACTTCATATGGAATGACCCAATGGTTAATTTGAAAGGAATTCTCTTGGGCGACGGTGGAATCCTTGCTGGTGACAGGTTTTTACAAGCTAGAAGATCATTTTTAAATGTCTTGATCTAAGCAGCCCATCTTTATTTGAAACATTATTTATGAACTGGTCACTATAAGCTCACCCGACGGGGAGAATTTATTCTCAGGCTGATGCCAAGTAAGCTGTCGGTTTGCACAAGAAAACAAATTTTTCTGGAAAGGTGCAATATGTGAAATTCAGTCAAGTAATACTTAAATTGCAATATTCTCCTGACAAATTTAACCACTGATGGGATTATTCTGCTTTAGTGGTTTGCATCATCATTTTAAGAAAAATGCTCGCGAAATTGCAAAATGTCGGGGCAACTATAGGTGTAGCTACATTAAATGTATAAATCTGGAACTGAAAATCAAGCTCAACGTAATTAATAAATGAATCTGGAATTGCACATCAAACCAACTGTGAGATTTTTAGAGAGATTTTTTTTTTTTTTTTTAGCTTTATTTTGAACCAAAAACTTTGGCATGCTCATAGTTTGAGTAAAGATATCTTGTCTGGTTAACTTTTATTTAAATATAAATTAACTCAAGTGCACAGTGACATTACTTGGACTTTATGTATGGAGCCTCAGTGCAAAATGCTGATATGCATCCCTGCATGGCTGCTGGAGGCTGCACAGACATCAGCCACTATCAGAGCCAAGTTCCGCTGCACATTTTTCTGTCTCTGCTGACTAATCTGCCAAACTGATTAATCAGTTGACCTCCAATTACTGCACTTTATGTCCATATTTGAGCATATTTATCCTTATTCCACATTTATTAATGCTGTGACATTCTCGTTGGCTCTTTTTATCAACAAAAATTTCCACTTCTAGGTATCTACTAAGATTTTTACCCACAGGACAAAAATTTTGTTGCGCCCTCAATAAATTAGTAAATGCATAGGACCTGCAGTATGCCATTAAGACCTGCAGTGTGCCTTCTTTGCCAGCAATGTCATAAGACTTCTGCCGATAAACATGAAGTTTGAAATTGGGGGAAAACTTTGATCTATTTACAAACAAGATGACATTATCTTCAATATCCCCCACCACCATGGAAATCCTGTTTTCGAATGCAATCAAAGTCGTGTCTAGTAGGGCATACACACAATTTCATTCATCTAGGTGAATTAGTTTCTGAGAACATGTGTCCCCATTTATGCGGACAAATGGACGGGTTCCATAATATCTCCCACTCTACTCTGTCGTGGTGGGGAATAATAATGCATGGCCTCACTCATGGGGAGAAATCAACTAGTGAATAAGCATATATCAACCTACCTGTGCTTCTACAATTATACCATTTAAGATTGAGCTAACTGCCAGAAATGACAAAAAACTTTCTGGGTCTTTCGAACAGTAGCCGCAACTCACTTGGTCTGAAGTATTGAATATTTTGATGAGGCAGTTTGATATTATTGGAGTCCTAAGGTTGACGATAAAATTTTTGGTTCAGTTTTGTTTCGGTCACACCCACAAAAAGTAAACACCACCTCACCACCCCAATACATTTTAAATGATTTTCTTGAGTTATGTTTATAGTTTTGTAAGCTTTTGGTTGCCCTCTCAACAGTTAAGAAATGTGGATGGCCGTATGGACTGGATTGCTTGGTTTTTACACTTATTTGTAATAAATATGACCGGCTGTCTAATGCCACAAATGATCCTTGGACAACCACTAATCCGTCTTGGAATAAAGTGTCATTAGCATCATTAATATAGCTGTGTAGCTAATTAATTCAATCTAAATGAACACATTTAAACTCATTTCACTGCTTCTTATATCAATGTAGCAGTAGAGGGAGAATGTGAGGTTGATGTTTTGTATATGTATTGGAGCCAAGCAGTCTTGGAAAGCAGCTAAGTTGATGTACGGGTTTTTGTAATGCCATGGGGTATTGTTTTCAAACAACGCTTTAGTAAGTGCCAGCTTTAAAAAAAAAAAAAAAAAAAAAAAAAAAGGAATTGTGCTCAAAATGCACAGTATCGTACACGGGCATATGGATAGTCCTGAAATCTGTAGTATGCATGATGAATAAATGTGGCTTACCATTCTCAATCCTTTTTTTTTTAGCGCAAGTATGAAAATGGTCCACGTACCTTGATAAATGAGGCCTGTGAAGAGGCCATTAGCGCACACACAGGTGCTTGCAGATGTGCTTTCCTTTCAGACCTGCTTGTGAGAATAACCACACGGATTATCTGATGTTGAAAAGGGTTCACGAGCATACTGAAGTGAAGCTGGGTTTTTTGTTTATTTTTTTGCTGAGCAGAGGGTTTGTTTTCATGTTTCGACAGTTACTTTTTTGGGCCTCTACTAAAGTGACGCTCCATTTTGTAGTAGAAATGAAGGAACTTGCTTCACTCTTGCTGAAGTCGGATGCATGTTTCCTCTATCTTCTTTGGTATTTTCCTGACGAGCAAACAGAACTGCTTTCAGCAAAATGGGCGGTTGAGAGAGATTTGTTTTCTTTTCTTGCCTTTATTCTCAAATTCCCCCCCCAACGCACTCTTGTAAAAGGGCTTCTCCTCCCCCGTCCCCCATCAGCTTCAGATGAGTTTAAAATCTCTATTCTGTTGTCCTAGCAGCCCACCTCAGCGTGTATTGACTTCAGTTGTACCGCATATAAAGGAAACACTGTTGCGAGAAGGAAAAGGTACACCAGTGTTGTCCTGCGGGTTGAAGAATGCGCCTGCCACTGTAGGTCTGTGTTGGTGAGTGGGTGGGAGGGATGGTTGAAATGGCTGGACAGGAGGACGCCTAATTATTCCGGTGTGGCTGGGTAAGTGTTTTCGCAAAGGCTGCTGTGCTCTCATTTTGGCCATTGGGCCATGTGGAGGCCGGTAATGGCTGTGGCTCCACAGCAGCCGGGCTGCAGCCATAAACGCTTTTCCTGCTGTTCTGCTTTTCATGCAGCCCCAGCAACATAGTGCGCTTCTGGGATCCAGCTGGAGCGGGGGTTCTCTCTCTCTCTCGCTCTCTCGCTCTCCCCCCCCTCCTTCCTGGCTCCTACGGGGAGGCCCTGCGACGTCACTGGCTAATCAGCTCGCCTCGGGGCGAGGGATGATCCCACTGACTGAACTTCCTCTCCCCGACACCCACAAAACTGTGGCGTAGATCTCCCGGGTGGCGGGGCGGGAGCCACATCTGTCACTCCAAGCGTGGTTGAGCCGCAGGAGAACGCAGGAGGAGGTTACAGGCGTGCGTCAGAGTGCAGGTCATCACTGCTGTATGAGAACAGCTCTCTTTCCCTGTCTCCCCCCACAGTATGACATAAGTGTATTTCTTTTGGAGTATTTTTAAAACTGCTCCTTTTGATTTAAGAACGGTAATCTGCGTGTGAGATGTGATTTATTGCAAGCCCTCCTGCGTGTCGGTTATGCGGTGAATGCGAGGGCCCAGCTGCAGAGGTAGCGCAGCTTCCAGCGCTGCTCCGAGGCTCCTCATGTCTTCAGCAGATGCTGCTCTGGGGCTCATTCGCTTCATCGGGAGGTTTTCCCCTGTCCCTCTTCCACCAGCAGGTTACTGCAACTCTAACTTCAATATCATACCCAGTTCTATTACACTTACAGCCCTTTTATCACCATTAAAACATGAGTATATTTGTCATTCAGGATGGATTTTATTTTACTTGGATTTTTTTTTTTCTTTTGTAGAATTTGTTTAGAAATGTTCGCAGTATTGTTTTGAGACTGTTCTCACAAGTACTGCATTTAAAAAGTGTTTTGTCCGTGTCTGTGGAGGAAATAAGCTATGCACTTGGAATAAGGTAAATGCCAAGGTGAAAAAGTCTAAATACAGTCTGGAGCCCTTTCTGTGGGGATTGTGCAGCTCTCAGTTTAAAATATGTGAACATAAAAGACCTGCTTCTTTTTCAAAATGGAAATAAAGTTTTTCCTCGACTATTTGAGAGGGCCAGTGGAGGCCTTGAATGAATGAATTTGAGCTGCTCAGTTGGGTGGCTTAAGGGAGAGGGGGAAACGGGGTGGGGGTGGGACGGGGTTGGGAGTGTGGGGGTGGGGGAGGGGAAGGGAGGGGAGCGGGCACTCTGCTTTAGGAGAAGTTGAAATGTGAGTGAAGTTAGGCGTCGCATTCCTCAGCCGGCCGGCGCGGGCCCTTCTTCCTCAGGCCACCCAATCCTCAGCCCCTCCTCCCCGCAGGCTTTATCTCCCGTTTATCTGGGACCCAGATAGCGCGGCTTGCTCATCTGATTACGCCGCTTAGGGATGACGAGGTTAAGGACAGGCTGCCGGTAACTAGAACATTTTGGGGGCTTAAGTTCAGCAGATGGGCTGCCTGCCTGTGTTCCTGCATCTGCCCGCCTGGTGCGGCAGCTGCTGCTGCCGCTGCTCCTCTCTGCGCTCCCCTTTGTTCTTTTCCAACCAAGAATGAATTGCCAGGGATTGTAAAGAATGAATTCATTTGGAGTTGGTGCCTGCATGTGTTGTGAGTGACCCATTGTTTGAAGGGAGAGGAAAGTTATGGGGGTGTTGAGCTGACGGGGTTGGTAGGGGGATGGGCGGCAAAAAAGTAGCTCTCAGAGTTGAATGAAGAAAATGCCTGTTTATAGACCTACTGCCGGCTTTAATTTGAACTTTGACTGTTTCGCCCAGAATTTGGGTACGCTAGTGTTGCACCAGCCTTTTACGATCCTAATATTTTGTTGTTGTCCCCCCCCCTCCCCCCACCTTCTCGTTGCAGGTGCCGCGGCCTGACTTTGCCTGACACCGTGTTGTCCAGCAGAATTAGGGAAATATGGAGTGACATGCGGGAGATTAGCTGAAGGATTAAAGGCTTTGAGGACATACACCTCAGTGGAGGGAGCTCCCCCCCCGATTCACTCTCGGAGCCTGGAGGGGAGGGGCAGACTCAGCCATGGCCGACCCTGGAATGATGAGCCTGTTCGGAGACGACGCCAACCTCTTCTCGGAAGGGCTTGAGGGGCTGGGTGACTGCGGATACCCTGAAAGCCAGGTCAACTCCCTGGGGCAGCAGATGCCCTTGGACCAGGGCTACGGCCCGCTCTCGTCCTCCCTCCACCACCCGTCCCAAGCGCCCCCCGGCCCGGGACAACCCAAACTGAGCCATTTCGACCACTTCGGCCAGTATGAGCAGCAGAAGATGCACTTGATGGACCAGCAGGGAGGTCGTATGCTGGGCAGCGCGCCGGGGAACGGCATGTCCTCGCCTCATTCGCAGTATCACAACCCTTCGGCGCCCGTGTCCCTCAGCGGCGGAGGGCACCCTGTGTACCAGAGCATGCAGGGCGAGAGGCACAGCCAGGCCTTCATGGACGGCAACTCGATGTGGGGCCCCAGGCAGGTGCCTGAGCAGGTCCGGCCCCAGTTCCAGCAGCAGCCACAGCAGCAGGGTCCTCCCTCGCAACAGTCGGGCCCCTCCGGCCCCCAAGGACACATGCAGCAGATGAGCTCCTACATGGGCAGGGGGGATTATTCCATGCAGACGCACAACCAGACGCCCACGCCTCCCCGAATGAACCAGTTCAATCAGGTCCCGCAGCAGGAGGGTGGCAGGGGTCCGGCCGGCAATCACTTCATGGGCCACATGGGCCCGCAGCAGACCCCAAATATGGTGGGACCTTCCATGCGTCAGCAGCAGTTCCACCATAGGCCAGTGCCAGCCTCTATGCACCCAGAAGGGATGGTTCACAGCCCTCGATTCTCCCCCAGTCCTGCCCAACAACAGCAGCAGCAGCAGCAGCAGCAGACGGGGGGAAGGCCCCAGCAGAACATGGGCTACAACCCGCGAAACGCTCCCAACGCCGTCAGCAACTCGGGGCAGTACCCACCCTACTCCCCCTACAGCGGGGGCCTCAATCAGGGGCTGGTCAACAGCGGTGGTGGGATGGGCCCCGGAATGAGCCCCATGGGCCAGGTTGCGCGTTACCCCAACGCCGGCTTCCCTCAGATGCACCAGCAGCCCCTCCATGTAAACCAAATGAGCTCGCAAGCTATGCACCCCTCCCAGCAGCAGCAGTCCCCAGCCAAGCAGCAGCAGCCGCAGCCCCAGCCGCAGCAGCAGCCGCCTCAGGGTTCATACGGCTCCCCCACTCCCATGTCTCCCCTGAAGGCGCTGAGCAACCCGGGAGGGACCCCCCCTCCCCAGCAGGGCAGGCCGCCCGCTCCCGGGATGCCCATGGAGGTGGGTGGGTACGGAGGCATACCTCACCAACCAGCAGGGCCCATGGGACTGGGCCAGAGGAGCATGGGCTCTCACGGAATGGCCCCCCAGCAGCAAACGGCACCGCCGCCATCGCAGCAGGGCTACATGGGGCTGTCGCCCAACCAGAGGGAGCTGGCCGGGCCCCTGAGGGCCGCTCCCGCGGGCCTGGGGGGTAACCACAGTGACGCACAAGGCATGCTAGCCGGGGGACCGCCCCAGACGGTGCAGCACGGCGCCCAGACTCTTCCGCCCCCGATGCCGTTCCAGAAGCAGCCGCAGCAGTGCTCGCCCATGCACCAGCAGCAGCAGCAGCAGCAGCAGCCGCCTCTGCTGCCCATGCACCACCGCCAGAGCTCGCCGCCCCCGCCCCCGCACCACCAGCCCTGGGCCATGCAGCACCAGTCCCCACCCACCACCCAGAAAGTGCCTGTGCAACAGGTAAGCTTTGCCTACAGACCTGTGGAAAAACCGCTACTCCCCCCTGACACTCTGCTGCGGTATCTCGGGGAAAGTCCTTAAGTTAAAGGTGCTGGTTGGCATGGAAGGGATAGACGTGTTTGTTTCTTGGTCGGTCTTTTGAGACTTGCTTTTTTCCCCCTCTGTTTGAAGCACCGTTTTTCTTTTTTTGTGTTGCTGTTGGTGTGCTCTGCACGATCTAAGCAGGCCTTCCTCCAGCCCCATGAGACGTAGGTGCCACGGTGGTAATTTCCTTAACCTTCCGCCCCATCCCCCTTCTACCCTCAATGGTCGGCTTCTCTCTCTCTCTCTCTCTCTCTCTCTCTCTCTCTCTCTCTCCCTCTCTCCCTCCAACTCGCCTGTTCCCTCTCAGCATCTCTCTTCAGCAGCCAACCCCCCTCTCCCTCTCGGTCTTTACCCCTCCCCCATTGCCTCCTGTCTCGCTCTTTCTATCCCTCCTCCTCTCGTTTACACTCTCCTCTCTCTATTACCCCCTGTTTCTCTCTCCCTCCCTCCCCCCTCCCTCTCTGAGTGTTTGGGTAGCCTGTCTCAGAGGAGTGATGTGTGAGCTAATGGTGTGGGGCAGGATGTGTCCCTTTTGGGAAGATGGCTTGCTGAGGTGATGGGAGGGGTTGGGGGGAGAGCAGCAGAAGCTCTCAATAGCCCAGCTAATCACGTGCCTCTGATGCCATTAGCTTGTTTTGCCCTCAGCGCTTCTCTCTTTCGATGACCTGTTCTGCTGGCCCGGCAGTGGCCTGCCTTTTTCACCACCCTGCGTTATTACTTTATCCATCCGCCACGTGTTTTATTTGCACACTGTCCCCCCCAATCTGACAACGTGCCAGACGAACACGCCGAGAAAAGTGACGTTTCGCCGGCATCTGTCCCTGTCGCTGGGCTTTCTCGCCGCGCTGGCATTTCACATTGTAATTGGTGTGTGGTTAAGCGAATGGATGGTGCGTATTCCCACAAGCTGTGGGCCGCGTTTCCTGTGTGTACACACCGTTCTCAGACGCTTTCAGGCTCAGACCACCCTGTGATTTTGTTTGTCTCATGCAGGAAAACACATCTGCTCTGACGACTCTTGACCATTTTTTTTTAATATTTCCCCCCCTCAGTGTGGGATAAACATCACACAGAATTCAGCTCCGCTGCTCGATGTAATTGTCACTTGCGCAGCAGCTGTGTCTGGGCCCTTGTGATCATCACAGAGGTTGGGCCGGCCAGGTTTCACGGTGCTAATGCTTCGGAGGTGAGCCTCTGTGTGGTGGGTAATGTTAAACCCAATTCTGCCATTGATCTTGCACTTTTCCAGATGTCCCCGCGCGCCCCTTCCTGAAGCAAAAACAAAAACCGTTTAATTACAGCATGAAGGCGCGCGTGCTGATTAGGGCCCACATAAACAAGTCACTTCCTGCCGAGATGTTGCCGCTCAGAATTGGCTTTCTTGTGTTCTCCATGTTTATATTAAGTGTAGTTCGAGCACGTAGTCTGCCTTTGAAATGCTTCTTTCTTTCTTTCCCACCCCCTGCCCTTCTTTTCCACTGGGTGTCTTCCTGTTTAAAAAAAAAAGAAAAAAAGAAGGAAAATAACATTGCACGGGAATCTAAAAATAAACAGGGGGCCCCTTAAACTATGTAGGCCCTGCGTATGCTCCTCGCTCTCTTATGCCGCTGGTACGGCTAATAGGATTCCCTCGGCAGGAGCTGCAGCCGTGAAGGAATCGGCGGGGTCAGAGGGCAGCGATCAGACTCTTCATGCAGCTCTTCTGTGAAAGAGTGGATTTTCTGTGTAATCTGTCAGAAGCGACGAGCCGGGCCATCTCGTGTTCCTGTGCCTGTAATCCACCTGTTTCGAGAAGATGGCCCCCACTCCTTATCCAGCCTGCTGTGAGCCCCCACATCTTAAAAGGCAGAGGGCCCCAGCGACCATGACAAGGTGGTTACTAGTGCCCGGGTCGGGGCAACTTGTGGCCGGCGTCTTTGCTCTGGAACAGAGACGAGAGCCCAAAGGGCGCCGCGAGCCATCTCTACATTCAGGGATACTGCAGATCCTGGGCTCATCCTGCCGCTAATTCTCCCCGTCCGTCTGTTAGATCAGGCTGCCGCCCCGGCTCCTCTCCAGGGAGTGAGACTCCTGTGAGCCGCGGCACCCGTTTGCCATCTTATTAACAGGATCACTTGCTTTTGGATGGGTGTTGGAGCATGGCGCCCTTCAGGGCGGGGCCTGCACAACCTTCTGCAGTGTCTCCAAAAAAAAAAAAAAAAAAATTAGCATAATATTGCAGAATGCACTAATGGACTGCATGTGTTTTTTTTTTTTTTAATGGCACTGCCCCTGTCTTTCTGAGTGCTGCTCCCTGACCTGACTCATTTTGTGCCCGGAGGCCATTTTAGTGTAACATTTGGGGGAAGGTATAGGAGCTAAGCTGCTGGCCGTGCTGTAGATTTACCCATTCTGCGTTTATTGTACAGTGCAGCCCAGCCCCCATTACATGTGGCTGCGGGGGGAACACTTGAATGGCGAACATGCGTTTGGCCGTAGTAGTGCAGGATGTGTGTTTTGTCTCTGGACTGTTATAACCTCAGGGGAGCGATTCATTTTGGGAGACCCCCCCCAAAATCAGCAAAACAAAAGGACTGTATGCAGTTTTGTAAAGAGGAGATTATGAGATTGGCTACTTCAATCTTTGTGCCCCTTTGCCAACAAGGGGACTTGTTTGAAGAGATGAATTTTAGGTGGTACAAGTGGCATTGCTGTGTGACTTTGTTCCTGGAACCTCTGCTCCTTGGGTGTTACTTTCTGGTGTGAGGTGGGGGTTGGTGTCCTCTCACATTTATGACAGTGATTTGTCTTCTCTCTCAGGGGCTGGCTTGAGCTATGTTTCTCTGTTTTGCATAAAAATAAAAGGAGCCTTCTAGCATGCCGGTTCAGAGAACCAGTACCTTATTTACCCAGACACCATTCAAGGGAACCTTCTGAATATTGTGATGCTATGCAGAATGTAAGGATTCTCACTTTTATTTCTCACCTGCCCTGCCCTGAGCTCTTACGCCCAGCATGAACGCCTCATTTTAGTTTCAGTTGTGAACAAACAATTGCACTCATTTTGTTAAATTTTTATACTGATCTGTTAGGTTGAAAAGCCCATGTACAGAATAATACTTCAGAGTTGCTCTTGGCTCACTTTGTGCAAGTTTTAACAAATAAAAGTTAATGTTACTGATGAAGGTTGTCGAAATGTCTTGATTTTCGTTTAGCTAACCTTAAGTCTTGTTGAACAACTTGAGGTTCCCTGGTCAGAGGGCGAAATGCTGCATTTAGTGAGTGTACACTGAGCAGGTTGAGAAATTATACACCAGATTAATTGGACTTCATGCACTTGAGTGTGCTTGGAATAAGCACATGGAAAATGTATTGAGAGTAGGAGAGAGAAAATAGTGGGTACTGTGCAGAAAGCAGCATGTTCAAGGAAAAGGACAGATATGCATTTGGTCCTGCCTCCCCCTGGGTGGGAGGTGTGATGAAAAGCACTTATGAACTTGCATGGCGAAATCTTGGAATGAACTTCTGAGCTCTCCTTTGAAGTGTGGAAGCATGTTCATTTTGCAAGCCTAACATTAAGGGAATCGTTTTTGCAGAAGCATAGAAATATCAAGGCAAACTGCTGTCTTCTGTGCAGTTTTATCTCTTGAGGTACTTGAGGTAAACCAGAATCTGACAGGTGACTTAATCGACTGTATAACAATCTCATGGTCTTAAACTAGTGGTCGACTGATCCACTGGCTGACTAGTTGACTAGCAGATGTGATGCATCTGGAGAGCTTTGGCTGCAGCTGATGATTGCGCCCATGTTGCCAATTAATAAGAATGTTCACGCTGTCGCTCCTGCTTGTCTGAAGTCCACCATCTGAAAACGGACACAGTTGATGGTAGTTTGATGTTTGCTTGTGATTTTGGCTATTACTTTTACTACTGAAAGAGACTCCTTGGGTATCTATATTAGGTACTGGGAATGACATGTACTCCGACAGGAAGTCAGCTGGCTATGTAATTTGCTTAGACTAGTGCAAATGCAGAGCCACCATTAACCTGGGTGCTCGGGTAAAATACGCTTCAAAAGTTTGACTGGCGGTAAATGTGCGCATGCGAATTCTCGGACAAAAAAATCAGTACGCACAGAATTATTCCAGCTACACCTGGGAAGTGACTGCTGGATGCATTTCACCAACACTGACTAAATATTTTCATAATTACTAATTTACGCTCCTTTGTTTTGCCGAATTAATGTCAAATGTTCACGTTCAGCCCTGTTGCTTTGAATGGGTCTGAAAAAATACCCTTGGAGTCTAAGGTCTACTAGAAGCCCTGAAACAGTTCAACTGGTTTGCTAATGATGCTCTCTTGAATGCAGGAATGCACATGGAAAAACAAAGACCACAAATACCAATATTGAGAGGGGAAAATAATGAGAATTTTAATATTTCTAAGGTAAAGCTCATCATTGCTGTGAACTTGCTTTAAAGACTGTACAGTACCCAACTTGCCTTCCAGAAGTACAAGGTAACAGTTGGCTGCCTGTCAGTGCTCTGTTTTGGGGTAAAGTTCCCCTAAATTTCTAATGTCATCATTAACCTTTCTAAATGCTAACAATTAACTAGTTAGATAATTGAGTGATATGATAACATTAGCTTGTTTGTGTTGGCTAAAGTTAGCCTTTATGATTTGACCAGTCAGTGCCTTACGTTAGCCTCGCATTCAAGCATCTTTCAGCCTGTTGACCGGGTTCGCTTGCTATACATCAATATATTGAGTCGTACACAAAACAAGCAAAGTATTGGTTTTAGTACATGGGTAGCTATGTAGAAAAAAAAATTAAATTAGTGTATGGCATGAGGTCGCTCTTTTTTTCCAGCATGTTTTTTTTTTTCCTCCCTTGAGCTTGAAAATGGCCAGGAATGTTTGATGTTGCACGTATCGCCCATAGGGAAACGGCATGCCTTTCCTCAGGACTCCCCTCAACGGAAGTTTAGCTTTCCAGAAATTAGCCAATAATCCCCTCTATGCCCAGTCGATTTTGTTTTACATCATTTTCACATGCTTTGCGGGGACGCGTGATCATTGGGCATAATATTGTGCGTCTTTAAATTTTCATGAGGTGAATGGTTTAGAAAATTAATGACGTGTAACTTTTGCACTCATATTTGCTTAATTGCGAGGATTGTTTTGAAATGGAGTTAAACGAGACACCTCTTTCTTCACTGTAGAATGTGCTTCTGTTACTAAAACTATTTTTGATTTTTAGTGACTAAAAAAAGTAACGATTTTTATGAGGTTGGAAACCGTGAAGCCCTGTTACCCATTTTATCATGCCAGAAGAATTTCAAAAATCTTAATATGGGTGGCAGCAATATTGCTTCGATGTTGAATAAAGTTACTAGATGAAAGAATGGAGTTTTTCTTTTTTCTTTTTTTGAGCAAGACTGTATAATATGTGCATTTCTGCTGCCCTGACATTCCAGTGGGTAAGGGCTTTAATTTAACTCAATATGAAATGGGTAAGGTAGTGCAAGGTATGTTGTAGCCTCATGTCATGATGGGTATTAGCTATGCAAGTTAATTGCTAGGTGCCTCCTGAATGATAGGTTTGTAAACCTAGTCTATTATCAAACAACGTTGCTCATCAATTGTGCTGGATTTCGAAAGTTATGGCGTGTGTCATGGATGTCATTGATAATGTCAGATGCAGTCGTGAAACCTTGTGTATAAATTAAACTTACGCCAAGGATTACTAATTTGAAGTAAGCTATTCTAGAGAGGACCGACTTGGCTAATGTTGATTATAGCAAGCTAGCTGATGTGTCACGTTAAAATAAATGGATAATAGCCATTTAACGTTAACATATTAATCACTGTGTATCCATCTTAACTACAACCTGTGAGTTGTCTTGCCAGATCTCTTGATAAATCTTTGCTGTGCTAAAAAGTTGCACTTGGGATCAGCCCTGCCATAGGATTCAATGTAATTGTTGATTACTACTGGGCATACTAATATGGCCGTTAGGTCGCTTCAACCTTCCAGTGCAGTTTACTATTGCGTCAGCAATCCAGTTATTCTATACAGATCAGTGCATCTGATGAGGTGGCAAGCAAATCCATAGTAATGTTGACGCAATGCAATTCCATAATATAGCTGTTTAACTCCTGTTGACCCCTGCTCTCCTTTTACTCTGAATGCCTCACGGTTATGTCCAAATTTTCTTAATGTAATGCATCAGAGCAGTCTTTTACTGGCTAATAGGCACATAAATTGGAATGTGATGTGTGTGCAATTGTGGAATTATACAGTGGATTCTGGAATTATTGGCACCTCTGACCAGAACTGACTAGAAGTGCACTAAGAAACCTCTAGAATTAAAATGGGCCCGAAACATCACTGGTTTGCCACCATGTTTCACCATGAATATAAGGTGCCTCTCTGTACGTGTCCCGGTTTTTAGGTCAAACATGCTAATGCCACATCTAACCAAGACATTCAATTTTGGTCTCATCTTACTACAACACCTTTGTCCAGACATGATTTAAATGATCTTTGGTGAATAGCAAAAGCTTGTCTGCTGGCTTTCTTCTTTTAACCCCTCCACAGACAGTGTGGTTATGTCATCTGATGTTGCTTTCTGAAACCTGGTTAGCCCAGGATGTTGCAAAGGTCTGCATTTCTTTCGTGGTAATTTTTTTATTTTTTTGGCTCCTCTCCCCACCAGCCTTCCTATCTTCGGTGGCAAATTATGTTCTCTGTCAGGTTTTCAACTGTTCCATACCTTCTGCATTTTGGAATACTTTCCCTGTCAGTGTTTAGTGGTGTATTTAATCTTTTGTGGATAATCTTGGAGCCATCGCTAGTTTTATGGTTTATGATCATCTGGCGTTGAACCAATAGTGCTTAATTTTTTTTTCGACATGGTTCTGGATGACGAAGGGATTTTGCATGTGTGTTACTTAAGTTTTATACTCTGGCCAAATGGGAAGTGATATAATGATACAATAGTTTCAGATTAGCTTGCATATGGTGACGTAGAGCTGAGTGATCTGCATTTAATGATCATTGAAGTGACGTCGTTCCTGAACGCATGGTTTATTTTGGAAATGCATGGCCATCATGAGCGTCAGACTGTGGCTCCATTAACATCCTTCAGTTCATCGATACTGCTGCTTTTTTGTCGTGATTCTGTAGACGAAAAATGTGGGATCAAGTTTGCAGCCTGAAATTTGAAGAATATTTTACTATTTTTTCCCTCAGCACTGTGACGCTCTTGCCAGCCATGTTTATTTTTTTAAATGACTCATTTGGTCTTGAAGTCACCTCCAAGACTGCAAAATGCCAATCATTCGGCTCTACTTCACCCCATGGTAGCAAATGCCAACCATAGTTTCAGTTCCTGAAAAACCTTCATCTAAAGTTAAATTTAATTGCTTGTTTGAATTTGGCTTTTTTTTTTTTTTTTTTTTTTACAGTAGTCTTAAGGGGTGCCTTTATTTATGTAACCTTGATTTGGTGGAAATTTATTTTTATAAATGAATGAATTTTGTTTGGTTCCAGTATTGAGGCAAAGTATTTCTCATGTTGGCATTTTGAATTTATTTCTACAGTGTTATTTATTTTTTTTACTGTATTTTTAGTGGTTTACCTACGGGGGTACCAATAATTCTAGAGCCCACCCTATATGCTCCTTTATGTTAGAGCCTTTCTCACCCAAATGTGACCCAGAATTTCATTAACATGGTCACAATCAATAGCTGCCATTTTATTGATTGTGCTGTCTTGGTGAATGGAACTGCATTTAAATCCACGTGTTTTAAATTCACTGACTCTGAATGTTAATTCTCTCATTAATGAGACTGTTTTTGGGTAATAGTTATTTATCAGGTAGGGGCATAATTTTTCAAAATTTTGGTGTCTGTAGTAGGGTTATTGTGGGGTTAATTTGAAGCTTTGTCTTTATGCTTGTATTTTAAGGGCAGTCAGGAAGGGCTAGTGTTTTATTTATTTATTTATTTTATATATATATATTATTGATTTACCTTTAGAATTGTAGAATTGTATGTTTTCTTGGTGTGTACAGTATGCTTGACAGAAAAACATTCGCTGTAGAAGTATTTGTGCATGTGCAGGCAGCTGGTTATTCTAAGTGATAATTGGCCCTGAAGCAGCCAATGTGCACAGAGCTGTAGGCACCTGTATGAGGTACTGGTAGCCTTGCCTACATTAGTAGAGCCGCAGCGGAGATCATTGGATCGCTGCACAAATGAGCCTCTCCGTCTCGGCCTGAAACGTGCAGCAGTCCACGAGAACCGCGGCGGAATGAGGGCGGGGTTTCCTCAGTCTGACCCGTGCTTGAAGGGTAGCATCCAAACATGCCGACTTCAAAGGATTTCCCCCGGGACCCACCTCCGTCGCTCATGTCAAAAGGGCTTTAAAACCTCACACGCTGAGGCTCTTCACACATGGGTGCAGTGTGTATGAATATGGATGCTGTGGCTACCAAATCAGTTGAAGGCATTTTTCTTGCCACGGCGCAGCTACAGTCTCTCCTTCATCAAGGCAGATATTAACCTCCTCAGACATTATTTGTGTTGAAATGAGTGATATCCCTTTAAAATGATGCACTAACTGAAAAAGAAAGACCAACAGGAGGACAGCAGCAGCCGTTAAGCTGCACAAATCATCTTAAGATATTAGCCTCAGTTCAGAGTTAAGCTCTTTAACACTCCACATAGGTTTGTTTTCAAAACTGGGCCTCCCTTGTTATGTTTTGTGATGCTTTTTTGAATATGAATGCCTGTGTATTTCAGGTTGGTAGAGTAATGTTACTTAATTCCCTTGAGGTTTTTGACTCGCTTTCATTACAAGTTTGAATATTCCCTCATTTTCTTCTGACAAGTGTTTTCAAACGGTTTTGTTTTGTGGAAACAGCCAATTATACAGTTTTTTTTTCCCTACACACTTAGCTTAAAAAAAATGATTGAAAAGTGATTTGTGAATATGCTAGAATTTTATTCTGCTTTCAGTTGCTTTAAAATGTTGGATTTGTTGTGTAGGATTGCACTGATAGAGGGCAAAAATCTTTTATGTGTATTTTTTCAGGTGGTGACATTGTAAAGATTGATTTGACCTCATTGATACAGCGATTTCACTCTGTAATGCCGGCATAATTCTCCCCCTGATGGTTTTACCGGTCTGTTCAGCAGCTCGGAAATGTTATTGATCTCCATCCCGTGTAGAGACGTGAGCAGGCTTGATTTAAACCGGTAACGTAGGGTAATATGACCGGTCTGGTTAAGGTTAGGTTTTTCAGTTGGCAGCGTTGTGTTAACTGCATTGGGCAGGTTGACATTCAGTAACCTTGCACATCCCAGCTCCCTCTGCCTTTCGCATTTTCATTAACTTTGAAGGCGCTGTGCACTGTGGGACTGTAGCCATGCTGCTCAGTCAGGTGATGCCAGAGAGCGAGCGAGAGAGCGAGGGGGGGAGAAACAGCTGTGCTGCTGCTGCTGTTTTTTTTTTTTTTAATCATGCGTGAACTGCTGCTGATCAATTCAGGGCAAAATGAATGACGTCTGTAGGCTCCGCAGTTGCTTAAAAGTACGAACCTTCACGTCGTTATGGACAGAGACTCTGCAAAGGAAGTCCCAAATCTGCTGTAATTATGCTGGCAGACCCCACCCTGTGTGTGTGTGTGTGTGTGTGTGTGAGAGAACGTGTGTGTGTGTGTGTGTGTGTGTGTGTGTGGTGATTTGCTGAAAGGCTGGCCTCTAATGGGACACATCCGTGATTCGCTTCCTAGTTAAGCGGTTGTTTCCTTTTTCTGTGCTTTTTTTTGCTGCTTGTCTAGAGTAGTAATCTGGGGACAGATTTACTGTAACTGGGGTTGTTAAAAACTGGTAGAAGGGTCACCGCAGGTGCAGTGACTGCTGGTGCGCAGTCTCATAGTGACGATGGTGCGGTGTGCACGAGAACCTTCCTGCCTGCATGAGCAAGTCTGACAAATGATATGGAAGGAACCCTGGTGGCCGCTGGCACAGCTACCCCTAAACCCCTCCTCTAACTGCTGACCTCCGCTTCAGCCTGACCGCAGCGGCAGTCTTTACTCGCCTGTGTTTGTGGCTGTGTCTACACGCCTTGGTAAAGGACCATTAGGCCAATAACCACAGCTGTGTTGGAGCTGTCAGTGTTGTATTTTATTTGCCCATATTGTTTCCATTAGCAGCCCAGCAGTCTGCTGCTGTTTTTCTTCTGTTGGCCGGTCCTGTTGATTTAGCATTACTGTCGGATGAGGGATACACTATTGGCACCGTCTGCAAAGCTGACATTATTACAGGATGATGTAATTAGCTTGATACAGTAAGTGAGGTCATTGCATTCTGTGAATGTTATCAGTGTGAGCTACAGCTTTGTATGGGTGGAGCTGTACCTGGGACCCCGGGCCTCGGCTGGGCCGCAGATTGGTGGCGTTGCTAAGCCCAGGGCAGGAGGTGGTTATATCCCCCCTAAACCCATCGGGCTGCATGCCTGCCTCCTCCAGAACTGGAAGCCCGAGGCCCTCTGTGACAGTATTTTACCTACAGCTCAATCATCGTTTGTTTAGCTGTAGCGCTGCTGTCAAACCACTGAAAGGACATGTTTAATTGTACTGATTTTCCTGCAGTGTTAACATGCCTCTTATTTTACCCTATTTGCTTACAGCCACCCTTTCTCCCACACCTATTAAAATGCATTTAATAGTCGTTTAAAATCGCACCATGCAATTTCTCGAAATTTTCTTTGTCTTCCGCGTCAGTGAGTGCGCATATTAGTATTTGAACTCAATAATGCGTTTCTCCAGGGCACACACGTTGGCGGCTGCTCTCGGGGGCGGGGTGTGGAAAGCAGTGTTGTGCCGCGCTTATTGGCCCTGTGGGAGAGGATGTGGCGGCGGCTCTCTCTGGTGCATTTTTCTGTGGCGTGTGGGTTAATTGCACCAGTGCTGACGGAGTCGGGCAGGGTAAGGGTGCAGCAGAACCACCTGTGAGACGGCCATGACGTGGGAGCCCTTTAACACCCACACCCAGCCCTCCCTCTCTCTCCACCCCTCTCCCTCTCGGCGCTCCTGGGTCCTGGCCTCTCCCTGTATTTGTGTCATAGCCTGTGCACAGTTCATTTAAGCCAACGTTCTGTACGTATTTGGCGCGTCTGTTATTCCCCAAGGGTTTTTTTTCTTTAAACATGTTTTAATCTGCAAAGTCATGTTTTCCATTTTAACGCGGTGGTTTTATTCTCTTCTTTTGTGCCTTGTGTGTTCGGTTACTAGTCTAAGGATGTAGTTTTTTTTTTTTTTTTTTTTTTTAAATCTGGAGCCGTTTGATGCGGGGGTCGCTGAGGGGGATTGTGATTGGTGGATGGTGGGGAGGGGCGGGTTCATCTGAAGAAATGGTGCCGCTGAGCTGCTCACGCCCAACATGAAAGCATATCTTATCACAAGGGCCCACCAGAAAGGAGAGAAACGAGAGCAGGGAACTCCCGAACGCCATCAAAAGCTTTCTCTCTCTCCTGTGCACCACGGAATTGAGAATGTCACCTGAAGCCTCTTCTCGTAACTCCTCAGTTCAGAAGCAGCTTGCCTCCTTTTATCTTTTGGGAAGAGCATAACCACTCAAGCTGTGCGAGGAGTCTCACGTTTTGAGCTTACAAACGGAACAAAAAGGATAAGGGTGAATTGTTCCCCTGTACGGCAGTTTGCCTCTTGAATATTATAAGCATTGATCTCACCGGCACTCCAAGGCCTTGGTTTCACTTTGCTCCTTAATCAGCTGACGCACTTTAAAAAATTCTCAGAGGAAATCTCAGTGCAGAAAACTGCTTCACAGGCTGTTAAGCTGCCGTGGCCGATAATTTGGTTTACGCATGGAGGTCCTCCTGTTGTTGGGTTCAGCTAGTGTTGGATGGACTGTGATACACCAAACTCTTGAGAAAGTGGTCTGCTCAATTGAAGTGTCCATTCATTTAATCTTGATGGAGCTCATCCGTTTTCTCAGAAACTGCCTCAGGTAAATGAATGAAATTTTGAGAGTGCATGTTACTAGTCATGACCGTGATTGGGTTTGAAAACAGGACTCCACGGTGGCCGGGAATATTGTTGACAATGTCTTTTTGTTTACCATTGGCCTAAGGTATTGTAGGTACTGAATTTGGGGGTCAGTGTATCCATCCCACTGGCCCGATTTTTGCTTTTTTGTTTATTTGAAGATTATGTTTTGGGATTTCCTCCTTTATTAGACAGTTGTATGGTAGAGAGAGACAGGAAAGCTGGGAAGAAGATTGGGGAAGACATGCGAAAAAATGACCCGAGCCGGAATCGAACCCAGATCGCCGCAGGAAGGACACAGCCTTTATGGTGTGCGCGCTCAGACCGATGAGCCACCAGGGCGCCCCGCCCCCAATTTTTGCTCGTTTTTTAATCACTTTGTGTAACTATTCTTTTTTCTCTCAAGCTGCTGTGGCCAAGCCGTGTCAAATCAAATATATTTACACCCGTGCAAATTTTCTGCATTTTGAAACAGGGGCTAAACTTTAGCCTGCATATCCCAAACTACGGAATTTGATGTGTATCATCCTGAAATCAAAATTGTGTATCGGCAGAGATGACGCAGATCATCCTGAAAGTATAATGTCCGAATATTGAGGATTGATTGGTTAAATATGGCCTGTGTAAACAAATTTGAAGGCACCTGATTGGAAGCAAGTTCTCTCTGCTTCACTTTGTTGTACCCATTTCAGGTCTTTTTGTGTGGTGGTTGCTGGTTTTTTCCATGCTTGCCTGGGTACTCCAGTTTCTTCCTGGAGTCCAAGGACATGCAAGTTTGGCTGATTGGAGACTTATTTCCCCATAAATACAAGTACTAGTAAATGCGTGAGTAGTCTGTGATTTGATTCCTGCTGATGTTTAGAAGAGTACAACAGATGATGTGATGTTGCCATTAAATAATGTGCTGAAATAAATGGATGAATTCATTCCAAACTATTTGCTAGAAGGCCTGTGGGGGTACATGGAAATTTCCTTGAAATTGGACCACTTGGGCCAGTATACGAGGAATTTTCTCAGTGTGCGTCTTTCTCTGCTTGAAAATGCAGCTTGATATCCATACCTGTCGTGTGTTATTGTGGTAAAGGGTCCTGTTTGGGAAATTGTGTGATCATGGGGTAAGCCATTTTGTTTCTCGGCCTGATTGCAGAAAATCAGGCGCATGGAGGCACTGTAACCTGTGGACTCTTCATTACTGCATGTGGCTGTATCAGGGTTTTTTTTTTGGTTTGTTTTTATTATGCCCCCGCTATACATGGCTGGGGTGATATAGTGTTACCCTTCGTCCGTAAGCACGTACGTCTGTGGTTCATCATGTTGGTTGACGGTAGCGTTCATCTGTTTATCAACTTCTCAAAAGCCGGTCAGCAGAAGTAATTGAACTTAAACACATGCTTTAGAGACACTAAAGGTGTGCTTCTCGCCTTGTTTCTGAATTTTTAAAATTTTGACGATTCTTCCAGTATTTGAACTTAAGTAACTTTTGTCAAGTTTCCCAGATGCTGGACATAAATTTTTCTAGTTTTTTTCCAAATAAAAACGACTGCTTTTACTCGGATTTTTATTTGTTGATGGAGATGTTATGCTATCAACACAGCATCCATTTTTCCTGCTTATGTGGTGCGCAGAGTGAATATTGAAGTAATTTTATGTTGAATGAATATCCTACTAATACATTGCTTATAGGGTTATGAATTCATTAGGCTCAGAAGTTGTTGTATCAGCCAAGGTTCTGCGTCCTGTTGAAATGGCTGCGGGAGTGACAGTGCGCATTTGGTCCCGTGTAAAGGCTGCATGCAGGCGCGTAGGTGGAGGGGCATGCGCTCATTTTTGGGCAGCTCCTCCGAGCAGCAAGAGCATCCGTTACCAGCCTCAAAAGCAGCCAGAATCTCAGACCTTAGTGAGCATGTGTGGGGCTGTTATGCAAAGCTGTTGCACCAAATGATTCGCTGCGCTTCATCCGCTCAAAAACCTTAGACTCGCCGGCGACAGAATGACTACAACAGATGGATAGCACTGTCGCATCTTTATTTTTTCTCTCCCCCCTCTCAATGTGAAATTCTTTTTCCTTGCGAGCACAATGTTAATGTAAAAAAATGCAAGGGATTCACACAGAAAGCGGTACATTTGGCTGTGGGTTTAAGTTCTGGGTTCCTTCCCGTGTGGGTATTGGGGGAATAAACCGGTGCAGAGGTGCTGGTTCCTGGCCTTCTGCACTCGCTACCCCACCATCTGGTGTGTGTGAAGAGCCGTGCCACATGGAGGCTCCTCTGAGAGCACTGGCTGACTAATTAGAATATTTAGGAGATTACAGAATGAATATTTTGCCTGTTAACTAGCATGCGAAATCCCCCATCGCCCCCTTCAACCCACCTCCCCTAGAGGAATGAAACCTTAACTAGCATCTCGAATGCTCACGCACCGCTGTCGCATTAGGAATGCAGCAAGTGCGAGGCTGTGGGCATGTTGTCATTGATGTCATTGATTATGGAGAGGCAAAGCAAGAGGATGTCTCTGGGTTACAGAATTAGCGCGTCGCTTTGCCGGAATACCAATAACCTTTTCAGACTTTGCATTTCTCTTTCAAGACGGCAGCAATTGTTTTGCTTCATAGTGTACGTTTGATTGTCTAAATATCTGCACAGGAAGTGAATTATACGCTGCGACAGTGTGGTTTTTCAAAAGGTTACATTAAAGCAAAACGCCAGCCAATCAGATAAAGCAACTTGGTGCCTTGTGAGCATCAGACCTTTCAATGCTGAAGTTTTTTTTTTTGTTTTTGGTTTTTTTTTTTTGAAGAATTGGCTTCCTTTGCTTTCTGTTTTCGACCGTTGTTAGCTTGCAGGCATTTGTGAAAATAGGAGGGAATCTTTTTCTTTTCTTTTCTTACAAGCACTTAAAAAGTCTGAGCTTGTTGGAGTTCATTTGCTGATGGGCAATAGTGCCTGATAGAGAATATACATGTACTTTTTTCGTCTTATTTTGAAAGTGTAGATATAATTTATTAGTGTCATAATGGCCAGTCCCCATCTGCTGCTGGGACTCAGGGCAGCTGGACATGCAGCACATCTGCCAGTGCGTTTCTCTGGCAGTTAGTCAGAGCGGTGTCTCGCGTGCGCTGTTGTGTAGCAGGGCCGTGTGTGTGTGTGTGTGTGTGTGTGTGTGTGCGCGTGTCTGCTCCGCCAGCGCTAAAGCTGGCCCCTGCACGCGTCCCTCTTTACTCGCCTCTGTAACGACCTGAAACTGTGACCTCCAGTTTTCCAGAACTAAACCAGATTCACTCGCTGATTAGAGCAGTTTTCTTTTTCTTATGCTGGAAGAGAGTGCATTTCTACATTAATTTGAACCCTTAAGTGCTTGCACTTATAAAGTGGTCTATGTATTGTGGAACTGGTCTATAGGTTCAGCCTCTGATTTGATCTTTGATGAAAGTTACTTGTCATGTAATGGCTGGCTGTCTGTAAATGGCACAATATCATGTCAAATTTTGCGTCTGCTTGGGCTAATGTCAAGGACCTGGCTGTTGTGCGGTGTCTCGTCCAGTGCGATCGATAAGCTGAAGGGTAGCAAAAGAGCTGAGAAAGGAGCGAATGTTAATAAGTGATGTGTAGTGGATTTTTTCTAAGGTCTGCATGCTTGGAGAGTGTATCGTAGTTTGTTTCTTTGATAGTGGCACGCGTGGTTTTGCTCGGCTGGCTCAGGCGCTGGTGAAGGCGTGTTGCATTAAGAGAGCAGGAGCCTCTCCCAGCTGTAGCCCTGCCCTCACACTCCCCTCCAGTGTGATCTGAGAGCAGCTGGCTCTCTCCTGGACATATTGCACTGTGGTCTCAGTCAAGATACTTTTCTGCAGCTCGGACAGATGGTTTAAAAGTACCAGGACTTGTGTTGTCTCACGAGAGCTTCAAGTCTCTCCCCTTCCCCGCCCCCTCGCAGTGGAAGCGCACGGTTTCCTCCAACTGATTTCACATTAGGAACTTGCTAAGCGAGTAGCGTGGCTGCGCGCTGCTCTATTCTCTGTATGCGTGGATGAGCCCGGGCGCCAGCGGCAGTTTGGGTTGGTCCTTTTCCCCCTTTCACGTGAGCGAGAGGACGCGCTGCCCACATCCCCTGTCCGAAGGGTGCATTTGAATATGTCAGGAGGCCCGCTGCTCCGTCCTCCTCGGCCCGACGTCCTCGCGCCTGTCATGTTTCATCAGGCCTGGCCTCCCGCCTGCTACGCCGCTCAGTCATTATCCGTCCCCTGCGCTGATGGGACGCCCCGGCTTCATCACGGGTTCAGCGCAGGGCTGGATGATGAATGGAGAGGGGGCTGCAGGGGGCTCGTAAGCACTCGTGCGTTTCTGTAGTGTTCTTCCACTTATGAGAGCATTCTTCCTGCTCGGTTTTTTTAGCTCATCTGGACCTCAGGTCCGATGGGCTGATGTCATGGCCTGCTTGTTCCTCAGTTTGTCGTTTGTCTGTAAACAGCATCTCAAAAACTGCCTGGCTGATCAACTTGAAACTTTAGATACATGTTGCTACCCATGACGACACCAAAGTTTCTTCGAGGCATTCTGAACCAATTTCAAATATGGCCTCTAGGCAGCCATCTTGAAAATGCCCATTTCTGCCATTTCGAAGGCATTTTTACCCTGATCAGGCTGAAATTTGGTGTGTAGGTGCTAAGTAGCTAGACTCGTGGTGTAGAATACTGGTTTCCGAATGCAGTGCATTTTGACCTTGATTTCACCTTTGTCGTCATGCCAGACCGATACTTCTATCATCTGTAAACATCCTCGTCTCCAAAACCATTGGGCTGACGGAGCTGAAACTTGGTATAGATGTGGTCACTTGAGACTTATTGTCCTGATGAGCTACAGTGCCCGTTTATTATTTTAATAGTAATATGTTTAATAGGTCACAGTGATGAAATGGGAAGATGAAAATGAGAATGCATCAGAAGAATTGGCTGCATTGGAGACTAGCTGTGTCGGAAGAAGTCTTGTTTTCAAATTTCTGGTGTTAATATACTGCCCTTTATCCGGATACAGTCGCAATAACTGTTTCCTGTGTATTTCCATTGCAGTGAACAGTTCTGTATAAACTTACATCATCCTACTGTTGCTCAGTGGGGGACTCATTTGTGAACTGGGCTTCCAGCTCAGCTAAATCTGGATGGGGTGTGGAGAAGATCCTGGTGTAACCAGTGATGAATGTCATGGAATCTATGCTGTTTGAGTTTTATCTTAAAGTACGCGGCTCGTGTCATCAGACAGCAGGCTTTGATTGAAAATCGACCTGCTTGCCTGACTGGGGTTCGTTCGTGCCAGATATTTAACTGCTGTGGTCGACTCCAGGTTATCAGGGCTTTGAAGTTTTGTTAGCATGCCAATCCCACAGAGTTTGTACTAATCGGTTGATGTATTTCAAGTCTGTCTGATGAAAAAGCTGCGCTGTGATAGTGTGAGTGCAGGGAACTGCTTGTAATTGCTTCATTTCTCCTACAGTATCATAACTATAATGCAGCAAGCCTGGTTGAACTGGTTTTGGCCATCTAGAATGCTTTTAAATCCATGAAGTGATCCGTTGCTGATTTATAAAGTTATTTGGCTCGTTTTTATTGGACCTCAGACATGGGGGTTCTATTAAATTATTTTTTGAGCTCACTCATTGCACTTTTTTCCGCTGGACGCTTCTCAGTGAACACATCAGTGTCATACGGATATCCATGTAGTCATAGCATAATCATGTAAAGAATCTTTAATAAAATTTATTTCTTTCAAAAATAACTGATTGCTCATGTTTCACTGTTCTATTCAGTGTGATTTCAGTCTACTGAAGGAGTGCTGCTTTTTAGTGAGTGCTTAATTAGGCTGCTCTGGGGATTTCATTGAACTGTATGTGTCACCTGAATGGCTCTCTGATGCAGTTGTATCCTCTTTTCTGAATGATGTTGAATTGTCATTCCAGTTGCATTTCTTCTAAAATCTGTCCTCCCCCATCACAGCCTCCTCCGTCGGACCCGTCAGTGGAGATGGCCGCATCCGATAAGCCTCCAGCCGCAGGGCCCAACTCCCAGCCGCTCAGCTGCGACCGCCCGCAGGCAGAGGGCGAGCCCAAGCCAAAAAAGAAGAAGAAGAAGAAGGCAAAGGTGAGTCCTGAGGAGGCCAAGGAGGAAGCCCCAGGGAATGGTCAGGAGGGCCAGCAGGGGCCCCTTCAAAGCCCTGCAGACGAGCCGTCCACAGAGGAGAAGAAGAAGAAGAAGAAGCCAAAAGAGAAGAAAGAGCCCAAGGAGCCCAAGGCCCCGAAAACGCCCAAGACACCCAAAACGCCCAAAACTCCAAAGGAGCCCAAGGAGAAGAAGGCAAAGAGCTCCACTCCTAAGGCAAAGAGCACCAAGAAACCCAGGTGCGTGTGTCTCTGCATCCCTGCTGTCTTATGGACTGTTTTAATGCTGCTTTGTGCTTCTGTAATCAGCACGAGTGGGAGCCAGCTGTCTGAGTAAGTGAACATATTTTGTGTTCAAGAGCCAAGCTTCAGTGGGCTTGTCTTGTTAGTTACCAGTTCTCCTAAAGGTTTATCGAGGCTCTGTTTGCAAAGTCATGGTGGTAGTCAAACTTCTACTTTTGTAATGTGCACACAGCTGATCTGGGCTATGAGATGTCTGGCATTAATACTTAAATTATGTTGGAAAAATATTGAAGTTCTTGGGAAATTCAAAGTTGCATTATTTATTTATTTATTTATTTTTTTTTAACCCCACGTTTTTGTGTTTTTGGAAGGTGCACTTGTTCACGTAAGCATTTGGTGAAAATATGAGGGGGAATGCGGAAAAGCGCTAAATTTATCCCCTTTGTTTTTCTCCGCAATTATGCAGAGCAGTCGGGAAACGCATCATTTTTATGAGGGTAATATGAGTCGGGTGTGGAATGCGGTCGTCCCCTCCCCCAGCCTCTCTCCTCCTCGCTCTCCGTGGCCCTCGTCAGTCCTCCACTGACAAGCCTTTATCTTCGGCAGCGAGCGCCAGGTCAAGCCATGCGTTAAGGACCGTCCGCCCTGCACCTCAATGGTGGGCGGGGAATAGGGGTGGGGGGAAGGGGGGGCTGCTCAGTTCAAATGTGGAGCACAATGGCGCTCTCGAGTCTGACAGACTCGCTCTTTAGGGAAGCGGTCCAGGGCTGTTTGACTAGCGCTCCAGCACAAATGAAAAGTGACTCGCTGCTCGCCATATGCACCTCACAGGGATCTGTCGCACCGATACAGAAATCGGGCCTGTAGTGCCGGCGGATCATGGAGGTGTTGGCTTATCCTTTAAACAACACATCATGGCCCAGGATGTAGCAGGATATCCTGCCGACTATGCCAACTTTGGGCAGATGTTATCAGAAAAAATGAGCAAATGTCACACCAAGTTTAAAAAAGAATTGAAAATGAATCCTTTGGCTGACATGAGGTTTTTTATTTCGTCCCGTGACTTTCTGAATAGAGGCGCGTCCTTAAGATGACTTGCACATGCCAGCAGAACTCTACTCCCAGCAGGTGGGAAGAGCCTAGCATGCTAACTCAGGAGAGAATATTAATCGTTTTCAGATCACTTGCGGAGGAAAAATCCAACCCCTATTGCTATGGCAACCCAGGTGAATCGGTCTGTGGCTCGTATGAGGTATTACGAAATGAGCATCAGATGAGTAATTACCAGGTAATCCGGTTTGTGAAATTATTATTATCAAATGTTTAATTCCAAAGACTATATTTACAGCCTGTATCAGGTTGTCTCCGGTCATGAATTTGTGGGCAGGTTGCCAACGCCTCATACCCGGTTATTATGCCTTTTCTGCGTCAGGCGACCGCAGGCCAGTGTTTATTTACGCTGCGGCACCGATCCTTTGGGACATTGCGTGCCGTTGGTAGCCTCTGGCCGGTCGTGCCCATGGGCTGCACTTTAAGCACTGTTTTCACTACATACAGCCAGCAGACATCTGCTGCACTGCGCATGGCACCTCTTTCTGCATTGTGTGGGGTGAGCGTTACGCTGCACCGCGGGAATACCGCTGCACGCAGGCCTCTGTGGGCTCCATCTGTTTGCTGGCTGGGGAGAGAGTGTGCTGCCAGCTGATTGTGGAAGGATGGGGAGGTGCAGTTTCTGCAAGAGGTGCCCAATTTTGCACCACCATTTCTGAAGCCCCAGCCCTCTGATCAGTTCAGCTGCCTTTAAAGGCCTCCTTAGGCATGTGCTCATCCTTATAGGGTTCTGCAGCGCCTCAATTTTAGGAGCCTTTGCCCCAGAAAATTGATGAGCATTCATGGGAAAAAATAATTTAAGGGCGCATGATCTAAATGGAATTCATTTGCGCTCTCATAATTTTCTCTACTTTCGCTCCTTTTGAAGAAGGAATGCCAGCGTCGAGCCCTGCCCTCTCACCGTGACTCGATGCTCCTTCTGAACCTCTGGTGTCACCTGGATATTTTGGCCCTGAATTGCAAGGTTCAATGAAAAGCAGGTCAAGCTTCACTCCTGTTGAATTTTCTCACAGGGTGCCACACTGCTATGCAAAAACTGAACCAAATGTACTTGCAAGCTTGAACAGTTTAAATGACTGATGCCTGTGAAAATATTCCTCCGTGATGGGTCATTCGGTCTGAGAGGGCGAGTGCGAGGACTATACTCGTATCGACTGTCAATGTCAGACTGAAAGACTTTGGATGCAGAATGGGTGCATAGGGAAAATAAAAATTGCCTCGGTGGTCTTTCGTTCTCTGGGATGGGCCCCGTTCAGCAGCTGTGGCCCGTAGCATCCTGGTCCCCACAACAGACCGACTGCACCTCTGACGTTGAGCTTCACCCTCCTCCCTGGATTGACTTCTCCTCACTCCGGGCTTGAAGGGCTGCAGGGCTTTTAGTGCGCACCTCTCAGAAGCAGCGCCTCAAAAGAGGACATAATGAATTTGTTTTCAGATGTATTGGGCTGTCAAACCCGCGGCAGGAATCCCAGGAGGCGCGAGTTTAGAGGACGCACACTGCCGCGCGCCCAGTTTCGTACTGCTTTGATTTCTTTGAAATGGATTCCTTTTAGGCGCAACAGAAGGATGTTGGGGAAAGCGACATCTTCAAAATATGAAGTGCTGTCGGTTCGGAGGCTGGGGAAGGGAAACAAATTGTCGTCGGAAGTCTCTCCCCCCCCACTCCTAAAGCGAAGAGGGGAGCCCCCCTTTCAGAAAAGTTTTTGAAAGGCCTGTTTGAAAAGGCGGGAGTGCGGCGCGTTGGCTGCGGCTGGCCAGGGCTCAGTTTAGGGGTGTTGAGTACAGTTGTGGGGTGCCAGGCTCCCGCCTCAGGCTCAGGTAATAGACTGCGCTTGTCAGTAGGTAATTGAGTGGTTGCGCTGTGCGCGTGACCTTGCTGTGAAATACTACACGGGCCGCACCGCAGCCCCTGCCCTCGCCTCCCACAGCAGGGGTGGGGGAGACACCCACCGGCTACATTTGCCAGTCAATGGAGTCATTTCCTCTCTCACCCCTTCCTCCCTCCCCCTCCCCCTTCCCTTTTTTTTTGCGGTGGCTCAGTTTCGTGTACAGGGGTGGGGCTGGAGGGAGTCGCCGTGACAACGAGCCGCCAAGCGTAAGCGGCAGCCAAAAAAAGCCAGCGCTCGCGTGAGCGGCTCTGGCTGGGAGACGGAGAGGTAGAACTGAAGGTGACTCATCCTGTCAGTGACGGCAGGTGTTCTATTAACCCTGAGCTCCCGTCGCCCTCCGCCCCTCCCCACTCACCCCCACTCACCCCCACCCCTTCCTCCTCCACCACTGCTGCTCGCATCTTCCGCAGACATGCATGAGCCTGCAGGATTCTCCTGCCATCTGTAACACCGAGCCCAACGCTCCCCTCCCCTTCCCGCACACACTCCCAAACACCCCCTCCGCTCAGCCCACACATCGCTCTTTATCACTGTAGGGGCTCATTTGCTTCACTGGCAAAAAGAAGCAGCTTGGGAATTTGTGTACTAATCGGGTCCTCCTTGTGTCGGGTGGCTAATGTAATAAAAATCCATATAAAGGATTGTGAAAACAGCATTAAAGCCGGAGGGTCGTGTTCGTAGTGGCGGGAAACGCACGGGGAGGAGCGTTTCGCCCTCCAGCGCAGGTTTGCCACGCGTAATGATTTTCCCCTTCAGGTCTCGCGCATTTAAAAGCTCTATATCCAAATCCGTCCAAGATTATCATACAGTGCTACGCCCAAGCTGCCCGAGGTCTTGTGCGATAATGGTGCTTTTTGTGATGTTCGTATAAAGCACCATGCACTGTTTTCTGTCTACTTGCTGACTGTTTAGCTTGGAAAACAGAAGAAATGATTATGGCTTATTGCTGTTTTTGGCTGAACCGCAGGTAACTCTTCGAGCCCCCTCCCCCCAATCGCTCATTAGCAGGGTCAGACCCTGTAAGTTCTTGTTCTTTTCTTCCATATTGATATTTTATCACACAGTCTGTCTGAATGAATCTTTCCAGCTGACGTTAAATCTGTTCCCCCTGTGGCTCGTAGCTGTAGCAGCCTGTGCCTGGGGCCCTCTAAATTCAATAGCACACAGCAGTCTGGGATTTCCACAGGTCCGCAATCAAAAGCCATTTGGTCATTTCAAACCTGGCCCTCTATCACTTCCTTGATAAACTTGCCTTTCTTTTTATTTTAATTTTTTCCCCCCTCCATGCAGAGGTTTTTTTCTTTTCCCCTTTTTGTGTGTGGGTGGGGGGTGGTGTCTGTTCAGCACTGATTGGATAAAAAGAAAGCCACAGAATGCTGTAGTGCAGGTGTTGAGTGTTTGAAAGATGATTGAGGGAAGCAGATGGCTTTAGTCAGTGGCATCCAGCCAAAAGAGCAGGTGCTGGTCATGTGACCGCTGGTTACCAGGGTAATCTGATTGCTCTTGGCGTGCAGATGAAAGGAGAGGGGCCCAGTGCTCGGCTCCTGCATTGTATAATTTGTGGCAGCGAGAGCGGAAATAAACACTGCGAGTGGAGCCTCATGGCAAGGGGTGGCTTCCAGCCATGTGTGCTGTAAACTCTGGGAGAGGAGGGGAATACAGTGCAGGCCTGTTCTCTCTCTCTCTCTCTCTCTCTCTCTCTCTCTCTCTCTCTCTCTCTCTCTCTCTCTCTCTCTCTCTCTCTCTCTCTCTGTGTGTGTGTGTGTGTGTGTGTGTGTGTGTGTGTGTGTGTGTGTGTGTGTGTGTGTGTGTGTGTGTGTGTGTGTGTGTTATCTATCTCCATCTCCTCCATCTTTCTATCTCTATCTCTCTCTCCCTCCCCTGCTCTGGTTTTATTTTTCACTCCATTGTTAGCCCTGACAGAAGGTGTATGGCTGTTACTGGGTTGATATAATCAGTTTGAGTGCTGAGGATTCAGTTGAGGCTGCAGCTCATAAGGAGGACTGGACCCCCAGTTGTTTTTCAGCCATTTTCCCCCTGTGCTGTGTTTTTATTCCTCCTTGTCCCTGTGGGACGTGTACTCTTCGCTGTGTGTCATAAAATGCATTTGCGGGGGGAAACGGCATCAGCAGGTAGCAGGTAACTGTGTATAGCTGTGGGCCGTAGGGACTGGGTTCGACCCCCCATACAGAGGTCCATACTGTGCAGCTGTGTACTTCCACATGAGCACGTGCACTGGCAACCACACACGCTGGATAAACCAAAGGAAGGGAGGCTGGAAAGGGCCATTTAGACTAAGGCATTGTACATGATTCCTCATTTACCTGATTTTAAATATTTTAACATTTCAAACATTTAGCCTTAGGTTTTTTTGTTTGAAGGTGAATTGGTGCTCTGTTTGTTTTCGCTAGCGGTGGAAAATAATATAATACAGTCCTTGCTGTATTATATTATAAACCATCTGAAGGCTTTTTCCTTTTTTGCTCCAGCAGATGGTCAGCTGAAGACCATTTCCTGCTTGGACACTGTAAACAGCCCGGCGCAGTTTGATTCCACTGCTGAGGATCTGTAGCCTTTGGTGGTCATGGGAAAGGCCACAGTTTCCTCTCAGGCGCCTCTACCTAAAGTTATCCCAGGGTGCAACAGTAGCCTGTCAGGATCTGAGAGTGAGCGTGGAAAAAAAGTAAATAAAAGTTGTGGAGGAGCCAGCGGTTGGTGTGCTGTGGGCACCGGTGTCCCAGCAATGTTGAGAAATGGGCTGCATTAGTCCTCATCAATCACTTCCTCTCCCTAACCACCCCCTAATTTCTCCCGTGCAGCGTTAAGAAGTCGGACGCGGACAGCAGCGCTACCAAGAAGGAAGTGAAACGCAAGCGGGAGTCGCCGGATAATTCAGAAGCGGAGAAAACGCCGCCGGCTTCACCGGAGGAGGACGACGATCTGGGCGTTCAGGTAAAGATAGTCCATCATGGGCGCCGCGGGGAATAGCGTCGGGGCGACAGAACTGGGTTAGCGCCGCGTACCTGTTGGCGCAGCCTGCGCCAGGTGCCCGCCTGTGGGATCAGCCTTGCCTGGGCCGGGCAGATGGGTACATTTGCATGAAATCTGCATGTAATTGGGGCGAGGAACGCCAGCGCTTTGCATGCTGTGGTGGTCTGGCCTCTGCTTTGGGAGCAGCCTGAAATATTCGCAGGATTACAAGTTTAGCGCTGCTTTTTGCATTGTATTCAAACTTCACTACACAAGTTTATTACGCTCCTTACTGCAGTTTAATAATAAACTGCAAACCTCCTCATGCAGGAAGTGAAATGCACCATGGGTAAAAGCGTCAGAGCTGGGATAAACGGCCGTGTCTGTAGATGCGAATGCAGCATTGCTTCGTTTCGGTTTCTGCGTCCGGTGAAGCGCATCGTCTCGTTCAGTTAGAGGATGTGCTTCCTTCCTTTTTTTCTGCTCGTTTATGCAGTGCCCACCTTCAGAACGTAATAAAAACACAAACCTCAGACAGATCACCTCCGTTTGTGCTGAAATGCTGCGCTGCTTCAGCCATTTTTACACACTGCTTATCACTGCACCTGTCGACCCTGTGCTTGTGTGTTATCTGGGCTCGGAGTGTAGTCTGGCTCCTCTGCATGTGGTAACAGTTACAGAACGATCAGGGAAAGTCTGCGTGACCCTTATGCTTTGACCTACAGTAATGTCCCCATTTTTACTTTGAAAGCACTTCACCTGTTCAATTCTTTTATAGCTTTAACCCAAGCAATTTACATTAACCTTTTCTTGTGGAGCGAAGACTCTAGGCAAGTTGTCGGCATGCAAGTGAGATTACCAAGCACTTTATTACAGCAGTTGCCTTGCAGATATGTGTGTGTGTCTCTGCTTGTGTGTGTGTGTGAGTGAAGGTTTGCGTTGTGTTTCTCAGAGAGTAAATAACCTGTCATTGCAGAAGAGGCGCTCGAGCCGGCAGGTCAAGAGGAAGCGTTACACGGAGGACCTGGAGTTCAGGATCTCGGAGGACGAAGGCGAAGATGGCGAGACGGGTGGGCAGAAGTCCCCGTCAACAGCGTCTCAGTCAGAACAGCAGGTCAGTGCCGGTCACAGGCTCTGACTGACACCTGGGCTCTCACTGTCTGCTAGGGCCGCTAACCGTGTGTGTTTGTGCGTGTGTGTGTGTGTGTGTGTACGTGCGTGTTTGTCTTACTCTCTGTCTGTCAGGAGGCTCCTGATGCAGAAGGGCCTGTTGTGGAGAAGATCATGGGCATGCGCACGGTGAAGAAAGAGGTAAGGCAGTGGAGATTGAACATTTTGCTCGTGTATCATTTTTTATCTGTACTCTAGAGCATGTCAGGGTATATGGTCCAGATGTCTTGAGCTGGAAATGTGGCTAATGTTGTCAGAAGTTAGCACATTTGAGAGGATAATAAAAATTCTTGACTCCTTACAAATGTAAAAAAAAAAAAAGGTGAATGATTACAGTTTTAGAAAATTTTGCTCCTCTGTAGACTTGCATGTATACCAATCAGCTGTAACATTATGACCACTGACAGGTGAAGTGAATAACATTGATCATCTCATTACAGTGGCACCTGTCAGTGGGTGAGATATCTTAGGCAGTAAGTGAATATTTTGTCCTCAGAGTTGATGTGTTGAACGCAAAAAAATGGGCAAAATTAATGATGTAAGCAACTGAGACGAGGGCCAAATTGTGATGGCTAGAACAAGTGGGTCAGAGGATCTCCAAAACTGCAGCCCTTGTAGAGTTTGCCATCTGCAGTGGTCAGTTCTTACCATAAGTGGCCCAAGGAAGGAAAACCAGTGAAAGAAGAGCTGATTCATGGGCAGCCAAGGCTCACTGATGTGCGTGGGGTGCGAAGGCTGGCCTGTGTGCTCCAGTCCAACAGGAGAGCTACTGTAGTTCAAATTGTAGAATAAGTTCGGGCTGGTTCTGATTGAAAGGCGTTAGAACACACAGTGCATCGCAGTTTATTTAGTATGGGTCTGCGTAGTTGAGTCCAGTCAGGGTGCCCAAACTGACCCCTGTCCATCACCGAAAGTGCCTGAAATGACCTTGAGAGCATCAGAACTGGACCACGGAGCAATGGAAGAAGGTGACCTGGTCTGAGGAATCATGTTCTCTTTCACATCATGTGGATGGCCAAGTGTGTATGAATCCCTTACCTGGGGAAGACATGGCACCAGGATGCACTGTGGGAAAAAGATGAGCTATTGTAGGTAGTGTTATGCTTCTGCTGGGAAAGTTATGGTCCTGCCATTCATGTGGATGTCACTTTGACACGTACTTCCTATCTAAACATTATCACAGATCAAGTGCACCCCTTCATGGAAGCTATTCCCTGATGGCAGTGGCCTCTTTCAGCGGGATAATGTGCTCTGACACACTTCAGAGACGGTTCAGGAATGGTTTGAACACAACTAGTTGAGGGGGGTTGACTTGGCAATCAGTGGAGCATCTGTGGGATGTGCTGGACAAACAAGTCTGATCCACCAAGGCCCCACCTCGCACCTTACAGGACTTGAAGGTTCTGCTGCTAATATATTGGCGCTAGATACCACAGCACAGCTTCAGAGGTCTAGTGGAGTCCGTGCCTCAACAGGTCAGGGCTGTTTTGATGGCAAAAAGCAGGACCTACACAGTATTAGGCAGGTGGTCATAATGTTATGGCTCTTCAGTGTGTGTGTATTAAAGGAGCTGGTTTACAGCATGGAGCAGCTATTGTGCCAAGCCTTTTTCCGCTCCTCTTACTCACAGACAAGCTTTTACACACAACTCCTCCACGAAAATCCACCGCAAATTCAGTCCAGAAAGAGTCGGCCAAAAATAATACTTGCGGCTTTTCGTAGCGCAGCTGCAAATTGGCTGCTGCCTGAGGTAATGGTACGTTTGGCGTCTGTAGCGCTGTGGTTTTGGCGCGCAGCCAAGCCCTGGGTCAGGTTATTGTGAATGGAGCTGCGTGTGGTTGAGGAGGAGTTGAGTGATTCATGACTCAGTCGACGCGGAGTGCTGAGGATTGATCATGTTTTTTTGTCGAGACATTGCAGCCAAGTGAAAATCTGTCGGCATTAAGTTTGAGCAGGCCGCACAGGAGTCCCGGCGGCCGTGAGCTGCCGGTTTGGATCACAGAAACAGACGGTGCACTAGCAGTTCCAGGGATTACGCATGTGCCTCTCGTTACAGATGGAATCCGGGGAGGAAGTAGAAATTGAAGAATTTTACGTGAAGTTCAAGAACTTGTGAGTGTGCACTTATTTTATTTATATGTTGATCTTCTGGGGGTGGAAAGGGAGCATTGTAAATGGACATCAAGGTGATTGATTATATTTGAAGAATTCAAAGAAAATTGACTTGTGAAATACGATAGAGGGCTTAATTTAGGGCTGTGGCTTTCCTCTTCATAAACAAAGCAGATAAAGGAAAATTCAGCCTGCCTTTGAAGTGGAATACTGTGCTCTTTATGCAAGATGCCACGGTGTTGTTTAACTTCAGAGGCTAAGACAGATGCCAGGTTAGGTCTTTGAATTCACACTCTCCTTGCTTGTGTTCTCCACTGCATTCTGGTGTTTGAAATGCATTCACTCAAAGAAGTGAAATTGTCTAAAATTCAGTGGATTCTACTCGACCGTGTTCTTAATACATCCATCACAGGATTGAAATAAGGTGGTG
Organism: Gymnothorax javanicus; assembly: GCA_029692085.1. Taxonomy (NCBI): domain Eukaryota; kingdom Metazoa; phylum Chordata; class Actinopteri; order Anguilliformes; family Muraenidae; genus Gymnothorax; species Gymnothorax javanicus. The sequence continues at coordinate 74,824,526 of CM056196.1, forward strand.
CATATCAGTTCATTATTGATCATTTCAAATATTGGTGTACAAAATGGCAGCATTTTCCTGTATTCTGTGGGCTCAGGGCCTTGTCATCCTCGCAGGAGGATTACGTGCTCTAGAACTATAGCCTGTGGCGATAGATGGGCCATTCAATGCTGCCTGACAGCCATCTGCAGGCATGCACAATGCAGAACCTCACTTAATTCAGTTACTGTTGACATCTGTGGAATGGCATGCGTCTTTTGTCTGCTATTGAAACCTACTCCTGAAAGTAAGGAATGGTCTACATGCATTTTAAAAATTTTTTGGTTTTATTTATTTATTTTTGATCCCTCCTAAATTTCCTTTCAGATTATGTCATCTCCTAATATCAGCTAATATGGGACACAGGATTTTGGGGCACGGCTCTGAATTGGAGCACTGACCTTAGAGGAATGTTTTAATTTCCTTGACGAGTAACCACTCAGTAGTAACAGAATTCTCGGCAGCCGCTGGATGCAGCCGTTGACACAGTTTGGAGGGAGGTGGCATTTGCAGTAATTTTGAGGCAGTGATGTAAGGCGGCATGGGGCCTTGGGTTCCCGCGTGTGAGGTGAGGTGTGTGTTAGACGGTGGAGAAGGTCGGGCGGAGTAGCCCACCTAAAGGCCTGTGTCCACCCCCCCCCCCCCCGCCCCCCGTAGCTCGTACCTGCACTGTCGCTGGGCCGACCTGGAGGAGCTGGAGAAGGACAAGAGGATCCAGCAGAAGGTCAAGAGGTTCAAGGCCAAGCAGTCGCTCAACACCTTCCTCTCCGAGGTGAGCATACGCGCTTCGTTTATTGTGCAGCACCATGGCCCCCTACTCCTGCTGAACCCCAATCCCCCCCAGTCTGCACTCCCCTCCCCCAGCCCTTACACCCCCCAGACAGTCACGTTTTCATAATTGTACCCATTTGCCTAATGTACACGGTCTTCTTAAGGCACGGATGGAAGAATGTTGCGCCACACATTACTCGCGAGTCTTTTATTTCTCTGAGGCATTAAGTGACTGTGTTAAACATTTAACAGTATTACAATGCAGACTTGACGTCTGATCAAATTAACGTTCCATTAGATTATATTGTCCAAAATTAGAGGCAATCCTTGCTAATTTCCGCGTGGCGCCCAGCACATTGAAGAACACCAAGCAACCGAAACGCATCGCGTTTGAAAAGCCCCTTTGATTGCTCATTAGTGGGTTGTAATTTCACACTTCATTTAAATTATTCTTAAACATTCTATCACAGCAAATAGGGTTTTGCACAATAATTAAGAGGCCTGTTTCACAAAGCCCGAGGAATTTGCTTTCCTCATGGGGAGTAATCCTGCTGAATTGTAACACTTTAATTAATGTGATTTGGGCTTCGCTCTCAAATTCAGAAACATAAAAAAAAAACGATCTGTCTGGTGTCTTAGATGGATGATGAGCCCTTCAACCCAGACTATGTGGAAGTGGACAGGATTCTGGATGTATCCGAGAGCACTGATGAAAATGGAGAGGTAATCCCTCAGTCAGAGTTCATTGTGCTTTTAATCACTGATGTTTTTAATAGCTGCTACATTTTTTCCCTCTGCAGTACTTGGATACTTATGAAGGGGGTTTTCTCCACCGTTTAAATTTTTTTGACATTGCAAATGAAGTTTCCAGTCCCTGTTCTGTGTCTGTTGTCTTATAGTTCGTTTTGTTCTTTTGCCCCCAGCCTGTGTCTCACTATCTGGTGAAGTGGTGTTCCCTGCCCTATGAAGACAGCACTTGGGAACTGAAGGCAGACATTGACCAGGGCAAGATAGAGGAGTTTGAGCGGCTGAATGCCCTGGAGCCGGCGCTTCAGCGAGTGGTGAGAGCTGGCAGACGTCCGCCTTTTAATACGGTGGAAAGGGCCGTGTTCCTGCGGTCAGGGGGAAACCGCTAATGGGAATTGTTTTATTTGAAACAGGAGCGACCTCCGGCAAGCGACTGGCAGAAATCGGAGAGTTCCAGGGAATATAAAAATGGCAACGCGCTCAGGGAATACCAGCTGGAGGGAGTCAACTGGCTGCTCTTCAACTGGTACAACACGTATGTATAAAATTAGCTTTAAGCGCTATCGAGCTGCTCGCCGTGCCCCCCTTCACTTCAGATGCAGGGCCTGCACAAACGCTAAAGCGGTTTCATTGATTCCTCACAACTTAATTGCCGCTGCTTAATGCATTTTTATAGCCGGTATCGTGGAGAGAATTTTTAGATTCAACTCGAGGGAGTTTCCAATTCATTCTCATAACGATTTTTTACGGCTTGTAATATTTACTGCATGGCCTTATCAGAACTGCTGCTGGATTCCAGTTTCTGTTTACATTTTTTCCTCCCTGTGTAGACACAGTGGCTCCGTTTCTTTTGTTGACCTGTGTATGGGCTTAACTATTTGTTCACGCTGTTATTATTTTTTTTTCTCTCCGCTATCCCTCCTGTGTAGACGCAATTGCATACTGGCTGACGAAATGGGTCTGGGCAAGACGATCCAGTCCATCACATTCCTGTACGAGATATTCTTGAAGGGAATCCACGGCCCTTTCCTGGTGATTGCGCCGCTGTCGACCATTCCGAACTGGGAGAGGGAGTTCCGCACGTGGACTGACCTCAATGTGGTGGTGTACCACGGCAGCCAGGCCAGCCGCAGGACCATACAGACCTACGAGATGAACTTCAGGGACACACAGGTACTAATGCTCTCTGCCACTACCCTCAGAGATGCAACGTGAATCGGTGTTGGGAGCCGAGTGAGGTTAAAGCCAAAATTTATTGCTGGAATTCCAGGATAGTAGTGTCCATATCGGATAATGAATTGTTACCGTCCAAATACTTGTTAGTCGCTGCAAGTCACAAAATGTTTTGACTTGAGTGGTTTGTTTCTTAATTTTTCAGGAGGCAAATGTCCTGTATTGGTGACATGAGTGTATGGGTTTATGTAAATGTTTAGCAGTTTTAAATGGAGTCATTTGCAGTCTGTTGCTCTTCCCTGAGCCCAGTGGATGATATTTTTCTTTGGAATAATTGTTCTCCTACCTGCTTCTTCTCAGGGTCGGGTGATAAAGGGAGCTTACAAATTCCACGCCATCATCACCACGTTTGAGATGATACTGACGGACTGCCCAGAGCTGCGCAACATTGAGTGGCGCTGCGTGGTCATCGATGAGGCCCATCGGCTCAAGAACAGGAACTGCAAGCTGCTGGAAGGACTCAAAATGATGGACATGGTGGGTTCGCTAACTGAAAAGTGAGCTCAACGCAGCAAACGTGCCCAGCTGCTGTGTGGAGACGCTTTAATGTTCCCCCGTTCTGCGCTCTCTCACAGGAACACAAGGTTCTGCTCACTGGGACGCCGCTCCAGAATACGGTGGAGGAGCTGTTTAGCCTGCTGCACTTCCTGGAGCCCGAGCGGTTTCCGTCCGAGGCCACCTTCATGCAGGAGTTTGGCGACCTGAAAACAGAGGAACAGGTACTCAATGGGATGATTCTCGCCTCGTGGAGCCGCACAAAATCTACTCTAGTGTTAATGTGAGTGTGGTGTTAATTGACTGAACGTAAAGGTGGCAAGTAAGGGCTGTAAATTTCTTATCATGCCTTAATGTCTTCTCACCATGGTGGTGGGGCTGAACTGTGATGGTTATGTTTGGATCAGGAAGCTTCAGGCTGCTGCTGAGATGAGGCACTGGAGAAAGAGAGAGCAGGTGCAGGAAAGGAAGCTTTTTCAGGCAAATGGAAGATGGAGTCGATACAGTACAGAAGCGTGGGGCTTTCTGCATCAAAGTCACGAGAGGCTGAGGAATATGTAGGCTCAGTGCACTTTACAGTCCCAGATAAGGTTTAAAGTGTGTTTGTGTTGGCTGGTGTGCATACGGCTCAGCGTGTCTAAATGCAGTAATGGATTGGTGTTTGTTTTTTGTGATAAATGTGGTGGCGGATGATGTTGGCTGGCTCTGCTGTAGCAGATGGGGGGGGCGTGTGTAACGCACAGGGGGGTTAACAAGGGGCGCGCTCTCCCTCCTCAGGTGCAGAAACTGCAGGGCATCCTGAAGCCCATGATGCTGAGGCGTCTGAAGGAGGATGTGGAGAAGAACCTGGCGCCCAAGGAGGAGACCATCATTGAGGTGGAGCTCACCAACATTCAGAAGAAGTACTACCGCGCCATCCTGGAGAAGAACTTCGCCTTCCTGTCCAAGGGCGGAGGTGGCGGAGGGGGCAACGCTAACGTGCCCAACCTGCTGAACACCATGATGGAGCTGAGGAAGTGCTGCAACCACCCGTACCTCATCAACGGTGAGCAGCCAGCTGCACTGAGCCGCCATCAGGTCTCCCGAGTCTGAAAATGAGACTTCAAATCTTTTCATCTCTTGAGGTGGAAATCTGTGCTCCTTTGTAGTTGTCATTTGCTTGACAGCTGAAATTGTCTTATACCACTGATAAAGTTTGAAACAAGTCAAACTTCTGCATTTTTTGACAATGATATTGTCTGTTTTAACATGGTAAATATGCCTTGCTCCATTGTAAAAGTTTGAAACAAGTCAAACTTAAGCATTTTTAACAGTTATATTGTCTTTTTAACACAGGATATCTTAGGTTTAATATTTACTATCTAGATATGACTAAACTGCTTGAGATTGACTTGTTTTTGGTTGTTGCTGTGAGGAGTGAGCTTATTTTAGCCGGCTGTGTTATGGCGGGGGCTGGAATCTGAGCAGGACTGCTGGTCTGGACCAGACTGCCCCTCTGGCTTTATTATAATCCTCCCTTTGTCCAGAGGCCGGGACAAAGACTTTAGCGACAGCCTGAAAACAGGCCTTTATACGGGCTGCTGTGCTTTCCCCCAGCTCAGGCTGCAGGGTGTGGGAGTCCTCGCTCTGGTTTGTTGGTTTTTGCCCTGGCGCAGATGCGGTCCCTCGCATTCCTGACTGACGCGATCGTCGCGTTGTGGTTACGAGCGCTCATGATTGCATCTGGAAGCTTCCTGCTGCCCTAAGCCACATTCTGCCTGCTTAGAGGATTTTCTATTTTTCTCATGTCTGTAAACTTGCCGTGAATTCACTTGGCTGCAAATATGTAGTGCGGCAGCTGCCCACCCCCTTCCCCTCCTCACCCAAAGGCCTTTTCTTTTTGGCCACTGCAGGTGCTGAGGAGAAAATCCTGGAAGAGTTCAGGGAGACCCATCACTCGGAGTACCCAGATTTTCACCTCCAGGCGATGATCCAGGGTGCTGGGAAGCTGGTGCTGATCGACAAGCTGCTGCCCAAGCTGAAGGCCGGCGGCCACAGGGTGCTGATCTTCTCCCAGATGGTGCGCTGCCTGGACATCCTGGAGGACTACCTCATCCAGAGACGGTGCGAACCTGATCATGCGCACTAACACCTGCCCCCGTCTTCGGACTAACACATACCCACGTACAAATGTACGGCGCGTTTGGGCTAACTGTTCATATGTACAGCCATTCTGAGTGCATTTATTCGCAGTTTTAATGTGTTGTTCCATATGGACTTGCACTCTGCGTTTTTTCAGGGTCAGCTTGCATTAATTAGGACCCAGTAAGTTATATGTAAACAACCTGTGTGAAATGGCACAGTTAACTGCAGGCTACATGCAGAGCTTTTTTTGGTGCATGTACGTGTTTGTATCCTTTTGGATTTTGGTGAGAATACATGGCAAGTTTTTCCGGGTTTGTTGAGGACCTGACATAGACGACCCCCCCCTCCAGGTACCTGTACAAGCTCAATGATATGAGCCCAGAGAAGTATCAATAACCTGAAATAAATTAAACAAGATTCACGTTTATATTATGACTTATAGAAACAGAAATCTGATCACAAAATCTCATGCACACATTTTTATTAGCACCATAAATCATTCTCTGCGCTTTTGTAGGAGGCTAATGAGAGAGGGAACCAAAAAATATTGTTTGGCCTATACGATGTGAATCATTGATTAAACGTTGTCATTTTATTTCAAAGATTGTTCTGTTAAAATTGATAAATGGTACAACTTTAATGATAACATCATTTTGCATACTAACTGAAAACCACAATTTCTTGATATTAATAATAATAAAGATACACGCAAGTTGGCATTTGCTCATTACGCAACCAGTAAAACAAAATGGCATTCCTACCTCTAATCAGCTATTACATTTTCTGTACATTGTAGTGAAACTTAAAATACCATTAAAAATGTAATTTAAAAACTGCTTCTGCAGAGGTTGCAGAATTTTCATTTCCAAAAAAAAATATTAAAGTTTACTTTTTCTTTTTTTTTTTTTTTTTTTTTCCTAGCACAAGTAATTTAGTATTATAAACAATATTCAGTCTCATTGGATTGTACAGGACCCTACGTTGCAGTGTCTTTCTGCAGTAAGGAAAAACAGGCTGCTCAATGCCACGGTTTTCATGTAGCTCACTAGCTGGCTACTGTAGATGTGAAATGAACTGTACGCAAGTTACGTTAGTGCATTGCACTTCAACTAAGCCAGAAACACTTAAACATCGCGAGCATAACTATCGGTGAAATCGAGCCTATTTCAGGCTTTGACTGAATCGCTAATTTTATTAAAACGCTACCTAGCTTGGTTAGCGAGCTAACTGATAGATGCATCACGCAGCCGTACTGTATTGTACAGGAATGTGTGATGCGGTTTATTTGTTTACCTATTATTTTAGTATGATGCACCTTCATGGATTCAATCAAATTTTAATTGGCTCATCTGCTGCACTACTGCTTATCTGGTAATGTGGACAGGTTATGGCTGATGCCATTCTTGAGATATTGAGTATGAGGGGTTTGTGATTCACTCACTCACTTCCAGTATGGCCATATTAACCAGCTATTGCTGGGAAAATCACATTTATGTCGTACAGTTAGATGTTCCATACTAGCACAGAACTGCAATTGGCAATAACAGATCTAGATTATGTTTTTAAAAAATTAAGACGTATTCAGCATTTCTACAGCCTTTCTTTAGCCTTTCTACACTAAAAGCACGAGTTAAACTCTGGCATCGTTTGTGTGCCCTGCAGATAAGAGGCAAATTTGGCTCATTTTGTTTTATGTCTGATGCGTACTAAAGACTAATATAGCTCGAAAGTATAGGAATATATGGTGTAAAGAACTACCATCAGGTTAATTTTAATTGTAGTTTTCCATGACTCCTATGAAAGTAAGAAGTTCACTGGACGCAACTCTCAAGCTAATTGGCTGTATTTGGCTTATTGTAAAAGGCTTTTTTAACTGCACACACAATCGCTCATTTTCTTCATTTGCTTAACTGGGTCAGTTCATTGAAATTTTGATTATTTGTGATTGAATTATTTACCCATTTCACAGTTCAGATGCCCAAGTTCTGTTTATGTATATTGAGAGAAGTATGTGTTGCCTGACAACATTATCTGGATGTTGATGTAGATCACATGGATAAACAACAACATTTTATGGTTTTATGCATTTCTAAATCTCACAAAAACGTGTTTTGGAGAAATTTGCTGCTCTGTAGCTTAGTCCTACTCTGTATTGGAATAATTTGCATGCTTACTTTAGGCAGAAGTTTAATTGAAGCAGGGAAATTGGTTATCCATTATCGAGGTGTATCATGTTTGACCCAGATAGGTCTATTTGTTCATTGTTCTTCAAAAATATTTGAATATCATCCTTGATCAGACTACGCATCCCCACTCTAAACATATTGAAGTTCTTAAATAGGCAATAAATTCATGATTGATTAAAAGGGTTCTTTGATATGCAGGGAGATGGTGTTTTTGAAGTTGAAGCTGTGACTTTGCATTCACTTTTTTAAAAAAAATGCATATCCTTCCTTCAGAACAAACCCAAGTTCTCTTTTGGGATATTCAGAGGCCTAATCTCACACTGCTGATTTTAATTTTTTTTTTTCGAGGTGTGGAGATATGTCATATCACTCTTGCTTCCTCCTGAAATTTTCTCTCATGGATATATGTACAGCTTCATTAGGCCAGTTTGAATCAGACGGTCATTTCCCTCTTAAAATTTTTGATGGGATGAATTTGACACAGACAAAATGTTTAAAATAAAATTTTCACATTATTCACAATTTAAAATGGACTGAAAGCGCATGTGAAATTTTCCAAGGGGATGATTAAAAAAAAACTATTCCACAAAAACTATCACCACTTGGTGTAATGCCGTTGTATTTAATACCAGAGATAAGCAAATACATACGGTATGATGACCATCAGTTGTCATCCTGCAAAATATTATGAAGCCAGAATCTCTCTGAAACCCCAGGTGTAGCATGGACTTTCAAATCAAACTCTTGAATCTAACCATGTTGGTTTTGTGAGCTAGCTTACAAAGCTAGATATACATTATCAGTGCTAGCTACATTCCTTCACTCAGTGTTCACTAGCAGTAGACCTGCCTGAAAAACGGTACAGAGCAAGAACTGTAGCTGTGTTTTCGACTGGGAATGTCTGTAATGACTGCACAATATTAATGGACAGATGAGGGGAAGAACAACATGCTAGACCTGCGAGAATTTAAGCCGTCTCCTTCATAGGTAGCAGCACTGGCTGGCAGGGTGTGAGCAGAAATGGGGCTGACAATATTGAACTAGATTGAACAAAGCCTAATTATAATTGGTTTGGTGGAAAACACTTCTGATGGATGTTCAAAAAAGTTAAAGCTTTTGAGAATCACTAGCTGTCAGGAAAGTCTCAAAATCCACACGCAAATGCAGTGCCATCTACAAAATGCGGTAATTCAAATGAACAAACCGTCATCTGTAAATGAAGGTTACAGTCGTGACATGTTTTGAGCATATTCAGTGGGCTCAAAAATTACTGGCACCCCTGACTGGCAATGCACGAACAATACTTAAAAAAAATTCTAAAAAATATGTATTTATGGGGAAACTCTAAATAATGTGAGAAATACTGAATGATATTAATGTTCCAGTGGAACCAACAAAAATTGTTTACTGATTTAATTAAAAATCAATTTCCTCCAAATCAAGGTTTCACAATTGAAGGCACCCTTAAAGATAATTGTAAAGAACATCTACCAGAATTAAACCAGGTATTAAATTACTCTTACTGAAGTTTTATCTAAGTGTTAAGGAACTATATTGAGCCATTACCTCACTTCCTGTTTCCCTAGGATATAAAAATGAGGTAACACACATGCAATATCCCTTTGAAGACACAGAAGCAAGTGCTTGGAGTTTGCCGGATGTCATTTAAATTATGACTGAAACAAGGTGCTTTGATCAGATGAGACCAAAATTGCACGTTTCGGTCAGATACAGCATCAGCATGTTTGGTGTCAACAGATTCACACAAGGAGAAGCACCTCATACCCACAGTGAGATATGATGGTGGGTCAGTCATGTTTTGGGGCTGTTTTAATGCAGTAGGTCCAGAAGCATTGGTTAAGATTAATGGCATAATGAATTCCACCAAATATCAGGATATTTTGGCTGACAATCTGGTTGCCTCTGCCAGAAGGCTGGGACTTGGCCGTAGGTGTACTTTCCTACAAGACAACAACCCAGAGCATACCTCAAGATCCACACAGAATTGGTTCTGTGGCAACAAAATCAATGTCCTGCAATGGTCATTTGAGTCGCCAGACCTCTGTCCAATCGAAAACCTTGAAGAGGTTGAAGAGGCCAGTTGAAAAACGCAAACCTAAGAACGAGCAGGATTTTGAAAGGATCAGCTTTGAGACATGGTCCAAAATCCCCCCCAAATGAGTGCCTTAACATTGTCAAAAATGACAGGAAAAGATTCCATGCTGTTATCCTTGCCAGAGGTGGTTGTAAATGAAGGGTGCCAATAATTATGAAACCTTGATCTTGCTGAAATCTATTGTGTATTAAATGATTATGGTTTTGGTTGTTTCCATTGAAACATTAATGAAGTATTTCACACATGTTAGCATATTCTCTTTTTGTTATTATTTTATATTATATATTTTATTGCTTATGCATCGCCAGTCAGGGGTGCCAGTAATTTTGGAGCCCATTGTATGTGTTTAAATTACAACCCCCAATTCCAAAAAAGTTGGGATGCTGTGTAAAATGTAAATAAAAACAATGCTATGATTTGCAAATCTCATAAACCCACATTTTATTCACAGTAGAACATAGACAACATATCAGATGTTGAAAGTAAGACATTCTACCATTTCATGATAAATATTAGCTCATTTTGAATTTGATGGCAGCAAGATATCTCAAAAAAGTTGGCATAGGGCCATGTTTACCGTTTTTTAGTATCCCCTCTTTTAACAACAGTCTGTAAACATATGGGAAATGAGAAGGCCAGTTGGGTGTTTTGGTAGAGGGCTGTTGTCCCTCTCTTGTCAGCTGCAGGATTCTAGCTGCTCAACGGTCCTGGGTCTTCTTTGCCGGATTTTTAATTTTATGATGCGCCAAATATTTTCTATTAGTGAATGGTCTGGACTGCAGGTAGGCCAGTTCAGACTCTTCTACTGTGACGCAATGCTGTTGTGATGAATGCAGCATGAGGTTTGGCATTATTTTGCTGAAATATGCAGACCTTCCCTGGAAGAGACATTATCTGGATGGGAGCTTATGTTGTTGTAAAACCTCTATATACTTTTCATCAGCATTGATAATGCCTTTCCAGATGTGCAAGCTCCCCCTACCATAAACACTCATGCAACCAGTGGTGGTACTAGCTGCCATGGCGCCCTGGGCGAATCTCTCCTTTGCCCCCCCCCCCCCCCCACTCCTGTTCCGACTTTGTAAAAAACAATACAAAACAATATGCACAAAAAATTTTATTGCACATGCGCTCAGAACTTAGTAACATTTATGAATACACAAATAAGGCAATATGCACCCAATATGAGCATTCTAAATAAAAATAATGAATTGACGAAAAGACATTAAATAGACAGCGCTAGAGGGTGAAGCCAAATATTTCAAAAGCACCCCTTAAATTGCAGTGAAATACAAAAAATAAGTCTCTGGCACCAAATGCAGGCTAATTAATTATAATTTACATTTGATTTTGTATATTGTAGGCCTATTGTGCTCTCGGAATAGAAACCAGAATTATACAACTTCCACCAACACAACTCTATCAGTGTATTAGACATTAGATGCATCTTTTAATTAAGTTTACAGTATTGAAAATGTCATTTTCTAAACCCAGGACCTAGTCAGTACAATTCATAAGCTTTACATTGTCTGTTAATGAAGGTTAACCAAATGATAAAGTGTTAGGTCAAATTCAATTGTTTCTAACTTTTTTTTTTTCAGCCAGGCCCAAACTACATATCATCATCCTTGCTTATTAGAAATTATATCAATACAGTGTTATGTACTAGTTGAACTGACAGTGACAATAGATTATTTTTGCCTATTTTATACGTAAGAATAGCAACACAGGCTAACAAATAAACGGAAAGATTTCCATATTCAACCTCCACCAATATCGAATGGAATAATTACTTTCTCGGTAATTCTTCATTACTCTGCGTACCCAGAGAAGCATTCGGTGTGTAAAACTGTCAAGTGTACATCCAGTCAAAAGAATTGAGAGTTTAATTTCTAGTACTGTGCTGTTAGACATGGTAGTGGCATATAATGTTGGCAGCCATAATACTGATGACACACCGAGTTGCTAGGGCATGCGCAGCATGTGCATTCGCGATAAAAAAAATATTAATATTGAATTCTAAACCCCCTTCTCACTAATAAAACCCGCAAAAATATATTGGCGCTCCCTCCTCAAATCGTTATAATAAAAATCGAAAAGTGGAGGTTCGATAAGAAATTTGTTCCCAGTTAATTGCTAAGCTAACGTAATCAATAACGTTAGACTTTTAACAAGGTTTAGAAAGCATTAAACATTGATAAATAATTATTGCAAAGTCTAAGGCTTTTAAGGGCATTAAAATGGCCATTTGCGGGTATTGTTCTGGGGTAACGTTATAGTCTTTTTTTTTTTTTTTTTTTTTTTTGTGCTCTCCCACCTTCAGAAGACAGAAGCTAGACCAAAGCTTGGACAAGTTTTACAATTCATTACAACAGAGAATGATCTTCCACCGCGTAACAAATTCAGTTAATTTAATGACTAACGTTGATATACCATCACCCTCTCTTGAGCATCTAACAACAATCATAGCTCAACTAACTTACTGGGATTCAAAGTTACTGAAGATAAAAACGTTTTCTTCATACTCCATTTAGATCATAAACCCTATATATTCGGCTCGTTGAAATCGTTTGGGAAGTGTAAACGTTATAGGTTGAGAAGATACACATCCCCATTTACTTGCATTTGTTTACATGCAGACCCTGCACTCCGATATGGGTGACGCTCTAACTTGTCAGAGCGATGAGCCAAACAAAGATGCTAATGTGGCGTATACTTACATGTACGGTTAGACCCTTCCCCTCTCTCTCCAGAGAGGAATATCTTTGCCAGAATGTAGGCAGCCTGAGGAGTTGACTAGAGGGCATCCAGGCGCGTATTTTAAATCTACTGACTGGAGTTATCTAATCAAGTGATGGCAGCAAATGAGTGTGGATTTTTTTTTTTTTTTGTGCTCTCGCGGGCGCCCCCTGTCAAAATGCCGCCCTGGGAGACTGCCCATGTCGCCCATATCTAAATCCGCCACTGCATGCAACCCAATACCATCAGAGATGAAGGCTTTTGAACTGTGTGCTGATAACAAGCTGGATGGTCCATCTCCTTTTTAGACTGCATGACACGGCATCCGTGGTTTCCAAAAAGAATTTCAAATTTTGATTTGTCTGAGCACAGAACAGTTTTCCATTCTGCCTTTGTCCATTTTAAATGAGCTTTGGCCCAGAGAAGATGGCGGCGTTTCTGGATCGTGTTCACACATGGCTTCTTCTTTGTGTGATACAGCTTTAGCTTGCATTTGTAGATTGCACGGCGAACTGTGTTCAGACAGTGATTTCTGGAAGTGTTCCTGAGCCCATGCAGTGAATTCCAGTGCAGAATTATGCCTGTTTTTAATGCAGTGCCGCTTGAGGGCTCGAAGATCACGAGCATCCAATACTGACCTTCGGACTTGCCCCTTGCACACAGAGATTTCTCCAGATTCTCTGAATCTTTTGATGATATTATGTAATGTAGGTTCAAAGTCTTTGCAATTTTACATTGAGGAACATTTTTCTGAAAATGTTCCACAATTTTTAGATGCAGTTTTTGCAGATTGGTGAACCTCTGTCCATCTTAACTTCTGAGAGACTCTGCCTCTCTAAAATGCTCTTTTTATACCCAGTCATATTACTGACCTTTTGCCAATTAACCTAATTAGTTGCAAAATGCTCCTCCAGCTGTGTTTTAATAGTGCCACTTACTTGTCCAGCCTTTTGTTGGCCCTCTCCCAACTTTTTTGAGATATAATGTTGCTGCCATAAAATTCAAAATGAGCAGAAATTTTTCATGAAATGGCTGAAAGTGAGACATTTTACATCTGATATGTTGTCTGTGTTCTATTGTGAATAAAATTTGGTTTTATGAGATTAGTAAACAATTACATTCTGTTTTTATTTACAATTTACACAGCATCCCAACTTTTTTGGAATTGGGGTTGTACAATGCAGATTTGTTAATCCTTTGGTTTATTGGTAATTCTTGTGTTGTAGATATTTTGGAGGATTTTTCTTGAGAAAAATATTTGTGTATAATAAAACACATTTAGTGAGCACACTTCCTTTTCATAAATCATGATGCATAACATTTTTTGAGAGTCTCGTTTCCTTTATTTCTAATTATTGATACTAATCTGCCCTCGAACATGGATGGCAGGGTGAGGGGGAACATATTTGCGTGTTTTTGAGCTGTGAATTTTGCTGTGCATTCCTGATTAGTTTCTCCAGGTTCATGTGGGGCTAACGTTGTCTGTCCCCACTCCTCTTCAGGTACCCAGATAAGTGCGTACTTGCGTATATGTTTGCTACCTTGTGGATTTTAGTGTTAATACCTGGCAAGTTTTTGCACATCTGTGTAGACCCTAACATGGTCCTCTCCCCCCACCCTTCTCCAGGTACCCTTATGAGCGAATTGACGGCAGGGTGAGGGGGAACCTGCGCCAGGCAGCCATAGATCGCTTCTCCCGGCCCGATTCGGACCGCTTCGTCTTCCTGCTCTGCACCAGGGCGGGAGGCCTGGGGATAAACCTCACTGCTGCAGACACCTGCATCATCTTCGACTCCGACTGGAACCCACAGAATGACCTGCAGGTTTGTGCACTTCTCTGATCGTGCCTGCGTGTCAAGTTGTGGCCGTTTGATCCCCTTTTTTAAGCTCTTGTTTTGCGGTCTTCAGGCTCAAGCTCGATGCCACAGGATCGGACAGAGCAAAGCAGTAAAGATCTACCGGCTGATCACCAGGAACTCGTACGAGAGGGAGATGTTTGACAAGGCCAGTCTGAAGCTGGGGCTCGATAAGGCTGTGCTGCAGTCCATGAGCGGCCGGGAAAACGCTGCTAATGGGGTCAGTGCTCTGAGAAAGAACTGCAGAGAATCCTTACCGTCTCTATGGGCAGTCAATCACCTGCAGATCATTCTGCTGTGAAAGTGATGTGGCATCAGGGTAACCATTTGGGTAAACCAGAGTTGTTGTCAAATGTAGAGTTTTTATTGATCTCTTAACAATGTTCAAGCAATAATTTTGCCACATTTGTTCAAAAAAAAGAGAAAAGTGAATTTTTTTAAATCAGAAACCTTTTATACCATTTATATTCTAGTTTTTTGCATTTTCAGATATTTTTGCTTATTTGCAGTGGTTGGCTGGTCATCCGACTTTATAATCAATTTTTTTTTTTTTTTTTTTTTTTAAACAAACTCTGGTACAGGCTGGCTGTAATGTAGCTGTAATGTTTTCAGGTAGCGGGTTTGATCCCTAATGTGTACACAGAGGGCTGCTTGTTGGGGATGTGAAAGCATGCGGTTGATTGTGCTGCTCTTCCCTCAGGTCCAGCAGCTCTCCAAGAAGGAAATCGAGGACCTGCTGCGCAAAGGGGCCTATGGAGCCCTGATGGAGGAGGAGGATGAAGGCTCCAAGTTCTGTGAGGAGGACATCGATCAGATCCTGCAGAGACGGACACAGACCATCACTATAGAGTCCGAGGGAAAAGGGTCCACCTTTGCCAAGGTTCTTTTTCTTTTCCTCCTAAATCTTTTAATGTGAGCTTTGAATCAAAGCGTGTTTTGGTAATGTGTGCCTTTCTTCCTGCTCCAGGCCAGCTTTGTCGCCTCGGGGAACAGAACAGACATTTCCCTGGAAGACCCTGATTTTTGGCAGAAGTGGGCAAAGAAGGCGGAGCTTGACATGGATGCCATTAACGGGCGGGTGAGTGTGGGCTGGGGGAGGGTCCTCGAGGCAGTGTGCCCAATCACAGGATAGGATTTAAGGCGAAGGATTGGTCATAATTACATTTACGGCCGTTCCATGCATTATCTGCCTGACATTTGATATAGAT
Source organism: Gymnothorax javanicus (assembly GCA_029692085.1). Taxonomy (NCBI): domain Eukaryota; kingdom Metazoa; phylum Chordata; class Actinopteri; order Anguilliformes; family Muraenidae; genus Gymnothorax; species Gymnothorax javanicus. Next base: position 74,840,019 of record CM056196.1, read on the forward strand.
GGGTTTCTGATTTACACGGCTTTGACTTGTAATACATAATGGAGAAATGGGAAAATGCTGCCTCGGGTTGTTACATTACTCTGAATGGTATTGCACTCATAAATTTGCGATTTGCACATAATTAATGTTGGTATTTCCCCAAGCTTGCAGTGCACCAGAGCATATTTTCTGTAATTGGGCGTCGGGGAAACTGTTTAATTTTAGCTTAGGGATTTTTGTGTAATGATATAAATGTCCTTCTCATTAATGAGATTTGGAGCGAATGGGTGAATATTTAATAGTATCTACTTTTAGAGGAACAGGAGAAATATTACTGGGTCCGGGATGTCGGGGGAAAGGAGAAGGTCATTATCACAGTGTCCTTCAGTCATGAGGGACCTCAGTACAAGAGAGCTGGGAAATTGGAGCAAAGTACCGCCACAAACATTAGCTGCCCATGGCGTGTATTTTACACTCTGCAATTGGTGACTGACCGGTCATTTTGTATCTCTTTCGAATTTGACTTGATCAGTCAGGGTTTTTTTTTTTTTTGTTTGTTTTTTGTTTTTTTTTTTGTCCAACAGAACAACCTGGTAATTGACACTCCGAGGATCCGAAAGCAGACGCGGCACTACAGCTCAGTGAAGGAGGATGAGATGATGGAGTTCTCGGAGCTGGAGAGCGACTCGGAGGAGAAGCCGGTGGTGAAGCCCCGGAGGCCTCAGGACAAGTCGCAGGGTTACCCGCGCAGCGAGTGCTTCAGGGTGGAGAAGAACCTCCTGGTGTACGGGTGAGTTTCACAGAGTCACAGGCGCCAGCCGGGTTACAGGGGTTCAGTGGGCATCATGCTAGAGTCCATCTGTGTTCAGTTATTAACTGTGCATTAATTTATGGCAGATCGCTCTCTAGCAATACTACCAACATCATTATGTTTCTGACTCAACCTGGTCTCTTGATGTTTGGCTGTTTTTCAGGCTTTTTCTTGAAAAATCTTTAGTTGTGCAAGTATCTGTGTCTAACCTTTATTCTTCAGCCTTAGAGGCGCATTTATTTACGCAACTCAAATGCTATTTTGGACTCACAAATGCCTGCCTTTCATAAAAAGTTAAGGTGATGTTACTGTTGTGCATAATTTATCAAAACTAGTATAAGCACCATATTATTTCAATTCAGCTATGAACACGGCCTAGACTACCACTTGAAAACAATATTTCGGCCTACTTGATATTCTTTCCGCGCCCAAGTGTTGTATCATGTGCTTTATGGGTGAACATTTAGGATTTAGTAGTTGTAATGTTTGCTTTTAGTAATGCGAACTGAGTTATTTATGGGCTACTTAATTTGAAACTGTTTTTGTTGGTGCATTCCCTTTACATCGCGAGCAGTCCTACTGCAGCATCAGGTTTAACACTAACTTAGAGCTGGGAGCCGCTGCCATCTCAGAAAAAAGAAAAAGAGAGAACTGATGCTCGTCACCAAAGCCAGTCTGACTAGCCTAATCCATAAGGGAAATTTAGAGCCAATAATACATGTATTTTCTTTGCATGTGTCATTAATTAGCTGAACGCGAGTATATCATAGAAAACTCAACGTCGAATAACATCAAATAGACACGCGTACGGTTTTTTTTTTTTTTAAACAATATAATTGCTCATTATGTGATGACACTTTAAAACAGTATGTGGCCGAGTAGGGTATGTGTTTATGATGGAGAACCATTTATGTTCTCTCTACATTGCAATTTATAAGTTGCGATTTGAGGCATTATGTCAGGATTCATTTTATCTTATTTATTTCGTAAGTAATTTCTTTAAGTCAAGTCATTTTGTTATGGAAATATTAACTTAAGATTATCTCACTCTAAGCATACTTCTACTGGTTTAATTTGCATTGCGGTTTCAATTAATGTGGAAAAACAAGGCATCCGTTACGGTAGTTTGGTGGAATAGTTTACTGTCAGCCAGGGGCGTGTATAGACATTAGAAACACCAGGGGCTGAGCCCCAAAGACAGGACGTGATTTGGTGCAGATTGGAATTAATTAAATTTTCAATGGTATAATGAAGTCTCACACCTGGATTAAATCAATTCCAGTGTATTGGCCTAAAATTTCACATTTCAAAGAAGTGACTAATGCAAAAACCGTATGTGATGTTGGATACAGTACTGCACGTCAACATAAAATGAAAAATGCCATGATGATTCCATGTCTTTTTAATGTATGCTCTAATGACCCTGCTATAGCGCTTGTATTTAAGTCCTCCGAAATCATTGAAAGCCAAAAAATGTTAATGTTATCTTTTTGAGAGACATAGCGCGCACAAACTGACAGTTCTAAATTATTGGCCCTGGCCTCATCAGCCACTATAGCATACTTGCTGGATTCTTTCCGTTCAGCCACAATACTCAGTGACAACATTGAATCATCTGCAGCATTGCCAACTTTCACGCATTGGGCGTGAGTTTAAGTGGCATATTCACGTTTCGGCACGTTCCCGTGCTGTAGTCAAAAATTATTCGATCAGCGCGTTTGTAAGAGATTCCCAGGTGGAAGTGAAGTCCTTGAGCATGGAGGTTTATCAGTTTCATGTGCGTTACGGTGGATTTCACCACGAGTAACATGGAAATCAATTATGGCTCCGGACTTCTCACGCTTTTCTTTACTCGGGTTGGAAGTAATGGAATTGCATAAACGTTTCAAATGGTCTTATTTCATTAAAACAATTTGAACGATCGTGAAACACGCGCATTGCGTTGATTGAATAATTGCTGACTACAGCACGGGAATGTGAATGTGGCACTAAATCTCATGCCGAATGCGTGAGCGCTGGCAGCCCTGGTTAAACCGATTGTGAATGTTTTAATCGCATGTAAGAACAATTCGTCAAAGCCACGCACTTGACGTTTTTATACTTCCTAAAGAGGTATATTAGCAGAATCAACTGCTGTGTGCGTGCAAATATTGAAAACCGGTTAAATCTGTCGCAATAACCCAAGTTTTTAAAATCAGCTCGTCAACGTACAGCTATGAAAACCCGCTAATGTTAGACTACTACTACACCAATGCGGTTAATCAAGCTAGCTCATTTAGTGGTAGCTAGCCACAAAGAGAAAAAGTTTGAAGTTCACTCACAATAACATGACATTTATCAAAAATGGAAGGCTTATATCTAATAAGTAAATGTTGCCTTTATTGTTTTTTTTTCTCAGATCCCTTTATGGCTGCGCCACTAGCTAGCTCCCAATGGCACGTTTCAGTCGTCATGAACTTTGTGGATGCTAAGACCTTAAATTGGCTTATGAAGCTTCCGGGAGGAGGCTTTTATCAGAACGATACTGACACATAAGCATCCCCGTAACTGCGGTGACTTACCAACGCACGCCGCAAATAAATTACAATATAGGCTAAAGACTCAGTGGTTGCAAGAGTTCATACTCGTATTTTTTTTTTTTTAGCTGTAAGAAAAGACCCTGGTATAAAGAAAAAATACCCCAGGCTACAGCGCAGTAGCCAGGCCCTAAACACGCCCCTGCTGTGAGCTGTTTTATTTGAGTAGGAATTAAAACACAACAAATTACACCATAAAAAATTGATGGCCTAAATGGAACTAAATGTTTTGAATCAACCAAATTCTATTTTTCATATTTTTTGCTTTGCATCAGCCTATAATAATGCTAAGCATCAGCCTATTATGTTGTCACACTTCAGCTTCATAAATGCAATGGCTGAATCTGCAAGGGCAGCACAAAGAGGAGGCTCTGAACGGTGTTTAAAATTTGGACCAATCGACCAATTGGGGAAAAAATTGATTAATTGCTTCTAAATAAACCAAATCATTATTGATCATATTGTTGGAAAACTAGTGATTCAAAATCCTATCCTGATGAAATTTGATGCCGACAGTCCTTGGTCAGTGTGCTCTTTGTGCTGAAGGTCCTGCTGGTATGTAGGGCGCACAGTGCTGTTGGATGGTGGTGTGCCCGGTTGTTGTGCTGTAAAGTGCCGTGCATTGTGGGTAAGGCATCCAGCCAAAACAGGGCCTGGCAGATGACCCTGCAGACTGTGTGCTTCGTCCTCCGCGTTGACGAGATTGAGCCAGCGTGAGACACCAGACAAAAGTTGAAGTTAATTAAGAGAAGTAACTGTCAACAGGAAGTTGGTTTTGCCACCGCAGTAAAGGATATTAAATTGCGTCCATTTTTTCTTTCCCAACGTCTGCACAGGCATACGGTATGTGCTGTTGGGAGTGTTTACACTAAATCCTACTGCCATGATTGGCGGTCTGTGAGCATCAGACGGATTCCTCTCCCCCCCCCTCCCTCTGCTCCAGCTTTCTGATGCACGCGGCTAATTCAGCTATCGACTCTTCTGCATATTACACTCTTCCAGTGCTCTCGCCTGACTGCCTCCCCATGTCTGACCAACATTTCTTTCGGTCTGCACCCCTCAGGCTGTACAACCAATTACATCCATCAAGTCTCAGATGGGCTGGTGCTAGCCTGCTTTGTGTTGCCCTGTGGTCTGGATTCAAAAAGGGCCAGTTTATATTCATCTTTTCATGTTGCCAATGCAGTAATGTCTTTTTCCAGATATTTCAAAGTTTTTAATATATATTTTAACAGGGATTTATGCACTCTGTTTTGGTGAATTTTCCACTGCGTATTATTTGCTGACTTACGGGGACAAAAATTGGCTGCTCATCCCTTTTCTGGTACAATTAGTCAGTAATCGATTTTGTCCACTATTAAATTGTGTGAACTATTTTGATAATTGCTTTTAGCTATTTTAAGGAAAAAAAATCAAATCTTTGATTTCAGCTTTGTAAATATGAATATTTTCTTGTTTATTCCTCTTATTTAATATCTTAAATTTCAAATTTCTGTGTTTTGGACTAAACAAGACATTTGAGGACATCATCTTGAGCTTTGATAAACATTTCTGATGATTTTTTTTTGACAAATTATATTATTAAAAACTGATTCATTAAGTGACAAAATTGCCTGATTTATCGATAGTGAAAATAATTGTTAATTGCAGCTCCGTTGCATTGGTAGTAATGTCCAGCGCTGCAGTTTTACAATCCGTTTTTGAGTATGAGATCTTGCCTGGTATTTCTCCCGTCTCTGGGATGTGTTGGCACTGATTGTCGGCAGTCTAACCGTCCTGGGGTTTGGTCTTAACCCTTCGCTCTTGTCTATGGTCCTGCAGCTGGGGTCGATGGAGTGACATCCTGTCCCATGGGCGCTTTAAGCGGCAGCTGAAGGAGCAGGATGTGGAGACCATCTGCAGAGCCCTGCTGGTGTACTGCCTGCATCACTACAAGGGTGACGAGAACATCAAGAGCTTCATCTGGGACCTGATCACCCCGACGGAGGACGGGCAGACCCGCGCTCTGCTCAACCACTCAGGTACACCTCCCTCTCCTCAAGCCTCCTGATGTTCATCACTCTAGTTAGTGAGCTGCTGCTTTTGTACACAGCCACTCACAGTGGATTAGAGCATGCAGGAGCCTGTTCCCCTTGGAGCCATGTGGGGTTACAGGCCTCGCTTTTGTATTTGACTCCACCGCTGATCTTATTGGGGCTATACTAGGGCTTGAACTGTCAGCCAACCAGGTCTTAGCCGAGTCCCATGTCAGCTAGGCTGTAGGCTGCCTACATTACAGGCTGCTCTTCCTGTGCCTGGCCCCTCTGTCCGCTGGATCACAAACTCAGAGCCATGACCTAATTAGTGATGACTCGGCTACAAGATGACGTTTATGGGAGCGGCAGTGCTGGCTTGTGTTTTCTACCCCCTTTTAGCAAGGTTGGCTGGTTTCATGTCAGAGTGTCGCACACAGATCTTTTAAAGGGCTTTCTTTGCCGCTGCTTTTCTAGATCTGGGGCTGTGAAGAGACGTGTAAAATTGAAATTGAAGGGGTTTTAATGTGGCTCGGCTGGCAGAGCGAGCAGAGGAGAAGGGAGGCGGTTAGCGGAGCCGCTCGCTTCCTGCACTGTAGGCCCCATCGGAAGCCCTGGAAAAATCAATAGCCGGGGCAGCAGCTTGCAGCGATGGCAGATCCCATTTATCAAGCTGAATAATCACGGATTAATACGGCATGTTCTACAGATGTTGCGTTTTGCCAGAGATAATTATGGAAGCGGCAGAAGCTTTGGCGCAGCAGCTGCCGGGATTAGCCGGGCGCGGTTCCGCGCGCTCGGGTGTAGCGCGACGGGGCTTACGCTAGCGGTGGCGCAGCCAGCGGCTCTTTTCCCTGTTCCTGGTCTCATTAAACATGGCTGCCGCCCCCCACAGGGCTGTCGGCTCCAGTGCCGCGGGGACGCAAGGGGAAGAAGGTGAAGACGCAGGCGGCTCAGCCCTACATGCACCAGGCTGACTGGGTGGCCAGTTACAACCCTGACGTCCTGCTGCAGGAGGACAGCTACAAGAAGCACCTGAAGCACCACTGCAACAAGTACGTCTCCCTCTCTCTCTCTCTCTCTCTCTCTCTCTCTCTCTCTCTCTCTCTCTCTCACTCTCTGCCCCTCTCCCTCTCTCACTCTCTTGCCCTCTCTTTTTATCTCTCCTGATTTTGCTCTCCCTCTCCCACTTCAATCTATCTTTCACTCATCTTTCTTGTTGCTCATTTTTCTCCCTTACGCTTGCCGGCTCAGTCTCTTGCTCTCTTTTGCTCTCTCTTGCTCTTTCTCTCCTGTTTTCTCTCCCCCCCGTGGACCTCTTGCTCCCTTTCTCTGTTGCTCTCCTTTCTCTCTCGGTCTCTCTCTCCCCCTTCAGCAGTAGCAGATTTAGCGCAGGAAGCGGAGCGCACGCAGCGCAGTATAACTTTACTGGGGTGGGATTAGGGCTGGCTGCTGCTCTGGCACCTCTTCAGCCCCGCTGGGGGAGTGTAAATCCAGCACCATTTCTCAGCTCAGCGTTACTTTCATTGCGCACGAGCCGACAGGGTGACAAACTGCTTCCACCTGTAAGTCTTGCCAATAATAAAACACACCTGCAGGAGGTTCTGCCCCCGAGCCTTTGCACCTTAATTCTCCTGTTTTAAGTCGATATTCACCACTTAAGTGTTTACATGGCACCGCTTTCATTCTGTTTTGTATTTTGTTTTTTTCAAAGCCATTTTCTGCAAGAAAATACAATTAAAGGTCCCCTATTATGTCACCAGGTGCACAGCCAATTGGCTATTACAAGCCATTTCAAAATCTTTCCCCTCTTGACATCACATGGGGAAGTAACCAACCAGAGGCAAGAAGAACTGATCACCTTCAGCCAAGCAGTCAATCAGATTTCATTATTCTGGGTGGTCCCTCCCCCTTGTGATGTCAGGAAGGGGAGATTTCGAACTGGCTCCTAATGGCTAATTAGCTGTGCACCTGGTGGATTAATGGGGGACCTTTAAATTAGACCTCCCCAAGATTTCTTGCGTAGGGACAGGATTTCCGAGTGACTTGGAGCAGCAGAGTGGTTCAGCGGCTTAGTACAGATTGCACGGCGTTGAGACCTCTGCCCAAGCGTTTCCCGAGTCTCCTCCATCCACCTTGACTCTGAGCTGACCTTTGTCTCTCCCTCGGCGTAACAGTCCCTGACTCGCCTCATTAACGGCAGAGCAGCGAACACAGCTCGGAGACGAGCGCACAAACACACACTCCCGCAATCTCCCCATTTTAATCAGGCCGGTTTGGCCAGTTTTCACTGGAAGGAAGAGCGGTGCTCACAGCAGATGAGAATCTCTGATGAATTTCACTCCAGAAATGGGCATTGCAGGTTGTGTTGTCGTTGCCTGCTATGTTCCTGTGGCATAATGTGTTAAATCTGGTCTCCATTTTGTGTTCAAGTCAACAGATTTGTTGTCATTTTTTGTGCGAAAAAAAAAAAAAGATTGAATTTTGTTTCAATTTATTCAGTTCCCATTTAAGAAAATAAATTAAAAATTGTCACCAGGTATTGTTTTGTCGCGGCAGAAAAGCAATAAAAAGCGGGGTTTGCATAGAGCTCTTTACAACTTCTGATGTGTCTCCAAAAACGGAACCGGGCAACAGCTGAGGAAATTTTACGAGATAATGAAGCAGAACACTTACTGCCAGCCATCTGCTCGCTTGTTTACAAACTTGCCTCTGTACTTTGGAGGTACTGGCAGGACGTGTCCAAACTTCACAAACTGCATTAGGTGGAAATAAATGAAATGCGCCCGGCTCGCCTGCCTCTCTGTGCAGCGCCGAGCGGTTGCCAGGCAGACCTGTTGGAAGCCAGCGAAAGGCACCACACAGAGGTGATTATGTGCCACCATCTGTCATGCTTCAAGCCTACCATACAGCATGGCTAATCAGCCTTGGCAGGATGATGGATGAACTGTAGCAGATGCCAAAAGCTACTGTTGGCAAACAGGCCCAAAGTTAAGAAGTTTTCTCTCTCTCTCTCCCTCTCTCTGCCTCTCTCCATCACTCCTTCCCTCCCTCTCTCCCTCCCTTCTCAGAGTCCTGCTGCGGGTCCGCATGCTCTACTATCTCCGGCAGGAAGTCATTGGCGACCAGGCGGACAGGATCCTAGAGGGCACCGATTCAAGGTTGGAGTTGTCGTCCTGTATCCCTTCCTCTCCTCTTCCTGCCTCGCCTCCTCATGTCTCCCACTCCCTCTTATCATCTCACCCTCTCGCTCCCTTTCTCTCTCCCCTCCATCAATCTCTATCTGTCCTCCCCCTCCCTCTCTCTATCCCCCATACCTCTTCATTTCTCTTCTCATCTCTTTCTCTCCGTCCATCTCTCTCCCTCTCTCAACCTCTTGCTCCCTTTATCTCCCCTCCATCCATCTCTCTCTTTCCTCTCTCCTCCCCCCCCTCTGTTCGCGGCTCCATCCAGATGCGCATGCATATACAATTTATGGACGTGTACACAATGCAAATGGCCTCCGTTCTTACAGGCGCTCTGTCCTTTGTCATATTTATGGTCACCTTTAGTAGCGTGCAGCATGTTCGTCTGTTCCGTTCTCTTAAAACAAGATGAATTCTCTCTCCACAATGTGCATGTGATCACTAGGATTACGACGAATAAGATTAACTCGGTGGCGATTACTTCCTCGCCGCTAATGTCCGCGTTTCTCGGCAAACCGCCTTGTGCCCATTTCTTCCTCTAATGCTCATCGCAGTGAGGTTATCACTCGGGCTCGTTAGCCAGATTGGGCAATGAGGTGGCTGATGGATTTTATTTTTTTTCCTCCACAGCGAAGTCGACGTTTGGATCCCGCAACCCTTCCATGCGGAAGTGCCCGCGGACTGGTGGGACGTTGAGGCTGACAAATGCCTGCTCATCGGCGTCTTCAAGCACGGTGCGTCATACCGTCCCCTCCCCACGCACTCAGCTTTCACACCTGAATAAGAGTGTGTGACTATAGGCCTCTACCTTCCCATGACTAGCGCTTGTGTTTAGCTTCCAGCCAATCGAAATGCCGAGCTGTCCCCTGCCACTGCCCCCACTCCTCCCAGACACACACCAACACGCATACACTTATACACACACAGGTTCCCACCTTTCCTCTCCTGTTTTCGCCGGTGGTCTTTCGCCCAGGGCCACGCCTCACACCGCACTCCCCTACCTCTTTGTACCAAACCCGTGTCAGAGTAGCTGGTGGGTTTAACCTCTGTTATTAATCTACACAAGTGCCTCACGGGCTTTCTCCCCTGCAGTATTTCACAAAATGTCAGCGGCGAGACCTCCCCATCTCCCCCGAGCGGGACGCTGCCTTGTTAACTTTGACGCGCCGCGATGTGTAGCAGCCGTGATATATACAGCAGGCCGTTCCTAATCATAATCTCAATTCAGCAGAGGTCAGGGAGGAAGTCTCGGAGGCCCAGGCCTGCTGCAGGAAAGAGTGATGGCTTATAAACCCTTTCATGATTACAGTTTGGCTGCAGGCTCTACAGCGGTTAGAAACAATGTGTCACAGTATAAATCCTAATTGAAATGTGATGTTCTGGTGAGGGGGGGGCGGCGGCGGGCGGAGACTCGGGGGCTCGTCTGATCATGGGCTCAGCTGAAGTGGGTCCAGTCTGGCAATCATCTCCCCGCTGCGCACTGTCGGGATCTGCCGTTTTAAATCTGTTCTACTCGGGCAGCTCTAGCGCATATCCCCCCCCTCCAGTGTGGATGTTTTTTACCCCAAATTTTAATGCCGGGTTTTTCCCCCCACTTTTATAAACAACAAACCCTTGTTCCTTTTTTTTTTTTTTTTTTAAATACTTTTTGTCAAAGAAGCAGGTTGGATGTTGGCATGTTTTTTTGAACTAATTCAGTCATGTTTTCAAATAAAAGCTTTGCACCTTTTCCCCTTTTAAAATTTTTTAGTTTTGAGAAACGGTTTTGCTTCCACGCATCATGAGGCACCCCAGTTCTCTTCCAGATTGAACAGCACTATAAAGTTGGCTTGCCAGGGCTGATCCGTATGTGAAAGTTTATGAGCAGCTCGCTGATTTGCCTTGAATGTTTCCTTTGTTTAAAGGGCACGCCAGACTTTTTTTATAACTGAAAATGACCTTTCCGACATCCACGGTTGGCACTTGATCTATTTATAGCCCTGTTTACGCTCCTGCCCTGTTGAAGCGAACAGTCAGCTTTCAGAACTGATAGAACTGATAGAGAGAGCTGCGGCAGGCTTAAGCTGCGGAGGCGAAAGCACTGTTGCAGGAGAAGGCCTCTGAGGATCATCCCCCTGAGCTGAATCTGGCTTTCCCTGCGTCCCACCTGAGGCAGGTCCTCTGCTAGGGGCGTCAGATGTGCTTTAGGTGGAGCAGGTCAAATACCCAGATCTGCCTGGAGGTGCTCATAAAGATGTCTGGGTCCCATGTTTAATGACTCTAAAATCCTATTTGTCCTTCCGTTGTCTCGACTGGGAAGCTTTTTGTCAGTGGTGAGCATAGTCTCTCTCCAAAATTATATTTTTTGTTTCTGTAATATGGGAAGATGGATATCTGTGATGCCTCCTGTGAGCTCCCATGTGTGGTACTCTGAGCGCAGGAGAGGAACTGACTCGAGCCCCGGAGCTGGGGACTGGCAGTGAGGAGAGAATGAAATTTAAAGGACGTGTTCACCTTCAGATCTTCCCTCAGCCTGCAGTTCCGCTGAGTGCCTGGACACACGCGTCATTGTTTAGAAAACAGCCCTCGCAAAGACGTCTTGTTTACTTATAAATATATATACGGCTGTAGCTTCAATAAGACGCCTGGCCCCGGCCCTTCTGATTTATTGCTTCTGCTTGCTGTCCCGCACCTGCCAGGCTATGAGAAGTACAACTCCATGCGAGCGGACCCGGGCCTGTGCTTCCTGGAGCGGGTCGGCATGCCCGACGCCAAGGCCATGGCTGCAGAGCAGAGAGGAGCCGACATGATGGCAGATGGCGCAGAGGGGTAAGACCGGCGAGGAGGCCGCTTCTTCGGTTTTCTTTTTATAATCCCTCTGTTCCTGCCTGGGTCCTAATTTCTACCCTCCATGCCTGTTTAAGGGGCGATTTTGACCGAGAGGATGAAGACCCGGAGTACAAGCCGGCCAGGATGCCCTTTAAGGATGAGATTGATGTGAGCAGACTGCGCCGAAACACAGCGCTCTTTCAGAGGGTCATCAGGAGACCTGCCTTCATACTTACTTACCTCTTCTCTCCTCTTGCGCATCTTCCCACAGGAGTTTGCAGACTCTCCGCTCGACGATAAGGACGAGCCCATGGATGCAGAGAGTTCAGGTACGACTGCGTTCGGCCTTCATGTGAAGATGCCGGTTAATTGAGCCGGCTTCTTCGGTGTTTAGCGGTGTGGTTGGTGTTGTTAAAAGGCTGTATATGTGTGCGTGCAGCAGTGAAGGCGGGCCAGAGCCCGGAGCAGGGCAGGCTGCACTGGCCCAGCAGCTCGGCCCTCACCACACGGCTGCGGAGGCTCATCACCGCGTACCAGCGCAGCTACAAGCGTGAGCAGCTGCGCCAGGAGGCCATGAACAAGATCGACCGCCGTCGTCGCCGGCCCAGGGAGGAGGTGCGGGCCATGGTGGCGGAGAGAGAGGCGATCATCTCCGAGCGTCGGCAGAAGTGAGTTTCCTCCCTCTCTCCTGCCCAAGATCCATTTTAATAGCAGCTCTCCCCCTGACTGTTTATCCCCAGAGCACCACCCATGGGGTCTGCGCAAACATTTCATCCAGAGAACGCGTCGTAAGTATTAAAAAATTTAAAAAAAAAAGGTGGGGGGTAACTGGTCCCAATCAGTGGATGAGCTTGTAAATGATTTGTATCCTCAGCCATGATGTGGATGGGGGTATAGGAACGAGTATTGTCCATCTGTCCGTCCCTTTACCAGGCCAGAACTCCTAAATTGTTCAATATGTCTCAACAAAATTTAATGAGGATGCATCTTATTGTGTAGATGCGCATTTTTATATATATCCGTCCCTTTGTCCTCCTGTCCATCTGTCCGTCACTCCACCGCATTCTGTTTCCAGGCCACATGTCAGCCGTGCTGCAGTGGGGTATCAGAGTATTTCATGCTTCTTTCATGCTTGTTCCACTTAGTATGTGTCAAATGTTGGGGGAATGGGGGCGCGGTGTAGCCCCTCACTGTAATGGTGTAGTGAATTACAATTGCCTTGTGACTCCTGGCTTCAATGATTTTGTTCAAAGCACTATAGAGGCCTATATCCTGCTAACCCCTCTGCCTCTCGCTGTGCTCTCAGGTGGACCCGGAGGGAGGAAGCGGACTTCTACCGCGTGGTGTCCACCTTTGGAGTCATGTTCGACAGCCGCAAGCAGCGCTTCGACTGGAACCAGTTCCGCGCCTTCGCCCGGCTCGACAAGAAGACGGACGAGAGCCTGGAGAAATACTACTTCTCCTTCGTGGCCATGTGCCGGAGGGTGTGCCGTATGCCCATCAAAGCTGACGAGGGTAAACTTCTTTCTTTCTTGCACTAAAGAAGATTGGAGAAAAAAGAGCTTTAATATTACAGCCATTTTCATCGGCTGGCGTTATTACTTCCAGTTTTAATGATCTGTTGGAAAGTCAGTGGTGTCGTTCGCACATTAGGCATGTGAACATAGATTACACATGCAGCAGCCGATGTTGACGCGCAAGTTAACAGAACGATGCTGCAGATGCCTGCACACCTGCCACTAACTCCCACGAACACTGTTACTGACAGCTGGTTATATTAAACCCTTGTTGAGGGTGAAAGATGGAATTGGGGGGGTTGGGTTGGAGGGAAGATGTTTTCCTCATCAGAGGAGGATGAAAGCAGGAGAATAGTGGCTCAGTAGGGGGAAGGGTGGGGCGCTGTGTGATTCTCTCATGACTGCGGATGTGCGTTTCCCACAGAGCCTCCGGACCCCTGCATCCTGATCGAGCCAATCACAGAGGAGCGCGCCTCGCGCACGCTGTACCGAATCGAGCTGTTGCGGCGAATCCGGGAGCAGGTGCTGCCTCACCCCGAGCTGGACGCGCGTCTCCGGCTGTGCCAGCCCAGCCCGGACCTGCCGGAGTGGTGGGAGTGCGGGCGGCACGACCGCGACCTGCTGCTGGGGGCCTCCAAGCACGGGGTCAGCCGCACAGACTACCACATCCTCAACGACCCCGAGCTGGCCTTCCTGGAGGCCCACAGGAAGTTCGCCCAGAATAAAAGTGCTGGAGCCGGTGGCATGGGTTTGGGCATGATACCCGGCCAGTTCTGCAGCAGCCCGTACCCAACCCAGGGCCTCACCCCCGCCCCGACCCCTGTCCCTGCTCTCAAGAAGGAGCAGGACCAGGAGGCGGCTCACTGTAATGCTGACGAGCCAGAGTCCATGGAGAAGGTGGACAAGAAAGCTCCGGAACATTCTGTTAAACCTGAGGTGAAGAAGGAAGAGGAGAATGAGGAAGAGGGGAAAGAGGAGGCTCAGGTGAAGGAGGAGCCCAGCAACGGTGAGAAGAAAGGAGAGGAGACTGCGCCTCCCAAAGCTGCAGAAGGGGAGGGGGAGGGGGAGGGGGAGGCCAAAGCCCCGCTGGAGAAGGAGGAACAGGAGGCGCCCGAGAGCACGGAGGCCCCAGCCGGGTCTGAACCCAAAGTGCTGTCGGAGAAGGGCTCGGAGGAGGAGGACGAGGACAAGATCGAGGAGGATTATAAATCAGAGGAATCTTCTCATGCTGAAGGTAGTCCTTTGTGTTTGTTTGTAATGGCATTTTACTGAGGAATTTCAGCTCAAACCAAAGTTTGTTTTTCTTTGTTTTTCTTTTCATCCCCCAAACATGTAACATGGGGATATGCAGCTATCGCTCTGTCCATCCATCTCTTTAAAATGTTTTGGTTTGGTGCATAACCCATTTGATAATTTTCCATAAAACATGGCACACACATCAACCTCATGCTGTGTTGGAATTCCTTGTATAGATTCACCCCTTTATGACAACAAACTTCACATTTTGGCCTTAAACTTTTGAATTTTAGGTCTCGGAAACAATTTTTTTTTTTTGCTAGATTTTGTGGGTCCACACGAATCTATCCATTTAAGCCAAGCCCATTTTTGTAAGGGTAGATTTTCCACCATTTTGAATTTTTTGTAAAACCTTTGAACTGGCTCTTCCCACACAGTGCGACCAATCGTATGAAATTTTGTACACAGCATTATCACATCAAGTCCTTTTAATGATGTATACACAAAGCTGTTACAGCAGATGTGGCTGCAGTAAGCCAATGAAGTTTGTGGGTTTGGCCTCTATTGCTCCAATGAGGTTGAACTCAAAAATGCCATGCCCAATCATCACCATACTTGAGATCCCAAATCTACTGGCCATTGTCATCTAGCATACAAAATTTGGTGTGAATATGACAATAGGTGGCTCTATAGCAAAAGAATAGTCATGACTCCAAATAAATGGCCTTATCAACTTAAAATTTTGAATATTTCATGTTCGTCTGTGATCCGGGGAATACCTGTTAAGCGCGAGAAGATCGCTCCAACAAGATGGTCATTACTGGCCAGTCACATTTCCGCATTCCTTCCACTCTTGGGACCATCATGCATTATCTTGAAACTTTACAAGGTTATTTGGGATGTGTGAAAGACCAATTAACTATATTCTGGACTACTGCCTTTAGCTCATCTGAAATTTTTCGCAATTCCCATTTTGCAGGGGCGGGGGGGATATGCAATCTCCTGATACCTGTTGTTTTTTATTTATTTTTTTTTTTGTCTGCTTCTAATGTTAGACATGAGCTGATTGTAAGTGATTGCATTTGTTTAGCTATGCTGTTCATGTGCTTACACTGCTTGTTGTGTTTGTTAGCTGCAGGTCACTCTTATGGCTCAAAGCTCTTTTTTTTTTTTTTTTGCAGTCGGTGCGGTGTCTCAGGGGAAGAACTTTGACGAGGAGAGTATCGCATCCTTGAGCACAGCTCGCGATGAGACGCGTGACGGCTTCTACGTGGAAGACGGCGAATCTTCAGTGGCCCAGATTCTACATGAAAGATCCTTCTCTTACTCCTTCTGGCCCAAGGTTAGCACGCTAGCTGGAACTCATCTGGTTATGTCAGCATTAAGCTGCTGCTGGCTTTTTAGCTCACCTAGTCCAACGGACCAAAGGGAGCTTATGCGATCACGCGGCGGCCTCGACATCTGTTAACTTTGATCTTCTGCCAAACCACTGAAGGGATCAATGTGAAATTTGGTGGGGAGGTATATATGGATGTACAGAAAAGAAATTGTTCGATTGGTGTAAATCCATCCATAGGTGGCGCTATAGCAAACAAATGGTCATAACTCTTAAATTATTTGTCCCATCCACTTTAAATTTTGCATGCTTCATGTTAGTTTGGGTTGCCACGAAAAACTGTGAGAACGAAGTGAAAAATGAAACATGGCCAACATCAGCCAATTAAATTATTAGCCCCTATACTCTAACTGTCATCAATCATGAAACTTTATACTCTTGTTAAGGATGTGTAAAAGGGCAGTCTTAATGCAAATTACTTTGGTGGCACTATAGAGAGGTACAGCAAATTTGATTCCAGTTGGTCAATATATGGCACTGTAGTTGGAAAAACAATGTAAAATTGCATATCTGTTCACAACCATTTGAGTCAATGGTTCCAATTTTGCATATTGCATCTCTTTGAGGATCAAATAGTCTTTCTTATGCGCAAAATACTTTTTTAATTATCTGGCTGCTATTTGTCAGTCAGGTAACAGCTGCTATTTCAAAGACATGGCAGCGACTAATCAACCTGAAATTTGCTGGGCAAAGTATACCATGCACAATTATGTGCCACGAACTGGAAATTGTTTGAAAAACTAACCACAATTCCAAAGAAGTTGGGATGCTGTGTAAATTGTAAATAAAAACAATGCAATGGTTTTCCTATCTAATAAACCCACATTTTTTTCGCAATAGAACATGGACAACATATCAGATGTTGAAAATGAGACATTTTCCCATATCATGAAAAGTATTGGCTCATTTTGAATTTGATAGCGACAGCACTTCTCAAAAAAGTTGGAACAAGGCCGTGTTTACCATTGTGTTGCATCCCCTCTTTTAACAACAGTCTGTAAACGTCTGGGAAGTGAGAAGGCCAATTGCTGGAGTTTTGGAGGAGGGATGTTGTCCCACTCTTGTCTGATGTAGGATTCTAGCTGCTCAACAGTCCTGGGTGGTCTTAGCCAGATTTTTCATTTTATGATGCGCCAAATGTGTTCTTTTGGTGAAAGGTCTGGACAGCAGACAGGCCATTTCAGCACCCAGACTCTTCTACTGCAAAGCCATACTGTTGTGATGGATAAAGTATGTGGGTTAGCATTGTCTTGCTGAAATATGCAAGGCCTTCCCTGAAAGAGATGATGTTGTAAAACGTCTATATACTTTTCAGCATTGATAATGCCTTTCCAGATGTAGAAGCTGCCCACAACATAGGCTCTAATGCACCCCCTTATCATCAGATGTGGGCTTTTGAACTGAGCGCTGATGATGACCTGGATGGTCCCTCTCCTCTTAAGTCTGCATGACACGGAGGATGTGGTTTCCAAAAAGAATTTCAAATTTTGATTCATCGGACTGCAGAACAGTTTTCCATTTTGCCTCAGTCCATTTTAAATGAGCTTTGGCCCACAGAAAATGGGGGCATTTCTGGATTGCTTTCACATGTGGCTTCTTCTTTGCATGATGCCGCTTTAACTTGCATTTGTAGATTGCACAGCAAACTGTGTTCACAGACAATGATTTCTGGAAGTGTTCCTGAGCCCATGCAGTGAATTCCAGTGCAGAATTATGCCTGTTTTTAATGCAGTGCTGCCTGAGGGCCCAAAGATCATGAGCATCCAAAATTGACCTCCGGCCTTGTTCCTTGCACACAGAGATTTCTCAAGATTCTCTGAATCTTTTGATGATATTTTATGTACTGTAGATTCAAAGTCTACGCAATTTTACACTGAGGAACATTTTACGGAAATTGTTCCACAATTTTTAGACTGTTTTTTGCAGAATGGTGAACCTCTGCCTATCTTTACTTCTGTCTCTCTAAAATGCTCTTTTTATACCCAGTCATGTTACTGACCTGTTGTCAATTAACCTATTTAGTACCAAAATGCTCCTCTAGCTGTTTTTTTTTTATTTTTTTTTTTTTTTTTTTATTTTTTTTTACTACTACCACTTTCCCAGTGTTTTGTTGTCCCTGTCCTAACTTTTTTGAGATGTGTTGCTGCCATCAAATTCAAAATGAGTTAATATTTTATGTGAAATGGCAAAATCTCTCACTTTCAACATCAGATATGTTGTCTGTGTTCTATTGTGAATAATATTTGGGTTTATGAGATTTGCAAATCATTGCATTCTGTTTTTATTTACATTATACACAGCATCCCAACTTTGCTGGAATTGGGGTTGTACAATGTGTGTTCTCACTGCCTCACAACTGATGATCCTCTCATGCTGCCCGGACCCTGTAGACTATTTGTTTTTTTTATCTTACAGAAATTACAAAAGGTGTCTTCATTGTCACAATTTTGGACCCAAGTATAAAAAATACTACCACTTGTGAGCTTACATAAGACTAAAGCCTGAAATACACTAAGAAAGCTACAGTGCCCACGGTACTTTTTTTTTTTTTTTTTTTAAATAAATAGACAGCGCAAACTTGAGGCAGCTTCTTAAAAGCTAGAAGTATGGAGAGGGATTGCCCACCACAAGCCTGGCCTCTATTACTGCCTCTGTTACTACCACTGCTGGATACTGCCTAACTGATTGCATGTGCTGGAAATTAATTCAAAGCCTTTGGTTTGGAAGGAATCCGATCTTTCAGCGACTTAGTTTATGTTCTCATGCAAGCACTCAAAAAATTGTAATTCCACCAAGAAAATTTTCAGCGGCAACATCCTACTGGTTATACGCTCTCTAATTGACAGCAACAGTGCCATATGTAGACATTTCAAGGGGCCCACTGGTTTGTAGACCAAGTTGTAAACACAAGAGCAGAAGTGGGTCAACTGTTAGAGACAATGCTGTGCAATTATTGGGGACAGTTGGTAACAGTAGCCATGCATCATGAAGCAGCTGTGGGCAATGCATTTACAATATCGCAGCAGAACCCTGACACTGGGTAACAGACTTTTCTGCTCTCGCATGGTAAAGATTATTCTGTGTATTGAGAGTTCATTTACACAATGGTGAGTAGTCTGCCATTGGATAATAAAGACCACTCTTAGCCATTTTACCCATTTGCAGAATGGAATCGTGATTGAATCAATAGTTCTCGTCTGACTTATGTTCTGAGAAGTGACATTCAGACACCCTTCAGACATGTCCTGGGGGTAAGTCACATTATCCCTTCAACTGCCCTTAAAAAAAGTTCAAAAACAAACGGACATCTGATGATTCAGAACTTGCTGCTGACTGGCTTAACAAGCTCCTTCCCCAGCCAGACCCACACTTTGTCCATTCAGCATGGCTGTGTGGTGGCTTGGAGCAAGTCAGCCTCATTTGCTGTGGTGACAAGATGGTGGTCAGATCACTTGTCAGACCACTTAAAACATGGCAGTGTTTTTTTTTTTTTTTAAATTGCAACTCCCTCCCCCTTTTCCTCCTCTCCCCTCCCTCTCACTCATTGTTTGTGCCCATTTCCTCTGCTCTGTTACAGGACAGGGTGATGATCAATCGCATGGATAACATCTGTGAGGCGGTGATCAAGGGGAAATGGCCGGTCAACAGACGTCAGCTGTTTGACTATCCGGGCTTGTTGCCTGGATACACTCCCACTGCTGTGGACAGCCCACTGCAAAGGCGGAGCTTCACTGAGCTCTCCATGGTGGGCCAAGCCAGCTACAGCGGTAGCGAGGATGTGACCCTCTCCCCGCAGATGGTCAAGGCAAGTTACCAAGCAAGAGGGACAGAAACTGGGGGGGGGGGGGGGCGAGAGAGAGATCCCCTCTCAGGCTGCTCTTGAGAGATCCCCTCTCAGGCTGCTCTTGAGATTGGGCCTGAGCTGAAACCGTAATACTATTTTATAGCTTCAGCCCTGAGTGCTCGCCTTGTTATTCAGCCCTTTTCTCCCCCAGAGCAACAGGAGTAGGGGTAGAGTTGTAGACCTGCTTAGGACTGGTTAGCAGAAGGAATTGTTTAGCTCCGCTCTCCTTTTCTGAGCCTGTTGGGTTAATTTGGTTTCTAGATTGCCAGGACATAGCCCAGGTTATCTTTCCATTCTCGCAGCTCCTCTGCAACAGTTTCACGCTACTCATGTTACCTGTCTTGGGTGACCCTTTGTTCCTTTGGTCTGGAGCGAATAATCCATGAACTGTCTGAGCTCCAGAGATTCAGCTTTTTCAGACATGCTTGAAATCATGTTGCATTAGCAGTCCAGCTCATTCAGTCCTGAAATTTGGTTGGTCCAAGGTTACCTTGATATGTTGAAGGCTTGCTGTGAGCGTGGTTTAAACCCTTCTCATCAGGGTGATGGATATTTATATCTCACAGTTTACCTTTCTCTCCTCTCTCCATCTCTCCCCCTCTCCATCTTTGTGTCTCCCTCTGCAGGACGAGGTGTTGGGCTTGCCTGTCCCCCGACAGCGGAGACGCAGGCGGAGGAAGGTGGAGATCGAGGCGGAGCGGGCGGCCAAGCGCAGGAACCTGATGGAGATGGTGGCCCAGCTGCGGGAGTCTCACGTCTCTGACGGCAGCGAGCGCGCTGTGGACCTGACAAAAGCCTTGCGCGAGGCTACCACGTCTACCTCAAACCTCTCCTCCAAGTTCCTCCTGCCCAACACCTCCACCCCCACCGCCGATGCCTTTAAAACTCAGATGGAGCTGCTGCAGGCCGCAGGCCTCTCAGGAACCCCCAGCAGGCACATGATAAACGGCTCCTTCTTGGAGGGGGACGTGCCTATGAAAAGAAGGAGGGGCCGCAGAAAAAATGTGGAGGGCCTCGATCTGCTCTTCATGGGTAGCAAGAGGGCAGCACTGAATGCCGTACGTTCCCTTCCCTCTGAACGTCACAATCATGCTGGTCTATGCAAGTGAATGAATCGGAGCCAACCCTCTTTGATTGCTTGGCTTCAGTATTGTCCCGACACCTCTCGTAAAATGTTTAATAGCTGGTTGATCAGTTGTAAGAGAAAAAGTCTGTTTCAGTCTTGCATCCTAATTGGCAGTTACCCGCAACCCTGTGTTTTTTGGTGAGGAAACACCGTTATTGAAACTACAATTACAGATGTGTTGAATTGGTCTTCACTTGGCACAGATTCAATACCTGCTTGTGAAAGATAGGAACAGGATGGATTCAGTGGGGTGTTTTTGGGAAGATAAGAAGATTGCAACAGTAAATGACAGAGCCAAATGAGATTACTAAAGTGGGCTGACCTAGACAAGTGCCACAGAGGGAGGATTAGGGCAAACTCTGGGCAGGGTGCGGGTGCTGAGGGGATGGAGGATCTAGGTCAGGGCATCTGATTGGAAGTGGGGGAAGTGAGCTGGTACGGTAGCCATTTTGTCTCATAACGCTAGGTTCCGTGGTTGTGATGAGGGGGCCCTTACGTGTGTGTGTGTGTGTGTGTGTGTGTGCTTTTAGGAGGATTCTGAAGTGACCAAAGCTTTTGCCGATGGAGTGCGCGTGCCACCTCAGCCACGAAGAGGCATTCCCTCACCGGACCAGCTGGATCCCACTGCCCGCATCCCCGTCATCAACCTGGAGGACGGCTCTCGGCTGGTGGGGGAGGACGCTCCCACCAACAAGGACTTGATGGAGTGGCTGAACCAGCACCCCACTTACACTGTTGATATTCCCAGTTATGTACCAGTAAGTACCCTCCCCTGCTTTTGGTGTCGAACCGAGCAAGTGTGCATTTTGGCAGGAGCGTTCATTCCCCTCTCGGTGGTTCCTTTTCAGAAGAATGAGGACCATCTCCTCTCGCCGTTTCAGAAGCCCAAACAGAAGAGACATCGTTGTCGCAACCCCAACAAGATAGACATCAACACCCTGACTGGGGACGAGAGGGTGCCTGTAGTCAACAGACGAAATGGCAAAAAGGTACCAGCTCAAGTGGTTTTGCCCACAGGGTCTATGCAGGCGTATTCTGCAGATGGGCTTTTTTATTCTGGGCTTTTAAATGGCCTCATTATTATCCCCCGCCACACGAAGTGGCCGGGGGATATTGATTTGACCTCTGTCCGTGCATGCGTGCGTCCTTCCGTCCGTGCGTCCGTCCGGGATAAAGGAGAACAACTTTTCACAAGAAATATTCGAGATGGGATAACCAAATTTGGCATATAGGTTCAGACCATGAAGGCCTTGATCGAGTTCGAAAATGAGACCAGCGCGATTATTTTTCCCAGAGTTATTGCCCTTGATTCGCATTTTTGAACTCTGACTACGGTGTCTATAAAGGAGAACAACTTTTCACAAGAAATATTCCAGATAGGATAACCAAATTTGGTGTGTAGCTTAAGACCATAAAGACCTTGATCGAGTTCGAAAATGAGACGCGTGGTTATTTCTCCTGGAGTTATTGCCCTTGATTCACTTTTTTCAACTCTGTTCACGGTATATGTAAAGGGGAACTACTTTTCACGGGAAATATTCCAGATAGGATAACCAAATTTGGTGTGTAGCTTAAGACCATAAAGACCCTGATGGAGTTCGAAAATAAGAAGCACACTATTATTTTTCCCACAGTTATTGCCCTTGTGGCACTTCTGGGAGCCTCTGTTCATAGTATCTTTAAAGAAGACATTTTGGCGGGGGATGTTGTTGACCATGTCTACTTGTTTGGTTTGCTTTTAGATGGGAGGAGCCATGGCCCCACCAATGAAGGACTTGCCAAGGTGGCTAGAAGAAAATCCAGAGTTTGCGATCTCCCCAGATTGGACGGAGATAGTCAAGCAGTCGGTGAGCGAATATGAATACCTGTTAAAACTCCGTTCAATTAATCATGTTCTCAAGGTCCAGCAACTGCTGCTTTTCTGTACGCCCTTTTCTCGGGGGTCTCGTAGGAAGACTGTTGTCTTAAGTCATCTTGACTGTGGCTTAAGGCAGAAAAAACATGATTCTCTGGCTCTCTGCTGCAGGGAGGTCAGGTCTAACCATTGAAACCACATGTGTTTTCAGGGCTTCCTTCCCGAGTCCATGTTTGACCGTCTCCTGACGGGGCCGGTGGTGAGAGAAGAGGGGGTCAGTCGCAGAGGGAGGAGACCAAAGAGCGAGATCGCCAAGGTGGCAGCCCAGGCAGCAGCTGCCGCTGCCGCAGCCGCCTCGTCCTCCGGCATTAACCCCTTACTGATGAACAGCCTGTTCGGAGGCATGGACCTGGCCAGCCTGCACAACCTCCAGAACCTGCAGAGTCTGCAGCTGGCCGGACTCATGGGCTTTCCCCCGGGACTAGCTACCGCCACCGCGGGGGGTGATGCTAAACACGCCTCTGCCATGCTGCCCCTCATGCTGCCTGGCATGGCCGGCCTGCCCAACATGTTCGGCCTGAGCGGCCTCTTCAGCAACAACCTGGCGGCCGCTGCCGCGACAGTCGGAGGGAGCCCCACCCCCTCTGCCTCCACGGCCGCAAGTCAGGGAGAGGCTGAGGAGGGCGCTGCTCCCAAACAAGAGGATAAGAAGGAAGAGGAGGGAGAGGAGAAGGGGCCGGAGAAGAGCGAGGATGCTAATGCAGAGGCTAACAGCGAGGCCGCACTGAACTCCGCCGCCGCTGCGGCTGCGGCTGCAGCAGCCACTGCTGGCATGTCCTCTAACCCACTGGCTTTCAACCCCTTCTTGCTGTCCACCATGGCCCCCGGGCTCTTCTACCCCTCCATGTTCCTGCCACACGGGCTGGGAGGCTTGGGCCTGCCCGGCTTCCCCCACGCGACGCTGGCGGGGCTGCAAAGCGCCATGACCGGGGCTGCAGCGGGGGCCGCCGGCGATGAGAAGGAAGCTGCTGGGAAAGAGCCCGCAGACAGGGCTAAGATGGAGGACAGGGAGAACAGGGTGGAAGACAGCGACACAGACGAGAGCCAGAACAAGACTGCAGAATCGTCGCTGCTGGAGGACGAGGTGGGACCAGCCGAGGAGCTGGACTCTCTCGATGGAGCTGAAGAGGCTGAAGAAGCGGAGGACAATGATGATTAGTCCTGTCTCCTCCCTCCCCACTGCAAGAAGTGTTTTAAACTTTTTGACAAGAAAAATGGTTAGCCCTACTGTTTACATGCCAGTTTAATATCCAAACATTTAGATTTTGGCTCCCCCCTTTAATTTTGCTTTGTTTTGATTATTGCCCCATCTGTTTTCTGTTCCAAAGGCAAGATGAAATGGAAAGCAAGAGGCTGTCTAACATAGTGTAGCACGTTACATGGATGTCAAAAATTGTTTCTTGGTCCTTGAGTATTGTGCGGTGCATTATTTATTTTCCTTGGAGAAGTATAAAATTTCAAAACCTCACCTGAAGATCTGAAAGGTATGAATTGCTCCAATAGTGCTCTGCTTTTTTTTTTTTTTTTCATTTTTCCCCAGTTCAGTTCAATTAATGTGATTTGTCATGCAGCAAACTTTGAATTCCAGTGGCACATTACCGCTGCTGAAAAGGATAAATGAAGATGTATATTTAACTTTTTTCTATGGGTTTTTTTGTACTGTTTGTTTTTTTGCTGTGAAGATCAGGATGAAATTCATACATATCATGCCTCCAGACTCCGACTGTTCCGAGTTTCACACACTGACAATCTAACCAGGGGTGTGAAGGACTCTGTCTGCGGAGACAGCAATAACTAAGGCAGCTGTTGAATGTTAGATTATTCTCAGAATACCACACAAGGAGGGTAGCCACAAGATATGACATGAAAAAAGTACTACAGTCAATTTGTCTCTTGATATTCTTGTTCATGCACTGGTATAAACTTAAAAAGAATCAGGTACATTTCTCTAATGAAAGGACGTTTGTTACTTTAGCCACAAAGCTGAACAGCATTACCTCAATTCTAAACTAGCCTTGAAGTTTACAGACATGACTTTGTAAATGTTATTTTTTTCGTATTTCTTTTTTGTGATGTCTTTTTTTGTTTTTAGTTTTCGTTTTTGAAACTATGTATGATAAATGTAAATTGCTGCCAACTCTAGTAAAGACGCTTTTAATAAAAGTGACCCATAATATTCATCTAGGAAACCAAATCAGAACGTTACGCGCTCTCTTCTGTAGGTTTCTGCCCTTAGAACACAGTAGGCTGGCAGTTGCGCTTGAGTAGATGAAGCTGAGGCTGATTATGTGGTAGCCTCAGCAGCAGGCAGAAGTACAGCTGTATGGGTTGATGAGAATAGTTGGCACAATCCTTTTTCTCCCATAAGAACTCTGCTGATGGATTGGAAAACTGGCTTCAGACACCAGAATGCAGCAGTTCCAAGTGGCACCTCAGACCACTTACTGTAACTGCTGCTATTACTTCTCTGTGCAGAACGATGTGTCCAACCATCCGTTGTATGTTGTCTATTTAATTTCCTCTATTTTCCAATAAAAGATAAAAAAACAATCAAGCAACCGTTTGGACTCGCACGTTTTGCTTCTCCGCTGAATGTCAGGAGTGCAGTTTGTGTGACGGCCTGTGTTCTGGCTCGGACCTGGTGCTCTGTGGGAAAGGGTGATGCTAATGCATTCTTTCTCAGATCTGATCAACCCCATCTATGTAAATGAATGCAAGTGGGGCTCCTTTGCTCCAGTGGGATCATTTGGTTTCTGAACTATTTCATTAGAAATTTTGGACATTTAACAAAATTCAACCTTGAAATCACTGTTCCAACTGTGGCCTTCGATGGCTGTCAAATTTTAGACCCTCTGTCCTTAACATCTGAAAGTATGATGAAATTCTGTAATTCCACATTCCATGACAGAAATAATACACTTGGTATTATTCATTTCTTAAAAATTGAAAAAACTAAATGATTAGAATCTGTTCCTCAATTTTGCAGTCAGATGGCCAAAGCTAAAAGCCTCAGGTTGGGTTTGTGGATAAATGCACTTATTGATTGTTTCCTCCTAATTGAGCTGCAGTAACTAAGGGCTTTTAAGACCTGGTTAGATCGGGCTGTGTTATCACCATGGTGTGAGGTAGCAGCAGCAGTGACTGTTGCATGACTTCCAGTCTTCAGAAGGGATTCCAGCTCTTGGGACTTCCTCCATCTGCTTCAGCACTGTGGCTGTGAACTGGCAAGTCCTGCACATCAAAATGCATGTAGTAAAGACTGTTGTATTCACTCAGTGTTGCATTGACAGTTGGTAGCTGTATCCTTCCCCCCTCTTTGCTCAAGCCCCTTAAATGGTTGTTTGCTCCCGAGATGCTGTCACTGTGCTTTTTGTGGTTGTCTGTCGCCCCCCCCCCCGTTTGGCGCTGTTCCTACTTTCTTTTGTCCTGTGCATATGGGCTCTCCCTGAGTTCACTTCCCCTCCATGGAGCTCGGCTCAGTGTGAATTCTGCCAGAAGCCAAAGCTGGGCTTTGGGTTTTATCCACACAGCCGCCAACGTGTTTCAGAAGTTGTTTTGTCAGGCCTTTGGCTGAATTAATTCACCACCTGTACCAAGTGTTGGACTTTTGTGTCTGAGGGACTCTGGCCCAAGCCCGTGCTGGGAGGCCAACCTTGGAAATGTGTCCCTGAGAGGTGTTTTATTCACCAACACAGGCTTAAGTTTCAGTATTGAAGCAGAATATTGGTCAGGACCGTTCTATATGCTTATGCAGGTTGCTCAGTAGTTTGATTTCCTCATTTTAATTTTTTTTTTTCCTGTATGTTGGATGCTTCTTGGAAGGGCCCGACAGAAATCTCCTAGGGCTAGAGGTGGTGGGCCACTTAACTTTCAAATTTAAACCGAGGATCCTCCCAGCATCCACACCTCTGGTGTACTCTATTGACAGATTCCATTTTTCACTCTAAATGGGAGGCTTTGGTGATAAGAATTTTATGTTTGTGAGAAGCAGGTCATTTTCTAATTTTTTACAACTGATGTGAACTTGTGTTAACTGTAAAAATATGTATATCAGTGGCGTGCCATCAGATGTCCAGTGGGCCTTCTGTAGCCACTGCCACTGCCATATCACATACCACTGTTTCGACATCTGGCCATTGCTGGCGAGAACATATGGTTACAAGTGACAATACCGTACAATAAAAATGGAAATCATCGAACTACGGATTTCGCACATCATTTTATGTAGCTGCACGATGCTAGCTAGCAACATAATACTTATTGACATCAATGCTGCTTCCACGTGCGCTTGTTTATATTGACGTCACTGCTCTCTGATTGGTCAATAGTGATTCTTCCATTACTAGCAGACTGGGGAAAAAATTTCGCCTCCAGCTCAGGTCTGGGCAAGCTCTATTAAAAGAATATTGGCTGTATTTCATTTCCCGACTTTTGTTTAGTCATCATTTAATAGAAAATCAGATAATGACTCGTTTTCCGTTTTTCGATTTCCAATTTCCACACGAAAATCGGGAGACGGCTCGTTTTTTCGTTTGCCCACATCAAGACAAAAAACGGACATCGGGTCGTTCTCCGTTTTTTCATTACCTTAATCTAAACGAAAAACGAAAGGCCGAAAGGTACATGGACCCTTAATGAGCCTTGCAAACTAATTTTTGCAATTGTACTGTTTCATAGCTGTAGGAGTTATAAACGTATAAAGACCTATTTATATTTTGTCGCCATTCATTTGCAGAAGAAAATGCCCCATAAATTTGTGGTGCAATGTACAATACTATCAAATAAATTTGACTATTATTTGCATTTTGATAATTCTACCAATTATTCTTAGCAATGGCTCCTAATCAGGCAAAGTGTGAGAGGATTGGGTAATTAACCATTGGAAGGTGAGGTTACCAAGGCCTTTGTTATCGCCAACAGACCGTTACTTTTTTGTGTGTGTGTGTATTGATGTGTATATGTATTCGGATATACATATGTATATATTTTTATATGTATACATGGATATACAGTATGTATGTACAGTGCTGTGAAAAAGTATTTGCCCCCTCCCTGATTTCTCATTTTTTGCATATTTGTCACATTTCAATGTTTCAGATAATCAAACAAATTTTAATATTAGAAAAAGATAACCCGAGAAAATGCAAAATGCAGTTTTTAAATGATAATTGCATTTATTAAGGGAAAAAAGCTATCCAAACCTACCTGGCCCTATGTGGAAAAAGTAATTGCCCCCCCCCTTGTTAAATCATGAATTAACTGTGATTAACCACATTTTTAGGTCACTTGAGACAAAGTCTCAAAGTGACTTATTCTAATCGCCTTTGGTTCGTTCGTCGTCCGTCATACGTTGTGCGTCCGTAAACAATTAATATTTTCGACTTCTTCTCAGAAACCGCTGATCCGATTTCAATAAAATTTTGCAGGAACCTTCCTTGGTCAAATATGCACCGAAATTGTGAATTATATGGTGCCCACCCCCAGGGGCTCTGATGGGCGGGGCTAAAACTGCTTAATACATTTTTGACTTCTTCTCAGAAACCGCTGATCCGATTTCAATAAAATTTTGCAGGAATTTTCCTTGGTCAATTATGCACCAAAATTGTGAATTATATGGTGCCCACCCCCAGGGGCTCTGAGGGGCAGGGCTAAAACTGCTCAATACATTTTCGACGACTTCTTAGAAATTGCTGATCCGATTTCAATAAAATTTTGCAGGAACCTTCCTTGGTCAATTATGCACCAAAATTGTGAATTATATGGTGCCCACCCCCAGGGACTCTGAGGGGCGGGGCTAAAAGTGGTCAATACATTTTCTGCTTTTTCTCAGAAACCGCTGATCTGATTTCAATTAAATTTTGCAGGAGCCTTCCTTGGTCAAATATACACCAAAATTGTGAATTATATGGTGCCCACCCCCAGGAACTCTGAGGGGGCAGGGCTAAAATTAACTCAATACATTTTAACTTCTTCTTGTTGATCCGATTTCAATAAAATTTTGCAGGAACCTTCCTTGGTCAATTATGCACCAAAATTGTGAATTATATGGTGCCCACCCCCAAGGGCTCTGAGGGCCAGGGCTAAAACTGCTCAATACATTTTTGACTTCTTCTCAGAAACTGCTGATCCGATTTCAATAAAATTTTGCTGGAACCTTCCTTGGTCAATTATGCACCAAAATTGTGAATTATATGGTGCCCACCCTCAAGGGGCTCTGAGGGCCAGGGCTAAAACTGCTCAATACATTTTTGACTTCTTCTCAGAAACTGCTGATCCGATTTCAATAAAATTTTGCAGGAATTTTCCTTGGTCAATTATGCACCAAAATTGTGAATTATATGGTGCCCATCCCCAAGGGCTCTGAGGGCCAGGGCTAAAACTGCTCAATACATTTTTGACTTCTTCTCAGAAACTGCTGATCCGATTTCAATAAAATTTTGCAGGAACCTTCCTTGGTCAATTATGCACCAAAATTGTGAATTATATGGTGCCCACCCCCAAGGGCTCTGAGGGGCCAGGGCTAAAACTGCTCAATACATTTTTGACTTCTTCTCAGAAACTGCTGATCCGATTTCAATAAAATTTTGCAGGAACCTTCCTTGGTCAATTATGCACCAAAATTGTGAATTATATGGTGCCCACCCCCAGGGACTCTGAGGGGCGGGGCTAAAAGTGGTCAATACATTTTCCACTTTTTCTCAGAAACCGCTGATCCGATTTCAATCGAATTTTGCAGGAACCTTCCTTGGTCAAATATACACCAAAATTATGAGTTATATGGTGCCCACCCCCAGGCACTCTGAGGAGCGGGGCTAAAAGTTGTCAAATTGGCTGAAATTTTCAAACTCTTCTTCTCCAGAACCAGATATGCTGGAAAACAATACTCTTCATAGATGGAAGGGTCTTCAGGTGCTTTATAAAAATTGTTCATTTCATGGCCCCCAGGCTCCATGTTTGCCCCTGGGGAGGGGGTGAAGTTTACTATACTTTATATAGGAAAATGATGGGTAGATTTGGTTCATTCACATCAATAACATCAGTTTTTATACAACTCAGGTGACCGTTAAGGCCCATGGGCCTTTTGTTTAGTTCAGTTTCACTAGCCACACCCAGGCCTGATTACTGCCAGACCTGCTGAATCAAGAAATCACTTAAATAGAACCTGTCTGACAAAGTGAAGTAGGGTAAAAGATCTCAAAAAGCAACACATCGTGCCGCAATCTAAAGAAATTCAAGATCAGATGAGAAACAAAGTCATTGACATCTATCAGTCTGGAAAGGGTTACAAAGCCATTTCTAAGGCTTTTGGACTCCAGAGAGCCACGGTGAGAACAATTATCCACAAATGATGAAAACTTGGAACAGTGGTGAACCTTCCCAGTAGTGGCCGGCCTACCAAAATTACTTCAAGAGTGCATCAACTACTCATCCAGGAGGTCACAAAAAACCCATAACAACATCTAAAGAACTGCAGGTCTCACTTGCCTCAGTTAAAGTCAGTGCTCAAGATTCAACAATAAGAAAGAGACTGGGCAAAAATGGCATCCATGGGAGAGTTCCAAGGCGAAAACCACTGCTGACCAAAAAGAACACAAAGGCTCATCTCACATTTGCCAAAAAACATCTTGATGATCCCCAAGACTTTTGGGAAAATATTCAGTGGACTGACGAGACAAAAGTTGAACATTTTGGAAGGTGTGCATCCCGTTACATCTGGCGTAAAACTAACACAGTATTTTTTATGAGAAATTTCATGATGAGCATTGAGAATAGCAAAGTGCTGAAAACGTCGGCTCATGCTCATAATTAAAGTTGCTCCTTTTGCTAAGACTTTTTTGTCTATTTCATTCAGAGTGTGAACCAATCACTCAGCCTCTCTCTTAAAAAAAAAACAAAAAACAAAATGAAGGTTTTCAAGTGGCCTACTCAAAGTGCGGACTTAAATCCGATTGAGATGCTGTGGTATGACCTTGAACAGGCCGTTCATGCCCAAAAACCCTCCAATGTGGCTGAATTAAAACAACTCTGCAAAGAACAGTGGGCCAAAATTCCTCCACAGCGATGGGGAAAACTCATTGCCAGTTATCTCAAACGTTTGATTGCAGTTGTTGTCACCGAGGGTGGCACAATCATTTATTAGGTTGAGAAGGCAATTACTTATTCACATAGGGCCAGGAATTTAATATTAAAACTTGTTTGATGATCTGGAACATTTAAGTGTGACAAACATACAAAAAAAAAACAGTAATTAGGGAGGGGGCAAATACTTTTTCACAGTACTGTTTATGCACGCTTCCCGTCCAAAAAGAAAGTTGCCATTTGGATTTAAATAAGCAAATACCCAAAAGCCTATGATTGAATCATTATTGCAGTGACAAATATGTTTCAGCTGGCAATAATTCCTTTAATCCAGATTGATTTTGTCAATAACTTCTCATTTCTTAAAAAACAATGTTGGAAGACATATTATATGGTTGTTGAAAAGATGTGTTTCAAGAGGGGAAAATTATTGGCCAGCATCAAGCAAAGAAAATGGCTAAAGAGATTGCTGAAGTTACTGTAATTAGGTCAGGAACTACCCAAAAATTTTTTAAAAACCTGGAAGGATAGTGATGAACTGTCATTTTTGCAAAAGAAATGGGTTGTCAAAGAATCATGACTGATCCTGATCGAAGATTATTAAAATGCTTGGTGAAGTCTCATCATCTAAAAAGCAACAGTAGAACCCATGGTTATGTTTAATTATGAAGGTAAGAGCATTTCCCCATGCACAATGCAACAAGAACTTGGGAGGATTGGGACTAAACAGCTGCATGGCCACAAGAAAGGCACCTCTTAGTGTGGCTTATTGGGGGGAGAAAAAGTAGTTCAATTTGCAAGGGATTATTGGACTGAGGAGCAATGGATAAAGGTCATGTGGTCAAATGAATCCAGATTTACCCTATTCCAGTGTGATGGGCACGTCAGCGTAAGGAAGGAGGCCCGTGGATCAAAGCACCCATTTTGCAGTGCCCAATGTACAAGCCTCTGGAGACAGTGTTATGATCTGGGGTTGCTTCAATTGGTGAAGTATAGGCTCAGCACTGCTGTGCAGCAATAAAATGAATTCAGCAGACTACCAGAATATATTGAATGACTGGTTACCTATCAAGTGACTTTTTAATCCCTGATGGCTCAGGCATATTCCAGGATGGCAATGTCAACACCCATTGGGCTGAAAATGTGAAAAAGTGGTTCATCGAGCAGGAGGAATCATTTTCACGCATGAATTGGCCACCTTAGAGTCTGCACCTGAACAAACTGAAAGTCTTTGGGATGTGCTGAGGAAGGCTTAACAGAGTGGTTTAACTCGCCCATCATCAATACCTCTGGGAAAAATGAATGCAAATCAGGTCTAAAATAAATTTTGCGACATTGTACAAGATTGTCAAAACAAACCACAACAAATGTGCACCGTGATCAAATCTGAAGATGGCCAAAAAAAAAAAAACGACAGAGTGCAACCTTTTTGGATAGGCAGTGTATGTACAGTGGGATCCAAATTTACCGGCACCCCTGACAGGCAAAGCACAAACAACAAACAAAAAAACTATGTACTTTTAGAAAAATGGAATATACCAACATGTGTGAAATACTTTAATGTTTTGATGGAATCAACCAAAATCATTTCCATCATTTCGTACAAAATAAATTTCAATAAAGTCAAAGTTTCATAATTATTGGCACCCTTCATTTAGTACCGAGTGCAACCACCTCTGGCAAGGATAACTGCATGGAGCCTTTCTCCAGTAATTTTTTGACAAGGTTAAGGAATACATTTGAGGGGGATTTTGAGCCATTCAGCGGATTCTTTCTAGATCTCTCACATTCTTAGGTTTGCATTAATCAACTGCCCTCTTCAAATAAGCCCGCAGGTCTTCAATTGGACTGACATCTGGCGATTGAGATGGCCATTGCAGAACGTTGATTTTGTTGCCACAGAACCATTTCTGTGTGGATCTTGAGGTATGCTTTGGATCATTGTCTTGTTAGAAAGTCCATCTACAGCCAAGTCCCAGCCTTCTGGCAGAGGCAACCAGATTGTCAGCCAAAATACGGCTGAATATCTGATACTTGGTGGAATTCATTATGCCAAACATGCCGATGCTGTATCTGATGGAAACGTGCAATTTTGGTCTCACCTGACCAAAGCACCTTGTTCCAGTCGTAAGGTAAATAACGTTCGGGAAACTCCAGGTGCTTGCTTCTGTGTCTTCTGGTTAGAAAAGGCTCTCTTCTGGCAACCCTTCCAAGGGCCTGTGGTTGTGGATGTGGCGCCTGATAGTGCTTGTTGAAACCTAATGACCCCAAGATGCCGCCAAGGTCTGCAATTCCCTCACAGTGATTCTTGGGGATTCTTTTGCTTCTCTCACCATCCTCCTCAGTATCCGGGGTGCCAAAATGCAGTAGGGTCCTCTACCCTTGAGGTTTTCAACAGTTTGGAATTTTTAAATAATTGCCCTGACAGTGCTCAATCGTTCAATCGTTTGTGAATCTTCTTGTAGCCATTACTACAAGTTGTAGATTTATGAAGTTTTATTACCATCTGACTCTTTAGAACTGACAGTTTTGTTTTCTTCATGATTTTGAATGATAAGGGGATATTGCATGTGTGTTACCTCATTCTTATACCCTAGCGAAACAGTAAGTGATGTAATGGCTCAATATAGTTCCTAAACACTTAGATAAAACTTAATGAGAGGAATTTACTACCTGGTTTAACAATTTTGGTAGATGTTCCTTACAATAATCTTTAAGGCTGCCAATAATTTTAAAACCTTGATTTGGAGAAAATAGATTTTAGTTAGACTTTGGTTGGCTCCATTGGAACGTCAATATTGCTCAGTATTTCTCGTGTGTTGTTACTTAGTTTCTCTATAAATATATTTTTTAAACTCTTGTTTGTGCATTGCCAGTCAGGGGTGCCAGTCATTTTGGAGCCCACTGTATATGTATGTGTGTATGTGTATGTACATATATAAAATAATTTTTGTACTCTAGTTGTCAGACTATTTTTAGCTTGTGCAAATGAGTATTTCCCTTATAGGGCACCCTACAGGTTTTTGTTACTTTTAATGATTTGGTCTCCCAGGCTTCCATGGGGTACCCATTCAGCTGAATGTTGTTCGTCCTCCCTCTTTATCCAGCTTGGCCACTTCCTATGGTTTGAAGTTGTTATGAATTGACTGTATTGCATGTGGCCATGGCTGACACTGAGCCAGTGAATATGGCACTGATTGGCCCCATAGTGGTACTATTAAAAAAAAAAAAATTACCTGTTCTCCATTCTTAACCCTTATACATGCCATGCCCTGAAATTTCAGGACTTGCTATCATGGTTTACTCAGGTAAAGAATTATCTATATTATTATCTCCCCGCCATGAAGTGTATGGAGATATAGGAATGATTATTGACCTTCCGTGTGTCTGTCTGTCCCTCCGTCGCGCTTCTTTTCCAGGCCATAACTCCTAAGTGGTTCACGAATCTTCATATAGGGACACATCTCATTGTGTAGATGTGCCTTTTCATACTTCATTTTACTCCTTGTAAAAATATTTTGATAAACAAATTTGCTTGTTTTCTATCTGAGTCTAAAGGATCCATAAATAAACCCCATGTATATGGCTGGTAGTTTTTTTTCAGTACATATGCAGTAAAAGAAGTATGAATCCAATGTCACTTTTTCATCGTCACCAATGCTTAACAGAGAACCCACAGGTCATCTAACAATTTAAGTCTCTGTCTTCAAGGGAAATGGAAGTGATTAGTCATCCTTATATCAACAATCAATTTTGATGAAGGGTCACTCCATGGAAACAGCAAAATACTAGGAAATTCAGATTTTCATATGAAATACTCATTTAAAACTAATCATACACTAAGTGCAAGGATTTCTAGGGAATTAAATAAATTTGATTTGCACAGTAATCAAGCTCACTCCAGACCAATAACTGTGTTACTGGTTTTACGCAACAGTAAGAATGTAAAACATGAAAAAAGCAAAAAAATGTTGCAATCGACTTGTAATAACGTTGTCCAGTATGGTTGTGTACTTTGCAAACATTTATTATGGGGGGAAAAAATGTGCTCTCCACTGGTGGCTTAGTGGAGTTGGCTGTTCATGTTTTGAATGTTCTCAGAGAATCCCTAACGTATTGCACCAGAATCCTTTACTTTTGCTGGTCAAAAGTCTTAGGATATGGTAATCACATACAATCCAATTATGACTTCAACAATGGCTGATCAAGTCTAACAAGCTGATTTGTATGTGGTTATAGTGTCAGCAATAAAAGTTGATTGTAAATGTGTCTGACAGATTGGTCTAGACTGGTTTGCTGGCTTGGCTATTAATGTTGAGTCTTTGATAAGCCAGAGTAACAGCCAGGAAAGAAAACAAGAGCTGTTAAGACCAAGGAATATTATTTCTAATTTAAGCGCTGACAGAGAAGCATCATTGTCAACTCTCCTTGGATAACATTCAATATTAAAAACGGTGGACAGATTTTTTTTTAATTGAAACAAAAAAAAAAAAGACTATTTTGGCTCTTACCTGATTTCCAGTATTACTAGAGCACTATGGCAAAGAATTTTATTGCCCAGAGGGGTTACAAATGTATCTCATTTTTTGTCTTTAACATCTTTTCTGAGGTTTGGGCGCAAAATGCAAAATTTGATGAGTGTCTGTGTCTAGAAATGGAACTGTGCACTTTGGATCATAGTGTCATCACCATCTCTGCTGGGGAGTAAGCATTCCTTCATGAATGCTGTCTAAGGGTGGTTTCCACGCAGGCATAAAAGTGCTTTTTTTAGTGCCCCCCACCCCCCTTCTTATTTATAACTTCACAATGCACCAGTTGTGTTTGTGCTCTGTCCTCAAATTGAATGAATTTGGCTGTATTCCCCCAACACTTGCATTTCCGAAACTCATCTCGGCAGAACTGGTCAGTGCTCACAAAATAATGTACAAAGTGAAGTTAGCACTAGTTATTTCACATTACACAGACTTTCAGAGATGCTGCTGATCAGTGCCATGCTAGCTTACCAGAGAGTAAAATCTGTCAGGAATTCAAGGATTGTTTCAGCACATTCCATATTCACATGGAGACGGGTGATTTCATTTGTGAGAAGCTCCATTTTGGACCTGTTGAACACCCATGAAAATTTATCTTGTCGGCAGGCCCATGCCATCATCATGATCGAATATCGCAGCCAAATTCTCTAGCTGAGAAGAGTGTACTGTTCATAGCCATCTATCTAGAAGAGTACATGTTGTAAATTGCCACTTCAGGCTTGTAGTTCCTTACAACAGATCTCACACATGGCACGTGCCAACTGTCCTAGGTATCTAAAGACTAAAATTCGGATGTGGGGTGGATGTGACCATGGGTCATCACCCCCAAGGATCCTTGCAGGAGATCCCTTTTCACATATTCAAATGGGCATTCATCCTCCAGAGGCAAACTCTGTGGTTGAGATAAATGGAAGTGTATAGGATTCATTTGATTGCTATTCTGCCCTGAGAGAAGCAGTTCTAACAAGACTAGGTGCAACCTAGTATATGGCTGGGCCGCCAAGTGCTGTCTGAGAATGTGCGCCCAAGAAAAGGGTGTGCATTGACGATATTAAATATTAATCTGAAATTATAAACCTCACTTCTCCCCCCTAAAAGGGCGCCCCCCTTTAAAATCGTTCTGGCAAGTAAAAAGCCGAAAAAAGTGGAGGTTTGATACGTAATTCTTTCCCTTTCTCTGAATCCCATCTCCCATTTCAGCATTTTTTACATTTAAAACAGAAACCGCTTCCTGTCGCACCCTATGAAACATCGGCGCAGAAGGACGTGACTTCGTAAGCTTAGCCATCATGTGCCGTTTTATGAGCTACTTGAGGTCTGCAGTCCCAAAAATAAACACATAATCCTCGGACAAAATCCTTAATTTGAATAAAGTGATTCATCGCATCTGACTTACTTTTTTAATTCAATCAATTATCTTTAATGAATGTAACTTGTCACTTTCGCCAACATAAACATCCAGGCAGCAGGCTAATCCCATAAAAGGCATAAAATAATGATAGCCTGATAATTGTTCCCTTTGGACTTATCATCAGCATTCTTAAAATGCTCCGAAACCGGTGATTTTATTTTATTTTCATCTTTTTACTGCAGGTAGGTGAAAGCCATTCTCAATCTTTCGGTAACAAGTGCATTCTCTCAAACATAAGCTGACGCAGTACTTGTCGTGATGACTGTGCCCTCTGGGTGGTATTCCTTCATGGCCCAGGAATTCAGACAATCTGAATACATTTTACAACACTGTCCTAGCAGTATGTTGATTCCTAGCTGCAAACTCCGACAGCATAGCGCTGATTAGTTATTTAAATCATAGCGAACACATGTAATGAATCAGAGTGCAGGCCTGACAACTTATGCTGACCAAGTTTTTCTTTTGCCTTTTCCCAGTTGCTCAATCTCCCCTTGACAAACTGTCACCGTAGTTGTGCAGATAAATCAAAGAATACCATCGGTTTCCTTAACACAATGGAACTTTTGCCATTTTTCAAACAAACCTCATTGAAAGGATCTGTCAAATCACACCGTGCCGAATTTTCTTCCAGGAAATGCAATGCTTGGTTGGAAGGATCCCAAGTGCATGGCAGGGCTAAAGTTAATGATCCACTGCTGATGCTCTTCACCAGAGCGGCAAGCTAACTGGTGCTCGGTGCAAACTATTGCAGTGACAGTATTGTTGCTTAATTCTATCATCTGTTATGTTATTTCAATCACTGTCCTTGCGTCCACGAGTAACGTAAGTGTTTCTATCTGTTACTTTCGTTTTCTTTTAAATATTGTTTGGAGGGAAAAATATCCCTCTCTGCTTTTTGTCGTTCGCCGTTTTCGCTTCCCACTGCATTTGTGTCAGCGCCTTCCGCTTCCTTGAGAAAGCGTTCCCTCAATAAATAATTAAAAATTAAAAAAAATTCAACTCAGATTTTTTAAACAAAGGTTTTAGACATAGATTGTACAAAACAGTTTTAACCTAATTCATGTTTTTATTTTTCTGTCTTAATTTTTCTGTTTAAAGTTACTGTTACATTGAGAATGCTGTAAGTCTGCAGCCGCCACCGGGAAGTGCTGCAAAGGGAGGGGCGTCAATGCCCGGCCAGCCAGCCAGCCAGCCAACCAATCGTCGGCCAACCAATCGTTGAAGTTCTTCCCCGCCGGCCGACCAATCGCTGAACTTCTTCCCTGCCGGCCAGCCACTCGTTAAACTTGATCACTCAGGCAGTCACTCACTCACTCACTCACTCAGCGACATTCGCGCTTATAGGGGCCTGGCTGCTATTCGCGGCCCAGCCCAAATACTAGTTCTGCAGATAATACATTCAGCACAAGAAAGTATAATCTACACTACCCATGGTAGGCACTCAAGCATATTTGTAATCTATATAATTACAAGTTGCGGCAGTATGTGGACGCCACCCATACTTAGTTCTGTGCACCAATTTCCTTTAGACAGGTATGTTTCTGTCATAATATATTTTTTGGGAAACAAAATTAGTCATCTTTGGAAATGTACTTATTTTATGGGAAACAAAATGGTAATAAACAGTCCTGTTAATGGGCATTTCCCACACGTCTTTCTGTTACCCAAGTGATGCATCAGAAGATGTGCATAGTCTTCTTTGATGGGGCACCTGATTCAAGTGCCAATGGATGCAGCATGATCATTTGAAAAGTCATACTTTTGTTTCCTCTTGTGCATTGTTTTCAGTGTTCTAGATTGACTCTTTTTCTAATTTACCATCTGTTTAGCCTTACCTATTTATATTGTAGGAATAAAATAATAGGCATGCATTGATTAATTATTAAATCATTAAATGGCTCATGAATAACAATTTAAACATGTTGTACACACATTGATAAATAATTAAATTTTTATAATTGATTCATGCAGCATTTATGAACCTAGACCTATGACTAATTGATTAAAGAAGATAAAGAGAAATGTGAGCCAGCAGTTTGCTGTAGTAATTATCAGCAGACATGTAGACTTCCTTTAGCCCTTTAGCTGAACTGCAGTGTTCATCTTCCCTGTGCTGGAGGGCTGTGTAATTTCAGAATGAGAAAGTTTATAAGGATCACACCTTACATTCTCAAGAAGCCAAGCTCCGTGTGTGTGTGTGTGCGCATACAGTGGGCTCCAAAATTATTGGCACCCCTGACTGGCAATGCACAAGCAATTAAAAAAAAAATTTTATATGTATATATATATCAGTGGGGGCTGGTGAACTGGCGATAGGGGAGGCTCAAAACAATCCCTTAAAATTAATGATTGGTCATGACCTGTTTTCACTCATTCATTTAAATTACCATTACAGAAACTCCGATAACGCTCAACATTATCAGAAATGTCCAGTTTTCATTTATAACGCATACTGATTACGACTCTAGACTTCTCGCGCTTTTCTTTACTCAGCGGTTGGAAGCAATGCATATGTTTCATGATCATTTAAATGAAATAAGATCATTTGAAACGTCTTTATGCAATTCCATTGCTTTCAACCCTCCATGCACAAGGACTTCAATTCTGCACGAGAATTTCTTACATACGTGTTGATTGAATTATTGCTGACTACAGCGGAGGAACATAAATATGCTACTTAAACTCACACCGAATGTGTGAGAGTTGACAGGTATGCCTTATAAATGAAAACTGGCCACACCTGATAATGTTGAGAGTTTTCGGAGTCTCTGTAATGGTAATTTAAATAAATGATTGAAAACAGGTTGTGATCAATCATTAATTTTAAGGGATTGTTTTGAGCCTCCGTTATTGCCAGTTCACCAGCCGCCACAGATATACAC
This sequence comes from Gymnothorax javanicus, assembly GCA_029692085.1. Classification (NCBI taxonomy): domain Eukaryota; kingdom Metazoa; phylum Chordata; class Actinopteri; order Anguilliformes; family Muraenidae; genus Gymnothorax; species Gymnothorax javanicus. The sequence continues at coordinate 74,879,328 of CM056196.1, forward strand.
TACCGGTCAAAAGTTTTAGGACACCCCAATTTTTCCAGTTTTTCATTGACAATTATGCAGTTCCAGTCCAACAAATAGCTTGAAATGGTACAAAGGTAAGTGGTGAACTGTCAGAAGTTTTAAACAAAAGGTTAGGTTACCCAGGTTTTTTGTACACCGTCAAGTAGGTGAAAGGATGGTTCCTCTGTGTGTGACATCAACTGTCAAACATGGAGGAGGAAGCGTGATGGTCTGGGGCTGTTTTGCTGGATCCAGGGTCAGTGACTTATAGAGTGAAAGGCGCCCTGAACCAAAACGGCTACCACAGCATTCTGCAGCACCATGCAGTACCCTCTGGTATGCGCCTAGTTGGTCAGAGGTTCATCCTACAGCAACATAATGACCCAAAACATAAGTCCAAGCTCTGCTAGAACTACCTTAGGAATAAAGAACAAGATGGTAAGCTTGAAAACATGGAGTGGCCAGCACAGTCTCCAGACTTAACTCATTCCCCACGGAATACTTTTATATAAAATTGTCGCGTTTGTACGGAATACTTCTCCCGAAAATTACACTATATAAAGTACTGAAGTACAGGTGGCCCATCACCGCGATCGTCAACTGATTTTGTGTTTTCATCGGACTGCGAATGGTCATCCACGCCGCTGTCACCGGCTTACCGTACGGAATGGTAGAATTCGCCACGCCGTTGGCAGTGGCTTGCCGTAGGGAATGAGTTAAACCCCATCGAGATGGTTTGGGATGAACTGGACAGAAGAGTGAAAGCAAAGCAACCCACAAGTGCCACACATTTATGGGAACTTCTGCAACAGAGTTGGGAAGAACTTTCTGAAGAATATTTGATTTCCATTGTAGAAAGAATGCCACCAGTGTGTTCAGCCATTATATCTGCCAAAGGTGGCTCCTTTGAGTCAAAAGTTAAAAATACATTTTGGTTTATCAATTGAATCCATGATTTCTTTTTTAACTTTGATTGTTAATTTGTTCTATCATGTCTATGTTTTCATTCCAGAGTACAATGAGGCATTAAACTGCATAATTTTCATTTAAAAAACTGGAAAAATTGGGGTGTCCTAAAACTTTTCACTGGTAGTGTGTGTGTGTGTATATATGTGTATATATATATATATATTTATATATATATGTACAATTATAGAGAAATGGAATATACCAACGTGTGACATACTTAATGTTTCAATGGAAACAACAAGTCATAACAATCATTTAATACAAAATAAATTTCAAAAACTGGGTTTTCTGTAGGGCCCGTGTGCACGCATGTGTTGCTCACATAGACGGCGTCAAACGGTACTTGCGCCCACCCTCAATCGTCTCGGACCCCTCATCTCATGATCGATTTTTGTTGCTGTCTGGGACCTGTCACGTACAGGCTGTAACCAGATGTGGCGTTCTTGAGCTGCCATTGTCACTCGTGGCTGCCCTAAGCGGGGTCGGTCAGTGACAGTGCCTGTGTTCCATTCTCGGATAGACAGCCGACTGATTGTTGAACGGTGACAGTGCAAATGACGCACCACCTCTCGGCGGCTGAGATCTGCCCGTAACATGCCAAAGGCTCTTTTTCTCTCTCCTGCATCACAAGCCGTTCCATTTTCTTGATGCAGTAGCATTTTTTCGTTTTTTTTTTTTGTTGGCTTTATGTAGGCTATTGACCACACCAAAAAGAACAAGTCAAGTGTCACTGTACACATCACGAACAGCTCAATGTTTGTTATTACTGAAGTACTTGGCGCGTGTACGTGGTGCGCGTCAGGATTACAATACCACGCACTTTTCTCTATTTCCTCTTGTGCCTCACTTGAAAAGCAATAAAAATCAATCGATTCTTCAACTTGCCGCAAATACAGTACATACCTCACCTGTGCGTTTTTAATGGTGCTGAGTGTGTGTATATATAATATATATATATATATATATATATATATAACCCCAATTCCGAAATAGTTGGGACAAAGTGTAAATTGTGAATAAAATCAAAACGCAATGACTTTCAAATCACACCAGCCAGTATTTTATTCACAATAGAACAGCGATAACATAGCAAATGTTGAAACTGAGAGATTTTACAATTTAATCCACAAAAAGAGTTCATTTCAAATTTTATGGCTGCTACAGGTCTCAAAAAAGTTGGGATGGGGCCCTGTTTACCATGGTGTAGCATCCCCTCCTCTTTTTAACACAGAGTGGAGGCGTCTGGGCATTGACGAGACAAGTTTCTTGAGTTTAGCCATTGGAATTTGATCCCACTCTTGTTTAATACAGGCTTCCAGCTGCTGGAGAGTTTTGGGTCTCCTTTGACGGACTTTTCCTTTAATTATGCGCCAAATGTTCTCAATCGGTGAAAGATCACAACTGCAGGCAGGCCAGTTCAGCACACGGACTCTTCTACAACAAAGCCATGCTGTTGTAATAGCTGCAGTATGTGGTTTGCATTGTCCTGCTGAAATACACAAGGCCATCCCTGGAATAGATGTCGTCTGGAGGGGAGCATATGTTGCTCTAAAACCTTTACATACCTTTCAGCATTCATGGTGCTTTTTAAAACATGCAAGTGTCCCACACCATATGTATTAATGCATCCCCATACCATCAGAGGTATGGGGATGCAGGAGGGGTGGTCTTTCTCCACTTCAGCCCGGAGGACACAACGCCCATGATTTCCAACAAGAATGTCAAATTTGGACTCGTCTGACCACAGGACACTTGGCCCATAGAACACGGTGGCACTTCTGGATCATGCTCAACAATGGCTTCCTTTTTGCATGATAGAGTTTTAGGTGGTTTTAGGTGGCACGGCGGACTGTGTTTACAGACAGTGGTTTCTTGAAGTATTCCTGGGCCCATTTAGTAATGTCAATGACAGAATCATGCCAGTGAGTGATGCAGTGGCGTCTGAGGGCCCGAAGATCACAGGCATCCAGTAAAGGTTTTCGGCCTTGTTCCTTACGCACAGAGATTTTCCAGTTTCTCTGAATCTTTTGATGATGTTATGCACTGTCCACGATGAGACCTTCAAAGCCTTTGCAATTTGACGTTGAGGAACATTGTTTTTAAAGTATTCCACAATTTTTCACGCAAACCTTCACAGGTTGGAGAGCCTCTGGCCATCTTTACTTCTGAGAGACTCAGCCTCTCTAAGACATCCCTTTTATAGCCAGTCGTGTTAAAAACCTGATGCCAGTTAACTTGATTACTTGCTAAATGTTCTTTCAGCTGATTCTCTTATACAGTGCCGTGAAAAAGTATTTGCCCCCTTCCTGATTTCTTATTTTTTTGCATATCTGTCACACCTAAATGTTTCAGATCATCAAACAAATTTTAATATTAGACAAAGACAACCTGACTAAATACAAAATGCAATTTTTAAATGATGATTTCATTTATTAAGGGTAAAAAGCTATCCAAACCTACATGGCCCTATGTGAAAAAGTAATTGCCCCCTAAATCCTAATAACTGGTTGTGCCATCCTCGGCGACAACAACTGCAATCAAACGTTTGCGATAACTGGCAATGAGTCTTTCACATCGCCATGGAAAAATTTTACCCCACTCTTCTTTGCAGAATTCTTTTAATTCAGCCACATTGGAGGGTTTTGAGCGTGAACAGCCTATTTAAGGTCATGCCACTGCATCTCAAGCAGATTTAAGTCTGGACTATGACTAGGCCACTCCAAAATCTTCATTTTGTTTTTTTTTTAAGCTATTCAGAGGTGGACTTGCTAGTATGTTTCGGTTCATTGTCCTGCTGCATAACCCAAGTGCGCTTGAGGTCACGCACTGATGGTTGGACATTCTCCTTCTGGACTTTTCGGTAGAGAGCAGAATTCATGCTTCCATCAATTACGAGAAGTCGTCCGGGTCCAGAAGCAGCAAAGCAGCCCCAAACCATCACACTACCACCACCATGTTTGACTTTTGGTATGATGTTCTTCTTATGAAATGCTGTGTTAGTTTTATGCCTGATGTAACGGGACGCATACCTTCCAAAAAATTCAACTTTTGTCTTTTCAGTCCACAGAATATTTTCCCAGAAGTCTTGGGGATCATCAAGATGTATTTTGGCAAATGTGAGATGAGCCTTTGTGTTCTTTTCGGCCAGCAGTGGTTTTCACTTTGGAACTCTCCCATGGATGCCATTTTTGCCCAGTCTCTTTCTTATTGTTGAATTATGAATACTGACTTTAACTGAGGCAAGCGAGGCCTGCAGTTCTTCAGATGTTGTTCTGGGTTCTTTTGTGACCTCCTGGATGAGTCATCAATGCACTCTTGGAGTAATTTTGGTAGGCCGGCCACTCCTGGGAAGATTCACCACTGTTCCGAGTTTTCTCCGTTTGTGCATAATGGCTCTCATCGTGGTTCGCTGGAGTCCCAAAGCCTTAGAAATGGCTTTGCAACCCTTTCCAGACTGATAGATGTCAATTTCTTTGTTTCTCATCTGTTCTTGAATTTCTTTAGTTCGCAACATGACGTGTTGCTTTTTGAGATCTTTTAGCCTACTTCACTTTGTCAAACAGGTTCAATTGAAGTGATTTCTTGATTCAACAGGTCTGGCAGTAATCAAGCCTGGGTGTGGCTAGTAAAATACTTAAAGGGGACCTATTTTGCTATTTTTCCAAGTTTATATTTTGGTCTTTGACTCCCCTTGAGTACTCCTGATCGCGCAAAGTAAAAAAAGGGTATTTATTTCGCTCATACTGCCATCCTCAAAAACTGCATTTGTAGTACATTGTAGTCTCTGCCTGAAACGCCTCACTGGGGTGGCTCTTCCGCTATGGCCCCCACTCCCGTGTACCCACTTTCTTCTGACTGGCCAGCTCTGTGGAGGGCGGAGTTGGGCGGGGAGGCTGCAGAACGCAGTTTTCCGTGTCCGGCTCCCCAGAGTGAAACCTGAGACACGTCTGCAATCTGATAAGGAAGCGGCGGGCAAATTCCATAATCTAACGTTATACTTGAATATAGATCTAATGACATGATCTTGTTCTAACAAACGCAGCGGCGAAAGTGGAGGACGAAAGTGCGAATATCTGTCAGCGCAAGCTCAAATTTGCTATCGGCTACAGTTTGCTACGGCAACAGTTGGTGAGTACCGCGGTTTTTCTACTCCTAGCTAGGATGCAGGGGAAGCTAGAATCCACCCCATATAGACACATTTATAGAACGGGTCGACATGCCCAAGTGTAGACCGGAGACCGTAGAAAACGGTGGGTCTGAGTTTAGAGGGAAACATGGACAGTGAGGATTAGCTAAAAGTGGACCAACAGCTTATGGACTGCTTCGGTGTGTATTAGGACCTGCTGGGTCTTGTGCATAGCTGTGGTGTGTTGTTAGCGTGGAGCAACGAACAGCTTCTGCGCTGGTATATGACGGAGGGGCGAAAAGCTCCAGGCTTAACGGCCTTTTCGGAAATTGCCCGTGGTAATGGTTTACTTACTGCGCCGGAATGACAAAAGCGTTTCCTCATGGAGAATGGGCGCGTTATGGATTGTCTTGCGAGAGCAAGCTAGAGCTCCGGTTATGTTATGAGCATAATACAGGTTTTACAGACCGTAAGTTCCGTCTGCGTGAACCGTTGCTTATGTGGAGCTAGCGGATCGATCACTTTTACAGGAAATAATTTAATATTCAGTCGCCGATTTAATATTCAATCGACAGCAATGCAGATAAATCGTTTGTGATACCATACACATTATAGCCTGTGCTTTTCCCTATTGCTTTCACCGGTAGCATCAGAGAGCTTGCTCAGACATTGGGGATGTATCAGGCTGACCCCGGTCATGGATAAGTAATGCGATCGTTTCACAAGCACCCAAAAACTCACCCCAAGCTTTGCAAAACCTACGTCTGGTCTAACTGCAGCCCAACTCGGCAGACACATACAGCACCTCTCCGGTTAGCTTCAACTGTAGTGGCTACAATCAGGCAACGTTATGATGAAACTGTCACATGGATGCTTACCGAAGTAACACAAGCATACCGATCAGAATCGCTGCATATAAGTTAACCAGGAGCGTTTTTAATTAGCAGAGCAGGGGAACTAACATGCAGTAGCTGATAAGTGGTCATGACTTTGAATGTAATCTGTCGCGCGAAAAATTTGTTTCGCGTCCGGTGTGAAAGCGGCTTGACATGCCCGTATTCGCGTCTTTGCATTGACTTTGAAGGTAATCGGTCGCGCAAAAAATTCGTTTCGTGTCCGATGTGAAAGCAGCTTTATGGATAGTGCGCGACAGCTAGAGAGAGCTCAGTTATGTTATGAACATAATGCAGTCGAGCTCGGTTATGTTATGAACATAATACAGGTTTTGCAAACCGTACGTTCCGTTAGCGCGGACAAGTTGCTTATGTGGAGCTAGCGAATCGATCACTTCTACAAGAAAGAATTACCTATTTAATCTCCGCCTTTTTTCGCTTTTTTTTATTAGCCACAACAATTTCTAAAGGGGGATGAAATTATGTCAAGGTAGTGCAGAGAAATCATTTGTAAACCGGTAGAGCTTTTGCGTTTCGCATTGCTTTCTCGGTAGCACCAGAGAGCTTGCTCAGACATTTGTGAAGTATCCGGTTGATCCCGGTCATAGATAAGTGAAGCGATCACTAACTGTAGAGGCTACAATCGGGCAACGTTATGATGAAACTGCCACATTGATGCTTACCGAAGTAACACAAGCATACCGATCAGAATTACTGCATATAAGTTAACCAGGAGCATTTTTAATTAGCCCGACACGCAAACTAACATGCAGTAGCTGGTAACCGAGCGGTCATAACCACAGAGACAAACCCTTGCAATACAGGTTTTACAGACAGCAAGTTATGTTACTGTGAACAGTTGTACCAAGCATCCAAATTACAAACAAGTATTAAAAGTTAGCTTCAAATGAGGTTTATGTTCACACACCTTCTGTAGAATTTCCCCTGATATCACTCTTCCATATTTAGGACACAAGCATTAGCAACAGTAACATGGCTACGTTAGCTGCTGTGCTACAGCCACAATCAACTGGCTATAACGTCAGGTTGGCTTATGCAGTAAAAGCAACTTACAGCTTCTGTGTCTGTGAGTCATGGACAGTCGCGACCGATACAGGCTTTATCTTCAGATATTTTACCAAGCCTGCGTTTGAGGCCAGTTGTTAGTGCTAACTATCGCTAGCGGTCCTGCTAGCCACCCGTAACACGTTAGCTTCACTTACATTATTTGCTGTTATATCGTTACTTACAAGCGTGTGGCTCCGAGCGCTTGATCGATGCAACTGCTTCAGGTTTGAGAAGCAGCTGGAACGCTTACCCTGTGTCGAATTATCCTTTATTGACAAAGCTGTCTTTGGTGAAATGCTGAGCACAATCAGCTTACGTTCCCTTTGGCCGTGGCTTTTTGCTGCCAGCAAACAAAAAAAGCTACCCACTGATTTCTGGTGGCATCGTCTTTTGGAAGAAAAATCGTTGTTTTTCTTTGCGTCCAAAAGTAAACGGACAAGCAGCTTTGGGAGAGATACTGACAAAATTGCACCTCAAATGATCTGCGGGTCTTCTTTTGTATTTCCAAAAGTGAAGATGCTAATAAGGCATAGTATAATCTGCCGTTGTTAGTGCCTGCTAGAATAGTTTCCGGTGTGGGCAGGTGCAGCGCCATGATTGGCTCTGGCTAGGTCTGTACTAATTGGATGGCACAACCTGACGTCAGGTTTTACCCAGATCTCGTGAAGATCTCGGGAGGAGCTGTTTAGAGAGGAAATCACGCTCACGAAATCATGTTCTTGGATTACGGCAAAACCCCTGTATCTTATGTTTAGAAACTTTTCAGAGGTTGAGCATGGACAACCAACATTATAACATTACTAAGATGTATTAAAAGAAGGATCAGCATAATAGGTCCCCTTTAAAAAATGTGGTTAATCACAGTTAATTCATGATTTAAGAAGGGGGGGGGCAATTACTTTTTCACATAGGGCCAGGTGGGTTTGGATAGCTTTTTTCCCTTAATAAATGAAATCATCATTTAAAAACCACATTTTGTATTTACTCGGGTTATCTTTTTCTTATATTAAAATTTGTTTGATGATCTGAAACATGAAACGTGAAAAATATACAAAAAAGTATGAAATCAGGAAGAGGGCAAATACTTCTTCACAGCACTGTATATTAATTGCTCTTTCAGCCCTTTGTTGCCTTTGTCCCAGCTTTTTTGAGACCTGTTGCAGCCAGAAAATTTGAAATGAGCTCATTTTGTGGATAAAAATGTAAAATGTCTCAGTTTCAACATTTGAAATGTTATCTATGTTCTGTTGTAAATAACATATTGGCTCGTGATCTGAAAGTCATTGCATTTTGATTTTATTCACAATTTCCACTTCGTCCCCAACTATTTCGGAATTGGGGTTGTGTATATATATATATATATATATATATATATATATATAATTTTTTTTTTTTTTTTGGATATGATTAAGCATATTGAAGCATTATTATTATCACTTGACAATGACTTTATTCATATCTACATTTTCTGCACAAATGACAAACCCTACATTCTTGCCAGACACTAAATTTGAGAACCCCATGTGTCTCTGTGGGTGTGTGACTGCACATGTGTACAGCAAGTCTGGAACTGGGTCACCCTAGCAGTTCATGAGGAAGGAGCAGGGCTGGGGGGTTATTAGTGAGGCATAGCAGTTTCATTAAGTGGAATCTAAACCAAAATGTGTTCAGGACTAAATGGTATTTGACATGGTGTCTTTCAGTGGATATGACACATTGTCATTGTTATTGTTCTAACTAGGAGGACAACGTCACCTTGTCTGTAGAGATGAGCATTGAGGGTTACCCCACTCCAGTCCTCATGCAATGACATGCCTAAAGTATACAGTGAGGCCAGACAAGGTTCCTAATTGTATGCCATGGGCATTTCTGGTGATGTGTTTACAGCAGTATAAAATATACAGCCTCTCTAAATTTCCTCACACATGAAAGTATGGACTGGAATCCAAGTCTCTGAAGCCATCCTTACTAATGCGGACTCATCCACATTACATTTTTCTAACATAAAGGGACCTCCTATGACAGCCTTTGTCCTTTCTGACCAAATGACTCACTCATATTCAATCTTAAAATTCCCATGCTGATGCAATGCCTGTTTGCACACAAGTTGGCGTACTGCTATGCAGCCTACGATAATAGAGACCTGTCATGGTATTTCTTGAATGTGCAAGACAGTAGTTATGTACATACGTACACATATGCTGCTTATGGAATGTTCCTATGACTACAATAATAAATAAAAAAATAATCAAATAACAAACACAGTGGGGTGCGAAAATTTGGGCACCAAATGCTACAAAGTTAAACATGACACATTTCATCACATTTTAAAGCTAGAATAATTTTTATTTTTAACTTTTTACAGTTTCAAAATAATAAAACAAGGAAAAAGGCCTTGTGCAAAAGTTTGGGAACCCTGTCGGCTGGTACTTTGTAACTCCCCCTCGGGCAGCTAAAACAGCTTGCAAACGCTTCCTGTAGCCAGCTAAGAGTCTTTCAATTCTTGTCTTTGGAATTTTTCCCCATTCTTCCTGACAGAACACCTCTAGCTCAGAAATATTCTTCGGCCTTCTTGCACGCATGGCATGTTTGAGGTCTCTCCACAGACTTCCAATAATATTCATGTCTGGGGACGTGATGGCCATTCCTAAACCTTTATCCGTCTTTCCTGGAGGTAATTCATGGTGGATTTTGAGGTATGCTTTGGGTCACTGTCTTGCTGGAATACCCAACGTCTCTTCAACTTCAATTTCTGGAATGAGCTTTGAACATTAGCCTCTAAAATGTCTTGATATCTCAGTCAAAAAAGAAACTTCACACTCATAAATTTCCAAATATTTTCTTGAAACTTAATACAAGAGATATTATTATTATTATTAGGGGTAAATGCGTTGTCAAAGACATCATGACACACAGCAACTCTGACGTGCACAAGCATGCAGCACGTGCGAGCATACATCAAGGTAAAAGCATGTTTCCTCGTGTTCCTAGTCACTTGACCTTATGAGACACGTGCAATTGAGCCCATGTTAGCACGGTAGAGTGACATCTCGGAAAAACAAGTTCTTACAGTCAATTATCCGTTGATTTGCAATGCCACGACTGTCAAACATTCAACGTGAACGCGTGCCATTGGCATGCTGAATACGGGAACGTCGGTCACTGACGTTGCCAGGATTATGGGATGCAGTCGACGGACTATCCATGATCTTCGGACACGTCTCCAACAAACTGGCACCACAGCAGACAGACCTCGTTCGGGTAGACCACGTGTGACGACACAAGCAGAAGACCGACAAATCGTCTTACGTCATTTGCGTAATCGATTTCTCACTGCAACATCCACTAGGAATGAATTGTTTAGAAGTCGTGTGACTGCCCAAACCATACGTAATCGCCTGCACACTGCTCGTCTCCATGCATGTCGGCCATATCGTGGACCAATTTTAACCCAATTACACCGACGTCAACGGCTTCTCTGGGCACAACGACATCTGAGATGGACTCAGCGTGATTGGAATAGGGTCGTTTTTAGTGACGAATCCAGATTCACTTTGCACTTCGCTGATGGGAGAGTTAGAGTTTGGAGGAGACGTGGTGAACGCAACGCCCAGTGTTGTGTGCAGGAAGTGGACCGTTTTGGGGGCGGTAGTGTTATGGTTTGGGGTGCCTTTAATGGTCCTGCCCATTCCCGACTGATGGTCATTCAAGGAAACCTAACTGCTGCAGGATACAGAGCTTTTGCCATTCATGGCAGCTCATGGCCCAGGTCTGACATTCCAACACGATAATGCCAGACCTCATATGGCCAATTTAACGCGGAATTTTCTTAGGAATGCTGGCATCAATGTCATGGAGTGGCCCTCAAGGTCTCCCGACCTTAATCCCATAGAATATGTATGGAATGTGTTGGGCAGAAGACTCCGTCAAGTAAGGAACCCTCCACAGAATTTGTAGGAACTTGGTGCCATGTTGGTTCAATTATGGCGACGATACCCCAAGCTGTGTTCAGACGCATCATTCAATCCATGAGGAGACGCGTTGCGTCGCAGTTGTGAACGCTCATGGAGGGCATACGCGCTATTGACATGCTTTCATCAAGTTGTAACTTACCATTTTTACTCTCTTACATTTCCGTAGCATTTCCAGTGGAACTGGTTACATTATGAACATGATTTTTATGGTACACCATCCTTAATGGGTACAGAATGGAATTAAATCATTATTTAAAACCACTTTTCTTGTATGTTCAACTTATCGACCTCCAAACGAGGGTGAAGTTTCTTTTTATGACTGAGCATATTTGGTGGAATTCATTCTTCCTTCCACCCACACAATATTGCCTGTGCCCCCAGCTGCTACACAACCCCAAAGCATAATGGATCCACCTCCATGCTTAACAGTTGGAAACGTGTTGTTCTCTGTAAATGCTTCATCCTTTTTTCTCCAAACATACCTTCTTTGGTTGTGGCCAAAAAGTTCAATTGTGGTTTCGTAAGTTTAAAGCACACTGTTCCAATAGGTCTGAGGTTTCTCAAGGTTTTCTTTTGCATACTTCAGATGCTTAATTTTGTGTTGAGGTCGAAGGAAAGGCTTCTCTCTTGCATCTCTGCCATGTAGGTCTTTGTTCTTTAAGGTACCCTGTATTGTTGTCCTGTGAACAACTAGACCTGTGTCTGCTACTCTTTTTTGCAGGTCTTTTGCAGTGATGTGCGGGTTCTTCTGAGCATTTCTCACCAGATCTCAGGCCATCCTATCTGAAATTTTTCTTGGTCTTCCAGATCTTGCCTTGACTTCAATTGTTCCATTTATTTTCCATTTTCTTACGATGTTTCTGACAGTAGAAATGGGTAGTTTGAAACTTTGCGAGAGTTTTTTGTAGCCCTCTCGTTGTTGATGGAAGTGGATTATCTTGATTTTGACATCCTTGGACAACTGTTTAGAGGAACACATGGTTTTTGACACCAGACACAACAGTCGCGACAGTCAGATACTTTAGATGGCATGGAGTTACTTCAGAATATAGGGTGCGTTCGAGCGCGTCTGCAAATAAACCCGGCTCGCGAGATTCCCGAAAAATTACGCGAGAATCTTGCGAAGTTGCGCGATAAGCCCTCCAAACCCTGCGATAGCTGCAAGATCCTGCAGCTATCGAGGGGTTATAACTTCGGCGAGATTTGCAGAATCTCAAGAGGGCTTATTTGCAGACGCCTAACGCACCCATATAGTTCAACCCTGGAATTATATTCACTGAATATAATTCATTGAAGCCCTAACAAGTAAGTCACCTGGGTCTGGGCCTTGGTAATCATCTTCTGAAAAGGTAACAAAGAAAAATCCAAAAGGGTTCCCAAACTTTTGCACAGGGCCCTTTTTCCTTTCTTATCATTTAAAAACTCAGAAAAATTTTAATAAAAAGAAACCTTGCTTTTAAATTTGCAGAAAGGTGTCATGTTTAACTTGTAGCATTTAGTGTTCCAGTTTGCTTTCAATCACTTGGAGATTAATTGTAACAGACATTTAAACCAGGGGTCCCCAATTTTTGCACCCCGCCATAACACATATAATAATACACAACAGAGAATTTAAAAAACTGCTGTAAGAACTACATTAATTTCGATTTTTTAAAGTAACTGCAGTATTATGTTTAATTCTGCCTAATTTTTATAATAAACTCGTAATCATAAAATAAATTGCAATCGATAGTTGTGCACATTTCCACTGCAGCTGCTGCTGTCATTAAGGTTGGAAAATTCTGACGTGGTTGGCCAGATTATTTTTGTACCAGTTATTGGAATGCCTTGTATTTTGCTGATGAATTGTAATCTCCTCAAATGCAGTACCATTTTAACATTTTGTTTACTTATTAGTGTAGCTTTTGGAATTAAGGCCCAGTTTGCCTGCATTATCCATGCAGTTTGTTGCCTAATCCTGAAGACATGTGACAGGTTGTTCTGCATGAAAAGGTATCGAGCTAGAAAAAAATTACAGATAGCTAAACAAGCCAATAGAATGCGCTTAGGTCACTACATATTTACAATGTTATAGAACACATGGCAAAAAGTCAAAGGCATGATCTGAGGAAAATGTTAGTTACTGAGCTTAGTGCCTTCCTAAAATTCTATTTAAACTAGCTAATTAGTGGAATAGGATTAGTTAACATTATATTTAGGGGATCATGAAGCAAGTGGAAAATGCTGGTTGGCTGTATGGAGCAGTCATGAAAGTCAGAAAATGCTGCTTGTATGTACTGATGTGGTCGATGAGTTTATGTGCATACCTGGTAAAGGAATGGCTAGTATTTGGCTGATGAATTGTAATCTTCTTGGATGCAATTCTTTTAAACATTGTTAAGTGATTACTTATGTTTTTGAGTTGGTTTGAAAATTAAACAGAGCTTGCCTGCAATAGCCATATAGTGTCTAGTCGGCTGCCTAGTCTAGGGAGAATAGTCACTGGTCGTTCGGCATGAAAGGCTAGCTTGTCAGAAAAAGGAGATGCATAAGCCAGTAGAGTGCACTTGAGTGATGACTTTTTTATTGCGTTATGAAGCAAGTAGCAAGAAGTTAAAGGACCCCCATTATGCACTATTTTTTCCCCAGGTTATAATATTCTTGTCCATCCAAAAATGGGCTGTTCTAAGTAGAAATATTGACGATGAAATGAGCTCTGCTCTGGTTGGCCAGCGAATGAAGCCTCTAGCCCTTTGCACTGTGTGTCAATGGATTACGTCCATGTCAAAATTTCCAGGCTAGAAGAAACAGTCTCACGTGAGCTGATGCAGTAACTACCTAGTAAACCACACATTGAGTATGGAAAGGTAATGTCAGCAGGCTAAGCAAGTATGAGGATTGTAGTTACACTCACAAACAAGCGCGACAGCATAAGAGTTTAACTACGCTTGGAATTCAGTCAATAAAATTAGGCATGGCCCATTGTTAGCATTTGTGAAGAAGAAACCATTAGGTAACATTCCCTTTATTGTGAATAGCTGTGCTATTCTTCTGCAACCAAATTCCATAAAATGGTTGCGCTTTCTGTTTGTTCCTGTTGATGTGTTCCATACATCACCTTTGGCTAAACTTTGCTCATGGCACTGTCTGTGTAACAAGATAGTTCACAGTCCAAGTATGTAAATTTTGTTGGGACTGCTTTGGAGAGTGATAGCTCCTTCTACATTCTGCAGTTTACAACAAATGCATAATCTCATTTTAGGGTCAGTATTGTTCTAGCATTTAGCTAACAAATACAGCTGATTAGCTGTTTACATACCAGATCTATAAACCATTTCTGCTAGCATGCAAGAAAATTTTCAACTCAGCCATTTTGAAAAATCCTCCCTTTGTCAACTGCGCATGCCCAAACAACAGTAACCTAATATTCTAAGGCATAACCGCCCAGAAGGGTGATAAGGGTGATAAAGTTTGTTATTAATGGGCATGCACAGTTGTGGTTATCCACCGTTGGAAAATGACGCAATGGAGCTAAATTCAAATAGTCCACATAAACATATTTTTTGGGCCTTCTATCAAAGGGAATTTCTATTCTAGAATACAGCAAATCAGCAATCTAAACTAACAAAAGAGAAAGGGTACATTTAAACGTAGGATTGATTTATTTTATTTTGACAATGATTTTTTGACAGCAGACCATTTTCATCACACATTGAACCTGGGCTGCTTTGACCCTCAAAGCAGCCAACCTGGGCAAGTTAAACTAGCAATGCTTTCTAAATACTCATTCGATTTAGTAGTTGGCAAATAAATTACACAATAATCAAGGAAAGGTAATGCACCTTTGCGAAGCAAGTTTGTGGGTGGCACTTAGCTACATTGACAAACAAGCCATACAAGTTAAACTAACATCACAACTGGAATTTAGTTTTAATATGAACAAAAATAGGAAATGCTTAGCTAGCTAGCAACAGATTCTCCTTGAAAATAAATTTGAGCTACTGTATTTAAGTATCTTCCAACACTGGCAGAAAATGAAGAAATTGTATGTTATGTTGGTTCTTGCTGTTGATGACAGAGCACATGGATTTTTTTTTTTTTTTTTTTGCCAGAATGAAAGGCTTAGCTATTCAACCAGCGGTTTGTACAAGAGGAGAAGGTGGAGTGTGGGACTGAGCCATTTCAATGCTGCTACAAAATAAAAACTATCTAGATTTTGGTGCCATTGTGGGTCTAATGCTGCGTTCAAGACATCCAGGAAACTGGAAGTAGTTCCAAGTCCCAGCATGAAAAGTGCTCTTGAACACCTGTCTGAGAGCGGTAATTACCAATGGGGAGCTCTGGTATGATTTATGAACTCCCAGTTCACCAAATGATTGTATGTGACGTCAAAGCACAATGACCAATAAAACCAGAAGTTCCCGTTTTTTTGTTTGTTCGCTTTTTCTTTTTTTGAATGGCTATTTTGTAAACAATATAGATTTAAACCATTATTACACTTTCGTGGCTACAGTTAAGGCGCATCAATTGTAAAAGTGAAATGTAATATGACTACATTGTTAAACTGGATGCTCTCATGATCCATATGACCAATTAACATCTGCAAGCTATTAGATAAACAGAGCGCAGCATCTGATAATATTAGGGGAGTAGATAACAATATGTAACTTCAGGTAAGAAGACTGGGACAGACCCCTTTTTGTTGTTTTCCACGGAAGAGCTCTTGAATGCACCTTGGTCAGAATTGTGAAGTTTAAACTGGGAGCTTCCTTGTACCCAGGATGTCTTGAATGCAGCATAATTATCCCCCTTGTATTGACTACACAACTTAAGCCTATGCTCAACCATGGGCGTCAGTTTGCTTTGAAAAAAGCTGGGGACAATGACCGTGGGAGTAAGTATCTTTTGAAAAGTGCTGGGGACAATGATGGGTGCAAAGTTTCAATCTTTTTTTAGTACACCTGTAAGTGCTTCATTTGAGCCGGCTCCAAGCGGAACATACTCCGGGAGCTCTCTGATTTTGATCATCTGCTTTCTGCTTTTACATTTATATCCAACCAGATGTGCATTCATTTTTGGCCGAGGTATTGTATTGACGATGGGTGAGTCAAACGACTCCATTAAGCTCCCATTTTTCAGGCTTACCAATGGTTTACCTCAGGGATCACCAAATCTGGCCCTTGAATCCAAAGGATCAAATACTTTTGCTATTTCTTTTACCTTTCAGCCTCATGATCGCTTGCTTTGCTTGCTGTGACAGCTCATTGGACTTCATATTTCAAGTTAACAGCTTCAGATTCCCTATATAAATGCCATATTTAAAATCAACTCAAGTTTTTTCTGTTTACCAGTAAATTAAATAACAAGGGAACTGAGTAGCCAATTGTCCAATTACTTTCGGGCCCTTGGGGACCACAAATAAAAAGTGCGGCAATTCCTACTTCATTCACCTGATTTGGATGCAGATTCCCTCATAATTAAAACTGAATGTCTTGCTCTATATTTTTAATATCGACTCCAATATTCTGAAATAGACAGTTAAAATAAAAACAGCTTTGTTAATGTCCAAATATCTATGGGCCTCACTGTATTTTCCCAATCTTTGCTTGGATGAAGGAGAAAGAAACAGCATTATTAATTGAGAAATCCGTTTGATAAAAGCACCACAAAAGCTTCTTAGAGGGTAGAACCAGGGCTGCCTCCCTTTATCTTGCGCAAACGATGCCACATTGCCATTGTTGTTTTTCAGGTGGCAGGAGCTGGTTTTGTGGGAACTGGGGCAGATGTGCAGTGAAGGATTTGGTAGGCCTGTTAGCTCTGCCTCTCCACCAGTCTGCTGTAAACACAATTACTCTGATGGAACTGTTGATGTAATGCATTCTGACAGGAAGAGAAGGCATAGCAGGGCCTTCTGCACGCTTGAATGGCCAACTATTATAAGTCTATTGGATTTAACGAGGAAATTTGCAACAAACGTCATTAATAATTGCACTTTTCCAATGAAGTAGTTCATGAAATTTAGAAGTCTGCAGTGTATATCCAGCAAGCATTGCGCATGTTAGGCCAGCTTAGAATTCCGGCTAAGGATGCTGCAGTTAATCAACAAATTGATGATGTTATTGCATAAGCTTTTGTGGAAACTTATTCTTTGATTTACAATGAAAATCTTGTTTTTTTCTGGGAAAGGTTAATTCCATTTTCATTCTCTGTCAATTGTATACTTCATTTTTGTAATTATTTATTTTACCGTTAGCATTGCATGAATCTCAATTAAATAGTATGAGCATTTAATCCTTCTACTCCTGCTGTGTTAAATTAGCGGTAGTACATTCATTTTTGTCTCATGTTGGATGCAACAGAGCAAGTGTTTTTTTGTGACAGGTGCCACATAGGTCTATAACATTTAGTATGTACAGTACATGGCATTTATTTATTTACTTATTTTATTCACACTTATCACATAGCATATTGGACTAGGCCAGCTCACAGGTTTTCCTGGGCCCGGGACAAGACGACCAGAGCCGGCAAAACCGCATGTTTTTAAACATTTTCTAAAGGTGTATCGATGCCAATCAAACTGAAAAAAAATGTACCGTTTTGTGAGCTACAGGAATTCATGTCACCATTTGTGGATAGGAAATTGCGTGATAATTAGCATTATTGCAATGAGCAATAATGCCAGAAAAAAAAGGCCAGTAATTAAACCTTGCAACTGAACAAATTAACTCTTATTTGCTGATCAGGAAACGAAAATGGGAATGGGTTTGGAGATGTAATGCTCTTTACGGCAAACTAAGAGCAGGGCTTTGATGGTCTTACCTTGCTGTAAATTATATTTGTTGGTCACTTTGTAGTCATTGTCCACTTCACACCTTTTTAAAAATTTGGTCACATAATCTCTTGCACCTCTCGTTTCTTCCTCTTTTTCTCTCCTCCTGTCTTTTTTGTACTCCTAGTTTTTGGCGGCTGGCAATTTTGACAGCTAACAGTCATAATAGGAAGGCTAGAACTTTTGAATTTAAGCAGTGTAATAGGCCAAACCATTTTTGCTTGGAGGGAAAGTAAAAATGTTCTTGACCACAATGACAAGGAAAATTAGGAAAATAAAAAAGTACAAGCATTATTTGTGACATAAATTCAGTAATTTTTAAAAAAATCAATTTTAATGAATTATTCCAGCAGATATGTTAATGGTCAGGGGGCCCAATTCTGCACCCAGCCCCCCCCCCCCCAACCCAGGGCCTGGGAGAACTGACCCGGTTGTCCCCCCCTGCCGGCGGGCCTGTGTTAGAGTGCACTTAATTGTTTTAGCGATTTCTCTCAACCCAGGAGAATAAAACTGTGCTCTGAAAGTCAGTTTGAGATCTTGCGAATAAGTGCATGTCAGAGAAAATAATTCAATCAAATCTCAATGCAGACTGATCTGAAAATCAGATCTGATCTGATTTTCGCTCCTCTGCCTGGGCCGAGACTGAGCCAGCCAAAGTCATGTAGCCATCTTCTCCGAGTGGCAGGAATTGGTGAAAGAGGCCAGTTTTGCCATGTTTTCATTCATCATCTGCTGGGCCTCGCCCATGCACTGCGCTGGTTTCCGTTACTTAATTATTCGGTCTCGGGTTGCATATTTTCATCCGAGGCATTAGTGGTATTGTGTGATCCTCAGTGAACCCAGACACGGGATGTTTCGGATTTCAATAGGGCGGCCCCACAGCTAAAAGAAAACGAGACAAAAGTTGAGCCCTTTTACATCACAGACTGGATGCAGCACCAGGGGCTCAATAATTCATCATGCCCAGCTTTCAGGCCCGCCATTGTCGCTTCTCTCCAGGAGAGAGCTCCTTCTTTCAGCCTCTTGAATTCACACGTGGGCACACTGAAAGTCACTCAGGGGAATGTGACCACCCTATGAATCTCTTTACAAATAAAAATGGAGATGGGGTGGGAAGGTGTTGTTTGGCTGAGGCAAGATTCTCATTGTTGTTGATAAAATATTTGCTTTGGCACATTTATTCTGGAAATGGATGGTTTAATGTCAGTTATCATCCATAACCAAACCTTTGAACTTTATTTAGGATCACAATAGCCCTTTGTGGTCCATGCTTAGCATTCCTAGGTGAGGCAGACAAATAGGACAAGCACTTTCTCACATGCCATTGATGCAGAAACGAAAATATGTCTGTGGGGGACATATGATTCATGCAGGAAGTCTGTGTTTTTACAACCTAATTTTCTTGGACTGTGTAAATGGCTCATTATGTTTACCACCAAACCCTCAATGTGCATCTTCTGTCCACATAAGTCATATTTGTAAATCGAGGAAGTGTGTTTCCTCAAGGTACTCTGCATTCTTTGGACACTACAAATCAAAATGAGTTGAAAAATATCATCAGTCCCTTCAGGAATCATAGCTCACAAAAGAAAAAAGAAAAAAAATAATCAAATCCATTTTTCTTCTCTGTGTTGAGACACACTCTTCCCAGTGTATTGGTGCCCTGACTGATGTTGTCATGGTCGCTCTCTGCCTTGAGGCTGCCTGGCGACAGGAATGATAAAAGATTGTGTAACTCTGTCACCTTTGGCACCGCCCTTTTAATCACCAACACTCAAGTGCGAATCAAGAGATAGCGTGACTTGCCCGTCAATTAATCACATGCTATTCGGAGAGGACACACGCTGACCACGCTCTGTGGAAATGCAGCAGCTGATTCACTGGCCCCTGCTCATTCAGCCCCCCACCACCCAGATGTGCTGGTATGTGCTCTGAATGGGCTCCAGTACCGAGAAAAGTGGGGAACAGAATCAGTTTGGCATGATTATCTTCCATTCTGCTCCCGTTTTGTTCCTTTCAAGCTATAATTCGGACTGTGAATGGAAGTTTTGTCTTTGGCACCCACTTACCCTCCCCCCCCCCCCAAAAAAAATAAATAAATTAATTAATTAATTGAAACTAAATGACGGGAAAAAACCCACTGTGTAACAGAAGTATGAAACTATGAGGCGTTGATTTGAGGGTTGAATTTAAAACATGGAGAAAATGATGACTTGCTGTTGCAGATCATAAGGTCCTGGTGGTTAAAGAGATTTATGTGACAGTTTACCGTCTGTGTTATCTCTCCCTCCCCTTCGTTCTCAATCACTCATTGAGAAAACAAGGTGACTGCTGGGCTTCAGAAATATGATCCATTTTTTCAGAAGTAACCATGCTCTGCTATTTATCGTACTGTGTATTGTATCACTCCATCAAAAGTGAACGTCTACACACTGTTACAGTGTATTGCTGGCATTTTTTTTTTAAATTATCAATAGATTGTGCACTAAATTCTATATCAATGGTTCCCAACTTTGATTATTGGTACCTCCTCCATGTGCTACTTTTTGTTTTTCAATACTGGTATTTCACAGATTATATTTTTGTCCACCCTGTATGCTACTCTAAAATGTACCTTTGATCTCAAAAGTGATGGCAGTAAAGACAAATATAGACTTGAGGCCAGATACACATCATTTAATAAAGAGACAAATGCATAATGGGCGCCAAATGTGATTCAATAAACCTGGTGTGAAAACACACATTTTCAGTAGCAACCAAAATGGTCCAAATCAATTTTATGTCGCGTTTAAGGTGACTGTAACTGTTTGAACTGCAAGGGATACATTGCTTTTCCCAACAGATTGGTGTCAGGTCTTTCAGGTAGTGTGATACTTTCAATTTCCTCTTAAAATGAGAAACAACCGTATGGTCCCCTCTCCCTCTGTGAAGTCTGCAGGGTAGGAGGGTAGCATTAGCCTTCATGTTTGTATTGCTATGGGCCCACATTGCCGGAGTGATGCGATAGATTTGAGACCCTCAGACCTATGAAAATAACAGAGGCTCCCTGTGGCTAGTTACAGTTATATCATTGATGTCATAACTAAAAATAATACAGTGCAGCCCCTTCCTCATTTCATCTGTTTCAAACAAAATTCCATACAGGACAAAGACAATTTACCCTTTGGTTACTCAATCAGCTAATTTACCAAATTAAATGGATAGTTGGGTGAAATTAGAATAGAAACACCCAGGCTTGATCATTATCAAACCTGTTGAATCCTAAAATCACATATATGGAACCTTTCTAGAGTGAAGAAGGCTCACAGTGTGTTGTGATCAAAATAAAATCAGCAAGAGATGCAAAGGGAAGTAACTGAAGTATTTCCGTGCGGAAAGGATTACAAAGCCACTTTTAAAGCTGCTGGACTCCGGAAAACCACAGAGAGCCAGTATCTCCAAATAGAGAAGGCTTACAACAGTGCTTAATCTTCCCAAAAGTTTCTGGAACCAAAATTTTTCCTTTAGAATATCAACAACGCATTGGTCACAAAGAAGAAAGTCACAAATAAGCCACGAAAACCATTTAAGGAACTGCAGGCCTCGCTCACCTCAGTTTAAAAAAGAGACTGGGAAATTATGCTACCCATAGATTTTTGCCCAGGCTGATAAGGTGGGTATGGTTTTCAGCAAAAATTAAGGTTGCAGATCAGTCTGCATTAAGACTTGATTGCAATGTGGTGATCCATGTAATAGCCTTTTTCCTTCAATGAATGACATGATCATTTAAAAACTGTATTACATTTTTTAAAATGAAGAATTGTATCAATTGAGTGTGACAAATGTGCAAATTTCAAGAATGTCAGGAAAGAATGGTTTTTCATTGCTTTGTAAATGAGCAAAAACTAAAACATCTAAATTTGCATTTGGTGTGTAAATCTTTCTTAATTTGATTTTAAAAATTTTAAATCTTAAAATGTTTCAATTTGTTTGAAATGCCGATGTCTGAGTACCTCACTCAGCATACTGTGGTGAGGGTTTGCAGATAGGGAACAAAATGAAAGCGTGGACACATTTCAACACGTTTCCTGTGTTACTACACATAGAAGGTCAGTTTTGCTGTTTGCTCTATGCAATCCATCCTGCTTTACACAAAGGGCAGGAAGTGATCAAAACAGTGGACACCAGCAGCTGAGTCACAGTGAGGGAAGATGAGGTCCAGGCCTGTCACTCACTGGCAGGGGGTTGAGCTTGTTTCTCATGGGCGGGGTCTGAGCCTGTCAGTCATGAAAGAGGGTTGAGCTTGTCAGTCATGGGTGGGTCCAGGCTTTGCCTCTCAAGCATTAGGACTGTGACTTGACCTGTGCCTCTGCAGGCGCTGGGCTGATTGGCCTGGCAGCTCTACTGACTCAGTGGTGGGGGTGGGGCGGGGGATCCACTTTCAGGCCACTAAAGAGATCTGACACAGCCGTGGGAGGACACCACTCTCCTAAATGTGCTGTAGAGATGACCCCTGTGGTCAAAGGAGACGCGACAAAATCACTTATCCCTCCATGAGCACGTCAGTGGCCTCACCCTCCACCCTCCACTTTCTCAGCCATCTTTTAACTCCTCCCAAAGAGTGACCGAGAGACAATGTTTGTATGTTTGCTTCTCAGAGAAAGATAGTTAGAGAGAAGACACACAATGAACATGCAGTGTGTAATTAAGCCAATTTGTTATGTTTTGCAAAGTCAATCTACTTCATTTCAATGTACAGTACTTGCAGCAGTAGAGTAAGCATATTTTTGCATTTGCTCTTTTTCAGATTCACCTAATGCCACTTTATTGTTCTGTAATTTGATTTTATTTTGAGGCTCCTCAGAAGTCCATGATTGGATTACGCCTCTGTATTCGTGCAAATTAATTTTGCATGGAGTGTCTGGCCCCCTAATGATGTGCAGTGTAACCCCCTCAGTGAGAGTGGACAGGGTTTAGGGGGGCCGCCCTGTGGTCAGCCTCTCTGAGTGGAGAACGGATGATGGGAATGAGTCAGGCTGGGCTCAGTCCTCAAGGGAAAACACCTAGGCAACATCTGCTGATCACGTCAGCTGCCTAAGAGGAGAGCAGGGCTGGGAGGAGGGTCGCGTGTGTATGTGTGTGCATGTTTCTGTGTGCTCCTGTGTGCATGAACTGTATATGTACATCTGTACCGCAGCATGTGTGTCTGAGGGCGAACATATGTCTGAGGCCTACTGCAGTCTCTTAATCAGAATGAAATTGAACTTGATTCCTTGTCTTGGTGACTCGACCCACAATCTGGAGTTTGAAATTCTCCGCAGTAACCGCAGCCTTCAATGGCCAGTTCAAACAAAGCAATCAGATATTGTAAACTGTATTCAAAATCAAATAATTCACCAGAATGGGAATTAAATAATCTTGAGATACTCTGCTGTTTCGTGTACTGTTGGACCACTCAGTATTACATGAATGATCCTCAGCGTCGGTCCTGGGAGCCCACTGTGTATCCTGGTTTTTGTTCTAACCACAATTGCAATTGCTGGATTTTAACAAGCAGTTCATTTGAATTACTAAGGTGTGTTTCCTGTTTAGAGCTGTTATTCACAGTCTTTAGCCACGTTGACAAAAATATCAATGCATGCCATGAGGAATTACAATTCCATATCCACGCTAAGATTTATTGAAAACAGGTGCATAAAAAGGGTGAAAAAATTACCCAATCAAACTAAAACGAATCAGTAGGTTCCTAAGTAGGTGTCATGTAATTAATTTCAAGCAAAGTATTTTGAAAGGACTTATCACACCTCTTGAGTCTAATGCACAAACCAATGAAGTAACAAAAAGCAGATTTTGAGAAAAAAAAAAACAAAACAGAAAACGGTATCCCTCGGGGGTTAAGCTCTTGTCCGACAATGAAACTGACTTGGCAGCTATTTATTCATTATATAATAAGAAATATTAAGGGAGGACATTTTTTCTTTTTTTGTCAGTATCCATGGCAATATGACTTGTGAAGTTTTTCTACCCAAAAATGTAAAATATCAATTATCAAAATGATGGGCAAAAACCTAGGAATTATGTAGTTGCAGTGGCATTTGACAGTTTTTCAGTGCTAATTCCACCACCTGCTTCCCTCTTGAAGCTATTTTTCAATTTTTATTTGCACATGAATTTCATGAAATATGAATTCTGACCATAAATGTCCCGCAAATCCAATGCTCTGCATGGAACTGCCCTGACAGATCATGTACTATGTATGCTACTGTATAATTGGTTAATTCAACTTACTATGTTCCGCCATAACAAAAACTTGAAAATTTAAGGCGGAAAAACCCAGAAAGATCAACTTTTTTTTTTGCTTCACAAATGATTAAATACCAATGACTTGCTAGGTTTTACCACAGCAAAACATAAGGAATCAGGATTATTTTTACGTATCTTACTATACGTGATGAGGCAAAGCTTTGTTAGCACAAAAATAATTTTGTACTTTGTTAACTCAGTTTCGATCAAAATTTGAATTAGGTTTTTCCATAACACTCAAGACTTGTGTTCCGCAACCTAATTAAGCGATTACTAATTTTTCTCATTGTCTAATTTGATTTGTATAACAATATTACCAGATATTACTTGCAGTACAAAAAAAGCACAACATGTTTGTGGGTATTTTATTCTTTATGGCATGCATGGGTGTTTCTCTCAAAATGTGGCTTACAATTTTAAAGCTCTGCTCTAAACAAGAAATGCACCTAATTAAGACAAATTTAGACCTTTTTAAAATCCTATGACTGTAACTATGGCTGGAACAAAAATCAGCATACACAGTCATCCCAAAGGCCAATGTTTGGGACTACCGTTTTAAACCTCCAAATAGGCAATGTACTCAGCTAATGTACATATTTTCTAAGATCTTTTACTGATGGAGCTATAAATGAGGTAATGGCTGGAGTAGATTCTTAAACATTTAAAATGTAGCTCAAATAGTATAATTAATGCATCAGCTTCTTTTCATTTCCAAGACAGTTCGATTCTGTTGGCTCAGCAGTGTTAAATTAAGCAAACAGTGATTCTGTTTAGTGTAATTACCAGAAGCAGTGGTATGCGGATCTAAGGCTTCTTCATACTGCTGTACCCTCACACAATTTTCTCAGATCCTCATTAACATAGGTTTTTTTCTTTTAAATTTTTTATTGTGGAACAGTATACATTCTTCATTTACATCAAATTCTTCATCATCACACCTTTGACCAAACATTACTTACAAAATAAATTGTTTTCATGCCATGTAAACAGAATGGCATTACATGAAAATGGATAGCTGCTTATTTTTAAAACAGGAGTGATATTGAAAATGGATGCGTGACAATATGTTTACCATTACACAGACAAAATGACAAAGGTCTTTTGCTATTTGTCATTGCTTTTATCTCTCCTGTCAATGAAATGAAAACACTGATGCTTAGTTTCTCTCTGAAGGACCTCATGGCTTAAACAAGTGTCTAGTGGTGTTAGACGAGGTACACAAGAGAGGTTGAGAGACGGAGAGTAAGAGGGAGGGGGAAAAAGAAACAGTGAGCAGGGAAAAGAGAGACACAGTGGTGAAACAAGATAAAATGAGTGGGAAAAAGACAAAGACATAGTGAGTGAGAGAGGGAAAGAGACTGATTGAGAGTGAGGAGGACTGAACAAGAAGAGAGAGAAAAAAAGTGTGAGCTCTCCATCGTTTTTACAGCGGAGCTATTCAGATAGGAATTGCGGCGTAGAGCGTTGAATCTGTCGTCGTGGCAATTATGCGCTGTGGTTAGCCGCGCTCCTGAGCGGGGGATGGGTTGAAAGTCGGGGGGGGGGGGGTGGAGGGGGGGCTAGAAGGAGAAGGGAGGGGTGGGGCGTTGATACGGGTAGACAACAGCGGGCCATCCTTCAACGTCACACCACCAGTGATTCATACCGTTAAAAATGGCTGGCCTGTGAGCAATAGAACCACGGCCCAGAAAGGCCACAGTCAAGGGGGGAAGGAGGGAGGGGCTTTGAAGTAGAACGAGAGGTAAAAACTCAAGGCTGCAGGGTTCCACTCTCCTCCACCTGCTCCATACACACGCTCAGATAGTGTCACACAACACGGCCCCGTCTATTCTCAAGGCGGCATTTTGGAATAGATGTGATTTAGTATGCCTGGGGAAAGAGCATTTAAAAAGCAGGGACATGCACCCTGTTAAAGACTTTAACCTCTTCATCTCGACAGGCTCATTATCGGGTGGCAGTGTTGTTTTCTGAGTCGCGCTCGGAGCAGGACTCCTAGATCCGGCTGTGGCACACTGGTGTTTATTTTTAGCAGTGGTACGTGTTTGAGGCTTGATGAAAGCAATGTGTGAATTCCAGTAATGAGACTGATCTACAATGCAGCCCGAATCCTCTCGTCGATGATCAAGGCGCCCAAGTGAGACTAATCTAAACAATTATTAGATAATCAGATGTCAGTGGCTGGTTAATTAGGAGACACTCCTTTAATGAGGTCTGGGCATTGCCATTACACATTTTGACAGGTCCTTGGCTCCCCAGCTTGGGGTCCACACTGTAAACGGAGGTGTGGGGTTACTATGCCGTATCAGCATATTAAAGGTCAATCTTGTGCACTCAACCTTCAAAGTGTCCGAACTCTTTGCACATATGAGTGCCTGCGCATAATTAAAATAATTTCATGCAAATACTGTCACGTTTCAGGGCTGAAATTCTCCATTTAAACTTTGCTTTCAAAACACGGCAGCAGTTGTGGCAGTCCAAAAAGCAGCACCCTCATGAGCAGTTCGTAGCATGATCAGGATAAAGCCTGAAGGACAGATCAAGAGAGCTGGCCCTCTCTGAAGCATAGGTAATTGGTCCTATTTATACGGGCCCTCAATTGACAAATGCAAATCAGCAGTGTAGGTAATAGAATACATTTGAATCCTCCAGCCAGGACTTTAATCTGCCCATCTTCAATACATCAATTTTATTTATTTATTTATTCTCACCTCACCCCCTCCCCACAAAAGCTTTTGAGATCACTTTGCTATGCAGATCATGTGCTGTCATTACATCTTCGGTCAGTGAGAATTTTAACCTATAGGCTTTTTGATTTATTGCCATACATAATAATAAAAAATGCAGTTCCATGAATTTTAACCTTTCAATTGTTAATGATCCTTCGGCATTTTTTTTCCCACTTGATAATGAGGATAACTGACTTGTGGTTCACTTGCTTTTAGACTGTATCAAGTATCTGTGGAAGTATCAATTTTAGGGATGATTTAAGAGGTATTCCTGATGATAGGACCTAGATGGATCCGGTAGAGTCTGAGATGGAATGACTGATGCCATTAAAAAGGCAAGCTTAAGTTTCTTAGTTTAGTAATGATGAAAACTTACTCAGTATGAAGTTAATTTTCTTTTTCTCGTTGGACTTCCCTCGTAAATGATTATAGTGTAATTTTGGGTCTTTATTTTGCAACTACAAAAGAAAAGAGCAATCAAAAAATATATTTGAGAGCATAAAATAGTTTTGAGATAAAATATCAGTCAATTGCAAAAATTTGTTTTGCTCTGAAAAATAACATTTTTTTCATTAAATCTATGTGGTCACTTTTTGTTTGCAGACATAGCTTTTGCTTGCAAGTCAAAAATTATTGCAGATCAAGTTAACATGCAAATTTGTGGGAGGAGGCATAAGGAATGCAGCTCTATTGGCCAGTGCACTTTTGTGTGACAATGACAGTGTTAACACCCTCTGACCGTTCCTTTATTGGAGTTGAGCATGATGGCAAAGGATGTAACAGAATGCAGCGGAAGTTCTATACAGTCAATGAGTGGTAGACATCTTATGCTCAAGAGATCTCATTCATAGCAGTGTAGTTTCATTTCTTAATAGTGGTCTTTATTTTTATTAAAGGAGGCATACTTTGCTTTTTTGGTTTTCCCCTTTCCTTTAACACATAAAATTTTTTTTGTGCATGTAAAACTTAACATCTTAAAAATCATTACGCATCATAAATACAGTATGTTTGCTAGTAGCAACATCGTTATACGGCATATCCACTTTAAAGGTGCACTATGCAAGTTTGTTGACATCACTTCTGTTGACATTTGAATTCAAACAAAAACAGAGGTAGCTCGCCCCACCCTCCCATAGTTCCCTCCCTCCCATGCTTCCGTAACTGTCAACTCTTGTCGGTGATTGTTACGGAACGGTTTGTTATGTTATGGGGCACAGCCTGTGCCCCTTGTGTTCATTTGCAGTTTTGACGCCCAGCGATCTCCAGAGCCCGGTTTTTTTACAGTGAATTCAGGGGCAGGCAGGTAGCGGATCGTGGGGAGATGTGCAAATTGAGACAAAAAAATATAAAAAATAAACAAATACATAGTCTTTAAAACTGAAAAAAACACATGATGGCCGTTTTTACCTCAACCGATCACAATTCAAGCACCAAGCAAGTAAATAAGCATGTTGCAAAACAATGGATAAAATAATATCAGCGCTCGATCGGTAGCGTTTCTTCTGAATTTGTGCTATGCATACAAATGATACATCAAATGAAAGAGGAAAGTCCACAGAATCTAGCAATATATGCCATGTCATTTTAAACCGACACCACAATGAAAGAACAGCAGGCATACACTTTACATTCTACAGCGATGAGCAAAAATCTTTCTTACCTTTGATATTTTGTAATAAAAAACTGTGTTTGAGAGTAAATCTGCACTTGCTATTCTTAGCCCAATGTGTCCATGTTATATCAAAACTAGATCTTCCAGTCTCCATGCATGTTTTTTTCCAGAGCATTGCTTCAAAGGATGTCAGGTCCTGAGCATTCCGCTTGCATGTAATGTATTTTCCTCTCTGTGATTGGCTTGTGATGCTGTTA
Organism: Gymnothorax javanicus; assembly: GCA_029692085.1. Classification (NCBI taxonomy): domain Eukaryota; kingdom Metazoa; phylum Chordata; class Actinopteri; order Anguilliformes; family Muraenidae; genus Gymnothorax; species Gymnothorax javanicus. The sequence goes on from CM056196.1 coordinate 74,908,043, forward strand.
GTAAGAGTTTGTGGGTGGCCATTTGATTCTACGGGCTCTGACGTTTCCAACGAGCCCTAAATCACCTTAATCGCAAAAACCTAGCTTGAGACAGAGCCTTGCATTCCCGGTGCGTCAAACTCATCGAGTCCATGCACCATTCACATATGCTCATAGACCTCAACAATATAAATGCTTAGCTGGTTTGTTTGTAGAATTTTCTGTATAATTATCCGCTAAATATTCAACAGTCATTTTCAAAGTCGTTTTCTGACTGAGATTCCTTGCACCATATGCACAAGCACTGAGAGAGTGCAACTATACAGGCGCTATACTGGGGTCCACTTCATATTAGCAATGACAGGCAGGTCAGTTGTCAGATGAGCTAGTGTAGTGGCTGAGGAGGAGTGCCAGAACGTGAACGACCTGGGTTAAGCCCCGGTTACAGATGCAGCTGAATGGAGCCATGGAAGCATAGTTTTATATAAATACTTGCTGGGGTGTTTGTTCTTTTTACTTTTTACCATTTTTACTTTGTCTTTGTATTTATATTTTTGCTTATTTGCTTGTTTTATTGAAAATAAATCTGCTCCAGTGGAGTCAAACTTCATTTCCTTTGAATGTATTTTTCCTTTGAATGGGAAAATGTATACAGGACAGGCTGAGATATAAAAAAGAAATAATAAAAAATAAATTTTTAAAAAAAAAAAAAAAAATTAAAAATGGTCAAATTTAGATGATATGTATGCCAGTAATGACATATAAGTGAAATTAAATGGGTTTTACAGTTTGGAACTTGTTTGTCACACAGTGCTCAAAATGCCAATATCTAGACACCACCTAGACATTTCGGAACTGAAACCTCTCTAATTTTGCGAATTTCACTTGATTAGAATTAACTTTTCCACAGAGAATGGTAAGATTCTGTGCTGCAATTTTTTAGAGGTTTTAGACTGCAACTAAAATATTTCAAAGTGGATAAAAGTACCATTTTGTTAGGCGGAAATGAGATCTCTCATTTATGCTGTGGTCCATCTTTATTTACGCTGACTCAGTGACATATACACTGATTTTTTACATCATGACAAAAATTCCCCAGGTGTTACCTTTATTATGATACCAAGATTATTCAAATGGACCAAGGAATTGCAGAGATATACTCATTTCATTTTGGGCATGTCATTTTCAAGCCAGAAGCTCAGGGCTAAGCAAGGTTACAAACACAGGTCTCGATCTGCCTGAAATTCCTCGTTTGTAATCCTGCCTTTTTTCCTCTGTAACATGTCTATCTCAAAATGTAACACTTTTGTATAATTCCCAAAAACCAGCCAGGTTGGCACACCTTCGAAAAAAGTTAAATTTGGCATAGGCCGGGAAGAGTTTGGTTGTGCGTATTGCCACATCGAGAATATGCCGTTTTCCTAATTGTGAAGGCAAATTCAGTCTGTATGAACTTCTAAAGGAAAACAAAGCAAATAAAAAAAATTTGCTTAATAATAATTAAAAATTATTATTTACTGTGATTTTCAGCAGTGCTACCCCAACCTTTTTTGGTGTTCTCTTAATTTCATGGGAAAATGCTTCCTGAACGGCTGGTGGCCAAACACAACAGAGGGGGCCTTAAGGAAGGGAGATTTAAAGAAACAGAAGCCGAAGCAGCCCATTTCAGGTTTTGTGATTCTGAAGAGCAGCACGGACAGCCGTAACCAGGTGCTTTTTGATGATAAAACATCTTAATGTTTATACATAGACCACAAAAAGGAAAATATTTAACTGGGAAATGGGCATAATATGACCCATTCAAAGGTCCACTTCGCGTTGAGAAGCACTATGCTCTTGATCTGTGTACTGACACCCAGTGGTTAAAGTGGGATGTGACAGGTGGGGGAACCCTAAAATTCAGTGTCACAGCGCAGTGGGGGAAAATGACTCAAATGATTGCAAATAACTGTATTCGCTTTATTTTTGGCCCATTGGGACTATGATATTGAATTTTCGTATTCACATAATCAGGAAGTGGGCATGAAAAGAGAAAAGCAGTGATGGATTTGGCTAAAAACTTGCAGAATAATGGGAAGTATGACAGTGAAGCTATTCTACTGTTACAGATTTTTTCATTCCTAAAACAGTAAATCAAAACTATTACATAATTACTAAAATGAACAAGTAACAGAAATCTATGAATCTTTTTGTGATTTCAAGACACTGTCCTTACACTGCACACATAAACCATATTCTACTTCCAAAATTTTCTGATTTCCGATGCAAAATTATGGCTAGATGTATCAAGATGGATCTCTAATAATTTTATGCTCTAATGCAGTTAGCGTCTATGCTTTTGGGAAACGCATTCCCAGATAGTACAGGACGCTGCGATGCTGCCAGCATAATACAGCTTGCTTGCCAGCTACATAAAAAACGTGTTGCTCAGCGCAATGATTTTCAAGTAGCTCTGCTGTTAACTAGCTGGCGACTGTAGATGTCAAAGAAAGATATGCACAAGTAACGTTATTGCTGAGCCAGAAACACAAACCAACATTGCTCGCATAACTATCGGTGCAATTGAGCCTTGGTCAACCATTGACTGAATCGCTAATAATTTTATTAATGCACTAGCTAGCTGGTAAGCAGCCTGGTTAGCGTTTTGCACATAGCCTAAAGCAGCTAACGTTAACCCTTTTTAAATTTAAATTCTTTTAGTTGACCGGTTTGAGTTGTTGAATATTACAAAACTTCACCATTCACTTCAACTTAAGTTAATCCACTTACTTTGGCTATAAACGCCGTTTCAAACATTGACAATACCTCGCAGGCTGGTACGCGACCGACGCACTCATTCAAATGAAATACAGCATACGATACAGCTGCGTTTTAGTGAAGGCGGGGCTTGCAGAGACTGATGTTGCGCTCTGATTTGTAGAGCATCTTCGTGCTTTTGAGAGAGTGGCAGGCAGGCTGTAATTGAAAGCAGCGTGCGAAAATGATCTGTAGTCCGCGGCGCTAGCCTACTGTTAAGGCGCTTTCACACTGGACGCGAAACAAATTTTTCGCACGACAGCTTACATTCAAAGTGAACACGAAGACACGAATATACGCGTTTCGCGTGTATTCGCGTCTTTGCGTTGACTTTGAATGTAATCTGTCCTGCGAAAAATTCGTTTCGCGTCCGTGTGAAAGCAGCTTTAGTCAAATAAATATTTCAATTCAAACTAAGGTGGCGGAACGCAGTTCCGGACCGACCCCTGCTGACACCAACCGACACAGCTGAAAAACGGCATGACTGCACCTCACCACTGCTCCCGCAAGCCCTGGAGGGCAAATTGCATGATAAAAAGTTGAAATGATTCAACCACTGTTGTTATCTCATATGCAAGTGATATCAGAACCAGATTTTAGTTTGCGTTGCCCTATTGTTGTTTGTGCCGCAGCTTTTTTGAGAACAAGAAGCATGGATGCTGTTGTCATTAAAGAAACCTTTTCCAACAACTACTACATTTTTTTAGATAACATTGGTAAGCATTTATTATCTAACATTACGATTCACAACAGACTCATGTCCAAAATTTTGTCTCACAGCTTTGTGATGTATAATCTTTATGTCCCATAAAATCAGAAGAAATGGCTAAATAATGAGCAATAAAGTTGAGACTAGCATGCCATTAAATGTTTTAATTGAAATTTGTGAAACAGTAACAGTCCTATAAAGCCATATTCAGATGGGATTTTCAGGATTACCACAGTACCTCAGTAAAGCATTTCCAAGTCAAGTTGCTGAGTGACACAGTGTTTTACAAAGATTCGCAGAGGTTTAGTATTATCTGGAGTTACTGTAACATATCATTTAACAGCAGGAATTTAGACTGGGAATGTGTGGTTTGTACAACTTAGTGAGATGGCTAATTTGGACAGGAATTAAATAGCAGAGATACTCTGGTAAATTTTATGTTACCCCTCAGTAAAAGTAATCCCATTTGAATTGGGTAATGGTCATCAAAATGAATCAACATGTTACTCACATCCAGCAGAAAGCAAGCAACTTTCAAGCCGTCCATTTTGCATAAAACATGCTTTTTGGGCATAACGGCCTCAGACTGCACTACAAAATGGTAATTTTTCATTTACAGTATTTTGTTGATCCAAACCTAAAATAGGCAAACCTAGATTGGAACCAGTGTTAATTATAGGTACAGGAATCCAGACAGGATCCCCAGAAGCAGCAGCTCCAGGCAATGATCGCGCAGCTGAGAATTCTTAGAATTCTATGGTTCTTTAAAGAATGAGAAAACCTATGGTAAACTTACATTGTCGAATAAAGTACATAATGTTTGCCGTCCAAAATGAAGTCATTATTTTTTACACCGTGTTATCCACGTTCAAACATCGCAATATCCTAGAATCTTCAGAATCTGCCATCGCTGTCAAAGAAAATAATACATTAATCAGCAATCACTGTCTTTAAAATTTTCTAGGTGAGTGGCTAAAAGCTCGCCTGGGAATTCAAGGCAAGCTTTTTTGCGGCCCTCGCGGCTCGTTCCAAGGCTGGGGCAACCGGATGAATGAAAAGATTGGATGTCCACTGCATTTTTCGCCAGGAACTTCTTTGCTATGATGGGCATGTTACTCCAAAATAGATTCATTTTGAGGTACAGGGCCCATGCTGATGCATAACAAGATGAAACTTTTGTTTACCTCTTACACTAAACATGCTGAGATTTTGAGAAGCATCCTGAACCTATTCTCCAATATAAGCTAAAACCTCTTAATGCAATTGCATGGGCCAAATAGAAGTCTATCCTGAGAATAAATAAACAAAGTGCAGAATAAACAGAAAAATGGCCTTTTTTAAAATCAAAACGTTTTTATCTAAAATTAAAGAAGGAATTAAATGAAAACAAAATGGTCAGCATTATGAAATTGTCAGTTACATTACAGGGGCATACCTCAATAGCTGCTTAACCTAACATGACTAAAAAGAATCACTGAATCACTATCAGAAATGGTAGTTGCTAGTTGGCTACATTCACAAACCATGCACATGGACTCCACAGTGTAACCTGACCAAATTTGGAAACCAAAACAAATGTCACTGTCTAAACCTCATCCACAGTACCCACTGCCGCTTCAGTCAAGTAATGCCTGTGATCCACTTACACTTTTAAGGCTTCCGCACGCAAGCAATCGTGGCCAGTTGGAAGCTTTTGGAAGCGCCGGGAACCATCCAAAACTCGCGCAAACAATCGTAGACAGTCAGAGTGATTGGGGAAAAAATTTTATCCCATGATCCACCAACGCAAGCATTTCCGATTGATTTTTGCCAACGTCAACAATAAAGATGGCGGTTGTTTTTGTAAACGGTTTCTAATTGGCTAATTGCAGAGGAAATATTCGCCACCTAGTTTGCACTTGACGAACCGATACTCCCGCGTCCTTCCGACAACTCATACCTTCCGACAAATTCAAACTGGTTTGATTTTGTCGGAAGAGGGATCTGCGTGATCTGATCCAGTCCGAACCTGTCTTATTCAAGCGGAAGGGTCGGTAGGTCGGAAGTCATGATCCACCTATGTCTTGCGCGTAACAGAAATTTCCACTCGTAATCGCTCGTAACTGGTTGGAAGGGGAGAATCGGGACAATCGGAGACCTTAAAAGCGTGAGTGGTTCACGGGCTTAATGCTGCGTTCCATTTGTACTGGGAAGTCGGGATTTCTGAGCTCCCAGTCGGAAATTTCAATTCGAACGCCCCCTGAAGTCAGTTTTTCAACTCGGAAAGTCAGAGATTCTTCACCTAGCCCGAGTTCCTACTTCCGAGTTGAAGATGGCTGCACCATACATCAACAGTAAGCGAAACCTGTGATAATAAACTGTATATTTGCAATTCACTGTCATTTGTGTTTCATTAAATCAGTCGTACACGCAGTCCTGAAAATAGTTTACCGGCGGACTTGTTGCTCTGGTGTTTGCACGCAAAAAATACAGAGTAATGCGTTGATATCAATTAGTATAGCTAACGATAGCTATTAAAGGCTATCCTTGTCAGAGGACACACCACTGACCCCAAGTCAGTTTTCCGACTTACTTAATGGAACACAGTCAGCTTGGGTATGACGTTGTTCCCAACCCCAACTTCCGATTTCCGAGCCAAATCGAACACAGCATAACACTACGCGTGTCCACAGCAATTTCAAGGAATGAGAATCGTTCATTTATGCACATATCTGCTACAAAAGCACTGTTGGCGTTACCGTTCTGTATCATACGGAATGTCTATTGGCAGAGTGTTACAATGGAGATGGAACCAGTCTAGTTTCCGAGGCGCGTTTTTTTTTAGCTTTGTTTTTGTGAGGTGCGCGCTTTTTTCCTCGCCTCAATTTTTATAGGCGCGCTATGGTGCACGCGCGGGAAAGCGCGCCTTAAAAGACAGTGACTGAATCAAGAAACAGAAAATATTCGGCCCAGACCGAATGTCTTTCAAGTGTATGAAGTCACTAAAGGTATAGTTCAAACACTTGTTATAGGTCATCATATCATTGGTCATGCCCCATAGTTATCGTTCCCATAATTTTTATCCAATTTGGTGCCCCTGGTATTTTTTTATTTTAATTCAAACATTGCGGGCCGCGCCCAAAGCTGAAAATGAAATTCACAACCATGAGTATAAGATTCTATTTATCGCATAACAGATATGCATAATTTCATAGAAAACAAACTTATTTTCTGTTAGCGCCGTGGTAATTCGCATTAAGATAGCACTGAGCTAACGCCATTACTCTTATATTCCGTAAGTCACTGAGTCAAAGACACTCACGGTGGAACTAGCTATGGTTTTAATTTCACAGTCAACTGAGGAGCAAGCTAGCTAATAAACCAATGTTACATAATGGGGACTGGCTGGCTAGCTCAGTAAGGATAACTTAGTTGTGAGAGTGGTACTTATCTTGCTCGCTACAGCACTGAGCTGTACAGAATTAACCAAGATTACACTCGGTGTTCAGTTTGGTGAAGTATTAAGAGCGGAACGTAAAGCAGAGCAATTTCCCCCCACAATCTCAGACAATGAAATTTTCGAAAAAGTGATGTTACCCTAGAATATCAAAAATATGTCATGAGCTGGGCTATGGGAAAAGTACCAAAGTTGTGTAATAAAATATCATTCTTCATGTGTCTTATAAATCTAAATGCATCGTTCCCATTCTTTAATTTAAAATTGTAGTCTACTCTTTCTTCAGTCAAGACAGGCCGTGTTACAACCAATAATGTAAAAACAACGCATAGTCAAATTGTTTGACATTATGCATGTTCCAAAGCAACTTATCCTCTGTGAGAAAAAAAAAATCACAATGGATGTTCAGTTTTTCCCACCCTTTCTTTAACTCTTCCTCAGCACTAATCTTAGAATAGTCAGGGTCTACTGGCAGTCCTTGATCTGAAACTGACCGGCACAGTGTCACTAAAGCATCCTTCTTGTGACCAGAAACGGTCACTCCACGGTCCTGTAGATATTTCTTTAACTTTGGAACAGTCCAAGTGTTGAAGGTTGCCGTACTTAGACTAAATAAACGGCCAGAAAACGGGATGCTCCCATTCATTCCCTCTAAAATCTAGATGGCGGACGCACTGGCTTGGCAGACCTAGAGTCCCTTTATACTGAGAGTAGCGACATAGGGGGTACCAAAAAAAGTTGGTCACGTGACACATGGATCCATTTTGTATCCATCAGGTTGATCCATTTATACTACTTCCTAAGGAATTCTACTACGTCCCTGCATTAGTGTTTTGAAAATGGAAAAAATGACTGGTTGTAGTGCCTTCGGGTGTACCAATAGATCTGAGAAGGGGTTTAAGATGTTTAGATTTCCTTCTGATCTAAAAAGACGGCAGATTTGGAAAATGAAGGTTAGCAGAGCTGGCTTGAAACCCACTTCATCTTCGTTTTTTCATCGGGTAAGTTGCCTTGACAATGGAACAAATTCGTATCTGTAAGTTACCCAAAATTTACTCAACTGCTCTCATAACTTTCTCATTCTGTTTATCACATAACTGAATTTCATGGAAAGCAAATTTAATTTCCCTTAGCGCCCAATGTATGTTAGCACTGTGCTAGCTACATCGCTCTGCTTACTCAGTCTCTGAGTCAGACATTCGTGGCTGAACGAGCAACGCTTTGTCAATTCAGTCAACTGAGTATGTTAGCTCACTGGGCAACAAACTAATGTTAAATATTGGTTTTGAAAAAGTATTGCGTGCACGCTGCCTAGCTCAGTAACGTCAACTTAGTTATGTCAGTGGCGCTTAACTAGCCTCCTGCAGAGCTGAGCCAGACCGATTCAACCAATGTTACACTCGGTATTCAGTCTGGCTTAGTCAAAACAGCGAGACGAAACGCTAAGCGATTTCTTTCCCCCCACACTCTCAGCCGATTAAATTTTCGCAAAAGTGATATATAGGGTAATATCAAAAATCTGTCATGTGCTGGGCTATGGGAAAAGTACTTCAGTTATGCGATGAACCTTAAATTTCTTGAGAGCCATGTTCACTCAGCAAGATTACGACTGTGCTGCCTTGGTGGAGGTTTGCACTCTAGGAGTGCCTCTAGTTTAATTCTGCGCTCGTTTAGCTTGTGAAGCAGCTCAGATTTGGGTAGATTAGTTTGCAAGGCTCATTTAGCAATAAGACACCAGAATCTGCTCTATATTCTGAATGTAGTCACGGTTAAAGGACGTTGTTAGGCACGATGTGTAGCTGAGTGACAATCGTAAGGATGGCGAAAATTAATGCACTTTTTTCATGCGCATCATTCGCACGAAAAAAGGCATCTGGTGTGTAAAAACCCTTATTGTTGTTAATATTATTTTGTACGTAGATCTGTGCTTGTCTTGGGGGGGGGACTGACGGCTCACTGTGCCGTATGCACGCGCACTGGAAGATGGAAACAAGATGGCGTTCAAATACAGTTGTCGCTACTCTCAGTATAAATGGACTCTAGGCAGACCTAGCAACAAGCCTGGCTAGTAACCACAACTAGAGGGTGCTACGGTTCTGTGCTCGCAAAAGGTCTATTGAAGACACATCTTCTCTTCCCCATGCGATCTAACAGCACCAAAAATAGTGGGCTAAATTCAGTACAGAAAATAATTATAATTAGGTCTATGCACTGGCACTCAGCGACGGTAATTTTTTTCCAGCGAGAGCGGCATTTCAGAACTCGGTGCCAAGTACGTACACCTGTTTTAGCAGCACGGTCACCGCAACTTGCTGTAAAAATCTGTCCGTCTGGAAAACGTAAACGGACAGCACCACCTACTTGTCACCAAAATGAGTAAAATTCTCACTTTTACCATTACGACCAAACCTATAGTCTGTATCGGCATAATGTCATCTGTGGACAACTTGACATGGGGTGGGGAAAATGTTCAGAGATAGTGACCACATATAGTCACAGTTATCAAATAAATTATAGCCAGTACTAGATATTACGTCAAAGGGTAAAGATGATATAACGGGTGTAATTAAATATATAAATCAATGTAAAGTATATTCTGCAAAATGTTCCCAAAAGCACAATAAAACTTAATCAATAAGACACCTTTACTGCACTGTTCAGTTGTGAAAAGTTTAAACTCAATCCAAGTCAACTGTCAAATCCTATTTGGGTAAGAGGAGCTGATAACCCCATAATCAAGAATACAATAATAATAAGGAAGACGCTATTTGCCCCACAGCGAGGTGAATTGGGGAAAAGAGATCGGCTATCTGCAACGCAGCGGTGGCGGACAAGAGAAGCAGTTGTGCTATTCTCTCCGCGGCGTATCTGCTGAGCCGTTGTGCTCAGCACATACGCAAGACTTCTATTTTTGCCGGATGCCTCAGCAGAAACGCAGCAGTTCAACACAGCAGATCAATCGGTACACAGCCATAACATACGATTCATTTTCAAAACTTGTGTTGGCGCCAGTTGGTATCGTGGGCTAGGACAGCAACCAAAGTAAGAAAATATATGTGGGCTAAACTTTATCGACAGAACACTTTCCAAACAAATGACAAACCCAACGCGAACAGGAAATTAAGAACATTTATTAATAAATAGGTTATTTATGCATGGTAAAAGCACACAATTTCGAAAAGTAAACAAATCGAAGCAAGTCAACCGTTCCTCAGCCCTTTTGGTAAAGAACAAAGGCTGGTTCATCTCTTGGTTTGGTCCAGGCCGTGCGATTTAATGAGTTTGGTTCTGGTGAAAATGTAATGACTTTGAAGTGTTTTGGTGCAAAGTTTTGTGGGAATGTGACATGTTTTCAATTTTGTGTTGCTGGTGAAACAGGTAAACATCTAACAAACTCTAGTGACAGCTTGGCCGTTTTCTTTGGTAGGCCTATCTTAAGCGATGCATGGACTTAAACCCAATTATTACGAAGGGATTTTTATCCCCCGCCACAAAGTGGATCGGGGGATATTGGAATGGCGCTCGTCTGTCCGTCCGGGTTCAGTGGGGACAAGTTTTCTCAGAAACTATTGCACCTACGTGAATGAAATTTTGTATGTGGCCAGTACTGATGACCCTACTGAATGAGTTCGACAATTGATTCCGAGAAATTCATTTTGGCAGAGTTATGGCCCTTGACTCTGTTCGTGGACTTAAGTGTATGGGTGTTACAATTGGGACAAGTTCTCTCAGCAACTATTGCACCTATGTGGATGAAATTCTGTGGGTGACCAGTACTAATGATCCTATTGAATGAGTTTGACAGTTGATTCTGAGAAATTTATTTATACGGAGTTATGGTCCTTGTTTCTGTTCGTTGACTTGGTGTATGGGATTTGTAATGGGGACAAGTTTTCTCGGCACCTATTGCTCCTTCATGGGTGAAATTTTGTGTGTGGCCAGTACTAATGACCCTATTGCATGAGTTCGACAATGGATTCCGAGGATTTTTTTTTTTACAGAGTCATGGCCCTTGACTCTGAACTTGGTGTATGGGTGTTTAATGGGGACAAGTTTTCCCCATTCCCCCGTGACCATTCTTACCGTGGCGGGGGATATTGGTGACAATGTTGCCTTGTTGTTACTTTGTTTTATATTTGTATGGCTGTTGTGTGCTGTTTTGCAAATATTGGGCAGTGAGCACAGACAACAGGAGCACTGGTAACATTGATTCTAACAAAACAAATTGGCAAACCAGCATTTTAGATCATGTTAATACTTGGCTTGGGATTTCTCTTTGTCCTAGGTCCTGAAGGGCTTTGAAATTTGAAGCTTTCATCATTTGCTATTAATTCTGAAGAAATATTTAGGTTCCGTTTTACTGAAGGGCTTGTGTCATCTGTCTCTTACGGTTATTGGCGTGACTGATTATTAGTATTTGAAAATAGTTGGAGTTAAATTAGCATAGGAGTGAGTTTCAGTTCTAAGGAGAGTCGGAGCTGAGTTGGATTCTTGATGCATTAAGTGATCGTGACTTGGAAAATGAGACAGTTCACAACCCAGATGGTCCTCACTCATGTTTCTGGGCACTGCCATTCAGCTCCCCTCGGCCTAGTCCCCCGTATTTCAAGCTGCATGTAGAAAGCAAAATGAATTCAGGTATGAGAATGATTGACAAGATAATTAATGAATAATTTGTATTACGCTTCGTAGCTCGTGGAAGGCGGATTGTCAGGTCAGGAGACAGCAGAAATTTTCCGTCCCGCACTCCTAGCATCCTGGGCAGAACCCTTGACTGTCAACAATCTCAAGCGATGACCTATAAGATCATGTGACCCAATGTGCCTGTTTTCTAGGGCAGAGGCGTAGTGGCTCAGAAAATGATCAATTCATAACAAACTTGAAATTTTGGCCCTGTTAAGGTTGTAATATTTCAATATCTAAACACTGCATATGGGTTATTCTTCAAATGTAAGTTAACATTTATGAAATAAAGCGTTTCGTTGAGTTTGAGCTTTCTATCATTAACTGTGTGCATTTTATAAAATAATGTTTGAATATGCCCTCGATGCCATTAAATGCTGTGTGTCCACAAAAATACCATATTTTCAAAAATTTATTATGCAAAACTAAAGCAGAACACCATCACAAATTTTGGATATGTTAATAACAGGCATCTAATCTTTCTAAGTTAATAACAGGCATCTAATCTTTCTAAAAACAATTTGATGTTGGTGGATGGTGTCATTTTTTTGGTATAAAATGTAAAAAATAGCACAAATTTTTTTTTTTTCATTTTCAAGCTTTAATATTTTCTAGATTATTCATAAGAGAGGAGCAGAATTAGAATGCAAAATACAAAACATACATGAGAGGCTGTATGTGCAATACCAAATCCCTGTCTTTGAAATTAGGCTTTTTACAGTCCTTCAAATATGCTGCCGCAGAGCGCAGAGTAAAATTTTCGAGCAACTTTAAGCACCCAAAAATATGTGATAAACTGAAGGGACACCTTTATAAATCCATATTCCTCAAGTTATAGTAGCAGATTTTCACAAATTTGAAGGACAATAGAAAACATTAACTCCTTCAACCCCACAGCCCTCTACAGAGGGCTGACCAACATATTCCCTTCAACCCCAAATTCCTGTAGGGAAAATTCAAACAATCTGACTAATTGATTGGAACATATCAGGTTACATTTAATGGGATTCCAGAGATAACAGTAAGATACAATGTCCAGATAATGACCTCTACAGAGGGCTGTGGGGTTGAAGGGTATAGTGATGCTAGAATATCTGGGGTTGAAAGAGTTAATAATTACTGGTAAACACATGACTTTATACCACAAACAAGATACAACCAGCTGGGGCGATTTAGCATAGTTTTAGGCCCCTGGACTTAATTTCACAACAAACTGTCTCCCACTCAGAAAACAGTTGCTTTGTAACTATTTCCTGAGTCAGACATTTTTTTTGCTAACATTCTATTAACATTTTCCTTGAAATACAAATCACAAATGAATTGATTCATTTTCCGGCTTAACACCAAGGGAATTGTGTTAAAGTGTATATTGCAGGTTAATTTTCAAGAAGATTTTTCAAGAATTTTCTTTTGTGAAATAAATATCTGAATGATTATACATCATATTTTATGTTGTTGGTTATCAGAAAACGGAATATAATACGAAAAAGTAAGTACTTTTAACAGCGGTTTACGACACTCCCATAATGCAATGCCTACGTCACAAAAGGTAGAGAAGAGCCTGTCAGAGTACGACAGTCAATGAGCCTGCACTATACAGCAGCTTGCAATGGTGAATTATTGTGTTTGTGCAGGGTGCAAGAATTCATCCCAAACAGGGCACAGGGTCCATTCGTTCCCTGTCAAAAATAAACAAATTTTATGCCAGTGGGTTCAATTTGTCCGCATCAGACGGGCAAATTTTTTGTACGCTAATGTCACACCACAGTTTCCATGGGATGACGCTGCCCACACAAGCACCTGCCAGAAATAGCGACAAAGGACACTACTTTTACTCTCTCTCTCTCTCTCTCTCTCTTGGTATATCTCCCCCCAGACAGACCATAGCATTCCCATGAATCAGCTATGAAGTTTGATCAACACCAGATTAAGCCTGGCATTTGAGATTTCATTTATTCGGCATGTCAACAATGATTATGTATGCGCACATGAACGCTCGCACCCGCAGGAAAAAAAACTGCCGCCACCGCAAGACTTAGATGTTGTAGAGCTAGTACCATACTATCGAAGCATGGGACAGTCAAGCGGATATGTTTACAACGTCAGGGTGAAGGGAGAATCCCAAGAAAATAAACATCAGTTTGACAGGCGGGGTGGGAACTGGCAAGCTACACCCAGGCTAGCTAGCATGATGCCTTCATTATCATTTGGCTAGTACATGTTTAGTCAACGTCTTTATCTGAACATATCACATTATCACAGCAGCTAGATGTACAGAAAACGTTGGCTTCTTCACTCATTGTTATTCATACACCGTAAAATATGTGTTGTTGTTGTTGTTATGGTTTTCACTGCTGTTCGTAGACTAGCTCTAGTGCTAGTTGCTATGTAGCTACTCAACAAGACACCTCGCCAACCCTCCACTCGTTCGCCTCCGAGCAAGCATTAATCAGTCTCTGAGGGCCAGTATTTGTTGGATTTTCCTCCCCTCTCTCATGACTGACCGGCTCGAAATTATATGGTTGCGGCCCATCATAAATTTCTGCAGTGTTTCTTGCCACCTCCTCATGCTCCCAATCACTCACTATAGTAAGCTGAGGCTACTTTCCTCCACGACTCCCTTAAGTGACGTTGTTACCAGGTTACGTAAAAAAAAAAAAAAAAAAAAAACAGCTACCACAGAAACAGACAAAAAGTATCATTTAACGGCATTTGTAGATATTTTGAGAAATACTGAAATACCGTATGAACATTTTGAAGGCTTTATGCACAAATTAGTCGAGAGTAGTGTTTAACCTGCAATATACACTTTAACGCAGTGTCTGCAGTGACAATTCAAAAACACTCAGCACTTCAAATATGATAAATACTAAATATGATAGAATATGCTGTGTACACTTCAGGCTGTCAAAAGTTTTTGCACACCCCAATATTTTCTGTAATTGTTAAAATTTTTTATATTTTGTTCTTGTGTAATAGTCTCATATTGGTTGTATAACAGAGAGGTAGGAAAACTGAAGCTCAATGTATAAACCATATATATATGTATATATGTATTATATATATATATATATATATATATATCAAAACAAATTAAGATAAACCAGGATCAGTCATTTTGTCAATATTTAAGCAGATCAGTAACGATGGTGTAATCCAGTGCTTCTCAAACCTCTCCCAGAGTACCACCTGTCCTGCATGTTTTAGATCTCTCCCTGCTCCAGCACAGGTGATTCAAATGATCTACTCATTATCAAGCAGCTTCAGGGGGTTGATAGCGAACTGATCATTTCAATCACCTGTGCTGGATTCCTTGTGGATTTTTCTTGTAAATTTATTACTTGTAATAGACAAGTATTGGGTTCCAGGGATTTCTTTGTTGTAAACATATATGTAAGATAAAGACTTGACAAGATCTTTGGGCATGCAAAAACTTCTGACTGGTAGTGTATATTGCTCTATCTAAACCTAGATCTGACCTATTGAATAAAGTGTTAATAAAGAAAAACATCATTCAGTGTCTTGTATTACTACTTAACTCCTCAGGCTCACATTGTTAGGAATACCATCCTAAAGTATTGGCATACTTTATCCCCAGATCCAGTTTTTGGCACACATTTTAAGGATCCTCCTCTTTTTGATCATAACCTTACCTGCAAAATAACTTGGTTAGAGCCAACATATTGCCTAGTACTAAACAAACTGTCCTGGCACCTCTCTAAGGAAACTACCCCTGTGGTGACTGTGCTCAATGCCATAATACTAGGAGAACTAATGATTTTAGACATCCTAGGACTGGAAAAAAATTTCACTTAGGATTGTTATTACATATAATACAAAAAATGTGGTCCACTTATTGAAATGTCCATGCGATAAAATTCATTTTGGTAAAACTACTCGCCTTCTTAAGCAAACAATTAGTGAACACAAAAGTTCTATATGACGTCAAGATATAAAGTGCGCCATTTTCTTAATTATTCTCATTGCATTTCTTCCAATAGATCGCAGGGCATTGACCAGATTATTCTTCACAAATGGGGTGATGGTAATGGGAGGTAATGCCAGAAAGAGCTTCTTTGGATTTATTTTTAGAAACATTAAATCCAGTGGGTCTTAATGAGGAATTCAATATAAATGTTTTGTAATGAATATTGTAGATTTTGTATGCCATTTATTTTGATGACTTTGAGTCTGAGGTGTACATAGTATATTCTATCATATTGTATAATATTTGACATGCTGAGTGTTTTCTAATTGTTTCTTTTGTATTGCCGCATTCACTTGCTACTCATTTCTTCCTTTGAAGAAAGTCAGATTTTTTTTGTGCAGATTTTAGCACGTGGATGCTTTTTCTTTTATTGAACTTTATAGCTTGTGGTTTCAGCACCTCAACCAATTCTGATACCAGGTGAGCAATGTTTTTTTTTGATCCTTTAAATACAAATAAATATAAATGCATAATTGGGAAAGCCTAATTTCTTACCTTTCATGCCAGATACCATATAATCATTTTCTTGAGCTTTGTCTTTTTCCTGGAATTGGTAAAAGGACACTAATGCTGGTGATTTAGTTACGCACTAACTGTTTCCTGAGTGCGACACCCATAACGCTTTGCTGTAAACACTGATCGCTAATGAAAATTACCACAGACACTGCCCGGCACTGGGGATTCAGTCTGAGAGTGCTGTGCCAGTGTGATTGGCTCAGTCATCCACTCACATTTTACATTGTGAACATCAATTTCTCAGCCTCAGAAACTGGAAATCCGGTAAGGGGCGTTGGCAGTGGGCGGGGATAATTACAAGCTCACCAGGAAGTGAGGATGATGCGTTGCCTTATGGGAAAATGTCCTCTGGAGAGAGGAGGGCTCACATGCAGGGGGAGGTATGGGGGGCTGTCATGCTGGGTCTCCCGGACCATGCAGTTTGAGAGAAAGGGGGGGTGTGGGTAAATCCTGCCCATTAGGGTTAGCACCCCCCCCCCCCGCTGGGGCCCTCACTCCTGTCTCAGTGCCGGCGGGAGCGCTCCCCGAGGATGATGGATGTTTTTACCTTTCTGAAATTGTGTTGTGTCCCTGTTGACTCTCCAGGCAGCTCATTTTCTTCTCACTCCCCCCCTCCTGCGCTCCCGTGTGCCTGTGCTTACTGGAGTGGAGGGGCCTCGGCAGGGGCCCACTTTCTCTGCAATATAAGCACGCTCGCACATGTGAAAAACCTGCATCCTGACTCATACTACCCCATGAGCCACCGCCGCCACCAGTGTGCTCATTTTCTCTCCTCTGGAAAGGATAACTATGGCACCAACTTCTGCTGGCAGGCACAATTACCATTGTTCTGGCTCTGTCAATTCTGATGTTTTCATGGCCATTATCATCCTGGAGTGGAGACATTTTTTTATTCCCTATAAAGTTACCTAGGCCTTCATAGAAAAGATGGAAAAACAAAGCCAGGCTGTAGCCGTGTGAGAAAACATATGATCTGATGACTTCCTTATTTACTTGTTCTGGAGTAAGTGTAGGATTATATAGATACTGAGGAGACGGGGGTGTTTGAGAAAGACTGCAGTGCAGCAAAATCAATGTGTCTGGGAGTTATAAGTACCCTTACTATTGTTTTTTGATCTTATTTGGATGACTTCATGCCGTGTGTGAGAGTGGATGTGACTTGTATGTGTGTATGGATGTCTGATATACTTTCAAGTACAACCCCAATTCTGAAATAGTTGGGGACGAAGTGTAAATTGTGAATAAAATCAAAATGCAATGACTTTCAGATCACATGAGCCAATATACTATTTACAATAGAACATAGATAACATTTCAAATGTTGAAACTGAGACATTTTACATTTTTATCCACAAAATGAGCTTATTTCAAATTTTCTGGCAGCAACAGGTCTCAAAAAAGTTGGGACAAAGGCAAAAAAAGGGCTGAAAAAGCAATTAATATATCAGAGAATCAGCTGAAAGAACATTTAGCAAGTAATTAAGTTAACTGGCATCAGGTGTGTAACATGATTGGCTATAAAAGGGATGTCTTAGAGAGGCTGAGTCTCTAAGAAGTAAAGATGGCCAGGGGCTCTCCAACCTGTGAAGGCTTGCGTAAAAAAATTGTGGAATACTTTAAAAACAATGTTCCTCAACGTCAAATTGCAAAGGCTTTGAAGGTCTCATCATTGACAGTGCATAACATCATCAAAAGATTCAGAGAAACTAGAAAAATCTCTGTGCGTAAGGGACAAGGCCGAAGACCTTTACTGGATGCCCGTGATCTTCGGGCCCTCAGACGCCACTGCATCGCTCACCGGCATGATTCAGTCATTGACATTACTAAATGGGCCCAGGAATACTTCAAGAAACCACTGTCTGTAAACACAGTCCGCCGTGCCATCCACAGATGCCACCTAAAACCTATCATGCAAAAAGGAAGCCATTGTTGAGCATGATCCAGAAGCCAAGGCTGTGTTCTGTGGGCCAATGCTCATTAAAAATGGACTGTAGCAAAGTGGCAAAGTGTCCCATGGTCAGACGAGTCCAAATTTGACATTCTTGTTGGAAATCATGGGCGTTGTGTCCTCCAGGCTAAAGACCACCCCTCCTGTTATCAGCGTTCAGTTCAAAAGCCAGCATCTCTGACGGTATGGGGATGCATTAGTGCATATGGTATGGGACACTTGCATGTTTTAAAAAGCACCATGAATGATGAAAGGTATATAAAGGTTTTAGAGCAACATCCAGTCGACATCTATTCCAGGGAAGGCCTTGTGTATTTCAGCAGGACAATGCATAACCACATACTGCAGCTATTACAACAGCATGGCTTCATAGTAGAAGAGTCCGTGTGCTGAACTGGCCTGCCTGCAGTCCTGACCTTTCACCCATTGAGAACCCATAATTAAACGAAAAGTCAGTCAAAGGAGACCCAAAACTCTCCAGCAGCTGGAAGCCTGTATTAAACAAGAGTGGGATCAAATTCCAATGGCTAAACTCAAGAAACTAGTCTTGTCAATGACCAGACGCCTCCACTCTGTGTTAAAAAGAAGAGGGGAATCTACACCATGGGAAACAGGCCCCTGTCCCAACTTTTTTGAGACCTATAGAAGCCATCAAATTTGAAATGAGCTCATTTTATGGATAAAATTGTAAAATTTCTCAGTTTCAACATTTGCTATGTTATCTCTGCTCTATTGTGAATAAAATACTGGCTGGTGTGATTTGAAAGTCATTGCGTTTTGATTTTATTCACAATTTACATTTTGTCCCAACTATTTCGGAATTGGGGTTGTATATTTTCATGCCTAGAAGCCTTTGAAAATTGTAACATTTTGCTTGACCTCAAGTTTAAACTTTGAGGGTCATCTGAGGTCAACTTTAACACAGCCAAAATATAGGTCATATGCACTTATGCACTGTCGATGATGAGACCTTTAAAGCCTTTGCAATTTTATGTTGAGAAACATTGTTTTTAAAGTATTCCACAATTTTTTTACGCAAGCCTTCACAGGTTGGAGAGCCTCTGGCCATCTTTACTTCTGAGAGACTCAGCCTCTCTAAGACATCCCTTTTATAGCCAATCATGTTACACACCTGATGCCAGTTAACTTAATTACTTGATAAATGTTCTTTCAGCTGATTCTCTGATATATTAATTGCTTTTTCAGCCCTTTTTTTGCCTTTGTCCCAACTTTTTTGAGACCTGTTGCTGCCAGAAATTTTGAAATAAGTTCATTTTATTGATAAAAATGTAAAATGTCTCAGTTTCAACATTTGAAATGTTATCTATGTTCTATTGTAAATAACATATTGGCTCATGTGATCTGAAAGTCAATGCATTTTGATTTTATTCACAATTTACACTTCGTCCCAACTATTTCAGAATTGGGGTTGTAAAATGGATTCAAATGAATGCATGTTGAACAGTTATATGAAGGATGCAGTTAATAGACACTTGCATGGAGGATGCTGTATCTTGCTTCTACAGCTGTGATGCACAATTTCAATGGCTGGTCAGCAGAAAAAGCTGTGGTGTAGCAGTTGTCCTGATTGAGCCAAAAGTGCAAGCACCTAATTGTTAAAATCAGCAATGGAGTACATGCATAAAGCTTTGCATGTGTATTCCTCTTGCCATAATTTACAATGGGCTTGTCATATGGCTCAGGGATTAGTCTGCCAACCAAGACACCCCCTTCTGGGGCAACAGTATGGCTATTACGCCTCAGCATGCCAAGCGCCCAGACACGCTGGCACCAGCAGCCACAAGAACAGTCCAGATTCAATTAGGATGCCTCACTGCACCACAAGAGAAGGAAAAAGCTGGATGAATCACTCTGCAGCTGAATTTATGTCATTACAAAAAAATTATTAGAAACATTTTCTCATCATATGTCACCCTGACTCACAGAAAAATATTGGTTCACAAAGACTCTGAGCTAATTTGAGAAGCGGATGTTACTATATCAAGAAACAGGAGACTCCGAAGTGTCTGAATTCAATGTCAATTTGGACATGTAAAATTGTATCGGTGCTTTCACATGTTCTTGGCCAGTTATTTAAATGTCCACGAATCCAACAAATCTAATTGAACATTTATTTTAAAAACATTCTGTTTTATGGGACACAAACTGTGCTCATCAGCATTCATAACTCAAAGCTTACAAATCCTCTTTCGCACTTTGCACCCCTCATTCACATGGCTCAGATACAGCATTGGATCTTCCCTTTGCTTTTTTGAAAGTGAGGTCAGTCAGTCAGGTCGGGTCCAGTGTTGCAGTGAAAAGAATATGCAGGCTTACAGAGTATACCCAGAGTATACCCTCTTTTCTGTCAATTTACATTATACTTACTCATTAGCCAAAAAGCAATTGAAATACATAGGAAAGAATGCCCTCTTCCTTTTTAGTGATTGACCCATCTACCTAATACAGTGTACCCAATTTTCCAAGGGACCACTGCACCACTGGTAAGGTCCATAACTTTCTGTGCAGGGACACAATTTCCTTTATTTTGGCTCTATATATAACGTAGCTCAATGGATTTGAAATAAAACAATCACAAAGTGCTTGAAGGGTAGGTAGACTTTCAGCTTTGATCTAAGGGTATTTTTATGAACAGTGAAGGAATTACTCCCATTTTAATACATACCTTTCCAATTTTTGCAGCTCAAATGGGATTGGACAAATGAATATATAATCATAAAATAACATTGTCATTTACTTGGTTGCAAATGCTTTTCTGTCAGTAACTGCTGGAAGCCTGGACCCAATAGACATCACCAGATACAGTATCTATCTATCCATCATTTGCTAACATTAGCTATAGCTAATGGTGGTCATGAGCTAATATTAGCTATAGCTCGGCTCACCAGGACACCTGCGTAATTCTCCACTCATTCTCCTCATACCACAGCTCTATTTCTCTCCAGTGGCCATTATTCCTCATTCTTAGCTGTTCTTGTTCTCTCTGATGCCTGACAGGCTCAAAATTATATGGTTGTGGTCCGCCATATTCATGTAAAAAGACGTTTTAAGCCTCTTCAGTTTCGAAATCATCACCATAGTCCATTCTTTATACAACCCCAATTCCGAAATAGTTGGGACAAAGTGTAAATTGTGAACAAAATCAAAGCGCAATGACTTTCAAATCACACCAGCCAGTATTTTATTCACAATAAAACAGAGATAACATAGCAAATGTTGAAACTGAGAAATTTTACAATTTTATCCACAAAATGAGCTCATTTCAAAATTGATGGTTGCTACAGGTCTCAAAAAAGTTGGGACAGGGGCTTGTTTACCATGGTGTAACGTCCCCTCTTCTTTTTAACACAGAGTGGAGGCATCTGGGCATTGAGGAGACAAGTTTCTTGAGTTTAGCCATTGGAATTTGATCCCACTCTTGTTTAATACAGGCTTCCAGCTGCTGGAGAGTTTTGGGTCTCCTTTGACGGACTTTTCGTTTAATTACGCGCCAAATGTTCTCAATCGGTGAAAGATCAGGACTGCAGGCAGGCCAGTTCAGCACACAGACTCTTCTACTACGAAGCCATGCTGTTGTAATAGCTGCAGTATGTGTTTTTGCGTTGTCCTGCTGAAATACACAAAGCCCTCCCTGGAATAGATGTCGTCTGGAGGGGAGCATATGTTGCTCTAAAACCTTTATATACCTTTCAGCATTCATGGTGCTTTTTAAAACATGCAAGTGTCCCACACCATATGCACTAATGCATCCCCATACCATCAGAGATGCTGGCTTTTGAACTGAACGCTGATAACAGGAGGAGTGGTCTTTCTCCTCTTTAGCCCAGAGGACATGACGCCCATGATTTCTAACAGCAATGTCAAATTTGGACTCATCTGACCATGGGACACTTTGCCACTTTGCTACAGTCCATTTTTAATGAGCATTGGCCCACAGAACACAGCCTTGGCTTCTGGATCATGCTCAACAATGGCTTCCTTTTTGCACGATAGAGTTTTAGGTGGCATCTGTAGATGGCACGGTGGACTATGTTTACAGACAGCGGTTTCTTGAAGTATTCCTGGGCCCATTTAGTAATGTCAATGACAGAATCATGCCGGTGAGTGATGCAGTGGCGTCTGAGGGCCCGAAGATCACGGGCATCCAGTAAAGGTCTTCGGCCTTGTCCCTTATGCACAGAGATTTTTCCAGTTTCTCTGAATCTTTTGATGATGTTATGAACTGTTGATGATGAGACCTTCAAAGCCTTTGCAATTTGACGTTGAGGAACATTGTTTTTAAAGTATTCCACAAATTTTTTACGCAAGCCTTCACAGGTTGGAGAGCCCCTGGCCATCTTTACTTCTGAGAGACTCAGCCTCTCTAAGACATCCCTTTTATAGCCAATCATGTTACACACCTGATGCCAGTTAACTTAATTACTTGCTAAATGTTCTTTCAGCTGATTCTCTTATATATTCATTGCTTTTTCAGCCCTTTTTTTGCCTGTGTCCCAACTTTTTTGAGACCTGTTGCTGCCAGAAAATTTGAAATAAGCTCATTTTGTGGATAAAAATGTAAAATTACTCAGTTTCAACATTTGAAATGTTATCTATGTTCTATTGTAAATAACATATTGGCTCGTGATCTGAAAGTCATTCCATTTTGATTTTATTCACAATTTACACTTTGTACCAACTATTTTGGAATGGGGGTTGTAATTGTTTAAATCTGCAGCGTTTCCCTCTGCTGACGTAGCGGCCGGTAAGTCAGTTTTTTGGATGCGGAAGTGAAGTTCCTCCGAAGAACGCATTATTGCGTCAATGCAGTGAATATTAAAAGATTTTTTCTCCAAAATTATGGCTCTAATTAATTTTCCTACGCTCTGATTCAGTGGGTACTCGAACCTGCAAGACGCACTTTAACTTCCTAAAGCCCACCGTCCCCCTAGCGGTAACACAGGCGTTGCTGGATTTTCAAAGGTGTGCTGTAAGCCTCTGATCCTTAAATGCATAATTGCTTTCAAGCTGTTCCTGTTTAAGATCCCTTGATTAATAATCACACAATTTATTTACTGAATAATCAAGACCAATAAATAAGCTTGTAATTATTAAGAAAGTATTAATAAATGACAGAGATCACCGAAGGGCTACATTGACAACTTACTTAATGGTGGTATTGTCGGGATGGAAAAAAAAACATTATTAAACCTGTTAACTGTCACTGGGCCCTAATTAGGGCCGTACGGAATTTTCAAACAAATTTTGAATCCTTCATTTGAGCATTTGAATGTGGTATACCAATCTGGGCCAAATGTGAAAAAATGCAGGTGACAGTTAAGAGGTTAACTAATCCAGTACTTTCCTTGAACGCCATGTCCCATTGGAGCATTTTTTTTTCAGCAGTGCAACCTTACTTATTTTAAGATTGCATTTATGGGGTAGCGCTGTTGCACACTGGTTGCTGCGAAGCGATAATAATTATGTTCTTAAATTACCAACACTTCTTAAGTCGAAGCATTGGTAATTGAATACCTAAGTAAATTGGTCATAAGTGCATTGCAAAAGTTCGACACATGGCATGCATTTAAAATCATTTCAAATGCATGCCATGTGTCAAACTTTCATGGTAGCATGGTAGGATTTAACACACCCAAAAGAACAAGTCAAGCATCACTGTACACATCAAAAACAACTCAACGTTCGTTATTACTGAAGTGCTCGGCACGACCATGTGGCGCGCAGCGGGGTCACAATACCACACGCTTTTCTTTATTTCTACTTGTATCTCACAAATACAATACATACCTCACCCGTGCAATTTTAATGGCTCAGAATACACAGGGTGTATCAAAAAAAAAAAAAAGTCCCACCTGGAAAAATTGCCCTAAAATTAATATTCTCTAATTTTTTGAAAATCCTTTTACATAGATTGATAGAAAATGGTTCAGCGCTTTTTTTGTGCAATTGCACATACTCAACATGTCACACCTGAGTGAGGCTAATTACGTAACTTGCGATACATCTGTTTTGCGCAAAAAAAAAGTGCTGGGATGAAAACAGGATCTGAGACTATAGGAAGCAACGTTAGGTATGCCCTTTGTTTATCACAAATTGCCATTACTTCCAGTCCTCAACATGTCCACCATTTCTTTCCTGGCAGATTTGGGCCCTCCTCAGCATATTGTACACTGCGCGGCGGATCAAAGCTCTGTCCCTTCTGAGAACATTGACTTCTGCCGCTATGCGTTCCTCAAGGTCATCCAGGTCTCTAGGTGGAGTAACGTACACTTTTGACTTAAGATGACCCCACAAGAAAAAGTCAAGAGGGGTTAAGTCCGGTGACCTCGGGGGCCATTCCACGTCGCGGTGTAGGGCAATCACTCATTCTCCGAACAGTTCTGTAAGGCGGTCTGTTACAGTCCTCCATTTGTGGGGTGGGGCACCATCCTGTGCCCACCACGCTCTCTGAAATCGGCCATTTCTGCTGCACCATTCTGCGGACATCCATTCATTGATTACATAACATGACATTACAGGACTGTTAGCCACCTGGAGAGCAAAGGGTTAAAGCAATTTCCTGAAAATTTTTAGGACACTTAAGGGCACATCTAACGTTGCTTCTCATGGTCTCAGATCCTGTTTTCATCCCAGCTCTTTTTCACGCAAAACAGATGTATCACAATTTACGTAATTAGCCTGTGCTCACTCATGCGTGACATGTTGAGTATGTACAATTGCATAAAAAAGCACTGAACCATTGTCTATCAACCTATGTAAAAGGATTTTCAAAAAATTATAGAATATTAATTTTAGGGCAATTTTTCAAAGTGGGACATTTTTTTGATACACCCTGTATAATGCAAAAACAACTTCATGAAAATTAAACCAGGTGTAGCGGGCCAGCCTCCTGGACCGACAGCCCTACAGTTGTGTTAGAGGAGGGTGGGAGAGAGACTAGTAGTGTGGCAAAGGCAGGCAGTCTTCAAATATTACCCAAAACAGGTGTCATCAATTAATTAAGCCAGTGCCATACCTAGAACACCACCAATATAAAATAGAGAGGCATTAATAGACTGGGACATCACAGATACTTGGGTAATCGATTTCCACAAAACATTTGAGTTCACCACTCTCAGGGTTTACAGTTAATTGAGTTGCTGAGGGATGAACTTGACCAGGCAGTCAGAGAGGTAAGCCCATCAAGTTCAAAAGAGCTCATGAAGGAACTCTCAAAAGCCTGGAATGAGTTACCAGGAAGTTCTCTCCCTAAACTGCAAGAATGGTATGTCAGGCTGTAATCAAGGCTAAGGGAGGGTACTTCGTAGAAAGTCGAATTTGAATATGTATATCTCTTAGCAAATAATTTTGCACATATATGGTTGTGTTGTGTTTTTCTATATTATTCTGTTTTCTTTTTTTTTTGTTGTTGCTGAAAATATACTTTAAGTTCAGAAAAACCAACCAAATTCTGGAAAATGCGGGGTGTTTATAATATTTCGTCCTTGTGTTCGTAATATTTTGGTCTTTAGTTTAAACACCCTCAAATTGAAGCTGAAAGCCCGCATATATTAATTTTATTTTTTTCTCCAGTAAGTAGTTGTAGACAACAAGAGCACCTATGTCTTTGCCATTGCCCTATCATTCATAGACTGAAATCTAAGCAAAACATTATTTCCCGCAGTACGCAGCAACTTCCACCATAGTATACACGTTACAAATTGTGGTCGCTCACTCAGCTATGGACTTTTGGTTGGTAAGTGTAGTGAGACAATTTCATTCTAGTTGTTTAATTTCATGCTCTTTTAACTTTTAATACTGCTTCTTATGCAATCTAGTGACCAGACAATGTTTCTTGCCACTTTATTCGGAAAGTAATTTTGGGGAGGTCATAAAACAAACAAAAGAGAATAAAAGTGAAGTCAAAGCTCTTCTGTCCAGTCACCTCGGAATATCAAAACGTAAATTCATAGAGCGCATTATCAAGTTCGAATAAGCAACCAGCTGGAAAGGCCCAACAATAATTCTGCCTCTACCCATTTATGCACTATCATGTGTCCTTGCAGTTTTCCTTCAAGATTTATGTTCAAATTCATGTCAATGTAAGATTTATTTATTTGTTTCCTTTTCTAATTTGCCACTCTTAATAAGGAAAGCCAGCAAGAACCTGTTACACTGACAGTTTGAATGTTTTCCAAGAAGTTAAGGTTCTGTGTTAAAGAAATAAATTAAGCGTAAACCAAGGGGACTAGTGAAAATGTTCAGTGATTTAAATGAATGAATGAATAAGTAAATGAATAAATACACAAATAAAACAATCATATAAAAGACTGGCAGGGAAGAAATGCAGCATCTTCAGGTTTTAATTTTCTGTCCCTGAAGAAACATGCTAATGAGGTCAGAAACTGGAGGCGCTGAAATTGCTTTAGCACTTGCGGTGGGATGCAAAGCAGACACAGCATTCCTAAGGGAAGATATTAAACCCCTATGGCAGTTATATTGGGGAGAAAGGGGATGTCGCTTCATGCAACAGCCAGGGAGAAGTGCTAACATGATGTAAGACTGTGAAATAAACTGCCAAAAAGTCTGTTCTCTCTCCAGCACGTCGCACTTAGTCCATCTTACATTCCATTCAATGCATACCTGCCATGGATGAATTCCTCAGCTGAACAGAAAATATGTCTTAAAAGCCTGTGGAATAAATAAATAAATAATGGACTATTTTTGCTAAATTAAAAGCTATTTTATGTTATACTGCCAGTGAATGTGATTTTGCTCTTTCTGAAATTATGGAAATATTGATTCTTCCCACTAAGGGCTCTAATTTCTTGGCGCAGCGCAGGGTGGCGCAGCGTGGCGTAGTGTGGCGCAGCCCACGCAGTGGTAATTTCGTCCAGTGCAGCCCGCGCAGTGGTAATTTCGTGCGGTGCAACACCGAGCGCAGCCACTTTGGCAATTTGGTAGACGGAAGTGCGCTGAGATGGGTGTGGCGGCGTAGTAGGGGGAGGTGTCACATATTCATCAAGACGCAGTGACAATTTCGTTGAAAAAGTCTCCGCTGAAGTTGCGCAGAAAACTCGCCAGCTCCAACATGGTTTACTTTCTGTGCAGTGGTAATTTGGCTGCCCGGCGCACAGTGCGCACACGTCACCGAAACCTCACAGGCAGGTTTCCAGAATGTAAGGCACATTTCAGTGCAATAAATAATTACAGCAACCACTATTTAATGTAACTATCTGAATCAGGACATAAATTATAGTATCTATATCGATTGTCCTGATGTCAGACTAAAGGCGGCTGGCACGCGTAATGGAAACACGCGTAAAGGCGGTTGGCATGCGTAATGGAGGGACAGAGGAGTACTTGCGCCAGGCTACGCCGGGCACGAAATTGCAACATACGCCTGGACACACCCCGTTGTCGCGGCGCTCCCCCCATTCGCCGCGCCTGCGCCTGGTCTACGAATTTAGAGCCCCAAACCTGATTTTTTCCATTTGATGACACCAATGCTACAGTGTATGACTACAAACTGAAAGACATCATTATGGCTGTGCCCCTTATGAAAAAATGTTATATAGAAGTACAAACATTCCAGAAATATTTGTACATTCATTCAGTTATTGCTATGTTTGCGGTCTACCACAGCATAATGGAGTTTAAATTAATATTTAAAATAAATATGAGCTGAAATGGTTGACTTTCTGCTTTTATTTGAGGATATCCATCTTTCCACTCTCTATACTCACTTCTTCCTCACTAGGGTCACAGGGGAGCTAGAGCCTATCCCAGCTGACCATGGGCAAAAGGCAGGGACCCACCCTGGACAGCTTGCCAATCCATTGGAGGGTGCACACACCATTCAAGCACCATTCACTCTCACACTTATACCTATGGGCGAATTTGTGTTTAAATTAGCCTGATCTGCATGTCTCTGAACTATGGGAGGAAACCTGAGTACCCGCGGGAAACCCATGTGAACACGGGGAGAACATGTAAACTCTGCACAGAAAGGCCCCACTTCATTTCCATGAGTGTTATTCCTGCGTTACTATCACATCCTGAGTGTTTTCTTAATTATTTCTCCCACAGTCCAGTCATCTGTAAATTTCAGTCCCATTTCATTAATTGATTGATTATTGTCAATTTCACTCCCCTCCCTCTGTGTTCCTCCTCGTGCTAGCACATTCTTTTCCCATTTCATGTGTTGATTGTGGTCTTTGTGTATTTAAGAGCCATTCCGTGAGAAAATGGCACTTTTTGAAGAAGTTGAGGAGTTGGCCCCCCTGGAATTGAATGAAACTTGGCAGATAGGTAGATATGGTAGTCTCACAGAAAAAGCCAAATTTTTAGGTCCGTATCTCAAGAAGTCTGCCGGTGGGGCCACCTGGAAGCCACTAAAATGGCTCAGTTTTGCTTTTGACACCATATTTTACATCAATTATTATGACTTAAGGGTACACAGTACCAGATGTGTTATACTTTTATCATGACCTGTGACACCTCAAGTCTGGATAGACATTAGCACCACATCAGCGCCAAGCTGGGTAACTATGTTATTGAGCTGGAATTATTTGAGAAATCACGATAAAAAGTGAAAATGGGAATGGGAATAAAATAATATCGCAGACATATACCAATCAAGAATGCTTTATTATGTGTTTACTCACAACAAAACTATCATTTTCAGTTAATATTCCCTTGGTATCTTGCTGGGTTAGTGCAATGGATGGCCGGAAAGATGGTCAAAATTGATTTTGGTGCATGTTTGCGGTATATTTTCTCAGTAACCCAGATATGTTCCATGATGATAAATGGTGTTTGTTGTGCTTTTGGAGCTCGGTTTTCAGGAACATCAAGAATTTATTTGGTAGTATCTACACTTTCAAGCTAGACGGAGCCAAAGTTGGAGGAAAACTCAAAATGGACCATTTCATAGCAGATTGTGCCTATGTTTAGGCGGCATTATTTTATTTACCCAGCAAGATAGAGATCTGGAATTCTCTGCATACATAGTCCCTTTGAGGCACAGTACAGCATTAGTAAAATCTCAATGGTAGTATTTTCAGTGTAGATCATTTTAAACATCAAAAGTCAGAAAAATTTGCCTTCAGGGGGCACTGTAGGCTGAATGCAAGTACTGGCCATCCCCAGCAATGTACCAAAGAAATTTTTTCTTCACGCCCGGCATGAAGTACTGTTTTTTGTGGCTCTGTGTGTTTGTTTGTTTGTTTGTTTGTCTGTTTGTGTTTCCGCACTTGCCAATATTTGCATGAATGGGTGAAGTCTGCCATCTAGCAGCTCTGCGTGTTTGTTAGTGTTTCCACACTTTCCAATATTTGCGTGAATGGGGTCAAGTCTGCCATCTCTGATTGCCTTGTTTTTTAATTGTGATATACACAGCTGATTTTCTCAGAAAGTGAAGAGCTTGTTTTGGTACTATGCTGGGTAGATAGCTTTCTGACTAAAGGTGCCACTCTAAAGAGCTAATGTTCCACCGACCTAACATTCCATATTCCCAGAAATATACCAAAGTTCTGTCTTTTGAAATATACGAAGCACATACACAGTTATACATAAAATTTGTAATCCCTTTGGCATAAAGCTTGTTTAGTTGTAAACTGGTGGTGACTGTGAGCATTATCAAACATATAATACATGGGCTATTACCAAGTATGGGTACAGCGCAGTCAGAAACATACAGCATGTTATGAAACATGACCAGTCCAAAATTTTTAAATGCCAATAAAAGAACTAATGTAAAAGGCATACCACCGTAAGTAAGCAGACATGCGTCAACAGTATACGTTCACTTACATAAAAAAGAAGTCCATAATTTGAACTCAAAAAAAAAAATCTTCGTCACACAACCGTGAACATGAAGACAGAATGTCTAGTTCAAAAGTTAAAACAGTTTTGTACTTTTCATGTTATCCAAAGCCAAATGATGTCAACACAGCATGTGACTAGGTCTATCCGTCAATCTGTTTTTGGAATTCGATTGTGGGTTGGCGGCGCACTGGTGGTGCGCACCAGAGGTGCTCCTTGGCCTTGGCCTTGAGCAGCCATCCATGGCCTTCTTCGTTGGATCCAGGTCGATGTTACCCACAGAGCCAGTCGAGCCCGAGGCAAGCCCTACTACACTGCATCCTGGGTCTCTACAGGGCTGCTTACAGGCCATTGATAGTGAGCTTGTTTGTCTCTGAATTAAATAGCGGGCTGCAGCGTATATGGCGCAATAGTTGCGTCAACACCCATGGCTTGGTATGCACGGAAATGGGAAGTCTGTAAAAGAAACCCCGCCCTCCCAACCATTGGGCATCTCGTAGGCTAGGCATCATGGGCAGGTGTTAGGAATGAAGGCATGCAAGTTACCACTACAAATGAACTGCCCTTTTCTTGGCAGGGTGCTGCTTGCTTGCTTGGACCTCCATGCCCTTTATCAGGATAACCACTTGCTAGACGCAACTGGTGTGCCCTTTTTCATACCCAAGCACCATACCCCAGGGAATCCTAGAATTAACACTGAAGCCTGCTCTGCGATTCTAATAGTAATGCAAAAAATGCAGAGAATTTGTTATTTTCTGAAACTCACCAACACTACAAAACTGTACACTGTACTGACTACTGGTAAAAGTCTTGCATGTTGACACAATGCTACAATCACCACCAACAGTCTTTTCCAATTTACAACCAACCCGGCTTTATACCAAAGAGATTACAAATTTTATGTATTACTGTGCATGTACTTTAAATATGTCAAAAGACAGAACTTTGGGATACGTCTGGGAATATGGAATGTTAGGTCGGAAGAACAGTAGTTCTTTAGAGCACCACCTTTAGTCAGATAGCTATCCACCCAGCATAGTACCTAGCTAAACTATTCAGAGAAAACTAGCTGTGTGCATCACAATTCAAAAACAATTTCTTTGGTACATTGCTGGGGATGACCAGTACTTGCATCCAGCGTACAGAGCCTCCTGGCAGTGAATTTTTCCTACTTTTGATGTTTAAAATCATCTACGCTGAAAATACTACCATTGAGATTTTACTAATGCTGTAATGTACCCCAAAGGTACTATGTATCCAGAGAATTTCAAATCTCGATCTTGCTGAGTAAACAAAATAATGCCACCTAAACATAGGCACAATCTGCTATGAAATTGACCATTTTGAGTTTTCCTCCAACTTTGGCTCCGTCTAGCTTGAAAGCGTGGATACTACCAAAGAAATGCTTGGCATTCCTGAAAAAAGAGTTCCAAAAGCACAACAAACAGCATTTACCCTCACAGTACAAATCTGGGTTACAGAGAAAATATACGGCAAACATGCACCAAAAATGAATTTCAACCATCTTTCTGGCCGTTCATTGCACAAATACAGCAAGATACCAAAGTACTATTCACTGAAAATGATAGTCTTGTTGTGTGTAAACACATAATAAAGCATTCTAGTTTGGTATATGTCTGGGGTATTATTTTATTCCCATTCCCATTTTCAATTTTTATTGTTATTTCTCAAATATGTTGATGTAAAATGTGGTGTCAACAGCAAAACTGAGCCACTTAAGTGGCTTCCAGGTGGCGCTATCAGCAGGCAAAGTGAAATACGGACCTAAAAGTTCGGCTCTTTCTGTGAGACACCCATATCTACCTATCTGCCAAGTTTCATTCAATTCCAGGGGAGTCAACTGCGTACCGAATGTCAATCTCTCGTCGAATGGCTCTTAAGTTCTTTTCTCACCTCCGCTGGATTATTACCCTTTTGTTGTCTTTTGTACCTAGCCATTCTATTTTCTCCTAGTCCTCCAATTTTGGTACTTTAAGAAAACTTTAAAGAAAGTAGTAACCTATTTATTCGGGATATATTGTATTCCCAGTGTCAGTGGTCCTGATGAGAGGCGCTCCCTCCAGCTCCTTCTGCATCGGACATCAAGAGTATGCACAATCCAGCAAGCCTTGTACCTTCGGCCTGATTTCCCAGTTCTGACCTGGAGGCAGCATTCCCCTACTACCTAACCTGACCTCCAGTGTACCTGTTGTCCCCACCTGACCATCTCCAGACCATTCTTCAGCTCGAGCGTCCTCTGAATTTCCCTTCAGTTAATTTAAATGTCAACTGCGGCTATTCATCTTTCATTAAATATGCCCCTGAGGCTTGAACTGCAAACTGCGCCTGGTTCCTGTTTCTGCTGTTCTACAACTACTCTTTTAATAATAAAGCAGATGAAAGATCAAGTGGATTTCATTGCATAAAACTACATTTATTTGTCAAATATGCTCATCCAAACCAACCCATGATAAACACATAGATTTTGGCCATTGAAACAGCTACACAACAGATCAGACAAGCTACTCTTCATATTGAGCGTCAATCAGCTTAGTCATGAACAATATAGTGGACATACATCAGTTTCAGTCGAATAAAAAGACAGGCAAGCAAAAAAATCAGGGATTACAAATTAAAATGCAATGCAAATACAAACCCCAGTTCCAATGAAGTTGGGACCTTGTGTAAAACGTGAATAAAAACTAAATACAATGATTTGCAAATCATTTTTGACCTATATTCAACGGAGCACACTAGAAAGACAAGATATTTAAAGGAGAACACTGGGATAATGCATTATGCTGTTTTATACAAACATAATTAGTAAATAAATGTTGTAAAATACAAAAATGTGGAATTTTTGTTTGTCAAAGACTAGATAAATGGAGTTTTATTCCCCCTAATTAGCTGTCGTTTGCTGCAACGAGAGCGAGATGACACGAGAACGGCTGTGATAATGACGTCGCATTGCCCATCGCCCATTTGTTTTGAGTGTACATTTTTCAAGCCACCTGCTATCACTGACAATGTAGTCAATATCCACACGGAGGTCAGGACACGACATCACTTCATTTCAACTACCAAATCCAACATTTATACCAACCCGCACACGCAGAGACACACACACGTGTATACTGGATATGCAGGGTGATTACCTGCTGTCCCACTGCCGAGGCACATGTCCGCAAAGTTCCTACATTTGGATTATAAGTACTTGATGAACAGTGGCGGCTCGTGAACTGGAAATAGGGGAAGCTCAAACAATCCCTTAAAATTAATGATTGGTCATGACCTGTTTTCAATCATTCATTTAAATTACCATTACAGAAACTCAGAAAACTCTCCATATTATCAGGTGTGGCCAGTTTTCATTAATAACGTGTACCTGTCAACTCTCACGCATTCAGTGTGAGTTGAAGTGAACAAGGCACTTTGAACAAGGCACTTTGTTACAATTTTATTTATCTATATATAGATATATTATAATTTCAATAATAATTTTCTTATTTTCTTATATGCTTATATATTTATATTTGTGAGAAAAGTATACATTATTTGATCATTTGTACCCTTTGAATATAAAGATTCAGAGAGTACAAATTCCTGACCAGCCATGCCCAAAAGGGGTAAGAAATAGGGGAAGGGGTGTGTCCACCTCCGTGTTACATCAACTTTCCTTGTAGTAATACTTAATGATCATCTTGGGAAGGAAGAACACCAATTACTCAAGACTGAAGGCAGTTTTTTTTTTTCCTTTAGTCTTCCTTCATGTACGTATTCAGCTGCTTGACTGGGCAGGGTCTTTTTTGTTGTATTTTGTGTTCAATGGGGCTCCAGTATGAGCTACACGCAGGCCAATGAAGCACCTGCATTCTCTAATTTTGGAGCTATGTTGTGGTAATGCACATGATGTGGCTTTGTTTTGGCTTCTCACAATACGCATACAAGACACTATATTACACATACATAAGTGCATATACTTGTCCTTTGTCATGAATGGTATAGCAAATATGGGGGTTACACCGAGAATAGGCACCAACATCCCACCAACCCTTATGCTTGATTTTTAACTTTACAATGCCATGACGATTTTCCCAACATACAAGGGAGATCACAATGAAATGTAAAATAGTTTGATAGGCTCATTTCATTAATTAGAGAGAAAGGGTTTTCTAACACCTGTGCCACCTATGTAAAGCCCCTGTCACACTGTGGCGACTTAGGAGGGCGAATCCCCGCGAACTAGAAAAAGTGAAAAAATCTTGGCAATTCGTATTGGGCTCGTGGTGGATTCTCCCTCATTCGCCGGCATTCTTGGCCAGTCTCAGAGGGGCTACGACTGTTTTGAAATGTTCAAAACATTTGCGGTCCAAACGCGATTTATTTTTCATCGTACTGCATTCCTACTGCATTCTTGGAGCCAGTCGTGGCGATTCGCATATATTCTTGAACATTCGTAGGGAGTCGTAGTGAGGCGCGGGAGCAAGAATGACCCCTGTGACGTTATGATCCCATAAAAAAAGTTGTACATTTCGGTGCGTCCACATTTCCTACATTCGTACTCAATCCTACTGCGTTCGTACTGCATTCTCGGTCAATCGTACTGCGTTCGTATTCAAGCGTAGTGAGTTCGTACTGCGATCGTATACATTCGTGGTGATTCTTCATGATTCATACTCCAGTCTTCTAGCTTCGTACAAAGTTCGTACGTGATTCGTACTACATGCGTAATGATTCTTGTTCATTCTCACTGCAATCTTACTCCCGTCGCCGACATACCTATGGCAGTCTTACAAAATACCTACAGCATGCGTACCACAATCTTAGGGCATTCGTGTATAGGTCCAGACAGGGCCCCAGACAGGCGAATGACGACGACAAAAATAATCCCCCCAGTTCGCGGGGATTCGCCACAATAGTTGCCACAGTGTGACAGGGGCTTAAAAAGTTACTGCCCCCTAAACTTAATAATTGGTTGTGCCTCCTTTAGCAGCAACAACTGCAAACTAATGCTTCCAATACCAAAGTCCACATTGATGTTGCATGACTTTGGCCCAATCATGCAGAATAGTTTTAATTGCTTTTTTCACTCAGGGCCAGGTGATGTTGGATAACTTCTTTCCTTCTGTAAATGAAATACTTGAAAAACTGAAATAGTTCATTATGAGAAATATGCAAAAATGGAAGAAGGTGGTGTAGTGGAAAATCTGGTCTCCCCAGAAAATCTAGTTCCCCCACGTGACTTCAGTCACATAATGCGC
Organism: Gymnothorax javanicus; assembly: GCA_029692085.1. NCBI lineage: Eukaryota > Metazoa > Chordata > Actinopteri > Anguilliformes > Muraenidae > Gymnothorax > Gymnothorax javanicus. The sequence goes on from CM056196.1 coordinate 74,943,185, forward strand.
ATCAATTTACGTGCCTTGCGAGATTTTTGTATCGCTTACTGTGAAGATAGAGTAGAAATGAATTGTATTGCGGATTTGTGCATATGGTATATTGCCGCAAGATAGCAGTCTTTTCCCACGTTCCATTTGCCCAAGATGGATGTGCTAGCTATAGCATTAACGTGTTAGTTATGCCACTAGCTAGCTAACTGGATAGATAGGTGTGCTAGCTATGGCATTAAGGAGTGAGTTATCACATTATCTAGCTGGCTAGACTGGTGATTTTCACAATAACAAAGTATTCTCAGAAATAAATAAGCCCACTCATCATATTTCAAAATAGGTGAAACTGTCATCGAATCGGACAGACTCAATGATCAGTACAGGAGTAACGTTAGTGGGCGTTATACCATTGTGCACTTGTACTATAGTGATTAGCTAGCTTGGCAATTAAGCTACAGGGCAATGTCAATATTTCACATTGAGAGGACTGATATCTCTGTGTAAACCCGCAAGACAGGCACCGAAGGCTATGTTAAAGTGCACTGCCGACAGAAGCTTTATTTTCATGGATAGCAACACGTAAATGGGCTGGGTTTACTGGGGGTGTTCCAGGAGTTGGCTGTGGCCATCCTCGGGGCTTTGCTGAAGATGCTGAAGAGGGCCTTTGGGCACACTCACCCCGCAGATAATGGATGCATTGTTTATGTGTAGCACACAGTTATCTCTGTGCAATATTCCAATTTTACACAGCCTCTTTTTTGTATCCCTTCAATATTATTAACTCTCGCAATGCATGTATGTGAGTAGGCATTTTACACCCTGTCTATCACTCATTAGTTTTTCATGATCAATTTTTTTTAAAAAGTTAAAGTTTCATTGCGTTTATAACACAAATTCTAGGCTTAAAAGCCTTTAATTAAAGGGGTTTGGTGAGCTTCAGAAAACCTTGCTCGAGCAGAGTAATGTCCTGTCATTCAGAGGGAAGCCTCATCGAGCCCAGGTTTTGACGAAGGCTTGTGATTGGCATGCACTGTTTTTAAATGGTGCAGAGGAGACCATTGTCATTCAGCCCCTGGAGATGTAAAAATCCTCGAGGGCTTTGGCTGTCACACAGACCTCTGCTGCAGCTCCCAGATAAAGAGCGATTTACACTCGTCATAATGGTGACGCGCATGCCATCCTCACGGCTGTGATTGATGACGCCAGCCTGTGCCGCTGACAAAGAGAGGATTCTGGGCCCAGCTCGGGCAGGTGCAGCTTGGACATCCTTCTCTACCTGCAGGGGAGTAAAACTGTCATGCTCCTCATGCCTCGTATTCCCTGGGAGACTGATGGGACACAGGTGACACTGAGGGCAAGAGCCGGCACATCAATCCCGACCTGACCGATTAAGCCTCGCTTGTTGCGTCATGGCAAGGACCTATCTCGGTTCCCAAAGCAGCAGAGGGAAGAACAGGAAGGCACAAATTGAAAAGTCTAGTGCTTAAAGTACTTAAGTCACATTTTAACGCTCTGTGAGGTAGGGATGGGAAAATGTCTTTGATTGTTACCTAAGCTGGTTTTCTATTTTATCAAAATGGACTTTTTGTGAAATAAGTATGATTAGAATCAGGGAATTAAATTTTTTTCCCTCTTATGCACTTTTAGAAAATACCCCCCCCAAAAAAAACAAACCAAAAAAATTTTGTGTCTGAATATATATATACTTTCAGATTGTGAAACCAGTCATTTTGTATTATAAAAAAAAGTATTATAGTTTAGCACGAGCCATTTCATAAAATGACTGGTTTCACCATCTGACTGTAACATATACACTACAGGCCAAAAGTTTGGGGCCACCCTCAGATTTTTAAAAAAGACAATGACCCCAAACATTCTTCAAAGCTTTGCCAGAACTACATTCATTCAAAAGAGGACCAGAATGTCTTAAAGGGACCTATTATGCTGATCCTTCTTTTAATACATATAGGTAATGTTATAATGTTGGATGTCCATACTTCTGAAAAGTTTCTAAACATAAGATACAGAGGTTTTGCCGTAATCCAAGAACGTGATTTCGTGAACGTGATTTCCTCTCTGAACAGCTCCTCCCGAGATCTTCATGAGATCTGGGCAAAACCTGACGTCAGGTTGTGCCGTCCAATTAGTACAGACCTAGCCAAAGCCAATCACGGTGCTGGACCTGCCCACACCGGAAACTATTCTAGCAGACATGAACAACCACAGATCATACTATGCCTTAGTAGCATCTACACTTCCAGAAATACAAAAGAAGAACCGCAGATCATTTGAGGTGCAGTTTTGTCAGTATATCTCCCAAAGCTGCTTGCCCGTTTACTTTTGGACGCGAAGAAAAGCACCTATTTCTCTTCCAAAAGACAATGCCTCCAAAAATCAGTGGGTAGCTTTTTTGTTTGCTGGCAGCGAACAGCCACGGCCAAAGGGAACGTTAGCTGTTTGTGCTCAGCATTTCACCAAAGACAGCCTTGTCAATAAAGGATAATTCGACATAGGGTAAGCGTTTCAGCTGCTTCTCAAACCTGAAGCAGTTGCATCGATCAAGTGCTTGGAGCCACAAGCTGTAAGTAAGGATATAACAGCAAATAATGTAAGTGAAGCTAACGAGTTACGGGAGGCTAGCAGGACCGCTAACGATAGTTAGCACTAACAACTGGCCTCAAATGCAGGCTTTGTAAAATATCTGAAGATAAAGCCTGCATCAGTCGTGACTGTCCGCGACTCACAAGCTATGTTTCCATCCACTTGTCAATCGAATTATCTGAACTTCGCCAAAAATATTCATGCGAATAAAGCTGGTGAAAATACGTTTCCATCTAACGGCATTAAAGCGAACAAAAAGTAGTGCGTAATGATGCCACATGCTGTTATGTGATCAAATTGGTGTATCGAGTACATTTCTGACATTTTAAGCTGTTTCCATTCATTTTCGCACTGAATCGCAGAACCTTCAAGTGAACAAAAGTAGTTTGTTAGCCAACTAATTTAGCTGGTTAGCCAAAATGGATCGCATTTACCAACAAATGATGATAATTGCACAAGTTGTAGTAGTGCTTAGTTGCCAGCTATTAGCAGCATAGCAGACCACTATCAGAAGGAAATGACGGCATCAAAACACCGTCAAGATGCAGTAGCAGATTTATTCGGCGAATAACGTTTCCATCAGCATTTATTGCATAAGCCTTTTACCAATCAAGAGAAAATCCGATGAGATGGACCGTACAAACTATGAGTCGATAGTCTTGAAATCAAGTCTAATTTCACCGTCTCCGTGAGGCATTTTTAATTCGATATTACTTAATTCGTATAAGAACGTGTGGATGGAAACATGGCTACAGATGCGGAAGCAGTTGCTTCACAGCATAAGCCTACCCAACAGATGGCCTGTTGAATGTGGCTGTAGCACTGCGGCTAATGTAGCCAAGTTACTGTTGCTAATGTTTGTGTCCTAAATATGCAAGAGTAATATCAGGGGAAATTCAACAGAAGGTGTGTGTGAACATAAACCTCATTTGAAGCGAACTTTTTATACTTGTTTGTAATTTGGATGCTTGGTACAACTGCCCCCGGTAACGGAATTTACTGTCTGTAAAACCTGTATTGCAGGGTAACGTTTGTCTCTGTAGTTGTTATGACCGCTCGGTTATCAGCTACTGCATGTTAGTTCGCATGCTGTGCAAATTAAAATGCTCCTGGTAACTTATAGGCAGTAATTATGATCGGTATGCTTGTGTTACTTCGATAAGCATCAATGTGGCAGTTCCATCATAACGTTGCCTGATTGTAGCCACTACAGTTGAAGCTAACCGGAGAGGTGCTGTATGTGTCTGCAGAGTTGGGCTGCGAAGGCTGCAGTTAGACCATACGTAGGTTTTCCAGAGCTTGGGGCGCGTTTTAGGGTGCTTGTGAAATGATCGCTTTACGTATCCATGACCGGGGTCAGCCTGATACTTCTCCAATATCTGGGCAAGCTCTCTGATGCTACCGGTGAAAGCAATAGGGAAGCGCACAGGCTATAACGTGTCCGGGATAACAAACGATTTCTCTGCATTGCCGTCGATTGAATATTAAATCGGTGATTGAATATTAAATTCTTTCCTGTAAAAGTTATCGATTCGCTAGCTCCACATAAGCAACGGTTCACGCAAACGGAACTTAAAGTCTGTAAAACCTGTATTATGCTCATAACATAGCCGGAGCTCTATCTAGCTCTCGCGCAGTATCCATAACGGGCCCATTTTCCACGAGGAAACGCTGGTCATTCCGACGCAATAAGCAAACCATTACCACAGGCAATTTCGGAAAAGGCCATTTAGCCTGGAGAATTTCGCCGCTCCGTCATATACCAGTGCAGAAGCTGTTCGTTACTCCACGCTAAAGACACGCCACAGTTATGCACACGAACCAGCAGGTCCTAATACACACCGAAGCAGTCCATAAGCTTTTGGTCCACTTTTAGCTGCTCCTCACTGTCCATGTTTCCCTCTAAACTCAGACCCACCGGATTTCTACTGTCTCTGGTCTACACTTGGGCATGTCGACCTGTTCTACAAATGTGCCTGTATGTGGTGGATTCTAGCTTTCCCTGCATCCTAGCTATAGAGTAGAAATACTACTGTACTCACCACTGTTGCCGTAGCAAACTGTAGCCGATAGCAAATTCGAGCCTGAGCTGCCAGACTTTCGCACTGCATCCTCCACTTTCGCCGCTGCATTCATTAGAACAAGTTCATTTCATTAGATCTATATTCAAGTATAGCGTTAGATTTCGGAATTTCCCCGCCGATTCCTTATCAGATGGCAGACGTGTCTCACGTTTCACTCTGGGGAGGCAGACCCGGAAAACTGCGTTCTGCAGCCTCGTCCCACCCAACTCCGCCCTCCACAGAGCTGGCCAGTCAGAAGAAAGTGGGCACACTGGGAGTGAAGGTCATAGCGGAAGAGCCACCCCAATGAGGCGTTTCAGGCAGAGACTACAATGGACTACAAATGGGGTTTTTTGAGGATGGCAGTATGACCTAAATAAGGACCCTGTTTTGGACTTTGAACGATCAGGAGTACTCTAGGGGAGTCCAGATCAAAATATAACCTTGGAAATATAGCAAAATAGATCCCCTTTAAGAAACATGATTTGGCCACCACAGTCTCCAGACCTTTCTCCTATTGAACCGGCATGGGATGAACTTGATAGGCAGGTCCGGTGCTCCAACCCTAGCAACGAAAAACAGTTGTTTGAACACTTGAAATCTGCATGGGAATCACTGCCAGCAGCATACTTCAAGAAACTGTTGCATCGCATGCCAAGAATTTGTGACGCAATGATCAAGGCTAAGGGTGGCTATTTCGATGAATCTAAAGTCTGAGCAAAGTCTCACAAAAATGTCTTGTTCAGCCTGAATCCTTGCTGGAAACGTGACCGTATGATGTATTGAAACTGTCTTGGCCCCTTAAATCACAATAAACCGAAATGAAATGCAGAACACGGTGTTTTGATTTGATTTTTTTTTTTAAATCTGTGTGACAGTTCATGGATCCTGTCAGTAGAATGCCTCCTAATAAGTTGGCGAGCCTGGCTCTTTGGCGATGTGTTCAGTGCGGGACTCGGGACTCTGGGGTTCAATTCCCCGCCTGGGCCCTCCTTCGGCCTGCCACATTCTGACAAATCGGCAGGATCTGGGGGATCCTAATGGATGGCAGCATGCGTAAAGCATGGAGCGTGAGGACACGCTCCCGAAAGAGGGGAAGAGATGTGACAGTTGATGGGTCCTGTCACTAGAAATGCCTCCTAATAAGTACGCGCCTTGGCTACCTTGCCAACGAGCCTGGCTCTTTGGCAATGTGGTCAGCGCGTTTGACTCTTACCCGGGAGTCTGGCGTTCAATTGCCCGCCTGGGCCCTCCTTCGGCCTGCCACACAAGGGTTGAAGCACCGGACCTACCTATCAAGTTCATCCCATGCCAGTTCAATAGGAGAAAGGTCTGCAGACTGTGGTGGCCAAATCATGTTTCTGAAGACATTCTGCTCCTCTTTTGAATGAATGTAGTCCTGGCAAAGCTTTGAAGAATGTTTGGGGTCATTGTCTTTTTTAAAAATCTGAGGGTGGCCCCAAACCTCTGGCCAGTAGTGTATAAAATAACACACAACAGATTCCACCGTGCCATTATTTATTAAGCAGAAATTCCGCCAAAATGCAAAAGCCACGTGTGAAAAACTAAATACACCCCATGATTCAAAAACTTGCAGAACCACCTTTAGCAGCAATAACGTCAAGTGATTGTTTTCTATATGATTTTATCTGCCTCTCACATCGTGGTGGAAAAATTTTGGCCCAATCTTCTTTCCAACGTTGCTTCAGTTCATTGATGTTTGATGGCATTTGTTTTTGCACAACTCTCTTAAGGACTCGCCACAGCATTTCAATTAGTTTGAGGTCAGGATTTTGACTTGACCATTGCAAAACCTTGATTTTTTTCTAGTGCTGCCATTCTGAAAGATTTGCTGGTGTGCTTGGGATCATTGTCCTGTTGCATGACCCAATAGTGGCCAAGCTTTATCTGTCACATAGATGGCCTCACATTTGATTCAAGAATTCTTTGCTGCACAGAGGAGTTCATGGTCGACTCCATGATTGCAAGGTGCCCGGGTCCTGCGGCTGCAGAGCGAGCCCGTATCATCACCCCTCCACCACCGCGCTTGACGGTTGGTATGAGGTGTTTGTGCTAATATGTTGTGTTTGGTTTTCGCCAAATGTCGCGCCATGCATTATGGCCAAACATCTCCACTTTGGTCTCGTATGTTCAAAGGACATAGGTCCAGAAGGCTTATGGTTTGTTCAGATGCAACTTCGCAAACCTAAGCCATGCTGCCATGTTCTTTTTAGATAAAAGAGGTTTCTCCATGCAACCCTTCCAAACAAGCCATACCTGTTCAGCCTTTTTCCAAATGCACTGTCGTGAACTTTTACATGCTGACTGAGGCCTGTAGAGTCCTAGATGTAATAATTTGGTTTTTGCAATTTCTCTGAGCATTGTGCAGTCTGACCTTGGGGTGAATTAGCTGGGACATCCATTCCTGGGAAGATTGGCAACTGTTGGGACTGTTTTCCACTTGTGAATAATTTTTCTTATTGTAGAGTGAAGGACTTAAAATTGTTTGGCCTTGTTACCCTTCCCAGATTGATAGGCAGCAACAATTGCTGTTCCATGATCATTGCTTATGTCTTTCCTCCTTGGCATTGTGTTAACACACACCGAAATGCTCCACACCAGCAAAACGCCTAAAATTGTGCTTTTATAGTGGTGGTCAAACTTTTTAGGACCTGATCACACTTAGTTTAGGACCTGATAAGGACCAGCTAATTTTTTACAATGTCCTGATATGTAAAACCATAGAACTGAAAGAGGATAAATGCAGTGGGGAAAATAACTATTTTACGCGTAAACATTTTTCTCAGTAAATATATTTCTAATGGGGCTATTGACTTGAAATTTTTACCAGATGTCGGTAACAACCCAAAAAATCCACACTTACAAAGAAATCAAAACAAATAAATCCATAAATTAAGTTACGTGTAATAAAGTGGAATGACGCAGGGGAAAAATTATTGAACACACTTAATGAAATTTATTTAATACTAAGTAGAAAAGCCTTTGTTGGTGATGACAGCTTCAAGACACCTCCTGCATGGAGCAACTAGTCACATGCATTGCTCAGGTGTAATTTTGGCCCATTCGTCCACACAAACGGTCTTCAAATCTTGAAGAGGGCCTCTTCTATGGACTCTGATCTTCAGTTTTTTCCATAGATTTTCAACTGGATTCAAGTCGGGTGATTGACTGGGCCATTCTAGCATCTTTATTTTCTTTCTCTGAAACCAATTGACAGTTTCCTCGGCTGTGTGTTTGGGATTAGGAACAAATCAAATGATGAAGAAAGGAGTCCAGGTTTTTCTGGGCCAAGCCTCAATGGATTAAAACAAGAGTGACATTCAAATCTAAACTTATATGGACACTCAGCTATATTGTGATTTATAATTCTTTATGATGTTCATAAATCTTCATGATCTTATGTTGTGACGCTTAAATCGTAGTACTCAGCTCTGTTGTGATTTATAAATCTCTATGATATCTTAACTATAATCAAACTGTTTTTCTGGGAGTTGGGGGCGGGACTTTGATAAGCGATTTCGCTTCTCCCGCGACCCTTTCAGTCATGATACATGTTGTGTTGAAATTGTCATGAAACGACTATACAATCATGCCGAAATAAAAACAAATAAATAAATAAAATTATTGTCTTGCTGAAATGTCCACCCTTGTTTCATCTTCAGCATCCTGGTAGATGGAAGCAGATTCTTATCGAGAAAATCTCAGTACATTTCTCCATTCATCCTTCCTTCAATTATATGAAGTCTGCCAGTACCATATGCTGAAAAACAGTCCCACACCATGATGTTCCCACCTCCAAACTTTGCTGTTGGTTTGGTGTTTTAGGGATGATGTGCAGTACCGTTTGTCTTCGCAAACATGGTGTGTGCTTTGACATCCAAGGAGTTCAATTTTGGTCTCATCTGACCAGACTGTATTCTCCCAGTATTTCATAGGCTTGTCCAAATGTTGTGCAGCAAATTTTACACAAGCTTCAACATGCTTTTTCTTCAGCAATGGAGTCTTGCGAGGTGAGCGCGCAGAGAGACCATGGCATTTATGAGCTTGACTTATTGTTTTCTTTGAAACAACTGTGCCTGCTAATTCCAGGTCTTTCTGAAGCTCTCCGTGAGTGGTCCTTGGCTCTTGGACAACTCTTCTGATGATTCTTCTGACTCCTTTGTCACAAATCTTACAAGGAGCACCTGATCGTGGCCGGTTTATGGTGAAATGATGTTCTTTCCACTTCCGGATTATGGCCCCAACGGTGCTAACTGAAACATTCAGAAGTTTAGAAATACTTTGTGCATCTGTAACCAATGTCATCAGTAGGTTTTGCAAAAATAAGGTTGCAAAGGTCTTGAGAGAACTCTTTGCTTTTACTCATGAGATGCTTCTTGTGTGACACCCTGGTAATGAGAAACCTTTTTATAGGCCATCAATTAGGACTAAACCAGCAGATATTAATTTGCACTGATATAGGTCAGGATTGCTTTCTAAATACTGACAGATTTCAGTTGGTTTCTTGGCTTTCCATGCCTTTATGCACCTGCTTTTCTTCATGTGTTCAATGCTTATTCCCTGTGTCATTCCAATTTAATACACATAACTTAATTTATGGACTTATTTGTTTTGATTTCTTTGTATGTGTGGATTACTTGGGTTGTTACCGACATCTGGTGAAAATTTCATGTCAATGGCCCCATTAGAAATATATTCACTGAGAAAAATGTTGATGCGTTCAATACTTATTTTTTCCCCCGATATATATATATATCGTCAGCCTGCTGATAAAACCTTGTATCTTCAAAATGATAAACTTTACAGGAAAATAAAAAATAAATATAAAATAAATAAAATAATATAAATATATAAATATTATTTAAAATATGAATAAAATAAAAAATGTTTAATTTTGCATGTAAGAATAGTGGACATACGAGTTTTTGTTTCTTAACAATTTGGAGATACAAGGTTTTATCAGCAGGTCGACGATATATATATATATATATATGTGTGTGTGTGTGTGTATGTGTCTTCACAATACTGGAGAGATTTCAGGGATAGTTGTTGTTCACTGTCTTATTATCAGCAGATAATGATTGATGCAATTTTGTTCAGCACACATAATTTTGCAATTTTGTTTCATGTTGTTCAGCACACATAAGAGATACAGTGAGGATAAAACTACCACTTGAACCCAAGTAGTTTTTTTTAAATGAAATTAATAAAAATGATATTTGGCTCAAATAAGGACACCAAAATGTGACATCAAAAACAAGTTTTTATCATAAAGGATGTGGGAAATTAAAATTAGTAAGTATCATGTGCATTCGCCCGTAAGTTATTTACTCACAGTCCAGTAAATAAATTCTACTTTGTTACAAAACTTTTCTAGTCAGAATGAAATTTTCGGGTTACGGTTGTTGCCCGATGTGTCTGCTGTGCTAAGGACTGGCAGGTCTTGAGTGAGTGGCACTGCTCAAATTTACTACAACTCCTCAAAACTGACTTTCCTTGTGCCAATAAACCACCTTCTTGACCGCTAATTTCTGCAGATTTTGAAAAATATTAACTCAAATACTAAAAATCATGTCCTGTCCAGTAAATCACGACCGTTACCAAAGACAAATTTTGATTTTTATTCTTTGATTATACGCATCAATTTATTGATTTTTCCTGTCCTATGGAAAGACTCTATGCACACATTTTATCGGTAACAAAAGTTTTCCCCAGTGCAGCTGTGAGTCGGCGGATTTCTGTGACTATACCTTTCGTGTCCACAATTTTGTATGCAGCAACGACTATTAAGTGAAAAGAAAATTATGATAAACATCGTCTGAATCCATCCTTACTCTTCATCATTCAGCAATTGGTCATCCTCCCACAAGGTAAGACGTTACTGACTGCTATTTTCATGAATTTTTCGTATTATTTGCGTTATTGATTTCTTATTTTTGAATTATAGAGCAATTTCTTATCATGCAGTGACGGACTCATGCGTACACATTTCTTGTCCACCGTAATCCATCCTGATGAAAGTTACGCTTCAGAATAACGTTTTCCTATAAAATATCGCATGAATTAATTGTACAGTTGATGTTACCTGTAAGCAGTGAAGACGATTTTCGAAATTCAGTATGAATCGGCCTTGTCTTGCTTGTTTCACGGTCATGCTTTTGTAACCCTGAATCGTGAAAAGACAAATATATATATATATATATATATATATATATATATATATATATATATGATGTAGTATATTTTTATCTCATAAATGATTATAAATTGGTGTAAAACAATCATGTCATACGTGTGTGATATAACACATGAGTACTACAGCTTTTTTCGCGTTGCTATTGATCAGATTCCTTTCATTGAAAACTAATAATTTTGCAACGGTAACATTACCAATTCTGGTGGTAAACATTAGCCATTGGTAGCATTAGCTTCTAATTGGCGGTTTATTCAAGTCAATGGGATGAATAATTTGATAGCTAGCATGCTAACGCTTTTCGCCATTAACGTAATAAGTTACATGTAACTATTATCATAGAAACTTGAAATGATTAATTTCATGGTGAAAAGCATTAGCTTCCAAGGGAATTCTTCATCCCATTGACTTGAATAGACCGCCAAATAGAAGCTAAGTCTTTTTTTATTTTTCAAATAATGCAATGCTGACAATTATGGGATAAATAGGATCTCTAATGAGTGAGCCCAAGATATCAAATTTATGAAACGAGAATAGTCATTTTAATTTTTTCCTAGCCTTCCTCTATATGTATATTTTATTTCTACCCTTCTATTTCTAACATATGTATATTTTTTTTTTTTTTTTTCTTTTACTGAGGACTGAAGTCAAAAATGGATCAACCAAGGACTAGCAAAGTAAGATTTTTGCACAGGAGATTTTTGATGCTAGACTTCTTTTTCTACAAATTTTGCAGTACACTAATGTCTAAATCTGTGTGCTTAAACTTTCAGACACTTACTCTCCCCCTGTCATTTTCCAGATAATTCTTCAGTCAAATCATGTGCCCAAGCCTCCACAGAGCCAGGTAGCTCAACACATCAAGCTAATTCCTATGCACCCACCTTAGTCATTTCCTACTGCGTGTTTTTCACTTCCTATTTCTGTTCCCTTCCATGGCTGTGCAAGCCACCCAAACTTCTCTTTATTACACTTGGCCTTGCACTGATGCAAAATTCTTTAACAAACACAAAGTGGTCAATTGCATTGTATATAAAATGTAAATCACAATAGGCCATTCGATTACCCCAATTATGAAGCAGAGAATGAAAGAATGATAAAGAAATGCAATGAAGATGAGTCCAGATTAGTAAGAGCACAGAAATCTGGCCTCTTTGTTCCTATCCTGCTCCACAGGGTTGCTATCAGACCCCACTATCAATCGTGCGCCTGGTGACACTGCGCTCGATGAAGATATTTCACTAAGAGGTGAATTATCTCCTGCCTGCCTTTCTGAAGGCAATGTTTCAGAAACATTGGACCCCTGAGAGTGGCCTGTATATCAGGGAGAAATTAAGACTGTGCAATGCACACATTCCCTCATTACACAGTTTACCCAGAGAGACTTATTGGAAATTTACGTTGAGCTGCTTTGGTTGCTTGGGGTGATGCATTGTGAAATATTACCTGAGCCACCTCAAGCATTAATCATCCCCAAATCGCATAGTTGGCAACGTGAATTCTTCTTTCCTCCAATTACATCCAGTCATGACATCTTGAGGACAACTCCTTCAATGTATCCCTTTTGTTCTGTCTAAAATAAACTACCTTTTTCATGTTTAATTGTGTTTTATGATCTTACGTTTACAGTGTGGTAGATTTAAATGTTTGATTTGGTCGTGGAAAACATTCAGAAGGAGCAATGACTTATGGGTACTGTATTTTCCAGCAGACAGTATTTGTAGGATGGACATGTGCAAGATATACTTGATGCATTCTGGACCAACTGCTGAGCTCATGGGAGAAGATTCAATACTTTCCCTCACCATAAATCATTGTATCATTTATAGCATGTAAGCATGAGAAATTCCCAGGGCCTTTGGAGTTTGGGGCAAGGTTTGTCGCTATGTCACAGTAGATGACATATCTGATGAAGAGAATAGCACTATTTCTCTGCGACTGGCGGAGGATTTTTTTAGCACCCCATCTCCATATTTCCTCACCCAAATATTTCCAGGCAGATAAACTACTTGAGCCCGTTGAAATCCGGCTGAATCTGGTATCAGATTCATACAATGAGTCCACACTGGGGCTTAACATAACTGGGTTGTGTTATAGCAGTTAAAGAAGTTTACTTGCGGCCAAAATGCTCATAAACAAAACACTTGGAACCCCTCGAGAGCCCTTCTGTAAAACCCTTAACTTCTGCTGTGAAAAATCCTCACACAGAAATGTAGGAACGCATAAATACCAGAGTCTGTGCTGAGAATACTGTCTGGTGCAAGGTGGCCTTGTTGAAGCTAAATGCGAAGCAAATAAATAATGTCATTTAGCGTGGTCACACCTCTCTCTCTGCCAATGGCTGTACTTTGCAACTTTCTCACCTCAATTTTTTTGCATTACGGCTTCCAGCAGAAGTATGTTCAAGGGAACAATGCTTTTGGAGATAGTAGCTATTAATCCTAGTTCCTGTGTAGGATGTGTTTTGACAGGGTTCTCGAGGGTAGGATGCACCACATGGCAGATGCCCTGGGCAGCCTACATCTTGGCTTCGACGGAAGTGAACAGCACCAAAGATGGTTGTGTGAGGGAGTCATTGATGCCAGAGAGGGCATCATTGCTGGCACTCTCCCTGGCTCTGACGTTAATCAGCGGGTGGCATTTGGTTGGGCAGCTCGCAAACCCGCCTCACTGCTGTCCTCTACCTCCTCATCTCAGAGGCAAACTCATACAGATGGCCCTCGCGTCACTGTACCCTATCCACCCCCCATCATCACAGCCCCCTGCAGACTAGCCTTCCCGATAACGCACCGTCCATCTTTCCCTGCCTTTGAAGAGAAGTGCTTTCGTCTCATCGCTGGCAATGAAGTATGCGTCTGTCAGGAGTCTGTGTTCCCCAGGCTGCGGACAGCTCAAAGGCAGAACGGGAGGCTTTCTGTTTGATAAAGATGCCACAATAGCTCCTATGTTGGCTTAGCTAAAACAACATATAAATCCTCCTTACAGTTGGACTCCTAAATAGTTGGTGGCTTATATAAATCACTCCTCAGGGAGTGTCGGGCCCTATCCTCTGCCAGGGCCCACACTGGAATGAGGTTGGTCCCACTCCAGAATCCCATCTTATCAGCGACGGACAAAAACAGAGGCCCACCGTGTCCCTGCTCCAAGTTTTGCCTCTCAACAACACCACATTAGAGAGACAAAGGAATCCTTCCGTCTCCTTCACTGTGTCACAAAACGCCCAGCCACGCCCACTGCCGTCACTGCCAGGGGACGTCTTCCAATGCCCCCCTCCTGCGAACGCGCCGCTTTACCTCAATACCTCCACCTCCCACATGTCCCACCACAATGGCTGCCGCTTCTTTTTTAAGAGATGCCGTTTGCGAAGCGAGAATGTTATTTATCAACAACTTGTTTCGTGCCAAAACAGGGCCGACTGCTCAGTGCGCCTACTCTGCCAACTCCGCGGGTAGCGAGTTGAAAAGTTGTTTGGCATTCTTGGTTTGCCCATGCAAAGTGAAATAAACAATTTCTCCATGTTCAAAATTTTTGAAATAACAAAGCATTCTACTTCCATTTAGTCCCAGCGCTTGCTGCATTCAAACCTAAGTTTTGTATTTGCACTGTCTAGTATGGAGGGGGAAAAAAATTGGAATTGAATTTGGTTGTTTTTCCTCAATAAATGAAGTGTTTTAAAACTTACCAGCAAAACATATTTTGCAAAAGCATTAATGCTTCCATGGCAAGACACATGGGCAGTATTTCTAATCACTAAGACATCAAACTAACAAAGAAGCAAATAACCTAAGATAAAGTATTGCATGCATGCACAATAAAATCATGTGATGTGGGCGGGTATATGTTAAAAGGCTTTAAGAGACATACTCATAGTTCCTGCCTTGTTGAGAATGTGAAGAACTGCTCATGAACATTTCACAAACAGCTCGTGATTTAAGTTGTTGAATTGTTAATGAACTGTTCCTCAGCACTAAATGGCCGTTCATGAACTTTGTTTATGAAAAACATTCATGAACTGTTCATAAACTTATTCCTGAACTATTCATGAGCAGTTCATAAACATTCATGAACAGTTCATGAACATCTACATTCATGAAAATAAGTTCTTGAACTTTTTGAGAACTTTGTTTGAGAACATGTGAGGAACTTTTTTTTTTGGTGATTGGTGAACTGTTCAATGAACTATTCATGAACTACAAATAGTTTGTGAACTATTTTCACCGGGATGGGGAGAACCTTTTCTGTAATATGCTGTGCATAGCAGGTACGAGGATGAAAATATGGGGGTTATACACAAGTTCTCTGAAGCATGTTAATGGAGAATGAAGTGGTAAGCTCTGCATTTGTACATTGGAAGATGAAGGGTGATTTTCCCAACCAAGTGCTCGTTCCACTACGGGGCAGTCGAGGGCTATATTCTGGCATTTATTGCTTTGAGGGCAAGGAGGGCTTTGAGGGTTTCTTCTCTGACCAGAGGTAGCTTGAGAGAAAACTTTTATGAAGGTACATGGTGTACAGATGGGTTGAAGGTCTGCCCTTGACTGCTCAGTGGGAAAGGACCTGAGACTTAAGTAATGAGCTGTGATTGCTGGTCGCTGGAGTGAGGGGAGGAGGAGGGGTAAATCATAGACTTGATTATAAAGCCGAGCCGCAGTTATTTGAACAAGCTGGTAGGAAGTAGTACAGAATGGTGATGCATGGGTTTGGACCAAATGGCTGAGAAGGTGTTGAGAAACGTTTGTTCTTTTCCAAAAAAAAATTCTCAATCAAAATCAAGTCACTGATTTTATATTTAATTTGAAGATCCTCATATATATTATATTTAATCCTCACTCTCTGAGGATGAATACTTCATCTATTGTATTATTTATGGACTTGCTAAGTAATTCCAATTGGGTATTTGTAGGTATAAATGCATTTTGAAGAATATTTGGCCATCTTTGCAAACAGATTATGTTTGAGGTAATTTTAAACCAAAGACAGTCTATGAGTGAAGTTAACAGCAGGATAGCACAGATGAAATCACCAAAGTTTCCAAGATGACCACAGACCCTAAATCTTTTAAAAAGTAAAACTGAAGAGTGACCAAGAAAATGAGCCAAGGGGAAAAAGAATGCATTTAGGGTGATGCTTCTGTTGGTGATCCAGTGGGATGTCTGTTTGTTTCTCCACATAATGAGTACACAATGTTTCAGGGCCTCCTGGGTGGGTATTCCATCTAAAGCAGTATTCAGTATAGTAATTCTGTAGTTTGCAGATCTAGACTGTAACCAAGAACCGTGAGCTACAGTACTGGGCAAAAGTCTTTAACACATTTAAAGCAATTTTGTCGGCAAATATGCTTGCAAAAATAATGAAATGAAAGGTTTCTAATCCTGAGAAATGCACTATACAGAGCTGCAAGCCGTTAAAAACTAAATCAAATCATTATTTGGTGTGACTATTCTTTGCCTAAAAGTTAGGAACACTGTCCTGTTGTGCTACACTTCTATATGATTGGGTTTTTGCTTGCTCCAAGCAGAGTAGAAAACTTGCCACCAATCTCCTCCAGACTGACTGTCTCACTTGCTTCTGTCCCGCCAAGTAATGGCAGACAGCCGTGATGATGTAAATATCAGGGCTCTGTCAAGACTATATTATCTGTATCAACGGTTTTTAATGAAATATGAATACTTATTTATTAAACTATTTTTCAAATTAGCATTTGGAATTTCAACATTACCTTTTATCTTCAGCAACACAAATGTAGAAAACAAAAAGTAAACATCTACAACCAGATTTAAATTTCAAAAAAGCAGGTTGCCTGAGACTTTTGCACATTACTGTATGTGGGTCTATGCACAAGCATAACATGCGGGTAAACAAACGACTTTCCCGTTCTTCTAGTGGATAATCTGTCTTGTAATTAAAATGGCAATTTGCTAGCAAGGACCACACCATCAACAAGATGCATTTCAGTTTATTGAGGAAAATATGGTTGATATGCAAGAGGGGAGCTTAGTCTACTGCAAGTTTGGGGAAGTAATGATGAGGATTTTGCCATAGCACCCGGGCACGACAAACCACTAACCCCCCTCCCTCGGGACCCTACCGAAAGGACAGGGAGAGAGGGGAAGGGAGAAAAGAATAGGATGGGAGGGCGGGGTGCATGATATGAAAGCAGGAGTGGAGGAGTAGGTTAGGTGTATATTTATAGGAAGTTCCGACTGCGTCACGGTTTAGATGTGGTCTTGCTCCTGAAACTCCCTTAGATAGCCACAATTTTTCAAGCAGAGACCACACCATCAACAAGACGCATTTAAAAGTTTATTGAACAGAATATGCTTGATATGCGAGAGGGCAGCTCTTCCGCTTTGTCGCCTGTGAGTTTAGGGAAGCTACGATAAGGAATTTGCCATAGTACCCGAGCACAATGAACCCCCAAAACCCTGCAGTTATTCAAGACAAGACTGAGCGAATCTATGATTGGAGTGGATGTTGCAGTGATACTATGGGGAGGACTATCAACCCATGTTAAGTGCTCTGGGATGCCATTGCAAGAGGTTGAATGGCTCCGATACGGAAGGATTGTATTGAGTAATGGGCAAGAGAAAGGCCAAACAGGAAGAAATGTAGCGGAAGTACTGGTGAAACCAGGATCAGATAGCAGTTTGCAGTGACCTAGAGATGGAGGCTCTGTCAGCTTTAAGCTCTGAAATTTCCAGAAATGCAAGTAACCACTGTAACCAAAATAAGAAGACGGTGCTTTAGTCTTCCCTGGTAGCTTTAGTAGCTTTTCCCAATAGTGGAAATGGCAGATGGTGTACTAACCAAAGTGATGGTGAAAACTCTACCAGGAGAGAGAAAAAAAAACCCTTAAGTAAGGCTGGCTATGGTAGCTGGCAGGAAGTAAGCCCACTACAAGTCAGTTAGCTAAGCTACCAAGCCTACAGCCATAGAATACTGGATCAGTGTTTAGTCAGGCTGGCTGTCAGGCTCATCTTCTTGTTAATATTAAAACACAAATACAAATGAATCATATAATCTACTTGTTCATATGAAAATTAATGGACAGAAAATATGTTATTACTGTTTCTGCAGTACAGTTTCATTGATGTTGTAAAAACATAAACATGTTATCAACCCATTCTACTTTTCTCAGCACATACAAAATCATTTCAATCTGCTTCCCTGTCTCCGTTATAGACTAAATGAATGAATAAACTCACACTTAATCTCTTCTAAGGTTACTCCATCTGACGCCACCCCTTGCTATAGTCACTCGTTTGTGCGAAGCAATAGCTTTACTCAAACTACAAAATTATTGAGCAATGCGTATCATTACCGTAGCTTTTGCTGGTTCCGAAATTCAATATAAAATAGTGACTATTTTAATTTATCACTTCATTGAAAAAACCTATTTCTGCAATCTTACTGTATGTCAAAATCTCTGTTGATCACCTCTTCATGGTACTGAGAAAAATGGGAATCAGTCCCGTTGTGTTTGCGACAGCAGCTCAAACTATACTATCAGTTGGAAATGCTTTCGGGAATGTTGAAAAGTTGATCATTGGCACTTCAAAATATTGTCTGTTTCCAAATCATGTTATATGTGTATAACAGTGAACATGTTATGCAATACAGTAGGTCAAAACAATGACATGAGAACAACACGTACTAAATATCATTATGGACAAAAATAATGCGATAGAATGATGTAAACATGTTGATCAGGAGGTACAAAGATATTAAACACTGACATTCCTGATAAGACATGTTTTATTTGTATATAGGCAGTTCATATTCCCTCACAGATATGATTCACTGTCGAGAAGTCAAAACTTAGAGCAGCATCATGTGGCTCAGTACCTCAGAAGGATTGCTTCCATCAATGTACCATTACCTTGTACCCTCATTCTTTTTTCTGTACAAGCTCAGAGCTGAATCTGACCTTCAATGTGAAATCGCACATGCACACTTACGTACACAGAGCCACCCACCCACCCACACACCAATCTCACTTGACTGTTCACACGGCCCTTCAACATATCACCGTTGGTAGTGGGATTCACTAAATATAGGAGTGAATTCAGTGAAATGGCAGCTATTTGGAGCAATGCTGGGGATTCAGAGCCCGACACCACCAAATACTGGAAACAATGAATCAGTGACTGAGGGCAAGGCAGGCCTGCTGCTCTTCTTTACTCACTGTGAGCCCATGACCTCCCCTTCCCCCACTCCCCTCTCCATTCGCCCTCGCTCTCTCCTTACCGCTACCCCTCCCCCACCACCCATCCCCCTTTCCAGTCTCTTCATTCTCCTAGCTGCGAGGGGTGGGGTCAAGTGGCCTCTATCGGGGAAGCTCTACCCACCACAGGTCGCTCCCGATTAGCTCTTCAGTTGGATGGCCAGCGCATAAGACAAAAGAGCTGCCTCCCCTCCCATGCTTGAAAAAAAAAAACAAAACAAAACAGCCAAACATTGGAGAAAGTGTGATGGCTTCACCATTGAGAATGGGTGAGTGGGGGGGTGATTAGTTGTGTAAGCCCTGTAGAGCATTTATCCACACACCACACACATACCATTCTTTCCTCAGTCTTGCAAATAAAACTAGCTGGTTATTGAGTATTTCAGTTGCTGATTCAAAAAGATTACTGAAGATGTGCTAATTCCAATTACCTCTAAACATAAAATTTAATTCATTGAGCACAATTACTCAGTCTTTCGAGAGAAAATGCCAGTGTCCCACTTTTGGAAAATGTAGAACTCTACACATTCATGAGCAATGGCAGTGTAATTTCAAGCCAGATTTTTCCCTCTTCAGTCCAAAACGGAATTCATTCCTGATGAACAACCTTTTACCTTTTAAGGCTTGATATTTAAAATATTATTCCCCTCAAGGAGTTTTAGATACAACTACACCATACACAATATCAAGCATTACTGAGTATTCAAAAAAAAATTGCCTGGAAGCCAGTGGACTCTCTCAGCACACAGAGAATTGTACTCAATCACAGGATCACACATATGCAAATGTTAGACGAAAACCTGCTGTGCCTCAGCACGCATACATCTGTGCAGAACATACACTTTCACAACTACTCAGCAGCATTAAAGTTCTTGTACTGTATCTTCAGATTGACATCACATAACATTAAAATTAAAAGTATTTCACAGATTTCTGACCTTGGCCACGCCAGAGGGTAGCAAAATGTATCATGTCAGTTTTCTGAATCACATACAGTGGACGACCAAGTGATATCCTATGTCAAATTCTGAAAGTACAAACAGGTAAGACGGCTTGATATTGGAGTGCCGTCAAAGAATGTGCTGCCACCGAGTGGACAAGTAGGGGATTGAAGTTTACTTTTTAATCGCGATCCAGCAATCCTGTTGTTTCTACCCAATACTGTGTGTGCGTGTGCGTGTGTACTTGTGTGTGGGTATCTGCATGATTTTGTCCGACATATTACACACTTCTAAGATCAATTTAATATCACAGGAGCTTAAACCCAAACACCAGGTATTGAATCTGTACCTGCAGCTTTCAGAGCCCTTAGCATTTCGCGCATGTTTGAGATGAAAGGAGGTGGCCATAAAATTCTGGTTGTGGTGGCAACATCTGTGACAATCACGGTGTTGTGTACTTTTAAGGAAAAAATGTTCCTGTGGACAACTGACAACATTACCTCACATTATTACATTACAAGCAGGCGCATTGCATGGGATTCCTCCCAGCTCTAACACATGTGGAGAGTGTAAACAGTGGAAGAAGCTCTACAGTCACCATCCCCCCTCAAGAGAGGCCGTAAGCACCAAGAGCACACCCTGCCCTCGGACAGGTAGCGGGTGCACTGATTAAACATGCGCTCAAAAGGTCAGGAGCAGTGGGACTAATCTCTCACTGACTCACTGACTACACTGTACCGACACACGCGCTAATGAATGCAATTAACACCCTTTTCAATAACCGCAACATGCAACCCGTCTAAAAATAATAATTGCACACAGCCTTCGATTGGACACTTTACAGCCGTGCGCTGTGTATGACAGCGCGAACACGCTCCACCGTTAGGAAGATTTTAATTCTCTCCAGCATCCGGGTTGCGGGGGGGTTTGAAGAGCTCGTCCGAGTGGGCGCCTTCCTCAAAAGCAGATCAAAGCCCCGAGCCATGGCGGCTGGTACATGCAGCCAGCACAGTGTAGTGTATGTATGTCAGTGAGGCAGCATCCTGGACGCTCTCCACTGCCATTTTTACGCATGGATTCCTCCTGCCGCTGGATAACAAGGAAGCATCCGAATGCAGGCGCTCTCCTGCCGGCGGCAGTCTTTCCTCAAGGCCACCATTAGTCTGTCACTCTTGGAAGGCAGTGAAAGTGCCAGGCCTCCAACCACAATCTCTCTGGTCCCCGTTGTTCCCGATGGTGCTGGCTGCACTCCTGCTTCTGTAGAATTCTTTGGGCACGGATAATACTTAGGCAGTAAAAGCATAACAGAGCTGGGACTTTTTTAAAATACAGAAGTCTGACATTCTAAGAAAGTTTCAGGTGCATTGTGAACAAACTCAAGCAATATAGATTTCAAAAGAGAAATCAGATATCGCAGAAATAATTGTGTCCAGTAGTTAAGCAGAATATTTATGCGTTAAATTAAGCTGGAGATAGAGACTCTCATTTAGGCTAGTGAATAAATTCACATTTTACCAGAAAATATTGTTTCTAAAATGTAGGACAAACGAACTGCAGGACAATCAACATCAACACATAACGAACATAAAAGTTGGTGATGTGAAAAATACAAAAGAAAAACAGAAATCAATTATTATCTGTCCATGATCTCTTTTGACTCGTGTTCAACTGAAAACAGAAATACAAGTGATGGTTTTAGTAATTAACTTTTATGCTTTTTAAAATTTTTTTATTTTTATCAATATATAGTTATTATGGGCCTCACAACAAAGAGTTAAATTGTGCTCTGACTGGGTGATCCTCCGATGGCATAGGTTGTGTGTTATTAGGGGTGTGACTACATAGTGCAAATGAAGCAAGGGCTAGTCGTCACATGAGTCTGAGGAATTATGTGCAATTCTCCTGATTCAATAGTTGCAGATCATTGCAATGGACTAAATAATTTGGCTGTGTTCTGAATGGGGAAAAAGGGGGGGGGGATCTCAAAAATATATATGCACTTGTACATCTCATGCCCATAATACGTTCTAAAAAAGTTAGCACAGGGGTATATACTTTACCTTTCCTCTTAAGAACACTCAGTAGTTGTTTGGGAACTGAGTACACCAATTGTTGCCATTTTGGAAGTGGAAGATTTTCCCATTTTTACTTGATATTATACTGAAGCTGGTTGAATTTGCTGCTTAATAAAATGTTCTTCGTTTCCCTTTGCATTGATGCTTTTTAACCCTAGGACTGACACAAGTGCCATTTTAACACAAATCTTCCTTAATTTTTGATGAACAAAATGTTCCAAAGGGAGATAGAATTCGGAAAATTCAGACTTTGTTTACCACTTGAATTCCAAAAATGTACAGGGTCTCCACTGTCACATCTTGCGCTTCATAACATGCTGTATGTTTTCAACGCAAAACTAGTCTGGACTGCAGGCAGGCTGGGCTAGCTCCCATGCTATTTGAATACAAAGTTGCACTGTGGTTACACATTACACATGCTGAATGCGGCTTGAAATTTTCTAGCTGAAATAACCAGACAAGTCCCTGAGAATGACCTTGAGATCACAACATCCGTGGTTCCAAAATGTGTATGTCTGCTTCAGCATTGATGGTGCCTTCAGATGTACAATACACCCATGCCATGGGTACTAATTCACTCCCACACTGGGACAGATGGCAACTGTTAAACTGTGTGATGGTAACAAGCAGAAAGGTCCTATTCCTCTTGGAGCCTGAGAACACAATATCTGTTATTAACAAAAAAATCATGGATGTGGACTTTTCAGGCCACTGACCACTTTTCCACTTTGCTTCAGTCCATCTCAGATGCACAGAATGTAAGGGTTTGGCCTTGCAGTCCCTCCCCCTGCCGCATTCCTCACCTCCACCTCAACAAGCTACAGGTGTGGCTCGTTGAGGTGGAGGTGAGGGCGGCTTATTTAAGGGTTGGCTGTGCCATTATTCTGGGCAGCAGCATTCTGGTTTTTAAGCCCTGTTGTGTTTGTGCTGCTGCTCCCTTCACGTTTGGTTTTACTTGTTTAATTAAAGATTTTTATATTTTTACTCAGCCTGTGCGTTTGGGTCACTTTCCCAGCTTTTGGGTCCATGGTCCCAGTGCCCGCCGGTTTGCTGTTTGCATCCGGCGGGAGCAAAACCATGACACAAAATCCTGCATAAGTCAATGGCATTCCTGAATGTTGTTGACATATGGCTACAGTTTTGCATTGTGCAGTCTTAACTTGCATTTGTAGGAGTAACAACAAACTGTTTTACTGACAACAATTTTAAAAAGTAATCACAAGCCCATGTGGTTATATTTATTGGAGAAGCATATTGGTTTTTCAGGCAATGCCATCTGAGTGGTCGAAAATTAAGGGCATTAAATATTAGTTTCTGACATTGCTCTTTACGAACCTAAATTATTCCTGATTCTCCAAAGCCTTTAATAATGTTATGGGCTGAATATGCACTATGAAATCATTAAATTGCTTGCAGTCATTGGTTGAGAAACACTCTTCTTATTCCGTTTGCGTAGTGGCGCACATTGTAGAAACTAGCAGCTGTGGAACTGGCAAAATGATACACTCAGGTATCATTTATGTGCAGAAGACGCCTCATAATTTTGTGGTGCGGTGCATTGCATAACAATGCTATCAAAAGTAAATCAGACTGTTGTCGGTTTTTATCAATTAGTCTGAGCAACTGTGGCTAATCGGGAGATGTAAACTGCGAGAGGTTAAGGTTATTAAGCATTTTTAAAGGTGAGGTTTCCAAAGATCAAATTCAAAATCAGAAGATTC
Source organism: Gymnothorax javanicus (assembly GCA_029692085.1). Lineage (NCBI taxonomy): Eukaryota > Metazoa > Chordata > Actinopteri > Anguilliformes > Muraenidae > Gymnothorax > Gymnothorax javanicus. The sequence goes on from CM056196.1 coordinate 74,967,006, forward strand.
CCCAAGTAAAAATGTCTGCCCCCTGGTATTGACGCCGATTTGAAGACTCGCTGGTTTAAAAATGCGTCGCACTGGATCATTACCAAATTAAAACTGATAAAACTATGCATTTTAGACACTTAAAGAATTCTACTTTCCGCTGAAATATAATTGATCTCTCATGACAAAAAAAGAGGTTTTTATCATAGGAGCACGCTAAACCCACAATAGCCCAAAGATATTCCAATTTAGCATTGAAAAAAATCAGCTTTTTGAAGCAAAAGTCAACATGGTATTGATACTACAACATACTACGTCATTCTACTGTCCTCTATAGCCATCAGATATTAAAATATGAAATAAAAATATCACCATACCATTGATTTACGCATAGATACATCCCTCGCAGCATTCAGTGATAAGTTACCGCTATGAACAGTTGACTTATTAGTACCTGCGGATATTGTGAGGCATAAACTCACAGCTGTTGTTTATGACCACATTACTCTTTATCTATAATTACTGGTTGATTCGCTAGAGTTTAAACCAAGAGAAGACAGCATGACCTTTTCAACAATAATTAAAGGAAATTCCCGGGGCCTTCAGAAAAAGTAAATTAACCCCTGCATAACAGCAAGTTAGGTCCCAACTTTATGCATTTGAATTACTCGAGTGCACAGGAACACACAATGTGAGAAAGTGTTCACTTCTTATTTGCGAGATGGAAAAGCCATCTTACAGATATGGACGCCAGGAATCTCCTCAATTTGTAACTGTTATAGTTCACAATATTTGTTAATTAGCTAGCTAGATAGCCTTTCCCATATTCCACTGTTGCCATGATTTTGAGTTTGTTATAATCACATTGGTTATTTTAACTAACCTTTATCCTTCGCCGATAACACTGAATATAGTAGGATATTGCGCAGTGTGGTGATCTGTTTTTTAATTTCTACTGCATTCAACAAAATAAAATATCTTTCAAATGGTTTAGGCCATTTTATCTCGCAGACAGCACAAAGACACGCTCGGCTGTTATATTAGATGCACTAATTTTCATTCAAGGTAGAGTATCCTATTTCCTGATTTTTCCTGATGGTGGAATATCTTTTTTGAATATATAAGATGAAGACCACAATGAAAAAATAATCAGAGTCACATTTTCACGTTGTGGAGAAATGATGAATTAAAAATTCAAAACGATCTTAGAAACAAAGCACTGGAAAAATATGCAAAAAATATAAAATATAGAAATATACAACAATGCAAAGATGGAGTCCCATTTAGGGCGTTTTCTGGCCCAAACCACCGAATTCAAAATAATTTTCGGCATTGATAAACCACCCCATGGGGTTCATGAATCCACCAGAGAAACCTGCGATATCAATTTTTTTATGACAAAAATGATATTTTTAACATTTTTTTAGTTTTTGGGAGGGGCCACCCATTCTGGGGCCCCACAAAGTGTCACCAATGATTATAATCATGTGCTTATCAATGCACATTGTATCTGATATATTTTCCAAATGAATGAAATAAGAATTTGTTGAAATTTATGTCATACTGCCGAGATAGGAAGATATTTGTTAAAAAAAACATGTTCTGAGATGAAGATTTCCAATGGCCACGGGTGTAAATGACGGTACATTTGACAAAGTTCCCGGCCATGACACACAAAGGGAATTTGCTGAAATTTGCCCTAGGGTATGGCCAACATTCAATGAAAAAACCAGGATTTGCCGACACCAGTAAAATTTCCATCCGAACACTTGCATCAACCGACCGTTGTAAACCCTAAAATGGGGCGTGTTGATACGAAATGGATTGTGCGAGTATGGCTCTCACTTAATTCTTCTAGTTTAGGTTTTTTCAGTAATATAGTTGTTAACTATGACCCTTATGATGTTTATGCTTAAAATTATTGCCTATTCTTAGACCTTGAAAACGAAAAATGATAAATTTCCGCACACTAGGTTGTAGCTCCCAATACTTTATTGACTGGAAAAGCAGGCAACGTTTCAACTCAGCAGGGTCTTCATCAGGCAAATGACTTACATGACCCCTAGTCAGGTATACATAAAGGCGGTAGGCCAATAATATCATTCTGACATCACTGTCAGCTAATTAAAGGAATAGTTCACCCAAAAATGAAATTCAGTCATTATTGACTTACCCTCATGCTGATGAGAAGTCCGGTGTAGTTTTTACTCCTCAAAGTGCAGCGGAGATTCAGGGGTTTTCCTCCTGCACCGCAAATCCATATAACGGCGTCTATGGTTACCGAAAAAGAAAAGGTCCATAAAACTACACAAAAACTTTTTAATATTCCTCCATACTGCTCGTCGCTGCAATCCAAGTGTCTTGAAGGGTAACATCCAGAGTTTAATTCAAACGACGTCATTTAGTACAGTTTTATAGCCTATTATTCACTCTAGTGTGTTCGCCTGGAGGCGCTCGCTGGCGTTCACGCGGTTCTCCCGAGCAGCGGCGTTCACTACGGTAGCCGCGCCAGACAACGTTCAACGAGAATCGCGGAAGACAAAACCCTGTGTTTACATCCTGCTGAGAGCGGCACGAGCAGCACACAAACACGAGGGCTCTGCCTGCATGTGATTTGAACCTTTGAAAGGAAAAAAGAAAAATGTCCGAGGACTTCAATGTTGAGGAGGAGCACGAGTTCTTTGCTGAGCCTTTTCTCTTTGAACTGGAGTACACGGATGAGGAACTCAGACAGATGGATGAAGCAGCCGCAGCTCGACCAGAGCCACAACCAGCGGCGGACTACAGACCTAGGGCATCGGAAACATGGTGGTGTAAATGTCGAAAATGTAAAGCTATGCAAACCGAAGAGTAGAGCCTTTGCTGTTTTGATTGGGATTTGTTGATGCAGCTCCTGGAGGATCTCACTATCTCCGTTGATGAGACTGAGAGCACTGCCCAAAGTCAACGTATTACCGAAAACCCGGATTATCCACCATTACTGACCCGTGGGGTTCTCAAGATGTTTTTCCACGTGACTGAAATCAACTGGAAAAAGAGGCCAAGACCCGCAGGACCAAACGGCACGCTCTCTATGGAGTAAGTTCCATTGTACAGTATGCGTTATACGTCTTTTGTTTTGATGCAACCCGATTTACAATATTTTTCGTATTTTTGTGCTGTGCCCAGTGCTAAACTATTTCTTTATTTACTTTTTCCACTGTCAGTGCAGGTTGGTGGCATACCGGGTGGTATTGGAGTGGGTCCTGAAAGGCGAGAGACTCGGCAAGGACAATAGAAAAGTTTTACTAGCCTGTGTTGTTACAAGCATCCGTGACGGCTACCATTCTCCAGATGGATTGTATACTGGATTCATGGAGGCAGAAGAGGCTTTTGAACGGATCTGAAGACAATCAATCTAAAGACATTCTCACTGACTCATTTTTATATTACCTCATAGTATTTCATCTGGGACTTTTTCCAATACATCACAAAAAAGTACTGCCACATTATGAATAATAACAGGCATGGAAACTATGCTGCTGCACATCTATATTTTTATTAGAAACGATATTGCTAAAGAATAAAGAAAATGTGTAAAATGGAAGATATTTTACAATGTTTATTGTAATTGTTAACGTTTGTTAGTATTGTGGTTTGTATAATAAAACAACAGTAACCAACCACAAAACTAAGTTGCATTTACTACTCACTCCAAGGGATACCATATTGCAGGTGTTACAAAATTGGATAAATACTAAAATAATTACTATCAATAAGTAAATATTTGGCTCAGAATCACAAGCACACATTTTGCATATGACTTGCAAAGCTGCTCCTTTGACTGGAGATTTATCTTAGACCTGGGCACTAACTGCAATACAGACATGCTTCCCATAGATAAATGCAGTGTTTTATTTATGTACAGATATAAGGGCCTCATTTTCGAACGGTAGCTGACTAGTAGGGTCCATAAGCCTATATGCCATAAGCAGGACTTTTCTGGTGGCTTAGTAATGGACAATGAGTACCTTTACAGTTTTTTTTCTCACAAACTTTATTCTTTTCACACAAACTTTATTTTTTAAAAGAAATTTAAACAAGCGTCACCTCATTTGGAAAACAACTAAAAACAAGATCATTGCAAAAATAAAAAAGGCAAAAATAAGCATGGCATGTTTGTGTTTGTCTGACTTGACATTTCACAAGTTGATGCAGAAACCAATTGTGCATCCCTCATACTAACTGCTAAACCGTGAAGCATGTTTTAGTATGGCTTCCTCTTTTGCAGGTTTTAGTTTTTGGGCTATGTTTGTTGGTAGTGGGGGAATAGAAACATGTGACTGTGGGTCTTTCAACTTGATCTTGGGGTCCAGGCGTCTCTGCAGAACTTGCACCACCATATTTTGCCGGAATGTTTGCGTAGTTGGCTCATAGATCTTTTTGGCGACCCACTCTTTGGTTTGTTTTGGGTAAACCACATTAAATTGCAGTTTTCCTGAAAAACAAGAGAAAAAAATTGGACACATAGAAAACGTTAATGATACAACATATACATAATATCGACCATTCAAAATATTTACCAATTTTACGTTGCAAGGAAGGAACAAAGAAATTATATCCACATAATTATAAACCATGCACTTGTAATTTGGAAAAAACAATGTTAAATTACTTTTGTCGGTAATGTCTCTTCAATTGTGTCATACTCGAATTTAGACCACAAATTACTATATATATCATGCAGACTGACGTCTTGGTGCAGCGGGCCTGATTTGTTTAGGCTCACATAAAACAGGTGTGCCTCTCATCAAAGGTTACACGTAATGTGTTGTTTTTGCCATTAGAAGTCAGTAAGAGGACATGAATCAATATATGACAGTGAGCAATTAACAAAAGCCCACCAGGTTTGTAAAGAGCAAAAAAAAAAAAAAAAAAAAAAATGCAGATGGAAACCCTATTTTCCGAATAAATCTGCTACTGTATCGTGACGGTGTTTTGATGCCGTCGTTGCCTTCTGATAATGGTTTGCTATGTTGCTAATAGCTGGCATATAAGCACATTACAACTTGTGCAATTATCATCATTTGTTGGTAGACGCGATCCATTTTGGCTGACTAGCTAAATTAGTCGGTTAACACATTACTTTTGGTCACTTGAAGGTTCTGCGATTCAGTGCGAAAATGAATGGAAACAGCTTAAAATGTCAGAAATCTATTCGATACACCAATTTGATCGCATAACAGCATGTGACGTCTCTTCGCAATACTTTTTATTCGCTTTAATGCCATTAGATGGAAACGCATTTTCACCTGCTTTTTTTAACTTCAGATAGTTCGATTGACAAGTGGATGGAAACATAGCTAGTGATGTTATCTTTCCCCAATCATTATAACACTTACATGCAACCCCCAGGTGTTATTTCACAGTCCCTAAGCAAAATGAACAGAACTAAAAGACTCGTGATAGTAGTCCAAAATCATGTGAAAATGCATATTCACTGTGTCAGAAACAAGGACAAAACTCCATAATAGTCCAAAATGATGTGGAAATGCATAGTTTTTGGTCAAGTAACATCAAACATCCTGTAACATTACCACGTTTGTGAAAAGGGTACATAAATATACAAACAAATAAGTTAAATAAAAGGTCTGTAAAGTACATACCTCTGTCCTTAGTTGTAACATAGTCGGCACAGCTGTAGTCTTCAACAAAGGTCTTCGTTTGGAAACTTTAAAATCCTCCGGTGAGAAGTGGTCACTACAGACCCGAAGACTATGGGCGTTGGCCGGTCTTGATATCATAGCGAAGAGCTATCAGCCACAGCTATAGTCTTTCAGTGTCCTGAACTGGTAGTCTGTGGAAAGTCACGGATCTCCTGAGAACGACGCTTCATTTGGTTGAAGCATCCAGGAAAGGAACACACTACAACCATCTTTTCATATTAATTTACGGTGCAGTTGAAAAAAAAAAAAAGTAAATTTCTGAGTGACAAAAACCAAAAATGTCTTTTTTTACTTCCAACTCGGGAGCAGCTAACTTTGCTCTCGTTGACTTCGCTCTGCTTTATTGGTTCTCGTGCCGCTCTCAGCAGGATGTAAACACAGGGTTTTGTCTTCCGCGATTCTCGTTGAAGCGTTGTCTGGCGGCTACCGTAGTGAACGCCGCTGCTCGGAGAACAGCGTGAAGCCTTGAAAGCGCCACCAGGCGGACACACTAGAGTGAATAATAGGCTATAAAACTGTACTAAATAGCGTCGTTTGGGTAAACTCTGGATGTTACCCCTTCAGGACACTTGGATTGCGGCGGACGAGCAGTATGGAGGAATATTAAAAAGTTTTTTGTGTGGTTTTATGGACCTTTTCTTTTCGGTAACCATAGGCGCTCGTTATATGGATTTGCGGTGCAGGAGGAAAACCCCTGAATCTCCGGCTGCACTTTGAGGAATAAAAACTACACCGGACTTCTCATCAGCATGAGGGTAAGTCAATAATGACTGAATTTCATTTTTGGGTGAACTATTCCTTTAAGGCTAAGACACAAATACACTCAATAATACATAGTCAAGATTCATCATCAAAAAAAAAAATGACATTGTGATCGCTTCACTTATCCATGACCGGGATCAGCCAGATACTTCACCAATATCTGAACTAGCTCTCTGATGCTACCACGGTGAAAGCAATGCACAAGCTATAACGTGTCTGGTATAACAAACGATTTCTCTGCATTGCCCTGGCATAATTTCATCCCCCTTTAGAAATTGTTCTGGCTAATAAAAAGCCGAAAAAGGCAGAGATTATATAGGAATTTCATTCCTGGGAAAGTTATCGATTCGCTAGCTCCACATAAGCAACTGTCCACGCTAACGGAACTTACGGTCTGTAAAACCTGTATTATGTTTATAACATAACCAGAACTCTCTCTAGCTGTTGCATACTATCCATAAAGCTGCTTTCACACCGGACGTGAAACGAAATTTTCGTGCGACTGATTACATTCAAAGTCAATGCAAAGACGTGAATACACGTGTTATGGGCGCATTAAGCCGCTTTCACACCGGACGCGAAACAAATTTTTTGCGCGAGAGATTACATTCAAAGTCAATGCAAAGATGCATTGACTTTGAAGGTAATCTCTTGCGCGAAAAATCGTTTACCTCGATGTGAAAAGCAGCTTAACGCCCATTTTCTCTTGACAAACACTGGTCATTCGAAGCAATAAGTAAACCATTACCACGGGCAATTTCCGAAAAGGCCGTTTAGCCTGGAGCTTTCGCCCCTCCGTCATATACCAGCACAGAAGCTGTTCGTTACTCCACGGTGACGACACACCACAGTTATGCACACGAACCAGCAGGTCCTTATAATACACACCCAAGCTGTCCATAAGATGTTGGTCCACTTTTTGCTGCTCCTCACTGTCCATGTTTCCCTCTAAACTCAGACCCATCGGATTTCTACAGTCTTCGGTCAACACTTGGGTATGTTGACCCATTCTACAAATGTGTCTGTATGGGGTGGATTCCAGCTTTACCTCAATCCTAGCTATAGAGTGGAAACACCTGTGTACTCACCATGCCGTAGGTAGATAGCAAATTCGAGCTTGAGCTGCCAGACTTTCGCACTGCATCCTCCACTTTTGCCGCTGCGTTTATTAGAACAAGTGAATTTCATTAGATCTATACACATGTACAGCGTTTGATTGCAAAATTCCTTAGCACAGATGGCAGAGCGTCTCACATTTCACACTAGGGAGGCGGACCCTGAAAACTGCATTCTGCCGAATCCTGTCCAGCTCCGCCCTAAACAGAGCTGGCCAATCAGAAGAAAATGGGCACACAGGGAGGGGGGGGCATAGCGGAAGACCAGCCCAAATGAGACGTTTCAGGCAGAGACTGCAATGGACTACAAATGGGGTTTTTGGAGGATGGCAGTATGAGCTAAATAAGGACGCTTTTTTGGACTTTGAACGATAAGGAGTACTCTAGGGGAGTCCAAGATCAAAATATAAACTTGGAAATGTAGCATAATAGGTCCCCTTTAAGTCCAACCTCACATTCACATTATAGGAGGTGGTAACAGTGCACTGTTTCCTTGCAAGGTAAACATTCTGACAGTGAAATAAGCCATTTTTATCAGTAAGTTCTGGCTAATGGGGCTCCGGTGAAAATGGGCACATTTCAAAGCTTTTTAATGGAGAGAAAGAATTTCTCTCTGAAAATCATTAATTCATATTGAGCTTCATGAGTCAAAACCTTTTACAACATATTTAAATATATGATTATTTTATTATTTTTCTGCTCACAATTTGTTGAGCTGCTTGGAAAGCCACTTGGAAAGCTTGGAGAGCTTGAAGAGAAACTTGGAAAGCCATTTGGGTAGCCACTTGGATCGAGATCTTATTTGGCTCATAGATAGATGGTAATTTTAAATATCACACACAGATGTTGCACACGTGTTGTCAAGGAGTTCATGATCCTGCATGGTTTTGACTCCCTGCCATTTTTCAATTCTCAGTATTTTTTTTTTTGTTGTATTTCAATGCTGAATTTTCATGAGGATTTTTTTTGTTGTTTTTGTCGCCCTTATTTTGTGCTAAAATTAAAAAATAAAGTCTTGCTTCATTTATGCCATTTCCCCCTCTCTGTGGAGCTCAAATCTTGAAATCTAAAGCCTTAGATAAGGTAATGCATACATTGCCAGATTTAGCTTCTGTGCAAAGGTTTTAACCTGTGGGAAAATTTGATCATGTAGCTTTCCAAATGATGGCAAACCTTGAACCATCCATGCATGCAAATGACCAAGCTTTTCATGGAAGGTTATTTTATAGCCATTTTATCATGACACCATCATTTATTGTTAACCTGAAATCCTGCAAAAACAGGTGTTTTTTTATCATTCCTCAACCTGGTTTGCTTTGGGGAATGGTAGATACGTAGGCTGCAGTATATTCAGTGGGGCCATGAAGAGTTGGTTATTGTTGACTATCAAACATTAATGTGAACAGAGTGCTAAATTAATTGCAATGTTTGCCTGTTCACCATTTGAACAGCAAATTAATTATAGCAAACATTAGCTCATGAGAATCTAAGAGCTACCAAGCTGTACCAACCTCTTACTTAACCCCTCTGTGCAGATGTAGATGCAGACATGGAGTAGTTACACAATTCTATCAATAGGCAGCACACCCAAAACAGTTATTGAATATTTTACGTGGAAGCAGTGCCTGTAAATGATTTAGAATATGGAATTAGTCCCATCCCTGTTTCCCAGAAGTTGTACTAATTAAACTCCTCAGCCAGGCCTGAAGTGCAAATTGCTCAATATACCTGCCTATAGTATCTATCCAGCAGTTAAATAAAAGATCTCTTGTGACAGAAAAAATTGTTGCCTTTGTAGCAACCACTTCAGCAATGATGGTATGGTATCCCAATTAAGTAGTTTAAAAAAATCAGTTTTCTGAAGCAAAAATTCAACATGGTATTGATACTATGTCATTCTACTATCGATTATAGTAATCACATTTAAAAACACGTAAGTTAGTAAGAAAATTTTATTTATATAGCGCTTTTCACAGAAAAAAAAAAATCACAAAGTGCTTTACAAGGCTATTCACATAAAACACAAGGAGAGTACAACACAAGACATAAAACAGAATAAAAAATGAAAAGTAAAATGAAAATCAGCCAATCAAGCCCTTGTCTAATTAAAAGCCTGTTTAAAAAGGAGAGTCTTTAGCTGCTTCTTAAAAGATTCAGCTCAATTTAAACATTATATTGACAATTACAATGAGTTCCAGAGTCTGAGAGCTACTGCCTGGAAGGATCGGTCCACATGGGTCTTAAAGTAAGTCCATGCAACCTGTAAAAGCCTCTGACCAGATGACCTCATACTACGGGAGGGAGTGTGAAGCACCAACAGGTCTGAGATGTAAGAGGGAGCCAGCCCACAAAGAGCTCTAAAGGTAAGGACAAGGACTTTAAAATGGATCCTGAAGTGGTCAGGCAGCCAATGTAGGGAAAGTAAAATAGGAGTGATGTGGTCCCTTCTCCTAGTGCTCCTTGGACCACCTGGAGACGGTCAAGCTCCTTTTTATTTAAACAAGCAAAAAGACTATTACAATAATCGAGTCGAGACAAGATAAAGGCATGTATGACCATTTCTAGCTCCCTTTTAGACACCACATGTTAAAGCTTGGAGATGTTTCTCAAATGGAAGTAACAATTCTTAATTAAATTCCTTGAGTGGCCATTAAGCGACATAGAGGAGTCAAAAGTTACCCCTAAATTTTTAAGCTTTGAAGTCACAGACAGGCCAAGTGCATTGAGGTGGTTGTTTATCACATGAAGATTGCTCTCAGGTGCAATAATTAAGGTTTCTGTCTTTTTAGAATTTAGCTGAAGGTAATTATCATGTGGCCACTGCTTGATATTGGACAGGCAGTGAATTAAACATGATAGTTTGTGGAGATCAGTGGGCTTAAAAGAGCAGTATATCTGGATATCATCAGCATAAAAATGATAAGAGATGTCTCTATGCTGCTTAATTATAAGCCCAAGGGGAAGAATGTACAGAATGAACAAGACTGATCCCAGAACGGAGCCCTGAGGCACCCCACAAGTCAAATCTGCGCACTCTGACATTATCTGGTTGGCAAAAACACTAAACCTTCTATCAGAAAGGTAAGACCTAAACCAATCCAGGGCAAGGCCAGACATCCCAACAACATCACGGAGTCTGTTAATCATAACATCGTGATCAACAGTATCAAAGGCAGATGTTAAGTCCAGTAAAACTAAAACTGTGAATTCACCAGAATCAGCTGACATCATAATATCACTCGAGACTTTAAATAATGCAATTTCCGTAGAGTGGTGTTCATGGAAGCCAGACTGAAACTTATCAAAAATCTCATGCTCCTCCAAAAAGATGTGAGTTGCTCTGCAACAACCTTCTCAGGAATTTTTGATCTAAATGGAAGTTTGATATGGGTCTGTAGCTCTGGAGTTGCAGTGGATCCAAACTGCACTTTTTGAGTGTAGGTTCAACAACAGCATGCTTGAAAAAACTAGGAACAATGCCAGTTAAAAGTGAGGTATTGCATATATCTACGATACAAGGGCCAATTGAATCAAATACTTTTTTAAACATTGCAATTGGGAGAACATCATTGGGGCAGGAGGAGTCTTTCATTTTGTTGACTAAAGCATATATGCAGTGCAATGTCACAGGCCTAAAGGAGGACAATGAATAAGGAGGAGGCGGGCCACAGGAAGAGTTATGAGATACTGGGCCAGTATTTGCCCTGACATCAGTGACTTTTGTCACATAGAAATTGAGGAAGTCATTAAAGTCAGCTATAGATGACATGGGAACTGGTGGCGTCGTAGGGGAAACAATAGAGTTTATGGTGTCAAACACGACCTTAGGGTTGTTCTTATTAGAGGAGATGAGTTGAGAGAAATATTCATTAAATATTCATTATTATTCACATAATTCCCTACCATAGATTTATGCATAGATTCCTCCATGGAAGAATTCAGTGTTCACTTAGTATATCCTCATAAGAACTTTTACTGCTTGCCAGTGGTGGACTGAGACAATAATTCAGGCCAGGAATTTTGAGTCCATCCTAGGCCACTGCCATCCTGTTCACGTAAACCACCAGGGCCCAGTTGTTCAAAACTCGGTTATTTTAACCGCCGGTTAACTCCTTATGGCCGGTTAAATCCTTAACCGACCGTTAGCTAACCGAACGTTAAATATGCGTTGTTCAAAACATGGTTAGTCATGCCGTTAGCTAACGTCACCGTCAAAGTTAACAGCGTGGTTAACGTCACTGGTTAGCATTCCTCTATCCCACAATTCCAAGTTTTGTTTACTTCCGTTTTACCAAAATGGAACCCTAAGGAAAAAGAGAAGCAGAAATTTCTCTACTGACGAGGAAAATGTAATACAATTCATGGTGGAGGAAAACTGGTTCGTGTTAATTGAAAAATCAAATTTTTTCTGCACACATTCACACATGAGGCAAAATCGCACTCGCACTACTGCGAAGCTCGGAGAACGTCCGAACTGCACATGCCTGAAACTCGACCGAAGAATGACCTCTGCATGCAGATTACATAAATACAAAATCGGTTAAAATGTTTGGCAACATTATATTTTATGTCGGTCGTAATGAAAGTCGTCATATTTTGCTGTCAGCATCATATTATGTTTTAATATAAACCTTATATGAACGCAAACATAATACTCTCTAATGTAGTTCAAGGATAAACACACAGAGAGGGGGACATCAGTCAAATTGTTGTAAATATTTTATGGGCGCTTCAGATGTGTACACTGTAAAAATGTCAAACCAAGATTTATGACTGAATTCATGGAATCAAATTAGGTGTAGGCCTAATGTTTTATCAAAATAGGAAAAAAGGAGAGGAAACATTTTTTTTTGTATTTATTGAGGAAATATCAGTTTCACTGTATATTTCATAAATAACTATTTAAATTATTTGGAAATAATTGGGATATTTGTTTTATTATTGTCACATCTATTTTATTGCACACTTAGCACTTTAAACTGTATGGATACGATGGGAAATGGAAATCAGTCAAAATTAAGGGATTTTAAGGGTGCTTCACATACATCTTATATTATGTTTTGCCAATATTTATTAATGAATTACTTAAGTAAAATCAATGAAATTGCTTAATTCAGTGCATGACCCCTGCTTGTTGGACGCTGCAAATCACCTTGCAAAATATTGCAAAGGTAAGCAATAGATGCTCTACCAAATCGCTAGCGGGTACGTAACTCTTCATTAGAGTAATCTCCAATATCAAAGTCCGGTCAACGATACCCCCTATCCTTCCTTTGCTGAACTGGCATCATGAATGCAGCGTTAGCAATGAATGCCATTTTGGGAGTTAACCACACTGTTAAAAAGTTAGCGGTGGTCCTTAGGTGCGTTAACGTTAACGTCAAGTTAACACCCTGTTAAAGTTAACCGGGTTTTGAACAACAAGATAACAGCTCTGTTAAAGTTAACAGTCGGTTAAATGTACTTAACGGCTGGTTAAAAAATAACCGAGTTTTGAACAACCGGGCCCATACCGCTAATCCTGCAGGCTACCCTTATTTGTTGATGTAACAGGAACCAGACTAGCCATAAATTTGGCCACTACTTTCTTCTGGGAGGAAAGTTATCCAGATTATGAAGTACAAAAATATGGGACTGGGAAATATCTGAAAACTGAGTTTTCAATGTATACTATGGCAATGGTCGAATCCTCAAAAACTCAGCAGGAATACACCAGTCATACTATCATAGCACATACAATTAGCCTACATTTGTTAGAAAAGGAAAGTGAGAGATACACAGTTAGCTAAAATGTTTATATTTATATTCAAGCATCAAGTATATCAAAAGTATCACAAACTACACTCAAACATACACACAAATGAATTTAACATAAGCTACAATGGTGTAAATAAGTTTTTAAGAAATGGATTACAATGTACACATTTATGTCCAAAAAACAGACCAGAAGTAACCAGAAAGTAATTGCCTCTAATATACCAGCTCAGATGTTTATATTTATTTTCAAGTATCAAGAATATCCAAAGTATCAAAACTACACACACACACACACACACACACACACACACACACCGTAAATACTACGTAGTAAATACTGCCTACTAAAGCATACTATAGTTACACAAAAATATATCATTGATATATAATGAAAGATCAGCATTTGTAGTCTTGTACAATGTGTTGCATTCATTTTTCAGCTGTTCTACTGATAATAAGCTCATAAGTATTCTGTCATTGTCAACTGTCAACATTGTGAATTTAATGTTTTGAATAATCATTAGTTTGAACTACTATTTTCCAAGTAGCTTTAGTTGGCCAAACTAGATTTCTTCCTTGGATAGCTAATCTGTCGTTAAACTACTTTCAGGGTAAAGTAATTGGTAACCTAAAATGCTTTCAAAGTTGCTTCCCCAACACGAGTTATTTTTTTAATTAGCTTCCACAAAGTGGAACTTTATTTAAGAGGCAATGGATAACTTTTTGACTGGCAACCTGGTAGCGTTATTATATGGCTGTAGCAAACGGATTTAGTCAGACTGAGACATGAAAGTGCGATAATATTGTCTGCCCATTGATATTCATCAGGTCGGGTGACTGAATCGCTACTTAATTGCCTTCCTTGTTCTTTCATTAGGTTGATAGGTCGTCATCATCTGACGAGCGATTCAGTCACCCCAACTGGATAGATGTACTTCTTCATATGAGTATCAATGGGCAGACACAACATATCAATGGTTATTACCTTTTCCGTTGCCAGACTGACCGAATCCGCTAGCTACCTACAGCAATAAAATAACGTTACCAGCTTGCCAGTTAAAAAGTTATCGATTGCCTCTTTATGTGAAAGCTAGGCATTATGGATGTCTGTCTGTTTGAGCAAGTGTTTTTGACTGACCTGCTCTCTTACTGGCGAACATGTCCGTGATTTTTAAAGACTTAGCTGCTTCTGTGGTCAGTGCTTTGCGTTTTTTCATCCTCTCCCTCTCTGCTCCATCTTTCTGTTTTGTTTGCTCCATTTTTCCAGGCGCGTCTAAAAAGCAGGTAACGTTTAGCTGCTCAGTGCATCATTTGGTGGCGTAACGGTTGGTCCATCTGTTCATTCCTAATCCGGTATATTAGCCTGTCGCAGGTCAAGCTGACTGCACGGCTACTGTCAGGCCACCGGGAAATGTCCCGGTGCTCCCGATGGGCAGTCCGCGCCTGCTGCTTGCTCTAATGCTTGCTCAGGCTTATCTGCACAAAGCACAGTTATAGTTCACTCCTATGTGAAACTTCCCCAGTAATTATCTATTGATTGACACATTTCTTATCCAATTCAAGAGAGTATAAACTTTCCACAGTAATTGAAAGACATTGATTGGGCCATCAGAAAAGTATTTAAACCCTTGTGTAACAGCAGTTAGGTCATATTCTCTCAAATTTGCGCAGCTGAAAATGAGGTGATTGCAAAGAAAAAAGACTTCCATAACCAACCTGTGCTCAGGTTACATTTACGAGATTGTAATGTGATATGGACATAGTCAATGGGAATTATTCTGAATGAAACAGGACTGGAGGGTTCTTTCTGCCAGATAGATCTGTGTCTCTTGGGGAGGAATTCAATGCAAAAAAGTTTTTCTTCATTTTATGTGTGTGTACAATTTCATTTTTTTACTTGTGGCTCGCTGTTTTTTATTCTTGGTTTACCATAGCCATGATGATCACAGAGCTTGATTGCCACATTAGTTGGTATTAGGGTTTGATCTGTGCACCAGTTGAGAGAGCACATAGAACAGGAACAGTGGGAACTGGACTCAGGTGCGAAGATGGATCGGGTTTATTTTCCCTTCTTGGCAATGCAGGAAGGCAAAGTAGAACAAAGTACAAAGGAACAAGGAAACGAGGTAATAATATTAGTAATACAGAGAATAGTGACTAAGAAAACCGTGCTTAAGTTTTACAAATAAACAAGATAACGAGGTTCCTGGCAACAAAAAGAGAAGCGCTGGATATAAAACATAAAGAGCAGCGCTTAATCAGAGAGTTTTACAAATACACGCAAATATGCGGGATCTAAGTCTAAACTAGACTATAGTGAGACAACAGGCTTGTGAGGCTTACGAGACTTCGCACCCAGCTCTACTTTAAACAGAGAAATGCTATTGCAGGTAGGCAATAGGGAACCGATGCAGACAATAATTGAGAGTGTGGAATGCGGTTCGAGTCTTAATAGGCCGGTGAGTTAGAGGGCTGAAGGCGTGGCGTTACTGTTGGTAAGCATAACCGTTAGTCTCTGCTAAAAATACTGCATGTGGTGGCATTTTGCTCAACGTGCCTTTTTGTTTTAGAATTTATACCATATTCAATGAGAAGAATGTCAAAGTTTTGGCTCCTTTAAAATGCGAACAGCTCAAGCGCTTTGGTAGACCCCCTGCTACATTCGTTGAACCGATTCTGTTCAATCTACGGTAGCATATTGCCTGGTTTCCCTGATAGTGGAAAGTCTGTTTTGTTAAAATAAGGTATATTTCAGATATTACTGTATTAGTGAGTTATACTTGTTCCTTATAAGATGTGGAAAGCATTTATACAAGCTTGCGAACTCGAATGTGGGAACTGCTAGCTTTTCATTGCAGGGTGAATGTTCTGACTGTTAAATAAGCAGTTCTGTTAATGAGTGTGTGGGCTGGCTTGTGGGAGTTAGAAGAAAAATGGACAAAATTCTGAACTTTATCGTGGAGAAAAGGCATGTTTTGGGTTTGGAGAGGTTACTGATGTCCAACTGCACCTATATTGATAAACTCATGCTAAATTGCACCAGAAAATCATAAATTCATATTGAATTTCATACATCAAAAGTTGATTTGTGTTAAAAATATGATTATCCTGTGATTTGACCATGTGTCCTATTTTGAGGACACTAGGAGAGCTGTCTTATTTGGCTCATAAAGTGTAGATAATTTGCAGCATTTGCATTCTTTTAAAAAATTGTGATTTCAGTGCCGCACTCGCCAGCCATGTACATTGCATATGCTGCAATATCCCCGTTTTTCTCCCCTTTCACCTGTAACAAAGAACAGGATTGAACAATAATCTACTTAAGGTCTTAAAAACCATTGTTTTTGCTCAGGCTCTCATTGAAACTTAGCACACACCTAAGGGTAGTTATACGTCTGGCAGAAGATCCAGACATTCCTTAAAAAGTAATTCCTTTTCTAATTAGAGCAGATGTCATCTTCAAAAACCTTATCATATTACTATGCACAGAATGAGAGCACTATTAATAAAAAAATCTATTGATGGTTAATAATTTATGGTTTCCATACACCATCCCATATAATTATCCATTTTACTATGGGCACTACAAAAACCAATCCCAGGTATGTCCATAAGAAGATATGTCTTCATAACTCATGCCACACCAAGGCCTGGTCCAGAGACAGGTTCCATTCTATATTTGTCCAGGAAATCAGGATGACACATGCTCATTTTAATTCCCAATTTCAAATGACCTCAGCCCATGGTATAATAAGATATGCATCAGTCTGTTATTATATTTACATAAAAGAAGCAGTGGTCAAAGATGTCATGGAAAAACAAGTAAGTCTGGAGTTACCCAATGCCTCATTGTGGTGGAACAAATGGGTCCGGACGTCAATCTATACATCAAGCCATGGCCTCAGGCAGTGCATGGCAGCACCATTGACCCTCCCTTGCTGAACATATGCTCCGCAGTAATTGTGGAGGGTAGATAATTACGACAGGCGTGTGCCATGCTGCCCATCCAATGACATTCTCAGAGGAGAATTAGGTTACCATCCTTGCGATAAAAGGAACACACAAATGGAAATAGTGGTCTGAAGGAAGAGGCCTGCCCTGTTTGAGAAGGAAGACTCCCAGGAAACACAGAGAGGGACCACGTGCTGAGACAACAAAAGGCAGAACACTGGGCTGGATGCAAAGTAGGTCAGGCCAGGGGCTGTGGGGAGCTGACCTCTCCACCCTTCTGCCAGTTCACATTTCATCCACTATCATCCTGAGACAGGCTGGCTGAAGAAGAGGCAGAAATATGTACAAGTAACACACCAGGACACTCATAAACACACACAAATGCATGCATGCACATTCTGACCCATATGCACACATACATCCGAAACACTCACTCACACATATGTACACACAAATACACACAAACATATATTTGGCTTTAAAAAAAAGCAAACACTCACATGTATACGCGTGCATACACACCCCAACTCAACGCATTCAAAATGTGTGGTGCTGTCTTGCATTTCTGTTTTACAGTCCCGCTGGTAGAAATTGGAGCCAGCCCAAGAGAGGACGATCGGTTTTCAGACACATCTTTGAGGTGGATTGAGAACCCTGGGGAGTGTCACTGGAGCAGGGAGGGAGGCACAGGTCTGGGAGTTCTGGCTGTCAGCAGGATCTGCCCACTGGGTAGGGGGGAGCGGGGCAGCACTCCACTGCCTGTGTCAGAATAGCAAGGAAGACTGAACTGACTCCACATAAGCACTGCTGCCGTAAGGAATCAACACTGCCTCACAACTGCACACATCCATACATGCAGGCACACATAGACATGCACAATCACATATACTCTTACAAACATACTATATACGGTATGCATGCGGGCACATTCAATGACCCTTGTTATACTATTTTATGAAATAGGTAACAAAGAAAGCAGATGCTAGAATATTACAAAAAATTATGCATTTGAAAATGAAAGCAACATTATTGAGGTAAAAAACGCTATGTTCCGAATAAAATAAACTGCAACCAGTTTGGTGAGTAAGGGTACCAAACCTAGCAAGCTGAATGCTCTGTTTTGTCGTATTGGGTCATATCATATCAGGTACCAAAATTCTAACCACGATAACCATGTTTGCTACAATAGGAATAATTGAAAGCTTTTAATAACTTATCTTTGTGGACTGGCAGATGGAATTTTTTTTTTTAATTTCAGACAAAATCAATATACATCACAATATGAAGACAGTCAACATTTATGTCAAGTTTAAGTATTTCCGTTTTCCTCTGCATGAAACCTGAATGGAGAAGTTTAAGTATATTTTGGATTAGTCATAATAATAATAATAGTTTTAATAAACTAAAAATACACACAAAAAAAACTAAAAGCAGTGATTCCTAAATTTACTTTGACTATTATTTCATTGCCAACAGGATGAAGACAAGATATTTAATGTTTTGTCTGGTCAACTTCATTTGAAGACCCCAGTGCTAAAAGTACTTAAGTCACAAAATTTCCATTTTGAGAAAATTGACTTGGGTGACTATAAGTGACATTTTCCCTCGCTTACCTCACTGTGTATGAAAACGTGACTTTAGCACTAGGCTCTTCATTTTATTTGTAATTTCATGTCCATTCCTGCCATTCAGGCCTGAAATACATTCCAAAAAATTCTTGATGGAGGCAGTTTGGGACTAGTAATGAGATAGAAATAAAATAAACAAAGATTTCAGTTTTCTATGGTTTATAACATAATGAAAAGATTAAAGGAATCTGGACAAATATTTGTATGTAAAAAGGCATGGACGCCAGCCCTAGATGAATACCCATGGTCTCTAATCACACAGACGACAGCATTAAGAACCATCAATTATCTATGAATGATACAACCACATAGGCTTTGGATGACTTTGAAAAACCTTTGTTAGGTCCTACAATATGCAGTTACATCTACTAATGCCATTTAAAACATAACTGTGCAAAATGGAAGCCTTATCATTACAGTGTCCAGAGGTGCCGCTGACTTCTATGGGCTTGAGGCATCTACGATGGACTATCACAGAGTGGAAATGTGTATTGTGGTCAGACAAGTCAATATTTCAGGTCTTTTTTGGAAGAAATGGCCACTTAAGGTGCTCCGAATCAAAGAGGCAAAAGGCCATCCAGACTGTTACCAGCAATAAATCCAAATGCCATCCCTTGCCATGGTATGGGGTTATGTCAGTGCCCTTGGCCAGAGTAATTTGCACTTCCGTGAAAGCATCATTAACGCTGAAAAGCACATAGAGATTTTCAAGCAAAATATGTTGCCTTCAAGATGACAACTTTTCCAGAGACGCCCATACATAATTCAGCATTCTGCATTCTGCACGCATTACAAAGGATTGGCTGCATAAGAAGGTGCCGGTGCTGGACAAGGGAATTTGGGGCGCATATTGAAACTCAAAATGTGACAATGAAGACCCAATACTGTTGCACACGTTAAGACTTGTTTGCAGGAAGAATGGGACAAAATTACAACTAAAACACTTAATTACTTGGTGTCTTCAGTCCCTAAACATTAATTAAGTGATGTGAAAAGGACTGGCAACATTGCTAAGTGGTAAATACTTCATGGTCCCGTCTTAAAAAAAAAATATACTGCAAAAATTGAAATTGAAGTAAGTATATTGAAAAATAAACAAAATTCATGTAGTGAAACATCAAATAATGTGCTGTTGTGTTGTTTTTGACATAATACAGGGCAAAGGCAATTTACAAATTGCTGTTTTCAGTTTTAATTTTAATTTGACATGCCACTCCTACGTTTTCTGATTTGAAGTTCCATCCATCCATTCTCTATACCCGCTTATTCCTCACTAGGGTCACAGGGGAGCTACAGCCTATCCCAGTTGACTACAGGCGAAAGGCAGGGACCCACCCTGGATGGCTCTCCAATTTATCGCAGGGCGCACACACCTTTCACATACCATTCGCTCTCACACACATACCTATGGGCAATTTAGCGTCTGCTCTGCAATTAGCCTGATATGCATGTCTTTGGACTGTGGGAGGAAACCGGAGTACCCGGAGGAAACCCACGCAAAAAAAAAAAAAAAAAAAAAGAGAAACGTTTTCTTACTGATGATGTCTATACATGGACTGAGGAATACTGTAATTCATACTGATATGGCAAAATATATGCCATTCTAAGATGTTTTTTCGAGATTTCACCGTGCTTTTCTCACTTTGGACTGCTTGAGACAGCATGTGTTAACTTAAGCACCCAGATGACATCACACTCCCAAGATGCTGTGCAAGCTTATAAATATGGTGGCCCCTAAGGAATTCAAACCATGATACAGCCTTACTTTCGCAGTAAATTATACAAAAACTAGAGGCCAGAAAGTGATAATTTTGCTTTAAAGTATTTATTTCTAGTCTGACAAGTACAACAGGTAAGATTTTTCTATATTCCAAAGGTTTCATTAAAATGTTTAATCGATGTGGCTCAATTCCCTAAAAATGTAGTGAAATGTTTCATATATTTAGTTAAATGTTCTGCTAAATGTTTTATCAGTTTAGACAAATAGTTACACAATTCATTAAATATTAAAAACCACTAATAAAAGGTTTGCTTATATTCATATGTTTTTGGATAGCTCATATCACTTTCATTGTTTCATTTTTGTCATTTCAATGGTCATGAAAACAGGAGATGTTTGTCAATTTTAGGAAAAATGAACAGAAAATTAGCAGTAAATATCAGATTTGGACCTCATACACTATAGAATTAATAAATTTATGCCATCAGAGTTAAGAGACATAAAAAAACAATATATTTACCAGGCATCTTCAAAAAAAAAAAAAAAGAGAGCATGAATGCAGTTGGTTAATCCAGATCTCTCAGAAAGGCACACAAAAGCCAAACCTTATTCAGGCTTTTCAGTGATTCTCGGAGGGGCAGAGGTGCCTGTCTGCTGGAGGAGAGGCTCAGACCAGGTGCCCTGTGGAGGTCTCCGGGGATCAAACTGACAAGTAGCCTGCTAGGGGGGCCCTGCTAATTGATCAGCGTTTGGTTCTGGGAGATTAATGCAATTAACACCTGTCTCCTGGGATTCTGTCACAAGATGAGCAGAGCACAGCTGTCCTAGCAGGGGCCTGACAGCACCCCTGTGTCACGCCATGACAGACCGTCCTCCCGCCCCCCCACCACCCTTCCACACCCCCACTATCATGGTTACAGCAGGTGGCAGAAGAGCCACAGATCTCTTCTCCTCTATTACACTTTTCCATTGCTCTGCTTTCAGCATGCGCCCATGCATGTGTGTGTGTGCATGTGTGTGTGTGTGTGTGTTTGTGTGTGAATGCATCATATGCTCATGGACATGTGCAATGTACATTTGTTAGTGGTATGTATGTGCACACATCATGTGTATATGTGTGCTGACACGCACACATTTGTGTGTATGTGCTAGAACAATCCAAAGCAGCATAAGTGTCAGTCCCGCACTTAGGCTCACATCGTGAATCCATTTCCTCGTTAAAAAAACAATGATTTCTCCTCATTTCTGCTCATTGTAATTACCTTTGGAAACAAGATTTCAGGGTTAGTTGAGTTGCCATGACCTCTAAATAAATATTCCACACCAATTGAAAAGAGGTTTTCAGGAAACACTTATTTTGTGTGACTGGGGCCTCTGTCTATTACAAACTGTTGATTGCTTAAATGACTGGTAAGACTGGCAGCTAACCAGCATGAGCATTGATGTCAGTTGTTTCAGCTTGTTACAAACCGTTTGTGAAAACTGGTGACCTCTCAGAAAAGGACTAAAGTATACGAGCTCAGGGAGTACAGTATTCACCATTTTGCAATTACGGAAACTGCTCTGCAACGTTTGCTTTCAACATTTCAAAAAAGACAAGGCAAGCACTCCTGAAGATGATCAGAGATAAATGACTTTGACTTAAATCAGCTGCATAGAGAACAGAGCTCTTTAAAGTAACACTGCACAGTAAAATAGAACCACCTCTATAACCACCCTTGAGCGGCCCACAGTGGCTGGAGAGTGGTACACAGAGCCAAAACCTTGGTCTTCTTTCAGCATTACCCCCATGACACAGGCCGGAAAAGTGGTAAAGTTTGCAGAATGCCTCTGCGGCCCACTCTTCCATTAATCTCACCTCTCATCTCCTGACCAATAAGTGGGCTCGGCCACGCCTATGCATAATTAATTGTCGCATTGTTGTGTTTGGCCCTGTAATTGTGTGAACTAAATATCTTGGAATGTGAGCGGCGCGCTTCCCAGAGCCGGCAGACTTCCAAACAGAAGCTCGCCTCCTTCCCCCTTTTTTCCCCTACGCACACGTGTTCCTGATTATAGCTCCTGAGAGAGTGCTGCAGCAGCCGCAGCCAGTTCTGCTGCCTACGCAGACGAGTGCGCTGAAGAGCTAAACCCTGGCCGAAAGGCCATTCCTCTCTCTCTTTCTCTCTCACTCACTTATTCTATCTCTCTCGCACATACGCTGTCAGACACTTCATAATATAGTACAGCATACTAACTTTGTTCTGTGGGCTTTTTCTTACGAATAAATGGAAACGCACTTTAATTCAGTTTATAAAAAGGTTTCTGTTTGTACCGTCTGTTTTCTCTGCTCTACAGCTCAGAAAACCTGCAAGCCTGCTACTGTCTGTTGTTTAGCAAAAAGTTAATATATTTTGGCAGGATAGCATTTGTTTGTATTTGGTTTCCTAGGATAGTAACTGGAGTTCCCCGTGGTTTCATTTCTGCATATATAAATGTTGAAAAAATAAATAAATAAATAAAAAGTGAAAATAATCTATCAAATGTACTAAAAGTTTGTGCCACTTTATCAAAAAAACAATGATCAAACTGGACAAATTAAGTAATCTAACATTGTAGCAGCATAAATTTGTAATGTTTATGGCACTTCAGGTATTTTAAACTCTGTGCTCTATGACAGAGTTCATCTCTTAGAATGAGACAAAGAGGCTTGACTTTCAGCCGTCTGAGCCACAGAGACTGACCGCTTAGCTCTGTCAAACCCAGAACGGGTGTCTCTCTGGGGGGTTGAGGTAGTAAATGCCACTCACCTGCTCCACACCCACTATGATAATTCAGCTGGTCTGCCACAGTTCCACGTGTGAGGTCATTGCAGTGCTCGAAATGACATCACTCCTGTTGACTTTAATTGTCATGAAACAGAGTGTTAGAAGAACATATATAGCAGAGGCAACTGAATAACAGCTCACATAACTAGTGCTGGAAATAATTTCCTCTCTCCTCATTTGTTTTTATTTAAAAAGAAATCTTTTGGTAGTATAACAAATATTCTATTCTCTTTATTTATATTAGCGCTGTAAATTGTAAATAAGATAAAACAACTGTAAACACACCTTCATTATTAGAACAACTAGATCTCTTTTCTTTTTTTGGTACATATTATAATTACCTTGCGGCATTTATTTGATGACATGATGCTACTGGGAAATTATTATCTTGTAATGTTTTCTTCTCCATAATTTTGTGCCATGTAAATAAAAATCTTAAAGAAAGGAAGACATTTGCTTACTTAATCCTAAATTTCTCCTCTGAAAATTCAAGTCCAGGGGCTCAATGAAGTAATTGCATACATTGAATTATTTGGCTGAATACTCAGCAATAATATGGCCAGATGTTATGATGTGACTGTCGCAACTTAACAGAATAAGTGTCAGACACAGATCAAAGAAAAGGCGAAATCTACTGCTTTATTTTCCAAAGGCAACTTAAACACTTTTATTACCTTGGTCAGGGGACAGCCTGGAGTGAAGCTGGGGCAGACTGAATCACAAATGGGTTTGGCTAGGCGTACTCAAAGGGGCTGGTCCGAGATGAGTAACTGGGAGGGCAAGCTGAATGACCAGGACCTGCAGATAGCTGTTCACCTTCAAACTGGGGTGCAGGAGTGCCCAGAAGAAGCCGCTCACCAGGACCACGACCTGGGAAGAGATTCTCTCACTTTTTGCTATTATGTTAGTTGAAGGAGTTCAACACTGAGGATGGAAGTGAACAATCCAACAAGGGAAACTTAAATACAGTGGAACAACAATTAGCAATAGGAAACAGGTGAGAGCAGGAGCACAAAAGGAAGGGCGAGGCATGAGACAATAATCAAATAATGAGAAGTAATCAAGGGACACTGACAAGGACGGCTGGATTTTGGGGGAAAACAATGAAGACAAACTCAGGACATAACAATGACTCAATAAATTTAACAGCAGGAAAGCATCTACTTCCACACTAATCATTTTTGTCTTCCCATAGTAAATAAGCCTAAAGAAGAAAGAATTTGAGTCCTTTCAGCAATATTTGAGAAGTCCTTCCTTATAACATTAAGTGTACAAAATCATATTAATGAAAATAATTGCACCCAAAAATGTGTATTTTTAACAAATAGCAGTGGTATTGTACCATAGTTATTTAAATACTTTCTCTCCATACTTGCTTTGTGCAATCATAATTTAGCAAAAATGCAAAGACAGCTAAAAAGGCTCACTTGCTTGTCAATTTGCCAATGCATTCATAAAATGTCATTTTTAATGTAAAGAAAAGACTGCTGAGTAGCAACCACAATGAAATGACCAGCTTATTAGCTAGAATGTAAAAATAATCAGGATAATGTGTGAACTTCATCTGGTGCCTTACATGCCAGTGGATGCAATATAAATTTCAGATTTAAAGCTTTGCACTAAATGGAGATATAAACTTAACCAAACAAGAGCAAAATATGTTTTTTTTTTTTGTTCAGTTTGTATTAACAGCATTTAAAATCCTCTTTGATTGAAAACAAATTAATCCATTGTTTGGAGTTAAGATTTTGAGAGCTTGAACTTTTTGCAAGTTAATTCGACTAGTCAGAGTTACTCAGTATTTGCAGTATCACTGTCCTCTTGCAAGCAGATAACAGGCCAGATAACATATTTCGCACGCACGTTGAGTTACATGTCTGTAACAAATATAAGGCGTGCGTATTTGACAAGTTTTTAGTTCTGAGGCCTCTCATGAGTGGGCAGCAATATCAGAATCATCTATTCAGACACTTAGTCAATTAATGAGGCGACGTGTGCTGGCTGTAGTCATGGGCCCACACTGTGGAGACCCAAGAACAGGCAGCCCATGTTTTTCTCAGATGCTGCCTACAGAGAATGGGCCCATATTGATCAACATTTGTCGTGTCATTAATTTTCCAGATGGGCTTGAGTTAATTACAAGCTCGGCATTAGTGCAGGTTCACCGCTATAAAGACTCATGCATCGCGTTATTAAAGCTGATCGGTATGTATTTACATCATGTTGGATGTGGCAGGCCAAATGACGGCTCTATCCCACTCCTTCTTCCACATGACTGTGCTAGGATTGGAGACACCTGGTGGTCAACCATGGAAAAGCAGGCCTGCTAACACCCCAGCCTTCAAAATGGATTTGTCAGGGAAATCATATTTATCTTTGAGTGGGTTTGCAGGGGGTGGGGGACTATTATGAGGAGGCAATTGAAATGAAGCATGAAGTTATCTGGTGCTGGTACATTTCTGCGCAGTGACAGCACTACAGCAACAGTTCCTTTAGCTCATTACACAAACATGCAAAGAGCTGATGTGCTCGATTCCTGGCTGCACGTCTGTATGCCTCGCTTTGTTTGTGAATGCTTTTCATTTTCACTTGTCCCCTCCCCCCATTACTAACAGCTTACTTTCACTACCAGAGCACGGGAGCGGTAGCCTTTTAGCAGACATGCAACGTGCATTTGGCCTTTATTTTTCTTATGGCTGTGGGAGGGAGGGGGAGAGGGAGGGACGGGAAGGATGTTTTTCTCATGGAGTTGCGCCAAAGCCCGGCCCAGAAGCGTCAATTGTCTAAGCAAAAACTTTTTTGTTTTTTTCACTCGAGCGCTTCCTGGATGAAAAGCTCTTTTGACTGCATGGTAGCACTTCCTCTGTCAGAGCCCAGAGTGCTTTAAAGATGGCAAGCCGCGGGGTTATTTCAAATACGCTGTGTTGTCAGCGTGGTGGAGACAGAGCCCTTTAAAATAACAGGCTGCTGAAATTCCAGTCTTCTGCCTGGCTGTCCATAAGAGGTGGGTCTGCACTGTGTAATATAAAACAGCTCCCAACAGCCGGACAGGGACTTGATGACAGGCCTCATAGCCTTCCCCGCCATGCAGCCAAGCCATGAATCAGCCTCTGGCTCCAGACTCATACTGCTGATACAGAGCCGGGAACAAAACCAACACTTTTACATGGTTTTTAACAAGCTTTCATGTCATCTTTTGAAGTAAAAAAAAAAACCAACAAAGCTATTACAACGGTACTAATCATCACCACAGCTCACATAATATTCACAATCTTTGTTGTAAAGATCACCATCATCATCATGATCACTAGCGCTCTTAGTGTGAATGTGCTATTTCATTGACTCATTTTCTGCCATTATAATCCAGCCCTGCCCCCTCTTCCCCATGGTCTCCCTCTGTCCTGTTTATCGACCCTCTGCCTTTCAGCGTTCCCATCACCTGGGCGAAGACTCTGAAATTTCCTCACCTGAAAATCGTCTGCTGCACAGCTCCTGTGAATCAGCCGGTGGGCGGCCATCTTAAACAGTGTGCGGAATATCCACTCTAATGAGGGATGACATGAGGCATCAGCATAAACTCTCACAGGGCTAGTAGTGTCTGTCACTGCAGCTCCAAGTGCCTGCTTTACAGCGCAATCCAAGGACACGTCTTAAACAAGACTAACATGAAAGCACCTGGGAAAAGGAATACAAGGATCCATGCATACAAACCCAGGCTCACATGCTCACATACACATACACATAATCACCTAAAACACATGCACACAAACGTGCACATACACTCACACACATGTGAATACACAAGCATTCGCACGTGTATGCGTACACGCGAGGATTATCTGTATGCAAGTAATATTTCTGTGGCAGGCTGTCGTGAAATGGCCATATGTCAGTCTGGTAATGAGCAAGACTCAGTGTACATCTCAAGGGCAGCACAACATAAGAGACACTGTGAAGAAAGGTAAGCCACGAACGAACATAATTGGCTGCTATAGGTATTACACCTTCCTGCTTTCAGGAAACGTGACTTACTTGCTGTGCCAAGATTCTTGTCCATCACACTGTCGTTTCTCTCTAATCATCTTCTAGATCAGAGATCACCAACTCTGCTCCTGGGGTATCCTTGATTTAACACTCTGAAATCAGACAATCAGCTGAACTGATGAGCTGCACTGGGTGTATCACATCAGGAAGACATATAAAATATGCAGGGCAGGGGAACTCCAGGATCAGGGTTGAGAAACTGTTCTCGATGAAGTTTTCTAATTAAATTTCCCCTCAGAGGGAGTTACCTGTTTTGTTTACTTTGTTTTCTTTGCTACAAATCACCCCTTAATAGTGGGATCCACACAGCAGAAATGGCGAATTCCACTGATAATATTTAGAGAGTGAACCGAGAGACACTATGGGGCCTGTTTTTGAAGTTGTCCAAGCTGACAAAGAGCCCTCGCAAACAAAAACGGTGTTGGTGTGTGTTAGCGTGGGAGCCACTGCGACACAATCAGCCTGCCATGACTGCTCATCCTTGGGGAGAGTGGAATGCTTCTCTTCAGCTCAGACGGAGGCTGAAGAGTGTGCCTCGCTCAGGGAATGGGCCAATCATTCGACAATGAGCCCGATGCAATTCAGAACTCCCAGCCCCCACCCTGATGGAAGGATGAGGCCACTCTGGAGAGCTTGCTGTCTCTTTGCCAATAAAGGTGTATAAAGAGCCAAGTATCTTTTACATGGTGCAAGACAGATGGCAGCAAGCACAACATGCTTGTATCTGTAATATGTTTGTTTAGCCTGGTTAGAAATTAGATGTTCGCAGACTGATTGAAAGTCTTTCTTTAGTTTGCGCTCTTCATTCATTGAGCTGCCTTGTCCTCCTGGCAGTATCAGTGATGTGTATATGGCTGCTCAAGCTTTGCAGCTTTATGTACTGTAAACTGTGCAGATGAGAACATCAATAAGTAAAACTTGATAGAAAAGCTGCAACTGCTAAGATTACAATCACTTCCACCACTACTGCTACCACTACTACCACCGCCACTACCATTACCACCATTGCTCTTACCACTAGCACTACTAATACCAAAGCTCTTACTACTGCTAATAATAATAATAATAATAATAGTTGCAACACAGTTTACATTTTTCCTTTCAGTCATTATTTCTTGTGTCTCCAGCTGAAGTGCATGTAACTGTCTCTGGCACTGGTAAAAGGGAAAAGGGAAGTTTAGAAACTATGGTGACCAAATGAAAAGCGAATGTAATGTAGACATGATGGTGATGGAGATTTCAATCGTGGACTGGATGAGTGGAGAGGGGGATTATTGTGGTAATTGACCCAGGGGGATGGGGGGGGCGGGGTTCAAGTGTTAATCGGGCTTGTGAGAAGCAAAAAGAATCTTAGAAACTGGTCCATTCTTCCCTCCCAGTCAGTCTTGGCAACTTTGAGCTGTAAGGCAGAATGAATTTTTCTATAGACAGTATTGCCATCCATACACATTGCATTAGTGTAACGCAGAATGGATTCATCAACAAGAGCACTCAGAGAGCGCAGCACCTCCGCCACGCCAAGGCAACTCTGTGCATTAGTTATTTTCGTTGGCCGATGTAGGGTGTTATTGCATTCCACCGCCAGGTGGCAGCAAAACCCAATAGCACGCCGATTGGAAATCCGGCCCATTGGAAAGACTTCAAATCTCTGCCAGCATAGCTGGGTTTGAACTTTGGCCTATATCTCAGCTGTACTTTGGCCTAGATATGCCAAAATGTAATTACTTGTTCTTCTTGTGCTATTCTAAGATCCTGCAAAGTTTGGTTAAAATCTATGCGGTCGTTTTTGAGATATCCTGCTAACAGACAAACAGACAGACAAACAGATAAACGCCGGCAAAGCCATACACCTCCTTGGCGGAGGTGAATAAACTCTATTGCCGTAATTACTTTGTTCTAATAAGCCAGTGAGGAGCCAGGTGGCCTGGGACAATTCCTGTTAATGAGGTTGTAAAGCCTATTCCACTTTTTACGATAACCTAAAACTTCATTTCCCAGCCCCCGCCTTTCCTTCTTGACATTCCTTCGGTGCAAGAATATGTGAGATGACTACTTCCACAGTCTCTCCAAACATCTGTCATCCTGACACCCCTGAGCCCCCTGCTTCCTCTTTCTTCTCTTTCAGGTTTGGGTCACAGCTGTGTTGCACATGGCATGGCGTGTTTCATGACAATCCAAGTTCTGAGCATTGTCATTTTTGGTGTCATTTTGTTTTTCTCAGTATGACTGGTGTAAGTATCCAATTTCCACAGCGGTTTTCCTAGGTCTCAATATACAGCTAAGAACCTAGGAGTAAACTGGACCAGTGTGGAGATCTGCCCTCATTGAGGCCACATTGCCCAACACTTTGACTAACACCCACTGCCTGTGGGCCTGAGAACTGTGGCTGGAAATTCTACATTGCTTATTTATGGTTTTCTGATTAAAGGATCGAATGCCTGGTTTGTGTACTTAAAGTGAGAAAACAAAGCCTATGACAAGTTCTGCAGCCAAACTCCCATACGACCTGTCCTGTAATTTTGTTTGGAGATCTGCCACCAGACTCCCGCACGAGCCCCATCTTGTGTAGCTTTGCTTGTTGTCAGGTATAAGACTGCTCTATTATGACTCTGTAATTCTTTATAATATTTACTTACTGTATATGTGCACTCTAAGTATTCTGATCAATGTTCAATTTGGATTGTAACTGGCTTTAAGTGACGTACCTGGCTAATAAATGGTAAAAATTTTCCCTGAAAATTGCCCGACTCTCTCTGCTAATATATACTGTGGGATTGTCTGACTCTCTCAGTTAATTTATAGTGCGGGAATACCCCCTCAGGCTGGTCTAGGAAGGATGCATATTTACGCTGATTGTATCATGGCGAATTGCACCTGTTGACCTTTGTTCAATCAATCTCTTCCGCTTGGCAGGTTTCCATGTTGAGGACGGGGATAGCCAATGTTGGCCTTCTTAGGTCCCTGAGCCGCTGTCGGATATAGCTAAAGAAGTGGCATCCTACGCAACCTCTGAGTTGCCGCAGACATCTAGTCAGCTTGAGAGACGTATGCATTGCAGCCGGACGTGCGGTGGTACCAGCATATAATGTTCTAGAATAGTCACAAAAGTACTAGATTTTTCTTATGATCAAGTCCAAAATTTACAACTCAAATTCCGAAATAGTTGGGACAAAGTGTAAATTGTGAATAAAATCAAAACGCAATGACTTTCAAATACACCAGCCAGTATTTTATTCACAATAGAACAGAGATAACATAGCAAATGTTGAAACTGAGAAATTTTACAATTTTATCCACAAAATAAGCTCATTTCAAATTTGATGGCTGCTACAGGTCTCAAAAAAGTTGGGACAGGGGCCTGTTTACCATGGTGTAGCATCCCCTCTTCTTTTTAACACAGAGTGGAGGCATCTGGGCATTGAGGAGACAAGTTTCTTGAGATTAGCCATTGAAATTTGATCCCACTCTTGTTTAATATAGGCTTCCAGCTGCTGGAGAGTTTTGGGTCTCCTTTGACGGACTTTTGTTTAATGATGCGCCAAATGTTCTCAATCGGTGAAAGATCAGGACTGCAGGCAGGCCAGTTCAGCACACGGACTCTTCTACTACGAAGCCATGCTGTTGTAATAGCTGCTGTATGTGGTTTTGCATTTTCCTGCTGAAATACACAAGGCCTTCCCTGGAATAGATGTCGTCTGGAGGGGAGCATATGTTGCTCTAAAACCTTTGTATACCTTTCAGCATTCATGGTGCTTTTTAAAACATGCAAGTGTCCCACACGATATGCACTAATACAGCCCCATACCATCAGAGATGCCGGCTTTTGAACTGAACGCTGATAACAGGAGGGGTGGTCTTTGTCCTCTTTAGCCCGGAGGACACGACGCCCATGATTTCCAACAAGAATGTCACATTTGGACTCGTCTGACCACAGGACACTTTGCCACTTTGCTACAGTCCATTTTAAATGAGCCTTGCCCCACAGAACAGGGCAGCGCTTCTGGATCATGCTCAACAATGGCTTCTTTTTTGCATGATAGAGTTTTAGGTGGCATCTGTGGATGGCATGGAGGACTGTGTTTACAGACAGTGGTTTTTTGAAGTATTCCTGGGCCCATTTAGTAAAGTCAATGACAGAATCATGCCGGTGAGTGATGCAGTGGCGTCTGAGGGCCCGAAGATCACGGGCATCCAGTAAAGGTCTTCGGCCTTGTCCCTTACGCACAGAGATTTTTCCAGTTTCTCTGAATTTTTTGATGATGTAATGCACTGTCGATGATGAGACCTTCAAAGCCTTTGCAATTTGACGTTGAGGAACATTGTTTTTATAGTATTCCTCAATTTTTTTTACGCAAGCCTTCACGGGTTGGAGAGCCTCTGGCCATCTTTACTTCTGAGAGACTCAGCATCTCTAAGACATCCCTTTTATAGCCAATCATGTTACACTCCTGATGCCAGTTAACTTAATTACTCGCTAAATGTTCTTTCAGCTGATTCTCTTATATATTAATTGCTTTTTCAGCCCTTTTTTGCCTGTGTCCTAACTTTTTTGAAACCTGTTGCAGCCAGAAAATTTGAAATAAGTTCATTTTGTGGATAAAAATGTAAAATGTCTCAGTTTCAACATTTGAAATGTTATCTATGTTCTATTGTAAATAACATATTGGCTCATGTGGTCTGAAAGTCATTGCATTTTGATTTTATTCACAATTTACACTTTGTCCCAACTATTTTGGAATTGGGGTTGTAAATGACAATGCTTCTATTCCAATTTGATTTCTTAAATTAATAATTATTAAAATGGAGTTGAATAAATTACACAAGGTCAAAAATGGCTTTTACCAACTTATGTGAAAAGTTCATCTTTCCAACAGTGCCAGGAGGGATTGCAAGCAAATAGCTTCGCCCTATCAGCTCATTTCCATCGTTGGGTTAGTGAAGGGTTTACAGAGTGTTTACAGAGGAGGAAAAGATGAGACAATATGGAAAATACAATTGAGATTAAAACACTGTGTTTTGTAAATCATCCTTGACCTATTTGAAGTTGTATTAACTGTGCAAAGACAAAATATTTAGGGCTCGGTTTTTCCTATCATATATGATAAACACGAAGACCATTGCTACCTCATCGGTGATCCATCAATGGGAGTGGTTCAAATGGGCTCTAGGACTCTTCGCCCCGGACTTTTTTTCCCTGGACTTTTCTTCCCCGAATGTTTCGTCCCTGGACTTTTCGTCCCCTAGGAATTTTTGTCCCTGGCCTCTTCGTCTCTTCAAACTCTTGCATTATAACTCTATCCCTAAGCCCAACCCTAACCCTAATCCTTATATCATGGTGACCTGTCCTTTGTCCATCTGTTCGTTCATCCATCTTTCAACAATGGAGGCAATTTTTTTAATCAATAGGGGACAAAAAATCTGGGGACAAAAAGTCCTCGGGGACAAAAACTCTAGGGACAACAGTCCTCAGGGACGAACAGTCCGGGGTCGAAAAGTCCATGGGGATGAAAAGTTCCAGGACAAGAAGTCTAGGGACGAAAAATCCGGGGACGAAAATTCCTGTAACTATTTAATCATATTTGCGTGCTATGCCAAAGCCACAAGTAGGCGTAACAAAGAGGAGCAGCGATCAGTCAAAAGTGGCTGGCTCAAATCAATACCAATACTGGCACCCTGCGTGGGGCTCAGCTACACGGACAAGTGGAAGGTAAGCACGTAATTGAGGTTGATTTCTCTTGTTAAGACGCTCACTATTATTTTGTGAACATTAATAAAGCATTCTATTAATTGCATTATTCATTATGTTAAAAAATATCAAATGCATGCAGGGTGTTTACTAAGACAACAACGGCATTGTTCGAAAATTGTACACAAGTTTACACACTATGCCAGTATATACTGCATACCTCATGTTACCCTATAAATTTGTAGCCATACAGCGTGAAAACCAGAATATGACAATAACTATGCCCTACACCACAGCCACATGACTACCAAGTCATTCTGATCACCTGGGTGTCAGTGGGACCATACCATTGATATAACTGCAAAATAACACATTTCCTATATTACTGCCATAAATTCATTTTTATTACTAATTGGCACAGATGTGACAAATATTCTCATTGGTACTGTAAAAGGTCCAAAGAAAGATCTGTTAAAATCGTTCAGACCATGATTCCTGACCATTAAACCTGACTTGCTTCTATGCTGAAAACTCTGACATGGCTAATATCAGAATGGGTTATAGTATTGAATAATCTGCCAAATGATCGTGACTATGACAAGTGAAACTGTAAATGCAATGTGTCATTCAAAAAAATACCACTCAGGTGAATGCACTTCTTATGATCCAAAACAGGTTTTCCACAAAAACTGTGCAAAAGTAGGATGTTTCCTCATGATTTTTTTTGTAGTTCTGGTTGTGTGCTGTCTGTGCTGAAGCAGTCACACCTATCAGACTTTTATGGGCACACAGAAAATAGCCTTGTTATTGTCATCCCTTGTATCAGTTCCCCCCTAGGTGCTATTTATAATTTTTGCTAACAAGGGCAGTATTGATAGATGCAAAATAATCTAATGTTTTAGACAAAATAAGTTAAATTTATGGTGAAAAGAATTCACTTAGCATGGAAATGGAGGAATATCTCTGATTCCATAAATGTTTTGTGTTCTAATACGATTTCTTGTTTGAAGTGACTGTGAACTTGCAGCTGTGTAGGCTATATGACTTCTGGTGTAACTTGCTTCCAAAATGCATTTCTGGAATTTACAAAAAAAAAAAAACCTTTATAATGATACAATGAATTAAAAATAGGCATATAAGGCCAAGGAAATTGTCCTTTTGATTGAAAAGAGTGGGGCATTTGGATTGGTTGGATGACAGAAGTCCACAATCTTCAGTGAAACATGTCTTTGACACTCCTCATCGGGTAAGTTTAAAACACTTATCGAAAATGTGTCTCTGCCTACTGGTAATGATGTGGCCTACTCTACACTCTGTCAGTCTACACAAATGCAGACTATTGAACGCATTCTGGACACTAAAAATTACTGTTCAAAACTGAGTGGGTAGAACAAATAAAATTAAGTCAAAATAATTTTTTAGTCTCACGTCACAACTAACGTGTAATTCTGAATATTAGTCCACCATCCTTTTACATGTAAACCTGAAGTCCAGTGAAGCTGGCAGTGAGAAATAGCACACCAGCTCCACTGTTTAGTCAGATATTATTAATACCAAATGTAGTTAGCCTGCAAGTGATACAAATTGAAAGAGTTGACGTCAAGTCCTCCGAATATAAGCCCGAGTCCGAGTCCTTGGTGTCAAATCCAAGTCGCTTACAATTTCTGATGTACGAGTCTGAGTTGAGTCCTCAATATCCAGGTCCGAGTCCAAGTCCTTATTTAACAAATTCAAGCCCTATGGTTTTTACCAGTACTATAGCAATGTATGCAGCTGAGTATCAGTGTCACGTCTGTGCCTGACTGCCAGGTGACCATCTTCTCCTAATGAGTCTCCACTTCCTCGTTAAAACTCCTCGGAGTACTAATTTCCTGGACCTGCCCGGATTCCTATTTAAACCCCAAGCTTCACTCAGATTTTTCACCTGGCATCGTTGTGAACAGACCTGTGATTCCCTGCTCCTGCGTATTTCGTTCGTGCTTCTACTCCCGCATTTATCTTTTGGGACTTTAATCAGTTTTTCTTTTGTTTGTTTGCACTTTGTGATTTTTGCTGTTTTGTTTTTTTTTTTTTTGGATTCTCCATTGTTAGAAAGTTAAATATTGCATTTTGTATATTTTCAGTGCATTGATTTTTGTTAAGCTTTATTTGTACTTTTTTGATTGTGCATCTTCTGAGCGTTTTGTGTTTTTCCTTTTGATACCTTAGGTCTTCTGAGCATTTGTTGTCATAGTTATCTCATTCTGTGCTTTTGCCTTTTTATATTTAGTCATTACTTTGTCCCTGTCTGGATTTACCGGCCTGATCCCTGCTAATGTAGTATACCTGATTATGATTATTGCCTTTGTCCCTCAGTACTTCTATTTTGATATTAAAGAGCCTGGTCCGTGCACTAACTTCCGGTTTGTCTTTCCCTTTCATGTTTCCTGAGTGTCTCCTGACCATCAGTCTTCTATTATTTTTTTATAAGTACCATACTGCTATTCCCACCTGGAGATGTGTTTGTCTTTTAGGCTGCATATTGCAATATGATGTCAATCATGTTGCTGCTAAACTTCAGGTGATAAGGAGTTTAGTATCCTTCTGTTTGTTCTGGCTGTATGCAGGATTAAAAATTTATAATGCAATTACATGAATGCAATTAATTATGCATAAACTGAATCAGAACAATCTATTTCAAATCTCTGAATTACAAGGATCAAGAAAGGGATCAAAGGAATATTGACATACAGGTGTCACTTGTCAAGTGAAGTCAAGCCATC
The DNA here is from genome assembly GCA_029692085.1 of Gymnothorax javanicus. Lineage (NCBI taxonomy): Eukaryota > Metazoa > Chordata > Actinopteri > Anguilliformes > Muraenidae > Gymnothorax > Gymnothorax javanicus. The sequence continues at coordinate 75,002,922 of CM056196.1, forward strand.
ATATGAGCAGAAGGCTACATTAGAGTTGTAACTGACAAGACATTGAAAATGATTCACAGAACTTCAGTGGTGACAGCTGGCATCTTATGATCTTCACTATTTCTTTCCTCATCTGCAGCATCTCAAGTCCACACAAAAATGCAAACTGTAAAAAACTAATAATCCTCTAAGACGATTGTTAATTTGTTCTGGTAATGCAAATCCAGCCTATTTTTGTGGTTTCAACTAGAGATTAATTTTACAATAGACTGATGTCAATGTGAAATTTATGAAAGAAAATACAGCTTAGGATCAGGTGATCACAAAACAATGAATCATGTAATGCTTAAAGTGCCAGGAGGTCGCAGTTGTGAAAATGCTCAATTATGCGTTAGAAACATGTATCATATCATCATAAACAATAATCCTGTACGAAAAATAAGTTTTATTAGTGATTTTGGTAAAAAAAAAAAAAGTGTTTTTATTCACTGCTGCCAAGCATTTTCCAAATCCATCTTAAGCAAACCTCTATCTGGCGCTATATTTAGAATGACGTCATCAAAGGGACTCGCGATCAAAACAAAGCCAGCGTGTGAATGGAAAACATGGAGATCGATTCTGATTTCTCGGCTTTTTTCACCGACTCCTCCGACGAATTTGACAATAATGATAATATTTTTTTCGTGCCTGGTGACGATGGTTTAGAAGACTAATTAAATGTCCTGGAAAATTGGCAAGCACCTGTTTACTTCACTCCCTAAACACGGTATAGACCAGTTCGGCTTAAAGGTGATTTGGGTCGTGCGCAAGCTCTTTGCAGACTATGTGGGGCAGAAGATGCACAAATCACATTGAAAAGGGGGGAAATTATAAGTTCTTTCGCTTTCCCCGTGGAAAAAGGCAGCTTACAGCGTGGATTCGGACTATAAACAGGAATAATTTTCATTCAGGAACACTCTAGGGTGTCCAGCTTACATTTTGCGTCCAGATGTGGAAATTAAGAATTCTGTATTCAACCGATGCCAATATGGATTGATGTTTGGGTACCCAGAGAAATATTACACATCAAGAGTACGTCCAGGCAAGGAAATTTAGAGTTTAGTTTCAAGTGCTGCTATTCGGCGGCTGACATGTTACTGATGACACACCGGGTTGCTTGGGCAGGCGCAGCATATGCATTCGCGATAGTAAATATTAATATTAAGTTCTAAACCCCCTTTTCACTGATAAAAACCCCCTAAAATATATTGGCGCCCCCCTTTTAAAATCGTTCTGGCAAATAAAAAGCCGGAAAAAGTGAAGGTCGGATACAAAATTCTTTCCCCCTGACGATATAGCTAGATTAAGCTCCATTAGTTTCTCCTACATACTGAAAGCATTGACTCCTTCAGCGCTACATAGACTTGAAAGACTTTATCGGCGAGATACTGTCAATGTAAATTTTCATGTTTGTGTCACACTTATGTTACCCAGTATTGTGAAAAGACACACACACAGACACATATATATAAATATATATATATATATACAGTCATGCCCGAAATTATTCATACCCCTGAAACCTGAAAAACGCAGTCCCAACGATCAAACACGGTGGCAGGAGTACCATGCTCTGAGGTTGCTTTTCAGCAAATGGGCCCGAAAACCTTGATAAAGTTAATGGCATTATGAAACAGAACCAGTATATCCAGATCCTCAGTGAAAACATCAAGCAATCTGCCAAATAACTCGGTCTTCGGCAGGAATGGATCTTCCAACAGGATAAACACACGGCCAAATCCATCAAGAAATGGTTAGCGGACAACAAAGTGAATGTTTTGGAGTGGCCAAGCCAGAGCCCCGACCTAAATCCTATCGAGAATCTGTGGAGAGAACTGAAGACCAAGGTCATGGCAAGGAAACCCTCAAACCTCACGGATCTGGAGAAGTTCGCCAAAGAGGAGTGGGCCAAAATCCCCATGCAGACGTGTAGAAACCTTGTGATCAACCACAGGAAGCGTTTGGAGGCTGTAATCGTGAATAAAGGCTTTGCCATCAAGTCCTGAGAAAAGGGTATGAATAATTCTGGACATGGCATTTTTTGTAAATCTGTCAAATAAAATACCAAAAAGTATTGTATTTCTCAAAAAATTGTTTACTGTACTTCTTACAGCCTTATGTCAACTTACTGTGTCATTTGTGCAGGAATTAATTTGATTTGTCAAAAAATATCTCGAAAAAACCCAAAAATTGGTAGGGGTATGAATAATTTTGGGCATGACTGTATATACAACCCCAATTCTGAAATAGTTGGGACGAAGTGTAAATTGTGAATAAAATCAAAATGCAATGACTTTCAGATCACATGAGCCAATATGTTATTTACAATAGAACACAGATAACATTTCAAATGTTGAAACTGAGACATTTTACATTTTTATCCACAAATGAGCTTATTTCAAATTTTCTGGCTGCAACGAGTCTCAAAAAATTTGGGACACAGGCAAAAAAGGGCTGAAAAAGCAATTAATATATAAGAGAATGAGCTGAAAGAACATTTAGCAAGTAATTAAGTTAACTGGCATCAGGTGTGTAACATGATTGGCTATAAAAGGAATGTCTTCGAGAGGCTGAGTCTCTCAGAAGTAAAGATGGCCAGAGGCTCTCCAACCTGTGAAGGCTTACGTAAAAAAATTGTGGAATACTTTAAGAACAATGTTCCTCAATGTCAAATTGCAAAGGCTTTGAAGGTCTCATTATTGACAGTGCATAACATCATCAAAAAATTCAGAGAAACTGGAAAAATCTCTGTGCGTAAGGGACAAGGCCGAAGACCTTTACTGGATGCCCATGATCTTCGGGCCCTCAGACGCCACTGCATCACTCACCGGCATGATTCTGTCATTGACATTACCTAGGGCCCAGGAATACTTCAAGAAACCACTGTCCGTAAACACAGTCCGCCGTGCCATCCACAGATGCCACCTAAAACTCGATTGTGTAAAAAAGAAGCCGTTGTTGAGCATGATCCAGAAGCCAAGGCTGTGTTCTGTGGGCCAAGGCTCATTTAAAATGGACTGTAGCATAGTGGCAAAGCGTCCCGTGGTCAGACGAATCCAAATTTGACATTCTTTTTGGAAATCATGGGCGTCGTGTCCCCCGGGCTAAAGAGGAGAAAGACCACCCCTCCTGTTATCAGCGTTCAGTTCAAAAGCCTGCATCTCTGATGGTATGGGGATGCATTAATGCATATGGTGTGGGACACTTGCATGTTTTAAAAAGCACCATGAATGCTGAAAGGTATATAAAGGTTTTAGAGCAACATATGCTCCCCTCCAGATGACATCTATTCCAGGGAAGGCCTTGTGTATTTCAGCAGGACAATGCATAACCACATACTGCAGCTATTACAACAGCATGGCTTTGTAGTAGAAGAGTCCGTGTGCTGAACTGGCCTGCCTGCAGTCCTGATCTTTCACCGATTGAGAACATTTCGCCCATAATTAAACAAAAAGTCTGTCAAAGGAGACCCAAAACTCTCCAGGAGCTGGAAGCCTGTATTAAACAAGAGTGGGATCAAATTCCAATGGCTAAACTCAAGAAACTTGTCTCCTCAATGCCCAGATGCCTCCACTCTGTGTTAAAAAGAAGAGGGGATGCTACACTATGGTAAACAGGCCCCTGTCCCAACTTTTCTGAGACCTGTAGCAGCCATCAAATTTGAAATGAGCTCATTTTGTGGATAAAATTGTAAAATTTCTCACTTTCAACATTTGCTATGTTATCTCTGTTCTATTGTGAATAGAATACTGGCTGGTGTGATTTGAAAGTCATTGCGTTTTGATTTTATTCACAATTTACACTTTGTCCCAACTATTTCGGAATTGGGGTTGCATATATATATATTTCATAGTACAGCCTTGCCTCCTCACATTTCCGGATGAAATCTATTGCTTATTAGCAAATGTTTTCCAAAGTAGTCCCAGCCCATGCAATTAAATCTATCACAGGAACATTCAGGTTTTCACTGCTGTGACACCTGATGGATCGAAGCACTTAGTATTTACAGTACACCCTCATCCTTTATGCAGAAATTTGTCCTGATTCAATGAAACTTTCAACAGAGTTATGTACTTAGAGGGCTAAATCTCTAAAATCCTTGTGACCATCCATTAAGATGTTGTTTTCAGACTGTTGGATTATTAAATTATTCAATCACGCAGCCTCTTGCAAATTAGTCAGACACAAGCGCCCATTGTTTGCAAGGAATTAGTCTTTTCGTAGATGCTCTATTTACATCCTAGCATGATAACATCACTTGCTCAACACCTGTGAGACCGTGTTTTTAGCATTCCAACACTTACAGCCCTTGTCTATACTTTTTTGGAATGTGTTGCAGGTATTAAATTCAGTATGAGCGCATAGTCCCAAAAACAATGATGTTTATGAAGTAAAACATAAAATATTTTGTATCATGCTGTTTTTAATTCAATACAGGTCAAAGATGATTTACAAGTCCCTGGTTTCTTTTTAACATACTGTGACAACTTTTAACTCAATGAGAAAAGGTGATATTTAACAGATAATTATCCCGCAGTTGATATGATGCAGTGATATACTGGATTATTAATATATTGATGATTTAATGTTGCTAAAATCTCAGGGCCATTGTTGGTGCTTGTGTGAAGTAGCTACCACTGTGGAATTGGTCTGAAAATAATTAAACATTGCTAATGATCGCCTTCTTTCACTGCGTAAACCACAAGGAACTATTTTGTAACACAGGGGCAGGGCCACAGGTATTTAAGATATAAGTTTTAATTTTAAGAAGAGCCAGCATTTTTTTCCCCCAACATAATAGTCTGGATCAAAAGAATGAAGAATTCATTAAGACAAATTAAATAATCGTTAATAACTACATTAATTTCGCCATTAATCAGATGCTAGTGAAGTCCCATGCTCACTGCCATCCCTGATGTAAGAGATCCAATTACATTCATATTAAATATTTAATAGACTATAATGCAAGCAAATTTGCAGATTTGTATTTTGAATCAAGACATTATTTGCCTCCACTTTCTGTTTTGGGGACATCATGTGGTGCAAAATAAATAGAGAAAAGTAAGCCAGCTTCATTTCTTGGCTTTCAGAGAACTCCTGGAGCGTGTTGGAAATATATGTGGATCTACTCCTAGTCTGATGGGTAAAATTCTTGGCTTTGCATCTCTGAGTACTCTAGATTAACTTACATGACTATGTTGATTTTCTTTTTGCCAACTCTTGGCTTTTCTCTCTTGCTCAGCGACTTGAGAACTAACTGAAAATAAGCAGGTCTGTCCTCATTCCTCTGTGTTTTCAAATTAATTCAACCAATCATCTAGTGGGTGCACTCTGAATAATCCCATTATTATCATTAATAGTTTAACCTGCTTCACTCACAGGCTTGCATATTGTTGGTCAATGCTTGTGTCATACAAAACTAAATACAGAATATCAGTGGTTCTTAAGTTCTGTCCTGGGGAACCCCTGTGTGTGCTAGTTTTTGTTTGAACCACAGTTGTAATGCCAAAATGTGTAACAAGCTTTTCATTTTATTTAATCATGTGCGTTTGAAGTTTTGAGAGATTCCTTACCTTACTAAGTCACATTATGTAAACACAGTTTTTAAGTGACACAAAGATTCCCAATTTTGTATTGTGCTTATTGCTCTAGAGGTAAACAATTTTATTAAAGGGGGTAACGAATGAGGTTGATTAGCCTATTTATCAAGTTAATGGGTAACTAGAATAATGTAATTGTTGAAAAGGCCTACGCAATAATTTGATATTTTTTCCTTAATCTTTGGTGCAATGCAAGTGGGCCTTAATACCATTTTTACAGTCATTGAATTCTACATTGTTTTCCTGGTGGTTTAGATTGGTAGCCAGGTGTACATACCAATCAACCACTTGCTGATTGACCTCATTCTTTAATTTCATCAGTTCCTGGTAATTTACCTCTGTTCATGTGCCTATTGAAATTTACAGCGTAAAATTAAATTTCTTAAGTAGAACCTACAACATGTCCAAATAAGATTTATTTCTCTGAGTATGCATAGCTGTTTCTAGGAGAATGTGATTTTAAGAGTTTAAGTAATTCCAAGCTCCAAGTTTAAAGAAATTAACTGCGTTTTAACCTTAGTCCTGCTTCTAGGCTAATGCTTATTGACGACCGGCATTCAAGGAAATTACCGTGGAATGAAATACTCTATATCCACTGCCGACACACAGGGAAACGAGTGTGGATTCTCCATATATCGGTGACCGGCAGGACTGGGGTTAAAATTCTGGGATTGTCAAAGCGGTTAGAATGAAAATCAGCATACACAAGAGTCCCTCAGGACCGAATTTGAGAACCTCAGCACAATAGTATACCCGACCAGCATTTAATGCTGCAGTAGGCAATATTATTTCATCTTAATTTTTGTTGCAATAACTAATTCTAATGAATTAACCATTGAATTATTATGACAATAATAATTCTAATTTTTGCTTGTCACTTACGATATTTAATTGAAAGCCTCCTTTAGAAAAATTGGTGCCTATGAGTGCACAACTCTTTGTATTTGGTTTTTTAAAAGACTGGACCGGTCTGAATCAAACAATCGGTCAGGATCAGCTAGCACATAAAAAGCCAAACACAGCGACTGTGTGCAACCATGGATTCTCACAGGTTCTACGTGTCTTGTTTCAGTAATGCACATGCAGAGCTATTGCAGCTTTTGCTAACGTGCAAATATTCCAAAACTCCACCCTTTGCCAAAGATAGCGTATAGTGAAAAAGCAAGCCAATAAAAAGGAAGTCCTTGGAGGAGAAGAGAGAGACAAATACGAGTCTAAATAAAAACAGAAATCAGAAGAGGTTTAATATCTGAGATCCATTTCCGAGATGGCGGCAACTGTGGGAGTGTAAGGGGCTGAGGAGTGATGCAGAAGCTGCCCTATTCGTTTTTGACAAGTTAGTGCTTATGACAACACTACAACAAGTCATCAGTGCAATGTTGACTTCAAAATGAGCCTGCAAAATAAAGATAACCTCGCAAAAATAAGACTCCAAATGTTTCTATGGCTAAACTGTCATTAGCCTTGCGAGCACGCAAACTAGTGTCCAGTGAATACCCATCTCACTCTGCTTGCTAACATTGTGCTCCTGTTGCAGTGATCACAAACTAGCTTTTGAGCCACTCATTTCACTTCTTTTCAGTTATTCCACAAATCTATCCAACCAAGTGCATCTGCTATATAACATTAAATGTAATGGTAACGTAGGCAATACCGTCTTCTCAGCCTGTTAAAACGCAGCTTTTAAGTATCTCATTTGACATCTGCTCGCTTACTGCATGAATGTGTCCATTCAAGCAACATTGAAAGATATCATGCATTCAACATAATTTCTAATTTTATGTATTTCAGGTCTGCTCTATATGATTGCAAGTTTTTTCTCCTTTTTTTTTTTTGGCTTTGATTGTGTTAATCTTCTATGTGTGTTTGTGTTTGCGTATGCCTGAGTCTGACATAAATCGCTGAATTGAACAGATGTTAGTTTGCTTGCTGGATAGTTACAACAGTTGTCAACCGTTTTTGCATCATTTGGTGCGAGAGGTGTGGCACGATGATATGAGGCAGTCAAGAGAGAGAGGCGGGAGGTTTTGCATTGGAGTATTTATGTTGCCTGTTGCTACTTTAAGTCGAAGTTTAACATCAACATTCAGAGTGGCACAAGGAGACAGAGAGCCAGATTGGGGGGGGGGGGAGAGAAAGAGACCGAGCATAAGACTGGAGAAGAAAGATGAAGTGATAGAACGAGACCATCTTTACATGATTCTCCTATTCTTGGGTAGTGAAGAGTAAAGTGGAACCTGCATCTATCCCACTGGGCACCTCAGTTCCATCTTATAAGTCATTATCTGGATGGTACCTGTCAATCATCTCAGTATGGTTGTTGCAGGTATTTTTGGAAAACACCCTGGGCCTTTTGATTCAATAAATACAGAATTGTTACATCTTGTTAATTGTAACCCCAATTCTTGTAACAGAATGTCTTTTGGCTGCAAAATCAAATGGATGGAACATCACAACAGTATAATAAACAATGTACCGGACATGTACAACATTTTGCTGGATATTCTTCCGTTTGATATTCAGTTGCCTCCTGTCGTGTGTGAGGCAAGTTGTTGGATATGAGAATCAGGCTTCTTTATGTTCTAGAGCTCACTGCGCTGCTCTGTATTCTGACGGGTCACTTATTGTGAGCTGTTGTTGTGCATATCATTGAATTGCCTCACATTTTTGCAATCTAATCTTTATCAGCATTGTGGTCTTTTCGGCTATTTCTTTGATCAATTTCAGTTACAATTATCTTTATTTATATCAGCACAGTCACAAACATATGCTTTATTTTTCACAGATTTTTTTCCTGCACAAATAATTTTTGAATGAGACAAAAATAGGAAAATGAAAATTAAAAATATCACTTGCAAAAATTTTAATCACTTCAAATTTACGAAGATCCATCTTACATTAAAATTAAGAGATTAAATATATTTGAAATTATAAACATGTTACATTTTGTTTGTAATATCTTTCCCACATACATCTTTCAAGTGTTCTCAAAATATGTTGAATGCATTTAGGCCTTACAAATTTTTCATAGCCAGAAACATCCATCTGTCCATTCTCTATACTGCTTCTTCCTCACTAGGGTCACAGGGGGAGCTGGAGCCTATCCCAGCAAACTATGGGCGAAAGGCAGGAACACACCCTGGACAGCTCACCAGTCCCTCACAGGGCACACACACCATTCACACGGCATTTGCTCTCACGCGCATACCTATGGGCAATATAGCATCTCCCATTAGTCTGATACGCATGCCTTTGGACTGTAGGAGGAAACTGGAGTACTTGAAGGAAACCCACGCAAACATGGGGAGAACATGCAAACTCCGCAGGCCGTACTCCCAGGCCAGATTCGAACTCACGACCTTTTTGCTGTGAGGCAGCAGTGCCAAGTATGTATAAGAAACTGGAAGGAAAAGGAATGTCGTGTAGAAATATTTCAAATGCCCAAGCGCACACACACACACACACACACACACACACACACAGCACACACACGCACACACACGTGCGCGCGCAAAAACACACACACACACACACACATACACATACACACACATTTTGTTTTGTTGGTATGTCCCAGAGACATACATTCATTCCGCAACCCCTCTGCCTGACCTCAGCCATTAACACTCTATGATTAACCCTAAGTCAAACCTTTACCTTAACCTCACTCTAATGCTGACCATTTCCCCAATCCTAAAATTGCTCAGTTACCTTGATCAGACCAGAAAAAGTCTCCACAAAGATGAAAAAAATCTGGTATGACATCACTTGTGGGAACATTTGGTCTCTGCAAGAGGTAGAAATACGTGTCCACACATAGACACACTCTCTCACACATGCACACACACTCACATGCACACAGACACACACACACACACACACAGAAATAGTTGAAACCTCCACAGTATACAATAATTGCAATACTGTGTGACTCATGTTAGATTTTCATCTTCTAACAATTGTTCAATACAAACTGAGGATGACATCAGTGGATGATGGTGGGAAGTTTCTTGAGTGAGCTGGATTCAACAGCCCAAGCCTGACTGCTAGGTCACAGTGACCTCTATTGGACAATTGGGGAACAACAAATGAATGGTGCAAAAGGAGGAAATGGTCACCCAGATTACTACAAGTGAGGGGACAAAGTGATTTTACTCGCACAAGGAGACTTGCTGTCGGGGGAGGCAGTGACTTCACCTTTTATATGCCTGATTGACAATAAATCAATTTTTACTTTTTTTACTGAACAATTAAGACCTAGCCTATATGTATAGCTTGTAATGATTATGAGGTGATAATGATTCATTTCCATATATGCTTTGATTGGAGACTGCAGGGATGGAAATCTTAATAATGAATAAGAAAAAAATCTCACCTTTCTTGGTCATTCCGTGAATCGTTTTAACCTTTTGTTTATCGGATTATGAAAAAAGACTGAAAATAAACTCCCTATTTTTTTTTGACTGCCATTAAAAAGTACGTATTTAAGGGGAAAAACCTTATCGTAAACATATTGACCAAGCATTGAGCGCGCCATGAGAAAGGTTTTAATATTTGTTAATGGCATTGTGTAAGCTTCCTGTAAGCGAATATGAGCAAATTTGCTGTGTCCTGAGCATTTGAAGTTCCATGCACTGAGCAATAATGCATTGGAAACTGAGATTGGTCTGTCGTTCTGCCAATTAGTCTTCGCAAATGTAGTTAATCAAACCTCTGATTGCTAATCAAGCAAAGAAATAGGGAGTTATCGTTTGTTCACCTAATTTACCTGCGACGGCACATGAATTCAGGCTCAGAAAATCAAAACAGTTTAACTATCATAACTGGAAATAATTGCTATAAATTTATGGAATGTTGCTTGTATGATATTTCATGTTCCCTGCAAAATCACGAGGCTGCTTTTGTCATTGCTTTTCAAATTGAATTCAATTATTGATCAAATGTAGGTTGTAATTGAAGCACATGTACAATCTCTTGTGCCCTCACAGTGACCACCTGCCTCCATGGTATACTTTTAGCGTGGAGTTCTGGCACTTGGTAACATGCAAAGGGATTAGAAACCACAGCATTGTAGTAAACAAACAAACAAACAAACAGTATGTATCATTTTGGCAAATTTTTAATTATGGCCTGCATGGGTTTGTTCAATGAGCTTTAAAATAAACTGCATAAATATACATATTACAAGCTAGAAATCATTCACACTTGTTCTTTTATGCCCACACAGATTCTTCGGTTGAATCTTGAGATGACAGATTTATTAATATAATTGCACTGTAGCAAATTTAGCCCATGGTTGAATAGCCTCTCACATGGAAAGCACATTAATTAAAATTTACTACAGTTTAAGCGGCGCTCTTAAAATGCTGTTGCCTCTTCAAGGGCCAAATTCACGCTTTTCCTGTGGTAAAGAACTGCTTCATTCTGTGTAGTGTATTTATTTTATTGCTAATCATGCAATTACATATTTGTTACACGCGTATAAACCAGAGTAAAAAATTACTTTTTTTTTCACGAGGGCTGTTTTCAAGACCCGGAGAAAAAAAAAATAGCCCTTGTGAAAATTCTCACGGGGGCTATTTTAGGGCTCACTGGGGCCATTTTTTTTCTTTAGTTTTTTTTTTTTTTTTTTTTTGCATTTACGCAAATTTTTTAAAATAGAGTAGTGTTGCATGAATTTGCATACCTTATTGCTCACTACATTTGGCTCAAAACTCATTACAAACAATGAACTTCATTAAACAATTAAATTTAAAGCAAAAAATGTCTGCTTTTCCATTCCTGTCCGCATTGAGTTCCAGTCTTCAATTTAATAGGATTCAACACAACTGATTAGTAAATATCAAATTTTATCACCATTATCACATTCAATCACCACAATCTTTGACACATAATTGCACAATACTTTCCAATTAAACCTAGTAATAATTTAACGTGCTTCAATTTTCGTTCATTTTTACATTTACATCTTGGGTTCACGGAGGCGATTTGTAAGGTTTAGCGGCGAATCGCCCGTCTCCCCCTTGTATTTTTTTTTTTCGCTGGTATACAGTAGATCCCTTTCCCTCAATTAAGGTTTCAAGAAACAAAGGCTACTGCAGGCAGCAAGACATACCGTACATATGTCCAAGATATGTCAAAGATGGTTGCATCAAAATCATGATATTAGTGGAGGGAATGAAAGTGAAAGATGAAACGTTTAATGGATAGAAAAACAAAATGATAAGAAATGGGTACAATTTTAAAATAAAAATACTTAAAATAGGGGAGAGCTGGTACGAAAGTAACATTTTTCACATAGACGTCATTTTAAAAGATAACGTTACAGACCGAAAAAAAATTTTTGGAGCGATTAACTACTTTCGTGTGTGCTCTGTCAATATCAGGTGCTAAATCATCCCAATATATATTGACTTTGGCATAGTTTGACGTCGAACGAAAGTTGCGCATTGCTACTTTTGACCCCTCCAGTCAGGATGAAAGTAACACACGGGCGGGACAAAAGTAACGTGATCAAATTAACTGGAATCTTTTAAATTACTGTTGTTTTTCATTAAAAAAATCAAACAATGTCTTTGCTAACATGCAATTGTAAATATACAATGCACTTTATCTAAAAAAAATCTTGTTTCATTTTAAATGAATGAATTTATTTAATTAAATCATAAAAATGACATTAAAACAGAAACAAAAACAATCAGACATTTGTTTTAAACATTTTCATTTGCTTCAAATGTTTCAAAAGTAAATGTGAACGTGTTTAACGTGCAATTGGTCTATTTATAAAAATTATGAAATTACTTTACTCATTATCACAGTTGTGACAGATATAATGAGCTGCACCCTCAGTGCATGCCTCATGTGACCACAGCAGACAAAAGATGCACTCCACCCACAATTCTCCAGGCAAAGAAGAGGCAAATGTCTCCCCGCAAACAAGACATTCCTCATCATTGCCCTGAGAAACTCTGGTTGCAGTGTGTCCACTAAACAACGTTTTCTTTGGGCGTTTTGAAGAGGACTGTTTTTTCTGGCCCCTCTGCCGAGTCTCCTCCTCCAAGGCAGCTTTTACTGGGCTGTCAGTCAGTATTGCTGTTGACCTGCAACATTCAATGAGATCATAGTCAGAATCAGCTTGTTTTTATACAAGCAAGAAAATCAAGACAAGTTAAAAACGACACTCTGCTCACCTCTTTCTGCCTCTTCTTTTATTTTCTTTCCTCGAGCCAGCCTTTGGATATGGGCGAACCTTTTCTGGACTGAACCTCTGTATAGGCGTGCCACTAGATGTTCCTGGAACCACAAGCATACCTGGATAGATAACATTTAAAAGAAAAAAAAATGCTTGGCAAGGCTCAACATGCACATGTTATGATTCTGCTGTTGCCTGACCATGTTTTTGTAATGACCCTGATTCCAAGCCATGTTTTCTGAATTAGTCCTTGCCATGTTTTGTATTTTGCCTGTCTTTCTTTGCAATGTCTTTTGCCTGCCATTTCACATATTCACAGTTTAGATTATCATTCTGGTTTATGTTTTTCTCCATGCCATGCATTGCACTTTGTCTCCCCAGTCTTGTCATGTGTTCTGAGACAGTTTTATTTCCCAGTCTTGTGTGCCACGCTTTCAGGTGATTTCATGGTTTCTGGGTTTCCAAACATTCCTTCCAGTCTCGTTTGCTTCCTTCGCCTTACTGTTCTATCTTTACTAACATTACTAACAGTTCATTATTTTAGATAAATTACTAACACTAACTAACATTGTTTATAGTACTAACTTACTAACAAGCACTAGGGATTGTATAGCTGCACATTACTAATTGACTAACGAGCTCTCAGCACTCGCTCTGCTCTAGTCTCCGCCCCTTGTCTTCACTCAATTTACTTTGCTGTGCTTCAGCGGATTCTCCGCACCTAGTTAATCATTGTTCTGCCTCTCACTCTGTGCACTTTAGAACTCCCTAACCGGTGTTGTCTGTTTGTCATAGGTTGTCTGTGTAATCCCTGCCCGCGTTTTGGCTTTCGCTAATTTCATGTGGTTAGGCACTTCCTCTTGTTCACTCCCTTGTTAATTAGTCTGATCCAGCTCACCTGTTCCCTATTATAGCACATGATATAGTGACTTCCCGTATGTGTATTTAAGCAGTCATTTCACCACCAGCTCTTGTCAGAACGTTTTCCCTGTGCTGTGATCGTTTATGCCTTGTACTCTTAGTGTTATACTTCTGACTGGAACGTCCCGGATTTTGAGTTTGGCTTTGTCTTTGATATTCCTGTGCCCGTGTACCGTACCGGTTTTGCCCGACCCCGAGTTTTGTATTTGCTGCCCTGTTTATGAACTGGATTACGTCTACTGGATTTTGGCTTTGGCTTCGTCTCTGATATTCCTGTGCCCGTGTACCGAACCTGCTTTGCCCGACCTGGAGTTTTGTGTTTGCTACCCTGTTTACGAATTGGATTATGACTACTGGATTCTGATTTTGGATTGTGGACTCTGTACCGTTTACTACCCTGCAGGGCTTTCCACCCCAGAACCAATAAAGAGCAAGTTTATTGGATATTTGGTCTCGCTTCTAGTTCCTGAACGCTACCTCACAGCACATTTAAAGACAGACACAAACTCACCATCTACAGGAATGGCAGACTCATGGGGATGCAGCTCAAATGGGCTCTGGCTAGGTTGGTGTCTTACGGGAGCGGGCGCTGGTGATGGAGCTGGTGATGAAGAGGGCGCTGGTGATGGAGCTGGTGATGAAGAGGGCGCTGGTGATGGAGCTGGTGATGAAGAGGGCGCTGGTGATGGTGATGGAGCTGGCACTGGTGATGGCGCTGGCACTGGGGATGGAGCTGGTGCTGGTGCAGGACGGTCGGTCACAAAAGCTGGAGCAAAGTCTGTCTCACTGAAAATGTCTGGATTAAAGAGATTAAAGACAGGAGTACAATGCCATGTGACTTGCAAAAGTCAATAGCTACCACAGAGGTGTGATGGATGATTGTCTAAGAGTAGCAGCAACTTTGACCCTGTGGTCACGCGGGCGCGTCTTGCAAAATGCTGTAAAAATGCCAAGAAATCTGTCTCCTGCATCCACCCCGATCCATTGGCAAACCAGTGCAGCCAAGGGGGCCATCCCAGATGAAGTGGCGCTGGAACTTCTTCCTTGGGAAGAAAGTAAGGGGGAACAAAGTTGCCTTGTGCGTTGGCAGCAAAGGCAACAGTCACCAATGTCCCTCTTTCCCCAGAGGTCACAGCACTGACCTGGCGCTGCCCCTTGGTGGCAATGATTTTGTCTGGCACTTGAACCGTTGTGGTACCTGAAATAGATGAGATGAATGCTGTTGCAAATCACTGTTTTTTAATTTATCTAAATATAAATTTTTACCGGTTTCATCCATGTTCCAGATGTCCTTTGCTTCAAAATTATAGCGGGTGAGGACAGCCTTTAGGTTTTGAGAAAACGCTGTCACATTGGTCTTGTTGCAGCTGGTGGAACGGGACATGCTGGTGGCTTGAGGTCGACGGATGGACAGGGTTTTGTTGCGCTCGAGGAAGGAGGTGAGCCAATCATTCCCTGCCATCTGGTTTTTCTCCCATGAACGTGGAGTTTTGAGGCCAATATTTTCGGCCAGCTCATGCAAACTTTCGCACCTAAAACAGCATGAAAAAAGGGTTAATTGAGAGTGTGTTCCTACAATTTTTTTTTCAAATGTGGATTTATTTAAAATTGCTTTTAGTATGACTAGCTATACATTGAACTCACACTTCTAGTACATAAAGTCTATGACATAAATGTCAAGTTAATTTAAAAATGAAGAGGCTGTTATGACTTTGTAGGCAAATGGCGGTAGTGGTGTAGCTCTGTCTGCAGTATTACTCCAACCTCTTTAGGACACAGGCCAAAATATATCAGCTGCTCTCTTTATATGCCTGCAGTCTCTTCTCCTGTACCTCTGTGAAGACTTTGTGAGCCCTGTACCCTGGGGCTCTGGTCTGCTGCCCTCCTGCCTCTGCCCTCCTCTTGCAGTACCTGAACAGGGTGACATGACAAACACCATGCACCTCTGCTGCCCTCCTTATACTCTCGCCTCTTTGGACATCAAAAAAGGCCCTTCCGTAAACCTGCTGGTCAACCTTTTCTCTCTGGGTAGTGCTGACCCTAACTCTTGGCATTTTCTGTCGGTAAAATATAACACACATTTTTTTTAATGAGCTTTAAAACGCATAAAAATGCGTCAAGATTAGAGAGGGACTTAACGAATCGTTACTTCCGCCCGACAGTGACTCCTGACATTTGAACCAGGATTGCTTCTAAAGTGGAAAAAGTCTGACATTTCAAACTTCAGCATATGTTACAAAACTAAATGACTTATCATTTCATCATAAATATGACACATGGAGCAATAAAGACAATCTTTAAATCAAAAAAGTTTACCATTTATCTGAATTTACTCACCACTGTGGAAAACAGTCTTCCCGGTCTCGTTTCGCGGGGAAGTGACAAAACCTCAAGATTTTTCCCGGGTCTGGAGAGTGTTATGAGCTGCACGTGCTGACCTAATTTGACGCATCCAAGTGCGGATGGCTGTGAGTAAATCGCCGTATTACTTTCGTCCCATGTTACTTTCGCACCGGCTCTCCCCTACTTATCACAGTTGAGTTAGTGTCATTTTTTTTTTTTTTTGTTCAAATGTCTAAATGTGTTTGATGCTGTGGAAGTGAGTAAAATAGCCTTGTACCCTTGAGGCAGCACAGTGGCGCAATACTGCTGTAAAACCCCACAAAACAATACCAATGACAAATCGCAGGGGGCGAAGGCTCAACGTGTTATTTGGGCTGGTGTTACAGGTACGATCTTTTGGCTGGTGCGAATCACAATATAATGAATCAATTTTCTCTGCTCAAAGAACGGGGCACAAAAGCACAACGATTACAATTAATCTGATTCCATAGTAAATTTAGAATACCAAATTTATTTATACTCTCGTTAAATATCTGACTCCAAATTAGAATTATAATTTAGGGAAAACATGCGTGGACCTTGGGGTGATTACGCCTCGGACTTGTAAGTGAAGGCCTGCGCTACTCAATATATGCCCCCGGGTTTTAGCATAATTGCCAGATCTTAGTTCGGTGATAGTTTTAGAGGATGGAAGAAATCACCATGATAGTAGCATCTTGGCTTAAACATATCATGAACCCAGATTTATGTGAACCCAAGGGTTCCTTAAAGGCGAATCTGACAGGCACCGGCTTATAAACCCAGGGGTGCCCTTTAATGCCAAATCCCCAGAACCGGTACTACATACAGTAAACCCTTTATATAAGTAGACCGTAATTTACAATCCAACTTAAAACCCATCCCTACCTATAAACATCAGCTAGCTAGTCTGGAATGATAAGGAATCGCCCCCTAAGTGCCAGTCGTAACGTGGCTAGAAAGAATAAAAGGATTAGGAGTCAGAGACCACACAAGTTTAAAGGAATAACAATGGTTTATTCGCCAGGTAGGCAAAAGCTTAAGGGGAGGAGAAACCCTTTGGAAAAAAATGGTCATTTTTGGATAGAAATCATTCATACTTGGTGTATTGACAGTATATGACCTGAAATACACAAAATATGAATTTGACCTCATTTGCATAATTAGGTCATGTGATTCAAGATGGCCACCACCCCGATTTCACCATTATTTCTTTGCCTTATATCTCAGGACTGAAGCAAGATATTTGAATCAGGTTTTTTTTAGTAGATTTAGTTATGTTTACACCTTCTGAACTAGAATAAAGCATTTACACATAATACTAGAGATTTAGTGGGGTAAAAGAGGATTTTGCCATTTTTCGCCCCCTCGATATGAAATATAAATCACCATAACTCACAGATCCAAAGTGCTAAACCAAAACTTTTAGTTCAGTAGACTTCCTGATATGTACACAGACTTCTATCAAAATTTCATGAGAAAAGCTCCACAAATAAATGAGATATAGTGCCTTAAATGATAGCAATCGGGGCAAAAATCAGGTTTTGAGAAAATCCAGGTTAAAGTCAAGGTACACCTACAAATCATTGTAACAGTCAACTTAGAACATAAAAATGCCCCTGAAGCATAAACTTCTCCCTCCTGCTCCCTCTGATTGTCCTGTTCTTGAGTAGATTGAAGTGATTTGCTCTTTCTTTTGGCTTTTTCAGAGTCTAGGTTGGCCTTCTCTGCCCCCCTAACGCGCGACGCATCCACCTGCTCTTAATTATGAATGATTAAACTTTTAATTAAGACCAAAATTAAAATTTTGTTAAAAATTGTGAAAAACCATTTTTTTGGATTTCTTCTCCCCTTAAATCAACAGACCAAACATGAATTACCACGAATTTAGACAAATATTAAAGTCATACCTGGCGAAAGCTACACACACAGAGTTGTGTGAGGGTGAGATCAGAGACGATCTGCCATAGCTATAGAGGCTACACACGGCATAGAGGTGCACGTGTGGGAAGTCGGCTGCGTTCTTCCATAATTAAAGAGGCTACACAAGCACTTGCGTACGCGAGGAGAGATCAGATACAATTTCCCAGAATAGATTGTCTCTCTTTGCTTTAAGCCTAATCACGTCTTTGATCCAGGCGGCATGGCCATAAACGACCTGGAAGGGGGGTCGAATCTGGTTTTTGGGTTTCCACCATTTGGAGGACGTAATAAAACAATTTAGCAGAGAGAGAAGAACAGAATGATTACCCGAGAGGATTTTGACCAATTTTCAGGAGTTTCCAAAAGGGATGAACCATAATTTCAATGGGAATGAAACATACTCCATTCAACTCCTTGGATTCTCCCGAGAATTACAAGACCAAACATGATATGAATATGTACTAATATGATGCAGTTGTCATGAAAAAGTCTTAAGATGAATTATTATATAGGTAAATTGGGTTATAAGTACAGAAGTGATTTCTTAGCAGTATATTGAACATATGAGCATATTGTGAAGTTCCCAGAGGTTTAGATTATTTTAAACAGATAAGTTAAGGTCCAGTTATATTACTGACTGAGGACAGTAATATGACTTCCACAGGGGGCATTGTGTCAGCCAGAGCCTTGCAACTACCCCTCCCGTACAGAGTAACACCAAGGACACAGGAAGACCATTAACACCTTCTACTTGCAGGCTGAGCGAACCTCCTGGGCCCACTCATAATGGAGGAAGTCCAAACAGTTTTATTGTTATCTTGCATAGCTCCAGAGTTCCTTGAGGCCCAGTTCCTGAGCTATCAGCCATTTGCCACTTCCAGCCTCTGGGCTCCCCCACTCATCAGCATTTGCAGAACTCCAACCCGCTTTGCAGATCTTACACTGCCATTGCCTTACAGCAAGAGGGTTGTGGGTTTGAATGTGGCCTGGGGCATCTCTCTGTGGAATGGGCATGTTCTCTTTGCTCATGTAGATTTCCTCTGGATACTGTTGTTTCCTCTAACAATCTGAGGACATCCATGCAAGGCAATGGCCGTTCTAGGATATTTTCAAAGGGGCAGAAACTGCTGTGGGAGGGTGCAGTCTTGTGTCAGTTGAAGCACTTGCACCATAAAAACATATAGCTATCCTATAACCCTCACCACCCCCACCACACACACACACACACACACACGCACACTCACTCACAATACAAACACATGCACAAACACACACGCACACACACAGACTCACCCTAACGCCAATTCACAATATTTTCTGACAGAAAAGTGAAGCCAGAATTCATTCTATCCAGTTCACTGATAGCACTAAAAGTACTTAAGTCACATTTTCACACACCATGAGGTCAGGATGAGAAAACATGTTTTTTAGTTACCCCAAGTTGTATTTTTTTTTTTTTAACAATTTCCTCAAAATGGACATTTTGTGACTTAAGTACTTTTGGCTCTGGAGTCTTCAGTTAATTCTGTTTTGAAATGTAATGAGGCTTTGGATGTCAGTTCATTTGGGAATGTCAGATGAGAATTCTTTCAGTCAGTTTCATCTCGATTTGGCTGCTTGTCTAACATGGCATTGAAATAACAGATTTTTTTTTTCGAAAAAAAAAAAACAAGTAACATTAGTGCACGAATCAATAGAAAAAAAGAATAAATTCTAAGGACCAATGGTCCTTCACAAAATTTTTTTGTTATTCATCCAAAAAAAGGATTAATCACATGTTAAGCTAGCCTCCATTGCAGAAGTCTTATGTGGTTCACTTCACGCGAGCCAGTTTTGCATGCTAGAGCCAGTTTTGAATTCCGTGACATAGTGGCATTGTGCAAAATAAGGAAATCACAATGCTTATTAAATGATAGTCTTTTTTGGTTTCCCCTGTCAAATATCAACAAATGTAAATGGCGAGTACAGAAACTCCGAAAAATACTAATTGATAATGATATTTTTTTGTATGTAAAATAAGAATCGGATTGAAGAAAGAGAATATACATGCGGAAAAAGTCAACTCAATTGTTATGGTTCTGCCTCATGAGTGTTGTCTTTGTGCTTATTTGTGCTTGTGCTTTACTTTCATTTTATTTTTTCAGCTTTCATTCCCGCCGTCTGATGTTCGATTCTCGCTTTGCCCATTCTCCAGTGAGGTCGTGTGACAGCCTTCAGCATGCCTGCGTCTCATTGTCTAATCACGTTTCCTCATTCGGAATCGGCTGTGGTATTTCATTCATTACTTCCACCTGAGCTTGATTCTGGGTCTCGCTAAACTCTGAGTGAATGCGTTCTCTGATAGGTTAATTTCTAACCCGTAACCAGCACTTATTTGAGGGTGATTGTAAGTATTTCGTCACGTAGTATTAACCTTTATTAACTCATTAGCGAGTGCGAGTGTTTCTAGCTTTTGTAATTCCTGCCTAAGCTTTCCCTGATTGACTGCGTTTAAAGCTGTGCTTTCCTTTGCTTCTCTCGTGGTGCTTTTAACTCGTCACGTTTAGATCACCTCAATCTAAACTGTCTAGCTGGATTGATTGTTTTAGCGTCTTGTCTCGAGTCATTATTGTTAACCCGGTTCTTGTGTAATTGTTTTAATCCCATGTGTTTCTGTTCCATTTGAGATTGCATTCCGAGTCCCCGCCTCCTCTCGTGGCTATATCTGTGGCAAAGTGAGAAGCGACATCAGACGGAAGTTTGTTAGACTCAGCTCTTCATTGAGAAATCTCAGCTCCTGTGCCTTCCGAGTATTTCCTTTATGTTTTCTCTGAGTCTTGTATTTTGCTGTGCCCTCGTCTTGTCTGCCCCTTGTTTAAGTCTCCCAGTGTTATCCGTCAGTTTAGTTAGGTTCAGTTTTTGCTTTTCTGGTTTAGCCACTCCTTGAGTGAGTGCTTTTGTTTCCCCCTGCCTTGGGCAGTGTATCTTAGTTTTCCCATTCGTTCAGTGCATGTGCACGGTGTTTTGTTTCTGGCCTGTTTGCCATTTTTCTCCGAGTGTTTGGTGTTTAATAAATTCTTTGTTATCCTGCATCTGGTGTTCCCCTGCCTACTTAACATAAATGTTCCTTTGATTATAAATTGTGTTCTTTCCATAAATACTGCTGTATATTCCTCAAGTGAACAGTTTGTGTGCTGTATGGGATGCTACCGTTTATTAGAAAAGTTCTCAAATAAAAAGCCGACTGGATGAGAACGTAAAGGAAATTAAGTGACTTTATCATGATAGCAACTGGCCCCACGTCAAATGTTTACTACCTACCAAAGCGCCGACCAAAGTGCGCTGCAGCTAATGAACTTGAGTTCAGGAAAACTTCAACACTGAAGAAGCCAGGAGAAATTCTAACTTTTTAATATTTTCAACATGTTGGTTTTGGTTAGCCTTCGTTGCAGAAATATTGTGTTTTGCTTTCTTCCCACAACAGTATTTGGGCAAGGCTCACGAAAATGACTCCACCCCCTTTTTGTTTGTCCAATGCCTATAATATTTTTTATATTGGGAGTTTTTTTATTATTACAGTCTCATCATAAAGAGCATGATGAGAGCTACACAGGAATGTATACTTTTATGAGTCTCTTACCATTTTTTTGACCACATTATGGGCACCTAAAATCTTGCAAACCTTAAAATTTACCACATTTTGGTATGTCCAAAACAGATATATGAATTTTGAATTATGTTTCATAGAATAAATTAAAATCTAAAAGTCTGAACTACTTTTAAATGTATAAAACACACACTGAACTATTATTTGGGAGCTAAGCCATTGTGTGCATCTCACTTGATCCATGTCATACAGGCATCAACAACTTGTCCCAAAAAAACCGTTGTGTACGTGATCCGATTACGACCAGTCATAAATAAATAATTAATTAGCATCTACGGAACTATTAAGGGTCCACACCACCCGAAAATATTCATATTTTGACAAAATGAAACCTTTTTTCATGTATTGTTGGCTCCCTGACCTTCACACTCACACAAACATCAACTTCCTTGCTGTATGGTTTAAGCTTGTTGTGTCCGTTATCGGTGTCATGGCGAGACTCAATGAATCATGCACTTCTAGTTTGTAAAATCCTTAAAAAGACATCCAAACTAGTTTGAAAAAAGTATGAAAGACATAATTATATGAATCCTTTTTGAAATTATTACACGAAATCTCCATTTTATGTTGTTTTATGCGGCATGCGTTGTGTACGTTATCGATGTTGCGTACGTTATCCGCTCTGTTTTTTCCATTATTTAACTTAAACTAAAGATTTATTTTCACTGATATCTCTTCTTTTCAGGAATTTGTAATAATTCTGGGGGGATTTACTGTTTATAAATAAATTAGGTGTTGCTTATCATGAAATCCAAGCTGTTTTTTCTTTGATTTCTTAGATTTAAGGTTGGAAAATAATATATGGAGGCTGGGAAGATAAAGGTAGGGGTACCTGTCAATGAAGTAATTTGTATGGAGGAGAAAAACTTATAGCTTGGGCCAGTGGCGTCACCAGACTTTTTATTCTGGGGGTGCACAAGGGGGGCACAAACAGATCATCCAAAAAAGATGGCCCGCAAATAAATAAATCACTGGGCTCTAAATTCGTAGACCAGGCGCAGGCGCGGCGCAGGCGCGGCGAATGAGGGGTGCGCCGCGCCAACGGGGTGTGTCCAGGCGTATGTTGCAATTTCGTGCCCGGCGTAGCCTGGCGCAAGTACTCCTCTGTCCCGCCTCGGTCCCCCCTGCCGGCGCAAGTGGCAAAGAAGGCGTGTTTGGGTATAACACAGCCGAGTCAAATCTTCACCAATCAAATGAGCTCCTCTCCTCACCTTTAATATGTTGGAATATAGAAGCCTCTGTCCTATATCTGCATGATGCGTTAATGTTGCATTTTACTCTGCTGCTTCAGGCATGTTTTCTGCACCGCTTACGTCTATATTAAGCATTACGAATATGAGTTAGCTGGCTAGCTGGGGCATTCTCGAATTATTACCATTAGCTTAACTTGAATGGAATTTCAAAAGCGAAACTACGCCAGATCATTCAAACTTATGAAGTTGGAATGAAAGACGACGGTTGTTCATTTATTTCTTCTGCCTGCATCATTGGGAAGAGAAACGATGGATAGCGTGTTCCTATTATTACACCCTGTTGCTGCTTAAAATTTTGGGATTAACATGCATGGACAACAATGCAAGATACGTTACACATTTATTTTCACTATGTGATCTTAACTCAGTACGAGATCATAGCAATCAGGCTGTATTCCTTTCCCCCACTAAAAACGATAAAACCTAAGTGACAATAAATAGTAACCTAGTATTAAAGCTTGCACACTGGACGAAAACTAATTTTTTCAAGACGACAGATTGCGTTGACGCATAGTGTCTACATGTCCGAGAGTCTGACAGGGTTTTAATATATCTCCGTGTCCGACAGTCGATTATTGTTTTTAATTTCTTCAAATCTACTGAATGTTTTAGACATTAAAGGTGAATGTTTTGATAAGAGGGCTCAGTTCTTCAAGATGAGTACCGAGAATTTCAATCAATGTTTCTGTTTAAGCTCTGCTCAATAAAGTGAGTCGACATTGGCGCGGGACAATGTACAATGCCTGTCGGATATTAAATGCAAAATACTCCGTGTCTGACAGCCAAAAAAAGAGGACGATTAGAACAGATTGATAACGAAATAAAGAATAAAAAGAAACATTTTAACAACAAACAGAACATCCAATGAACACAGCGATTTATTTATTTGCGGGCCATCTTTTTTGGATGCTCTGTTTGTTGGTGATATTTCGTTATAAATCTGTTCTCATACTAATACTTTTACTTTTTGCTGGCTGCCGTACCTGGAGTATTTTGCATTTCGCCTCGGACAGTCTTGATCGTGCATGCGATAATTTATTCTCACTGTCAATGGTCATGGAATTGATTTGCTCACTGACTACAAGCACTATTTTATCTCTGGTGTGGAAATAAAGCGTGAATCTGTTCGATCCATCTGACTAATTTTCAAGAGAGCCCGAATGAAGACTGTTGTATATCTTCAACGGAAGAAAACACACAAATAAAAAGACCAAGAAAAGTCGATAGCTATCAATTTGCATTTTGTGAAGGTCGAACACAAACATGGCCAAGTTTGCACGTCTAATAATTCCTGGAATACTCGAAAAATTAGAACTTTTATGACTTTCGGACACGGAGATATATTAAAACCCTGTCCGACTTTCGCGTTTGCATTGACTTTGACTGTAATCAGTCGTGGGAAAAATTCGCTTTCAAGGTCCAGTGTGCAAGCGGGTTTACTGAGCATAGAACACAAGCATTATATATAGGGAGTTTGTGGTTGGCTGAGAAAGATGTGAAGTCGTTAGTTTGCATCACAGATTCAGCTGCGTTGATTAAGCCAGGTGGAGTTTCCATTACGCGTGCCAACCGCCTTTTTTAATCTGACATCAGGACAATCGATATAGATACTATAATTTATGTCCTGATTCAGATAGTTACATTAAATAGTGGTTGCTGTAATTATTTATTGCATTGAAATGTGCCTGACATTCTGGAAACCTGCCTGTGAGGTTTCGGGTGACGTGTCGACTGTGCGCCGGGTCAGCCAAATTACCACTGCACAGAAAGTAAACCAGGTTGGAGCTGGCGAGCTTTCCGCGCAACTTCAGCGAAGACTTTTTCTCTAAATTGTCACTGCGTCTTGATGAATATGTGACACCTCCCCTACTACGCCGCCACACCCATCTCGGCAAGACGTCCGTCTACCAAATTGCCAAAGTGGCTGCGCACGGTGTTGCAATCCGACGAACGAAATTACCACTGCGCAGGCTGCACCGGACTTAAATTACCACTGCGTGGGCTGCGCCACGGTACGCCACCCTGCGCTGCGCCAAGAAATTAGAGCCCACTGTGTTCATTGGATGTTCTGTTTGTTGTTAAAATGTTTTTTTTATTCTTTATTTCTTTATAAATCTGTTCTAATCGTCCTCTTTTTTTTTTTTTTTTGGCTGTCTGACACGGAGCATTTAATGTCCGACTGGCATTGTACGGACTTTGTTGTATTTATAAAAATGGCCCAAATAAATTGATTGCAGTGCCCATTGGATGTTCTGATTGTTGGTGATATATTTTATTCTTTATTTCATTATAAATCTGCTCTTATATCAATACTTTTACTTTCTGCTGGCTGCCGGGCATGGGGTATTTTGCATTTCGCGTTCAACAGTCTTGATCGTCCATGCGATGTTTAATTCACAATATCAATGGTCATGGAATTGATTTGCTGACTGACTACAAGCACTATTTTATCTCTAGTGTGGAAATAAAGCGTGAATCTGTTCGATCTATCTGACTAATTATCAAGAGAGACCGAATAAAGACTGTTGTCTATCTTCAACGGAAGAAAACAGACGAATAAAAGACCAAGAAAAGTCGATAGCTATCAATTTGCATTTTGTGAAGGTCGAACAAAAACATGGCCAAGTTTGTACATCTAATAATTGCTGGAATACTCGAAAAATTAGAACTTTTATGACTTTCGGACGCGGAGTATTTTAGGATCTCTGTCCGACAGTCGCTAATTCTTCATAAATGTGCGAAGTCCCGCGCCAATGTCGCTTCACTTTATTGAGCAGAGCTTAAACAGAAACATAGATTGAAATTCTCGGTACTCATCTTGAAGAACTGAGCCCTCTTATCAAAACATTCACGTTTAATATCTAAAAGATTCAGTAGATTCGAAGAAATTAAAAACAATAATAGACTGTCGGACGCGGAGTTAAATTGAAACCATCCGACTGTCGGACATGGAGTTATGTATATTAAAACCCCATCCGACTTTCGGACACGTGGACACAGCGTTATTTATTTATTTACGTATCCTAAATGGGGGGGCACATGGGGGGGCATGAGATGTCCGTGGTGGGGGCACGTGCCCCCCCCTTGGCGACGCCACTGGCTTGGGCCTCTGGACCCTTGGAATTATCAGAAAAAGCTTTGTTTATGCAGATTCATTAAGACAGCATTTTGTGTTGTGTACGTTATCCGCTGACAGCCTTTGCAAATTGGACTCCTGCTCCCACCATTTTTTATTATTACATGGATCATTATACACCAAAATGTGCAGAAAATAATGACAATTGTGGTAAAGTATTAGAAAATTAATTTAAACTGAGTGGGGAACTGCCACATGAAATGAAAGTATACATTTAATCCATGTTTCACTTAAAATCCTGATGCTCATTTTCAAGACTTTTTTCACAAGCCTGCCAAAGGTCAAAAAAATGGTGGATATCTTTTTTGGGGTATGAATTCCTTTCTCAAAACATCATAAAGTATAAAAAAAGGAGCTAGAATTGATTAAAAAGAGATTTAGTATGTACCAGACTACTCTGAAGAGAGGTGTGTCAGTGGATAACGTACACAACCGCGCCGAAAATGGATTCAGACAGCTGTTCTTTCATGATGCATTGCAGGATAAGTATTGGTGATTTGATGATAATTTTTTTTGCACATAAACTGTTAACATCTCTAATTTACACATAGAAACTAATTATTTGATACTAGCAAAGCAATATTTTTTCAAATGAGGTCTGGGGTGGAGTCATTTTCATGAGCCTTGCCCATATGCCTATAGCCTCAAATTTCAGAGCTTCTCTCTGATTTCTTGAACACTGGATTCGGCGTGATTATGCTGACATTGTTGTGTGAGGGAAGCTAACCCCAAAAGACATCCGTAATGGAGGCGAATTTTGAACCAGATTGATGTTATTTTCCTTTACAAATAACATAACCCGATGTCTATGGAAGCAAATGGCTAACAATATTAAAATGAAAATGCATTCTTAGAAATGCATTTTCGTTTTCAAGATGCAAATACATTATTTGTATCATAATAAAAATGTGAATCCACGTTGGGTTTTCATTTTCAAGTCCATGTATGCAATTTTGAATAACAAACTGAAAATTAAACTACATTCCTCATTAGGTTTTTCATTTTCAAAAATATGTAGCTACCTATTAAGGTAAAAGAAAAGTGTGGGCTCTGGTGAATTAATATATAAAGTGTCCTTTTTTTCCAAAGTCGTGAAGAGAGTTATGGAATTACAGTACGTATGTAGCCCAGGATTGTATGAACCTGCTTAGTAACCGAGTAAATCGTAAAACAGATCGCTTGCAGATAATCCATCCAAGCAGCGACAGATCTGAGTGTAAGCATACAGTTTAAGTAGAACTAGTGCAAATCCAAGTGCAAGCAGGGGCTATTTGAGGGTGAGAACAGATTTTTTGGGGAAAACTTTACAAAATCTACGCATGAAATCAATGTCTACTCCTAAGTTGAAATACCAAGAATGAAAGATAAAAATGAAACTCCATAATATTCCTTGCCAAGTACAGCAGGGATTTCCCTCTGATAACTACTGAGATCCCTTCAGAGCCTCAGTGACTCTTTGTCCTCCACCACTCCTCTCTCATGTGGGGTCCCGCAGGGCTCTGTTCAAGGCCCTCTTTTATTCTCTCTGTATCTACTCCCACTTGGTTCCATTCATTGGTGTAACAGCTCATAATGTAACAAAGATGCATAATGTAACAAAAAATGTAATAAAAAACTCATAATGTAATAACTGGTCAATAATGTAACAAAAATGCTGAGTGCATAACGTAACAACTTTTTGCGCATAATGTAATAACTTATTACATTTTGCGTGTTATTACATTATGAAGCAAGCAAAATATTTTTCTCCTAATAGTGTAATAACTTTATTACATTATAGAGTGAGTGGATAATTTATGGATTAACATGGTAATTGCTTCTTCTAATATTGTAATAAATATATGACTTCAAATGTATGCTACATGTGGACTAACCTATTATGACTCTGCATCCGTTGTATTTCTTGTATTTTATTATTACAATTGCTGCTGCGAGGTTGAAAACACTGTTTAGCTTTAATTAATCCACTTTGGCAGCCATTGTTATTGTGCCCTTCTGTCCTCAGTATTGTTTATTGGTCAGGCACCTGTTTTACTTGCTTTGATGTGCTTGCATGCATTTCTCTATTGCATTGTTGTAACACACACCTCAGTTAATAACTAAAATG
The DNA here is from genome assembly GCA_029692085.1 of Gymnothorax javanicus. Classification (NCBI taxonomy): domain Eukaryota; kingdom Metazoa; phylum Chordata; class Actinopteri; order Anguilliformes; family Muraenidae; genus Gymnothorax; species Gymnothorax javanicus. Next base: position 75,031,079 of record CM056196.1, read on the forward strand.
TTGTTACATGTAGGCTACCTTATGTAATATACTTTATCTATTTTATGTACAATGTTATTTCATATACTTCATGTACTTTCTGAGCTAACATTACAATGTTGTTGTTTTTGTCTTTGACCACTAGGTGGCTCTTACTCAAACTGTTTCATACTGGATCTGAATGGTGGAGTCATGATGCCCTCATGTTTGGCTCATGCCCTGGTATTGTCTCCCTATCACTGTTACCCATTGCCCTTCCTCCCTCCCTCATCTGTCTAAATATATTGAATGAGATTAATGCAACCACAAAATATAGTACAATTTAGGGATGGGGAGATTAACCAATATGCATTGATACACTGACACGCGCAGACGAGATGCAAGTGCATCGGTAGAACAGCTGTGAAAGAATGCAATTTTTGCAAAAAAAAAAAAGCAAGATGGGTTATTAAAAGTTTGCGTCAGTAAAAATTGATATTTTGATCACTGAGTGGTTTCTGCACTTATTTGTGTATGTAACCGACAAAATGAGATGTTATTTTTTTACATTTTTACTCTGACTGAATAGGATCTATATTACTTTTACGTGCACTGCAGATGTATATTATTATGTGCCTGGGGCATATTGATGGACGTGGCCGTGCTGTTCAAAACAAACATGGCAGAGACAAGAACATATACTCACCTGTCGACTATAAATCCAAAGTTTGGCGATTCTATTGATTTTACAAAAAAAGGAGAACTTAGCAAGTCCTACGCAATTAGCAAAATGTGCTGTGCTGCTGTACATTACAACGGGTGCACCATGAACCTCATTAGTCACCTGAAGCGACGGCACGGTGTGATGGTGCAGTCAAATGCAGTGACTACATTCAAGAGCGGTGAGTGACTTATTGAAAGTTTTTTTTTTGTGAGAGGTCTTGATTTTTTTTTGATTAATAAATAATTAAACTAATTGAATTGTGCAGTGCATTGAGATTGAGTTGTGAATCACATCGTATCGCACTTTGTTGAATCGGATTTTGTTCAATGGCAGTGCATTATGATTGAGTTGTGTATCATATCGTATCAGTCGGTGTAAGTATGTATGTATATGTATCTTAAATGCATCTGATTATGAACAGTGTATTAAGATATGTATCGTATCGACCTCATGCCAGAGATGCCCTTAGTACAATCTATACACACCAGTAACACTATTTGTGTTTATATACAGCAGTCCATGGTGCAGAAGCCCAAGTTAGGGAACTAGCTAGCTCGAACCAGCTAGCTAAGACCAACTGTTATGGTGGGAAAATAATCTTAAATACTGTAAAAATCAAAGTATTACTATAATCACAGTTCAACAGAACGGTAGCCAGGTTCATATGGCCCTTTAAAATTACTGAGAGGGAGTTTGGAGCTGAGAAGAGGCAAAAACTCATAAATCTGTCAAAAAACCTGATGCTCCTGCAGAACCCTCAAGGCCGGCCTAATGAGCTAACCTTCCGGAATGACCATATCGGTCAGCCTGGTCCCACTACCTGAGCATGCGCATCTGAGTGCTCTGGAACCATCCATGTCCTCAGATAACTTACTACACTTTAGGTAAACTCAAGATTTGGGAGACTTAGGTGTGGTCTTGCACGAAAGTTTAACGGGTGCAATGGCAAGACCTTTTCTTTGTCCAGCTGTTATAATAAGAAATGAGTAGAGATTGCTACAAATGTTATTTTTAATCAATAGACTACACTTAAACATCCAGTAACTATTGTTCTAGACTAGCTAAAATGTTTATAATAGCGAGATTGAAAGCAATGGCACGTTCAATCAAGTCTCTCATCTTTTAAGAGAAGTGTCTAGGTCATCCCACATGGAAAGAATCCCTATGAACATATATGCGCATATATGCAACCTATATGCCGCATTTAGGCTGCATATAGGCCAAATACAGGTACATATATGTGCATATACAGGGCATATAGGTCTCCTATATTGCTTCTTTATATCCACATATAGGCCCTATGTACATACAAGGTATATGTCTCCTATATAGATCATATACCCAGTGGCAGGTTCTGTTTGTCATACCTATTGTATTGCTCATATCTCGCTTTTGCAACTGTCATACATGATGCCTAGCTCATATTTTTATTCTCAAGGTAATATCTGCATATTAGTCCAAAGTCCCTTACAGAAATAACAAGAATTTCACGCAATAACTTATTAATCGCATGTGAACACGTGAAATTGGCATCACATTTGATCCTAAATACATGTTGATATGTGACAATGGCATGTTATGTAAACCAGTCATTATTAACTATGGCAAGTGAGAGGAGAAAAAAAGCAATGATATCAACACAAATATCTAATGCTATTTGTTACATTTTTTTCCTGGAACATTAACAATAACAAGGTCATCAATTCTTTCTTGACCATACTTATTTCCATTCTATAAAGATTAAGTTGTGTATTGTGGAAGAGAAGGAAATGTATAAAAACAAAATGGTTTGATTATGTTTATTTCATCAATTAAGCATTTTTTAAAGTTTAAGTCACTGCCAGATTCACCACATTAGATAAAATTGGATTCACATCATTACAGCTCATACACATCCACTGAAAGGTAATACCCTACACTGTTACCTCCACCGAATGCAATGTTTTCTATCTTGTCTGTAATGCAGTTTCGAGATGAATATGGCTCAGAGGTCCTTAGTCTAAATGTAGCAAAATAAAACAAAAATAAAAAAATAAAAGTACATAGAAGAACATACATTCAAGTAAACATGCCATTCAAAAGTCATTTTCATCCCCACATCTATTTGAGCATTTCACTGTGGTTAATGAATTTGAAGACAAAGTCTACATTTCTGTTCACAGTTTTAATGAACAGACACTTGTCTTTTATCTGAGATGCTTGTATAGCTACTAATGGTCCCAGACTTTTTCCTACAGGGATGAAATAACAAGGATTCTTAAATTCCCACACGGAAAGAACCTATATAAACATATAGGTTTTAATCCCCACCTCGTATCAACCAGCAGTGGTCAGCAGCTCTTTTCAGAAGTAGCACGCAATTGGCTAATGCGCTACAGGAATGCAATTAGGAAGGGCCTGCTGGGAAGGGTTATGTAGATTAGAGTTCCCTTTGGCGTCTCCTGTTGGCCAGACGGGCCCTCATAAAGAAGATTCCGACATCACTCTTTCTGGAGTATCCTCTGCCCTCGTTCTGGGCTTGTGAAGTCTCACTCAACGAATGTATAAAAACCAGTGGCTAACGGGCGCGGGCTTCGGAGGAGAGCCGTGAGCTGTGTACACTCACCTGATTTAACGACATGGTGCCGCATATGCGAAAAAAAGCGTAAGTACTTGTACATAGTACCCTCATAGACCAGTTCGGTTTAAGGCCGGAAGTCCGCGCGCGCATGCCCCATATAGCTGATGTGGGGCAAAAGGAAATATAGTGGCTATTTGTTGCATAGAGAGGTGCATAAACCGGTATCATAAAGACGGGGATATAAGGTTTTTTCATGTTCCCCGTGGCAAGAGACAACGACAGGCGTGGATTCGAGCTATAAATCGTAAGAACTTTGTCCCGAATGATCACACTAGAGTCTGCAGTACTGATTTTGTCATAGCTGGCCTGACTTTGTTGACCCAAATAATGTTGGCTTCGCTCGGGAAACAAACGAAAGGATCTCACACCGACGCAAGAAAGGAAAGAGCGATCTGATCGGAGAAATATGGTTAAGGTACTGGTTGATATTATAAGTTATTTAAGTTGGCCCACTAATTGTCAAATAATTGTTTAATCTTTTGTTGTTCAAGGTGTTATTGTTTTGCAGTGTCCAGTTTTTGTATCCACATTTTGAAAAGGGACTGGCTTGGTTCGATCCTATAGGCTATATACGACTTTAAGTAGATGTTAAACCCACGCAAAAAAAATATCAAGCCAAAGGGGGAATGTTAGTGCCTACAACCTTTACAGTCTAGGTAAACTCTGAGGGGCTCACAGAACTTAGCCCCTCAGAGCTAAGTGTAGGTGTGGTTTTAATTTCGCTGCTTGCAATAATAATTTGGTTTCCTTGTGATTTCGATTTCATAATTACCTGCTATATATAGCCAACAAAGTGGCATTTGCTTGCCAGTTAGTTTTGCGGACGTGAAATAATTTCATTAACACCACTATGATTGGGTCCACCGCCTTAAGTCAGCTAATGGCTACAGTGTTCTTGCGACGAATTCGCATTGTTCAAAACAACCGGCAAGCACATATGATCCTAATCGCCTCTTAACATGGATAAGTGCGCAGGTACACATGTAAAATACAAGGCCATATCATTACTGTTTGACTGAACGCTACACATTTGATTTCGGATTTTCATCTGTGCTGAAAATAACAGTGTCAAGGACTTGCCTTGACAGTATCTCGCCGATATAGTCTCTCAAGTCAATGCTTTCAGTTTGGAGGAGAAAACTAATAGAGCTTAGTCTAGCTATATCGTCAGGGGGAAAAGAATATCGGATCCAACCTCCTCTTTTTTTCGGCTTTTTAATGCCAGAACAATTTTAAAAGGGGGGCGCCAATATGTTTTAGTGGAGTTTTATCAGTGAGAAAGGGGGTTTAGAATTTAACATTAATATTAAATATCACGAATGCATATGCTGCGCCTGCCCTAGCAACCCTGTGTGTCATCAGTGACACTACAGCCGCCGTTAACGACATGCAGCTGACACGAATAGCAGCACTTGAAACTAAACTCTAAATTTCCTTAAATGGACGTACGCTTGCGTGTTTTCATATCCTAATGTTTCTTTGGGTACCTAAACATCAATCGATATTTGGAGTAGGTTGAATACAGAATTCCTAATCTCGCCATCCAGACACAAAATGTACGCTGCACACCCTAAAATGTTCCTGAACAAAAAATATTCCTGTTTATAGTCTGAATCCACGCAGTAAACTGCCTTTTACCATGGGGAAAGCGAATGAACTTATAATTCCCCACCTTTTAAATAGGATTTGTGCATCTTCTGCCCCACATAGTCTGCAAAGAGCATGCGCACTCCAAATCTCGCTTTTTCACGTCCTTAAACCGAAAGGGTCTATTGGATATCCCAGATTCGGGTGGGATTGGAGATGCCAAATAATAATAAAAAAAAGATGTATTGGTTTTCATATAGGGTGACATATAGGTTTCGTATATATGTGACATACATAAAATTGGCTGTTTTCATATATTATAGGTACATATAGGTAGATATATGTACCTGTATGTACCTATAATATATGAAAATGGCCAATTTTAAGTATGTCGCATATATGTGAAACCTATATCTGGCCCTATAATAAAACCTATATGTTTATATAGGTTCTTTCTATGTGGGATATCTTCCCACAATCTATGTAAGAGATTATTTGGCTAAAACTTTGGATCTTGATGATGAAGGTGACAGTTGTATTAGCATTATGAAGATCTATAAATCCTGTGGCAAGTCAAGTGGTCTTGCTCTATGGATCAAATATTTATTTGGTCAAAACCCACGTTGGTTGAGCGCATGGATTGTGCTCAGACACACAGCGTTTGGACACTACAAGGTTATTCACATGTTCTGGAAAACAATAGTAAATAAAAAGTATTCTTTCCATTCACTGAGCAGTGTTTACACTTTTTTTGCATAAAAAAATTTCATTTTCAGTTCATTCTACCAGCCGTGTTATCTGTTAAACTGTTGCAGCATGTAGCCTAAAATTCTTAAAGAGCTATTTTGTTCAAATCAGGAAATGTAATTTATTTTTTCCCGTGCACAGTAACATTACAGTTTCTAACAAATGATTAATACAATACAGTGTAATTATTATTATTTTCCATTATTGATTGAAGCTCTTGCATTTAAGTTGATTACAGTTGTTTAATTGTTAAGATTTTTGATGAAAACTGTGATATTGATGTGTGACTGTGACGTTTTGTTATAGTACTTCACAAAATGTTGTGTTAGTATCTCTTCATATGTGCATGAGCATATTCACACACAGGCCAAGGAGGGGGCAGGGGTTGTTTGTGTATGAACATTTTGAGCCTTAAATGAAAGTAAAACCTATTCAGAAGAGTGCTTCTAGTGCAGACTAGACTCTGGGGTGAAGCAATTACCATGTTAATCCATAAATTATTCACTCACTCTATAACGTAATAAAGTTATTACACTATTAGGAGGAAAATATTTTGCTTGCTTCATAATGTAATAACAGACACGAAATGTAATAAGTTATTACATTATGCGCAAAAAGTTGTTACGTTATGCGCTCAGCATTTTTGTTACATTATTGACCATTTGTTATAGTTTTTATTATATTTCTTTGTTACATTATGCGTCATTGTTACATTATGCCTCTAAGAAACATGGCATTTCATTTCACTGTTAGGCGGATGACAGTCAGATCTATGTGCCCCTTAAAAAGACTGACTCCTTCTCTGTTAAGCCACTGCTAAAGTGTCTAGATGACCTCAAAGCCTGGACGGCTCTATATTTCCTAAATTTTAATGAAAACAAGACCAAAGTGATGGTCTTTGGTGGCACCTCTGTGACCCACTAGTTGATCTGGCTTCTTTGGCACTGCATCGCGAAGCCTATTGTTAGTAATCTGGGGGTAAACGTGGACACAGACCTTAAGTTTGACAGCCAGATTAAAGCTGTGGTGAAATCCAGTTTCTTCCAGCTAAGGCAGCTGGCGAAAGTAAAACCAGTCCTTCAGAGACAGCATTTTGAGACAGTAATCCACGCCTTTGTGACCACGTGGCTGGATTGCTGCAATGCACTTTATATGGGGGTTAGTGGGTCCTCCATTGCTCATCTTCAACTGGGACAGAATGTTGCTGCACGTTTTTTAACTGGCACAAGAAAGAATGAGCACATTTCACCTGTTTTAGCTTCACTCCACTGGCTGCCTGTCCATTTTAGGATTCGTTTTAAAATTCTTTTATTTGCATTTAAAGCCTTAAATGGTCTTGCCCCACCCTACCTCTCTGAGCTGCTGCACCCCTACACTCCTAGCCGGTCTCTCAGGTCAGCTGACCAGCTGCTCCTGACAGTGCCTAAAGTTAGGCCTAAGCTCAGAGGGGATTGAGCATTTGCTGTTGCAGCACCAAAACTGTGGAATGAACTGCTGCTGCACATTTGACAGGCCTCCTCTCTCTCTCATGTTAAAAGTCTTCTTAAAACCCACCTCTTTTCTTTGGCTTTTGACACTATGTAGGTTGTTGTTTTTATGTGTATGCATACTTCTTATCTTGTGTGGGCAGTATATTTTATTGCTTTTATCTTTTTATTGTATATTTTATCTTTTGTTGAGTTATCTATTGTTTTTATATTGTGCAGCACTTTGGTAACCTTGTGTTTGTTAAAATTGTGCTATGTAAATAAAGTAGATTGGATTGGATTGGATCGCTTGTATTTGTTAGTATCCAATCTGTACCAAATTCAGGGGGAAGTCCCGCCCTCACAGAATAAACAACAGGTCACAGCGAACGGGGGAATGAATTTTGAAAGGTAAAGCGCATGGGACCACGTTAGTGAAAACGCAAGACGAGGCATGGCATTTTCACATGAAGATAAAAAAGAAAAGTGGTGAATTGCGTTATCATAATTATGAGACAGACATCGTGTTTGCTTCATGAACAAGAAAAAGCATTTCCAAGAATGTATTTGCATTATAGGATTAGTGTTTTGTTTTCATTTTGTTGGCAATATGGTGGAGTACTTCTTGCAAATAAAAATGATACTATGGAATATATTTTAATTTTCAATTTGTTATATAAAGTGCATACATGGACCTGAAAATGAACATGCAAAGAGGAAAATTATGTTATCATTCACATAATGATATAAATAATATGCTTGCTTCTCGAAAATGAAAACACATTTCCAAGAGTGTATTTAATAATAAGGTTTACGTTTTCGTTTTCATTTTGTTAGTGAAGCACATCGTGCAAATGAAAATGCAATTGGGGAATGTATTTTCATTTTCAAGTTTATAAAAACACATACAGGGACTTGAAAATGAAAATGTAAAGTGGACAATTATGTTATTATTTTCATGATGATGCAAATAATGTGGATCAGGGACTTGAAAATGAAAATGTAAAGTGGACAATTATGTTATTATTTTCATGATGATGCAAATAATGTGCATGCTTCTTGAAAAAGATAAAGCATTTCTGAGAAAATATTTGCATTATAAGATTTGCATTTTCATTTTCATTTTGTTAGTGATATGGCGGGCCACTTTTTGATAAGGAAAACGTAAATGGGGAATGTATTTTTCAATTTATTATAAAAATTGCATGCTTGGATTTGAAAATAAAATGCAAAGTAGATGATTACATATTTATTTTCATTATGATATAAAAATGCGTTTGCGTCTGAAAACAAAAACACATTTCTGACAATGAGTTTTCATTTTAATATTGGTAGCTATATGCTTCCACAGATGTCAGAACCCTCACGTCAATGCCTTCTGTGTCTCCTCTCATTTAGCAACTTACGTATCATGTTACCCTATCTCTTGTGTGTGTGACATATTTCTACCGCCTCCTTTGAGTTGCAAGTTGCTTGTTTTTGCTGTAAGCGTATTGAACCTGTCAGTATTTACTAGCGGACCCCATCATTTTTTGAAAGTAAAATGTAATGTTTAATGACAGTAAAATATGGAAGTTCTCTTCCTTGTCTTGTTAATTGGAACAAACTCTCAAGGCCTCCTCATGGTCTCCTGGATTGGGACTGCATTTCTGTTAATCCTCTTCCTCTTTGTTCCTCTGTCCAATTCATTAGAACAAGCTCCCAGTCCTTTTGCGGTCATCAGGATTGGAACCACATTCCTCCAAAGCTTCTCCATCTTGCCTTTGGACAGTTCGGCTCTGGCAAAGTGTAAACTTCATCTGGCAGTCATCCTGGATGACCACTGGCCAGGCATTGGTAACACCATGGCCAGGACCAGAACTGAAAATTTGGGGGCAAAGATACATCCCTTTATGACAACCATCAGTCCTAGCTAGTTTTCAGTCATTTTCCTTTATTAACATGTTTTCAAATTATAGTAATAATCAAGTGGCCATTGAAGACACGGCTTCTCTCCCCCATGCAATCTAACAGCGACAAAATAATGGGCTACATTCAGTACAGAAAAATAATTGAATTATAATTAGGTCTATGCACTGACACTCAGCGATGGTAATTTTTTTTCCAGCGAGATCGGCATTTCAGAACTCTTCAGCGAATGAAGGTAATTTCGGTGACAAGTACGTGGTGTCGACCATTTACGTTGTCCAATCGGAGAGCTGTTTATTTTTTTACAGAAATTTGCAGTGACCGTCGCTGGTTTTAAGGTTTTATGTATCAGGACATAATAAAAAATCAGCTGGTCCTAATATGAATATAATAAGGACCAGCTGATTTTTAAAAATGTCCTGATATATAGAACAATATAACTGAAAGAGGGTGTACTCTCTTTTTCTCATGACTGTATTTGTTCACCTTGCCAGTGCGGGCCCAGAACAAATAAATCACATGTGGCCTTTCCTCAGATTTGGACCATCTCATTCATTTGGCGCTCAGAATCAATGTCCGGCAGTAAGAGCAGTGGTAAGACCAGCAGGCGAGGTTACTGGCACCTATCCTGCCTGCATGCCAAGATGCTCAACCTGGAGCCTATCTCTATCTGGCTCCTCTGGTACCCATGGGTGTCAACGAGGCTCGGCTTAACAAGCTGCCCTCTGAAGAACGGCAGTACCAAATAAGGTTAAAACTAAGCCTGTACTGCTGAAGTGCTATCCGAGCCATTGCGGAATTCCCTGTTCGGCAGATGTGAATGACATCTGATAGAGAGGCGCTGTCTGGAGCTGCTGTCTCATATACTCGTCCACTTCTTCCTGCTTACCTGACCTGGCAGGGTCGCCATATTATGACCCGGGCTTTGATAGACTCAGGAACTGACGGGAACTTTATTCATCTTAGTCTCTTTTGTTGCCTGAGGGTTCTGACTTTATTACTGCAAGCCTCCTTCCGGTCCCAGGATCTTGCAGGGAATGTCTTTCCTGATATCACAGAGGTAACTCAGCTGGTGCTCAAGCTGACATCCTTGGCTTCTGTAATAATTTGGGCTTCTTTGTCACCAATTGGAGCTGGTTTCTTCATCGTGGCCAAGAACGATGGGTTTCTATGCCCCTGTATCAACTATCAGGGACTTAATGCAATTGCCATAAAGAATCATTATCCTTTACCCTTGATAACTCTGCATTCTCCAATCTCCAGGAATGCTGGCTTTTTTTTTTTTTAACCAAGCTGGATTTGTGCAATGCCTATCAGCTGGTGCACAAGTGGGAAGGGGATAGGTGTAGGACAGTGTTTAACACCCCCTCAGGCTACTACGAATACAAATGGAATACTACGAATGGTGATGCTGATCAGTCTCGCTAATGCCCCTGCTGTGTCCTATAAACTTATGAATGATGTCCTCCAAGAACTGGTCACCTGGTTTGTCTATGTCTACCTAGAGAATATACTGGTCTTCTCTCAAACTCTGGAGGATCACACCCACCATGTCCAATTAGTCATTAAAAGGCTTCTAGAGAACCAGCTTAAAATCAGAAAAGTGCAAATTCTGTCGCACCAGTAGCTATGTTTCCATCCACTTGTCAATCGAACTATCTGAAGTTCGCCAAAAATATTCATGCGAAAAAAAAGCAGGTGAAAATACGTTTCCATCTAACGGCATTAAAGCGAATAAAAAGTTGTGCGTAATGACGTCACATGCTGTTATGCTATCAAATTGGTGTATCAAATAGATTTATGACATTTTAAGCTGTTTCCATTCATTTTCGCACTGAATCGCAGAACCTTCAAGTGAACAAAAGTAGTGTGTTAGCCGACTAATTTAGCTAGTTAGCCAAAATGGATCGCGCCTACCAACAAATTATGATAATTGCACGAGTTGTACGTGCTTATGTGCCAGCTATTAGCAACATAGCAAACCATTATCAGAAGGCAACGACGGCATCAAAACACCGTCACGATGCAGTAGCAGATTTATTCGGCAAATAGCGTTTTCATCAGCATTTATCGCATAAGCCTTTTACCGATCAAGAGAAAATCCGATCAGATCAACCGTATAAACTTTGTGACGATATTCTTGAAATCAAGTCGAATTTCGCCGTTTCCATGAGGCATTTTTAATTCGATATGACTTAATTCGCATAAGAACGTGTGGATGGAAACATGGCAACTGTCTCGTTCCTGGGCTGTGTAGGAATGCAGGGCACTTTGGAAATAGATAGCCAGGAAGTACAGGCTGTGCTAGATTGGCTGGACTTTAAAGATTGCGAGGAGCTGCAACGGTTCCTCAGGTTCATCAACGTCCACTGCACATTCATTCAAGGGTACTCTACTGTTGCTGCTTCCCCCAACAAAGCTGACATCCACTGAGGTTCACATTGCCGGGACCCCTCAGGCAACTTCCACTTATAACCATCTCAAGAGGCTGTTCACTGCCACTCCTGTCCTCAAGCTACCAGACCCCCAACACCAGTTTGTCGTGGAAGTTGATGCCTTCAATGTGGATGCTGGGGCTTTCCTCTCGCAGTGAGCTGACAATGGCAAATTACACCCATGTGCACACTTCTATCACTGGCAGTTCATTGCTGAAAGGAACTATTCCTTCGGTGACCAGGAACTGTTGCCAGTGAACTTTGCCTTTGAAGAGTGGAGACACTGGTTGGAGGGGTCCAGGCTTCCCTTCCTCAACTGGATGGACCATTGCAACCTGAAGTGCCTCTCAACAGGCTAAAGGCTTAAGGCTAAAGAAACTAGAATCAGATATGTTGAACCAGAATTGGGATCATGTATTAACAGAGAAAGATCCAAATAGAGCCTATGAGGCTTTTCTATGGACAGTAAACTCCCTGTATGATAAACACTGTCTAGTCAAAATAACGAACAAACTGAAGCAAAACAGAGAGAAAACCTTGGGTTTCAAAAAGTACTGGCAAATGCCTGTAAGAAAAAAAAAATACATTGTATAAACAGTTTCTGAGAGAAAGAACTGAGAAAGCAGAAATTAGGTACAAAAATTACAGAAACAAAATGACAAATTTACTAAGGAAACATAAAAAAGAGTATTATGAAAAGCTTTTATTAGAAAATAAACATTACACCAGAAGTCTCTGGAATATAATAAAACGTCTCTGGGAGGACACCGAGGAGGAGTACCCTGCATTCTTTAATATAAATGGCAAAAGGTAGAGAACATGGAATTGGTCGTGGAGAATTTTTTACAGTTATTTTGTGAATGTTGGGCCAGAACTAGCAAAGGGTATTAAATCCTCACACCTAAGATGGGACTACCTTGACAAGGATGAGGAAATCCAAGACACAATGACACTAACTCCTGTTACCGAATCTGAAATCAGATCAATTCTGAAAAAATTGTACAGCTAAGACATCTGTTGATGTAAATCAATTAGATATGAAATTACTGAAAACACTAACTAACGCAATTGTAACTCCACTTACGCATATATGCAATCTATCCTTCTCCTGCGGAGTGTTTCCAGATAAAATGAAGATAGCGAAAGTTATCCCTCTCTACAAAAGCGGGGATAAATATGATTTCTCAAACTATCGTCCTGTCTCGATTTTACCTCAATGCTCGAAGGTCCTAGAAAAGCTCTTCAATGACAGATTGGACAAGTACATTGATAAACACAAACTACTGTGTGACAGCCAGTATGGGTTCAGGAAAAAGCATTCGACAGCACTAGCCCTAACAGAATTTATTGAAATGATTAAAGATTCACTAGATTCAAACTTATATTCTATAGGCATATTTATTGATCTGAAGAAAGCATTCGACACTATAAATCAGGATATATTGATTGAAAAACTTTACAAATATGGATTAAGAGGGACCGCATTAAAATGGATCAAAAATTACTTAACAAGTAGGACGCAATTTGTGCAGATGGGCAATAGCAAATCGAATTGCTTGGACATTACCTGTGGAATTCCTCAGGGCTCAGTCATAGGTCCCAAGTTGTTCATAATTTACATAAATGACATTGTTAAGGTGTCCGATATCCTAAAACTAATTTTATTCGCAGACGACACGACTATTTTTTGCTCAGGTGTCGATCTCAAGCAATTGGCAAAATTGGTTAATAAAGAAATGTCTAAACTTCACACGTGGTTTAATGTAAACAAATTATCATTAAATCTTACAAAGACCAAATTTATGATATTTGGAAAAAAGGCCTAAAGGACGACATAGACTTAAAGGTAAATGGTACCAGCATTGAAAGGGTAAATGAATATAAAGTCATGGGAGTTATGTTAGATAATCTCTTAAGCTGGAAACCACATGTAAACTTGGTTCAAAGAAAGTTAGCTAAAAGCGTGTCTATTCTTTGGAAAATGCAGAAATTATTAAAACACAAGTCTCTTAAAATAATCTATTCAGCACTCATAGCACCCCACTTACACTACTGCGCTGAAGTATGGGGACACACTTATAATAATACAATAGAATCATTGTTTAAACTCCAAAAAAAGGCCCTTAGAATTATTCATAACGTTCCCTATGGAACTCATACAAACGATTTGTTTATTAAGGCAAAGTTTCTTAAATTGCAGGACGTAATAAAATTCAACTCCTTGCAAATTGTATATTTAGGATACCACAAAGAATTGCCTAGAAATATACAATGCCTATTTCTCCAGCGTGAATGTCTTCATGACCTAAGAGGCAGAATGTTGTTGCAAACTAGAAGGGTCAAATCGACTCGGAGTGAGCACTCCTTATCTGTGGCTGGAGTCAGTGCATGGAACATACTTGAAGACAATATTTGAAGGGCAGACAATCTGAAGGACTTTAAGTATCTTCTGAAATGTGCATGTTTGAATAACTATAAACTTATCCAACAAAATGGCATTGGATAAATTAAACAGAACCATAACGGGCATAAACAATAGGGGTTGTTTATAGACACTCAGCTATATTGTGATTAAAATTCTTCATGATGTTCATAAATCTCTATGATTTTTATGTTGTGACATTTAAATCGTAGTGTAAATAGACACTCAGCTCTGTTGTGATTTATAAATCTTTATGATATCTTAACCATAATCAAACTGTTTTTCTGGGAGTTGGGGGCGGGACTTTGACAAGCGATTTCGCTTCTCCCGCGACCCTTTCGGTCATGATACATGTTGTGTTGAAATTGTCAAGGAACGACTGTACAATCATGCCGAAATGAAAAAACAAATAAAAAATAAATAAATAACAGCAAAGAGACTGAATTATAGGCAAGCCTGGTAGTCCCTCCTTTTCACAAGACTCAACTAAGTCTTAACGTACTGACTAAATACTAAAAATTCTAAGCCTGACTCCCAGTCTCTTCTGTATCCTTTGGTGCCCAAAGATTCACCTGACACCAGCCTCCTGGGTATTTGTCTCCTGGCCACCATCAAGCTACAAATGGAGAGTGAGATTGAAGAGGCGTTGTGGTCCTGTCCCTCCTTACCAGACACTCTAACCAACTATCTCCTCATCCCTGAGAGAGTGAGATGCAACGTCTTGGCCTGGGGCCACGCCTCTCAGCTGGCATGCAATTCCAGCATCTTTTGCACTCTCACCCTTGTTTGTCACCACTTTTTATGGCCAACTATTTGCCAGCGTATCTGGGAATTTGTCGCTGCTTGTACTGTATGCGCCCACTCCAAATCAAGTAACCAGCTGCCCTAAGGCCTGCTGCATGCCTTGGAAGTTCTCGACCGACTATCGGCCCGCATTGGCATGGATTTTGTCATGAAGCTGCCCCCTTCTGATGAGTTCATGGTCATCCTTACCATAATTGACCGGTACTCTAAAGCAGCCCACTTAGTTCCATTTACCAAGCTCTCCACAGCCAAGAAGACTGCTGAAGTCCTCCTACAATGTGGTCGACCTTCACGGCATGCCCCAAGAGGTAGTCTGACAGTCCCCAATTTGATAGTTGCTTCTGGAAGGCCTTCTGCAGCCTGGTAAGTGCCACCCCTTGCCTCTCCTTTGGGTTCCACCCAGAAACTACTGAACTAGGAGCTGGGCAAGTCTATTTGCTGCCTGTCAGAAGGTAACCCTGTCCGGTGGTCTTGTCTGTTAACTTAGGTGGAGCTGGCTCACAATTTGTTACCAGTGGCTAGTTTGGGCATATCTTCTTTTTAATATCGTTTCTGTGACCAACCGCCTTTATTCCAGTCTGAGAAGAGAGAAGTGGCAGCTCCCTGTGCTCAGATTTTGGTTTGCTGTGCTCGCCAGGGCTGGAGAAGAACCTATGCTTTAATATCCTGGCACGTATTCACCTTCCAGGAGAAAGGGAATAGTCGTGGCTGGCCTGCTCCTGCCAACCAAGTGGGACAAACGTTTGGGTCACCACAAAGGAGATCCTGCTCCGGGAGACATGGAAGAAGCTTGCCTGCTGGTTCATTGACTCACCTACACTACCAGTCAAAAGTTTTTGCACACCCTGATATTTTTTGTATTTGTTACAATTTTTTAGATTTTGTTCTTGTGTAATAGTCTCATATTAGTTTTATAACAGAAAGGTAGGAAAACTGAAGCCCAATGTATAAACCATGTACAGAGCTGTGAAAAAGTATTTGCCCCCTTCCTGATTTCTTATTCTTTTGCATATTTTTCGCACTTAAATGTGACCAGCCATGAAAAAAGGCTGGCAGGGTCAAAATTGTCAAAATTCAGTTTTATATTATTTTTTATAGAGTGGACCTTCCTTTTCCAGAAATTCATCTGGACGCGTATTTGCTGTATTTAAATTAACGTTATTCAAAATTGCATACCTGTTGACTCTCTCGCAAATAGTTTGTGCTGCACGCTTTTCATAGCCTATTTAACTGCCGAGTGCCACTTTTTTTTAAATCAACCCACGCAATATGTGCCGAGAGTGAAAGCCGATATTTCATTGGAACGCGGACAAGTTCAATCAACGCGAAGCACTGGCGAAGCATTATTTTTCTGTACTGAATTTAGCCCATGATTTCATCGCTGTTAAATCGCATATGGAGAGAAACCGTGTCTTCAGTTGCCAATTATGATAATCGGAAAACGCATCAATAAAGGAAAATGATTGAGAACTAGCCAGGACTAATTGTTGTCATAAAGGGACGTGTCTGTGCCACCCCAATTCCCAGTTCTAGCTCTGCCACTGAATAATAGCCCATTTTCGGCAGTATTGAAATGGAAATTTATCGAGACACTGAGGGGATTCCGCGTGTCGTATATGGAGCTAAATCCCGTGGATCAGAAGCAGTTTTCCAAATGTGAAAATAAACACAGTCCACGTGGCGAGCGGGACATTTAAAATGCATTTTTCTCAACAGCATGATCGCCACTCTGAGGTACCTTTTACCACGACGGGTCACAAATGTTTCAGATCATCAAACAAATTCTAATATTAGACAAAGATAACCCGAGTAAATACAAAATGCAGTTCTTCAATGATGTTTTAATTTATTAAGGGAAATAAGCTACCCAAAACTACCTGGCCCAACGTGAAAAAGTAATTGCCCCCCACCTTGTTAAATCATGAGTTAACTGTGATTAACCACATTTTTTTTTTCAATTTCACTAGCCCCACCCAGGCCTGATTACTGCCACACCTGTTGAATCAACAAATCACTTAAATAGAACCTGTCTGACAAAGTGAACTAGGCTAAAAGATCACGAAAAGCAACATATCATGCCGCGATCTAAAAAAATTCAAGAACAGAAGAGAAACATCTATCAGTCTGGAAAGGGTTACAAACTACAAAGCCATTTCTAAGGCTTTGGGGTCTCCAGCGAACCACAGTGAGAGCCATTATCCACAAATGGAGAAAACTTGGAACAGTGGTGAACCATCCCAGGAATGGCCGACCTACCAAAATTACTCCAAGAGCGCATCGACGACTCATCCAGGAGGTCACAAAAGAACCCAGAACAACATCTAAAGTACTGCAGGCCTTACTTGCCTCAGTTAAAGTCAGTGTCCATGATTCAGCAATAAGAAAGAGACTGGGCAAAAATGGCATCCATGGGAGAGTTCCAAGGTGAAAACCGCTGCTGACCAAAAAGAACAAAGGCTCGTCTCACATTTTCCAAAAAACATCTTGTTGATCCCTAAGACTTTTGGGAAAAAATTCTGTGGACTGACAAAACAAAAGTTGAACTTTTTGGAAGTTGTGTGTCCTGTTACATCTGGCATAAAACTACAGGACAGGACGATGATCCGAAACACACCAGCAATTCCACCTCTGAATGGCTTAAAAAAACACAAAATGAAGGTTTTGGAGAGGCCTAGTCAAAGTCGTGAGTTAAATCCGAATGAGATGCTGTGGCATAACCTTAAACAGGCTGTTCATACTCGAAAACCCTCCAGTGTAGCTGAATTAAAAAAATTTTGCAAAGAAGAGTGGGCCAAAATTCCTCCACATCGATGTAATAGACTCATTGCCAGTTATCGCAAACGCTTGATTACAGTTGTTGTCGTCACCGAGGGTGCCACAACCAGTCTCTAGGTTTAGGGGGCTTTTACTTTTTCACACTGGGCCAGTAGGTTTTGATAGCTTTTTTCCCCTCAATAAAATGAAATCATTTAAAACTGCATTGTATATTTACTCGGGTTATCTTTGTCTAATCTTAAAATTTGTTTGAAGATTTCAAACATTTAAGTGCGACAAATAAAAAAAAAAAAAAAAAGGAAATCAGGAAGGGGGCAAATACTTTTTCACAGCACTGTATAACAAAACAAATAAAAACCAGGATCAACCATTTTATCAATATTTAAGCAGATCAGTAACGATGGTCTAATCCAGTGCTTCTCAAACCTCTCCTGGAATACCACCTGTCCTGCATGTTTTAGATCTCTCCCTGCTCCTGCACAGGTGATTCAAATTATCTACTCATTATCAAGCAGCTTCAGGGGGTTGATAGCAAGCTGATCATTTCAATCACCTGTGCTGGATTCCTTGTGGATTTTTCTTGTAAATTTATGAAGTTCCCGATAACGTAGGTTAATGAACAGGGCCACTCCCAGCGCGCCTCCCTATTCGTCCTTACAGCCATAAATACCTCCTACATTCTCACAAACCCCACTCGTCTCGTTTCTACGTCCCACCCTCCCTTCCCTCTTCAAGAGGGAAGCAAGAAAAAGCCACCAACTGGGACCCCGGGGGGCTTAGGAGCCACACGGACTCCAAGAGGTGCGAGCCCCACCCTGAGTCTTGCCACCTGGGGACGCCCAAAGTTCGCACAATCACAACCAAGTCCGACATAACATTCGCCCCTACTCCCTATCCGCAGTTCCACCCAACACTCTCCTCCACTTTGGGAGTGGTCCAGAATTCATTTAATTATTTTGGGAGGATTACGTGAGGAACCACAAGCGAGAACCAGTGAATACAAAAATAGGCTTTATTTCTGGGGGGGGGGCGGGGGGAACCCCCAACAGAGCAGGCAACAGTACAATGTCCACAATCCAAAAAAATCAGAATCCAAAGGGCGAAATCCAGAACCGTAAACAGGGCACCAATCACAAAAATCAGGGTCGTACAAAATGGGCTCGGTAACAGAGGATCTGGCAAAGTAAGGGAATAGGCAAAAATCGTAAATCAAGGACGGTCCAGTCAGAAAGGTAATCACAATGAAAACAAGGCGAAAAAAGCGTGGCAAAAGGAGAACGTTCTGACAAGGAAGTGCTGAGAGAAGACTCCTAATATACACTCATGGGAAGTCACATGCTTAACAAGACACAAGTGCAAGAAGTCAGACTGATTACAAAGGAGGGAACATGAGGGAGAACCTAATCACATGAAATAGGCAACTGCCAAAACACGGACAGGGATCACGAGATAATCCTATAGACAAATATACAGCTCCAGTCAAGGAGTTCTAACGTGCATAGATACTAAGAGAAAGGACAGCGTGAACAAGTGTGGAGGATCCACTGAAACGCAGCAGAGAAGATTAGGGAGAGACAAGAGGCGGAGACTAGAATAGGGCGAATGCTGAGAGCTTGTTAATCAATTAGTAAGTGCAGCTATACAATCCCTAGTGCTCGTTAGTAAGTTAGTACAATATACACTGTTAGTTTGGGTTAGTACTTTAACAAAAACAACAAACTGTTAGTATGGGTTAGTAATATAGAAAAAACAAGGCGAAGGAAGTAAACGAGACTGGAAGGAAGGTAGAAATCCAGAAACCATTAAATCACCCGAAAGAGTGGCACGCAGTACTGGGGCTGTGAGCAATGACAAGACAAGGGACCAGACAGGGGGAGACAAAGTGCAATGCATGGCAAAATAAAAAACATGGACCGGAATGAAATTATGGTAATATGCAAAACATGGAAAAACTAAACTAGACAATACATGAACAAAACTAAGTACCAAATCACAAAACATATCTCAAGGCATGGCCAGGCAAGAACAAGATCAATATACAAACAATCATAAATCTGGCAGACAGATCAAAAGCATGGCAAACAGGCAGAATCACAGCATATTTGTAATGAACAAGTACTGGGTCCAGTGATTTCTTTGTTGTAAACATACACGTAAGATAAAAACTTCACAGGATCTTAGGGTGTGCAAAAACTTTTGACTGGTAGTGTACAATTTCAAGAATCCTATCCTCATTCACTGTCAGGCACTTCCTTCCCTATTCTCTTTGTGATATTCAGTGTGCGTTTCATGTCCCGAAAATTTAACCTGTCTCTTAGTCTCTCTACAGTCCTCTCTCCCACTCCTCTCCTCCCCCAAGGCTCTTTGATGGTGGCCCCACCTACACTGTGTGCTGGATCCTGGACGTCTGGCATAGGGGACATGGATGCCAATTCGTAGTGGACTGGGAGGGGCACAGGTCCAAGGAGCGTTCTTGGGTCCTGGAGTGGAACATCTAAGACTCCTCCCTGATTTTTGATTTCCTGCACCTGCATTCGGGGTCCACCATGTGCCGCTGGGTGGCACCCATTGAGGGGTCGTACTGTCACAACATTTGTGTGAATACCTACTGTGTCTATTCCCCTTCAGCATCTTGCATGTCAATGAGAAGTATTGTCTCCTTTAATTAGTTTGCGTCATGCATGTTTGCCAATCCCCGGCTGTGTCTTGTGTCATGGTTATCCCACTTTGTGCGCGTGTGTTGTATTTTTACCCCCTCCTTTGAGTTGCAAGTTGCTGGATTGTGATTTACTATTTAAGCGCTTTGAACCAATCAGTATTTACGACTAAACTTCTTCGTCTTTTGAAAGTAAAACGTTATCTTTAATGATTGTAAAATACGGAAGTTCTCTTCCTTGTCTTGTTAATAGGAACAAGCTCTCAAGCCTTTCTCATAGTCCTTAGGATTGGACCAGCATTCTTGTTAAGAGCCATTCCACGAGAGATTGACATTTGGTGCGCAGTTGACCCCCCTGGAATTGAATGAAACTAGGCATATGGGTAGATACGGGTGTCTCACGGAAAAAGCCAAATTTTTAGGTCCGTATGGGTCATTCCATGTCAAATCAACCAAGAATTTCCCTTGACCTCTCAGATTTTTTTTCAAAATTGGGGGAATGATTGAGGCTCAGAAGTAATGATCAGAACTGGAAATTTTTTTCTCCAAGCCTCTTAATTAGGAAGATACGTGCTAACGAACTTTGAGCTAATTAGCGACTCCTCGCAACTTTATACACGCATACCTCTGAAGGTATAGCACCTAGAGAGCTGATTTTGGTGTCATTTTGAAGCTTTTTTCAAGTCCTATAAGCCAAATTTACAAGCTGTCTCTTGAGGCCTACTAAAAAAAGTTATCACAAATTATAAAATTGAAAGATGCACCTGTCATGGTTTGTGTATGTGCTTTTTGCTTTCTTTGTTACTCTCGTCCCTGACGACATCGTTTTCTTTCCACATCGGATTTTTTACCCAGCTGGCTAATTATTCCTGGGCGGTCCTTCCCCGGAGTCTATTTAAGCCGGCGGTCGCCACGCCTCCTTTGCTGGAGTGTCTGATGTTATGTTACTCGCTTCGGCTCGAGAAATCTTTAGTCAGGGTTTGCCAGTATATATATTATCTTTATTTCTGGGAAGCTTTGCTTCTTTAGGTTTTTTATGGCACAATTGTCTAGTGCCTTGTTAGTTCCTTGTTTATTGAGATTTCTTTTCCTCTGTGGTTGCTCGTTTCGTTTCTGGCACTTAAGTCTGTTGTGTATTCAGAAACGCGAGCTCCTTTCCCTTCCTATTTTTGCTCTATCACTTTCAGCTGCGCCGGCTTCGAGCTTGGTGCTGCTTCACCTGCCACGGCATCTGAAACTCCACTTTTACCAGCCATTACAGCACCCCAAAAAAATTGTATCTTTCAATTTTCCTGCAATTCATGTCAGAGGTATTTTATGACGTAAAGAAGCTGTTTGAGTCCATCTCGATGCCCTGTTTACTCAAGGCCATGCAACAATAATCAGATACCAGTGTGTCAGCAAGAGGAGGGCCTACCCGTTTCTCAACTGACCAAGAGAATAATATGCCATTAGTACAACGGAAGAAACACGATTGTTTAATGTTGTCAGTATGGACATATCTCTGAGAAGAATGTAAGACTTCCCAGTAATCATGAAATGAGAATGATTAAGCAATTCCAACCATGTGGTTTTAGCTTAAGCTCCAACAAAAATAATTTCAACACTAGCCTTACAAGTCGAATACAATGATTATTATGCCATAAAAAGGAATCACTTGTACCCAGGACAAAAATTGTGAGCCAACCTCCCAAATATTCAAAAGACTTATCCTAAAACTATCATCCAACAGAATAAGTGAAATGTGGCAACACATCTTTTGAAGAATAAGTGCATTTCTTTGGAAGCTTTTCTTTCTCCCCATACTGTAATTATAACAAGCAGATTACCATTAAAACATTCCTAAAGTTCATTCTCTCCAAATGTGATGATTCCTAAACTTGGATTTTCTTTTTCAATGCAGAAAGAGCAGCCATAGTTTTTTTCTTTGAGATTGAGTATGTTCTTCCCGTTGCTGTGGTTGGCTGTACAGTGGTTAGAACATCCTGGTGGTCAGTGATGAGAGAGTCTGGTGGGTCTGGAAATATGTATGATGGGGATGGTCCATGTGGATGAGGGAAGGTAACTTCAACTTCATGCCTCTCTGGATTGTATTGCTTGATACATGCTACCCACCATTGGCTGTCATAAGCCACTGTCACTTAACCACTTAAGGCTGAACCACTGTAATCACTCATCTGAACAGTAAGACTCACGTGTTCCTGTCTTTTGTCAGATGATGATGAAAAAGATCGAACAGTGACCACTTCCTTAGAGACTGGAATGAAAGAATGTCAATTTTTGTGTGCCTAGAATTGTGCAAGCCTTTACAAATCTCTCTTTGAGTAGTTCAGCTTCTGTTCTGTTGTTGTGAACTGGCAGTTTACATTTTCTATCTGTGAATCTGTGAATTCAAAAAGTTGACGAGGAGTGAAGATCTGTTGATCATATGGGCGTCGCAGACTCGCCCTGGCTGCCAAGCGTTTTATTGTGCCCCCCAGTGCCATCAGATGGTCCTTTCCCATTTGATGAGGCGAAAAAAGTGCTATTCAGCTGGGACACCAAAGTCATCTTCATGGAGGCACAAATTGATGAAGTTTTTCCTATTCTTATACTGGGCAGTGCAGCCATCAGAGAAATAGCAAATCCCTTTAGGTTGCTGTCCCAGTTTGTCTGTGAGGAACTCAATGAACAGTTTTTGGAAGAGATGAACTGCCACAGTATCATGTATGTTACATTCTGATATGACTACGAAACTTGTATGTTCAGGGATTTCATTTTGCATGTCACACCGAAAGTAACACATAAAGGGATGGATTGTTGCCTGGAGATTGTTCCAATGGAAGGACTGAGCTGCATCCTGACCTACAAAACTGTAGTTCTCTGCAAAGTCAGCAATAACTAAGACCACTCCTGGCTCAAGTGTATTCCTCAGATCCTGAAGGTAACTTGCCTGCTGCTTGGCAATAAAATCATGCGGCAACAGTTTCTGAAGACCACTTAGGAATGAGTCAAGAAACTCTGCAACAGTCTGAACTTTGGTCTCAAGATTTGAACGATCTGTTGAAGTTCACTGTTTATAGTGGACCTGATCAATCATGCTGTCTTGCAGATATGTTTCAAGCTTATCTCCAAGACCACCAGTTTCAGGACACTCTGCACACCTGCCGAAGAAACAGTCAATGCGAGGAGGATTGCATTGAATCGCTGCAAGACAATGGCGATAGTGTTTGAATTCTCCATCAGTGACTGAATCTAATTTGGCTCCAGTGAACATGAGCTTGACATTTTGGGGTGTTGTACAAACACAGACCGAGTGTGTTCCATTTGACCCTGCCAGTACACACTGCCTTGGACACAGTTCAGCAAATTTAGAAAAACCAATCCTGGTGTCTGGATGGTTTTCCTTAAAAAGTTCATATCGTCACCCTATTAAAATAATGGCCTAAGTCATTTTTTTCAAGTTTTTGGGAAAACACAAAAAACTTCACCAAATGCAAAGAAAAAGACGATTCAGGCCAAAAACAAATTTTCGTCAAAAAAATGACTTAGGCCATTATTTTAATAGGGTGACGATATGCTTCTTTCAGATTACACAGCACCAAATGTTTTTGAACATGTTGCTTTTCCCCATTCACTAGAACAGAAACGTAATCTTTCATACCTGGCATTTGTCTGCTTACAATCTCTGACAAGTAGAAATCCCCGACAATTTCCTCAGTTTCCTTTGAAATTGGTTTACCTCCCTTGGGATTGGGCATTGCTAGAATCCCCTGTTCCTTGACCAATGCCTAAGCTTTCCTTGCCATATAATTTGATGCACCAAATTCCTCTTGGACTTCACAAACTGTCCAGCTTTTTGGGAGAACAGTCAGCACGTGTTCTTTTTCACTTTTCTTCAACATTGATTCAAATTTTTCTTTGAGTTGTTGAATCATCTCTTCTCTGGCATCCTGGAGTTTGGTCACTGACCTTTCCATGGTACTTTCCAACTTTTTCAGTTTCACCAATTTTTAGTCTTATATTTCATGAATTTATCTGCATCTAGTCGTTTTTACCGAATAGGTGATTCTCCAAGCAGTTCCGAAATTGTATTCAGTATCTTTAGGTCACTCTCAGGAGAATGAAATTCCACCACCCTGGAACAGGCTGGGATGGAAGCATCATCTTTGGCATCATTGTTTTCACTACTGCTACTGGAGAAAGTCGCAGGTACTCGTACTTCAGGCTCTTCCAAATCTGGTGGTTGTTCTACAAGTTTCTTCCAACATTGTGTGCAAATCTTCAGCCCACGTTTTTCAGTTACATCTCTTAAACCTGATGTCTTTCTCTTTTCATGGACCCCAAAGGGGTCACAGCAGGATGTTTGCCTAAAGAGAAAGAGTGACTTAGACTTCGACATCTTCTTGAATTGAATTCAGAAGTAACTGCGCAAAATACTTTGACAGAACTAAGACAACCACTATCAGGAATTTTCTGCTGAGAAAGGAAGAGCAGCACCTCAAGTTCCCACGGGAATTCTCAGAGAGACTTTGGAGAGAGAAACATTGTATCACTTCAAAATTCCCATGGAAATTCTACTAAGGGGCCCACCATTTAATGTTAATGTGGGAGGGGAAGATTTGATTGAGCCAGAATATTTTGTTGCACATATTCAGGTTTTTTTTTTTTAAGACAGAACAGGAATATTTATTGGTGTTTGTTGTTTTTCAGGGTGCCATGGCTGCTCTGACCAACCATGGTATATGGGAGCCAGAGTATTATTTTTTTTAAAGAAACAGAATCTGGGAAATTTATTCAAATTCTTCCTACTCCCCCCCCCTTATTAAATGGGCCTCCCCTGAGGTCTCCTGATCTTCCCCTTGAAAATAAGCAGTCTAATTTGACTGTAAAAAAAAAATGTAATGTGTGTATTTCCTTATGAATAGAGCATTTTCGAATGGACATGTCATATATTATTGCTCATTTCTCAGAAACTGTTGGAGTGCCCATCACCAAATTTACAGGAATGCTTCGTTACATCATAAAATACCTCTGACATGAATTACAGAAAAATTGAAAGATATAATTTTTTTGGGGAGCAGACCTCAAGAGACAGCTTATAGAAAGGGCTTGAAAAAAGCTTCAAAATGACACCAGAATCAGCTCTCTAGGTGCTATACTTTCAGAGATATGGGTGTATAAAGTCGCGAGGTATCATTAATTAGCTCAAAGTTTGTTAGCACAGATCTCCCTAATTAAGAGGCTTAGAGCAAAAATTTCCAGTTCCAACTGTTATTCGTGGGTCTCAATCGTTTCCCCAAATTTGAAAAAAATTCTGAGAGGTCAAGGAAAATTCTTGGTTGATTTAACATACCTATCTCACTTTGCCTGCCGGTGGTGCCACTTGGAAACCATTAAGGTGGCTCAGTTTTGCTGTCGACACTACATTTTACATCAACCATCATGACTTCAGGATACACAGTACCAAATATGTTTTACTTTTATCATGATCTGTGACACTTCAAGTCTGGGTAGACATCAGCACCACATCAGCACCAAACTGGGTAATTATGTTATTGAGCTGGAATTATATGAGAAATAACAGTAAAAATTGAAAATGGGAATGGCAGATAAAATGATATCCCAGACATATACCAATCTAGAATAGTTTATTATGTGTTTACTCGCAACAAGACTATCATTTTCAGTGAATAGTACCTTAATATCTTGCTGGGTTAGTGCAATGGACGGCCGGAAAGATGGTCGATTGGTGCATGTTTGCAGTATATTTTCTCAGTAACCCAGATATGTACTCTGGTGGTAAATGCTGTTTATTGTGTTTTTGAAACTCTATTTTCAGGAATACCAAGCATTTCTTTGGTACTATCTACACTTCCAAACTAGACAGAGCCAAAGTTGGAGGAAAACTCAAAACGGACCATAGTGAGCTTGTCTCCCTCTGAATTAAGAAGCGGGCTACAGCCTATATGGCACAATAGTTGCGTCAACACCCACGGCTTGGTACGCACGAAAATGGGAAGTCTGAAAAAGAAACCCCACCATCCCACCCAGCGGGCATCCCGTAGGCTAGACATCATGGGCTGGTGTTAGGAATGAGGGCATGCAAGTTACCACTACAAATGAACTGCCCTTTTCTTGACAGGCTGCTGCTTGCTTGCTACGACCTCTGTGCCCCTTTTCAGGACAACCACTCACTCGACGCAACTGCTGTGCCGTTTTTCTTACCCAAGCACCATGCCCTAGGTAAATCCTAGAATTAACACTGAAGCCTGCTCTCTAATTCTAATAGCAAAGGAAAAATGCTGAGAATTTGTTTTTCTCTGAAAACGCACCCACACTACAAAACTGTACACTGTACTGACTACTGGTAAGATTCTTGCATGTTGACACAATGCTACAATCACCATCAGCATTCTTTTCCAATTTACAACCAACCCAGCTTGATACCAAAGAGATAACAAACTGTATGTATAACTGTGCATGTACTTTATATATGTCAAAAGACAGAACTTCGGTATATGTCTAGGAATATGGAATATTAGGTCGGCAGAGCATTAGCTCTTTAGAGCGCCACCTTTGGTCAAATAGCTATCCACCCAGCATAGTGCTAAGCTAAACTCTTCATTTTCAGAGAAAACTAGTTGTGTGTATCGCAATTCAAAAACAATTTCTTTGGTACATTGCTGGGGATAGCCAGTATTTGCATCCAACCTACAGCGCCTCCTGGGGGTGAAATTTTCCAACTATTGATGTTGAATATCATCTACGCTGAAAATACTACCATTAAGATTTTACAAATGCTGTAATGTATTCCAAAGGGGCTATGTACCCAGAGAATTTTAGATCTCCATCTTGCTGGGTAAACAAAATAATGCCACCTAAACATAGGCACAATCTGCTATGAAATGGTCCATTTAGAGTTTTCCTCCTCCTTTGGCTCCGTGTAGCTTGAAGGTGTAGATTGTGCCAAAATAAGGCTTGGTATTCCTGAAAAAAAGAGTTCCAAAAGCACAACAAACAGCATTTACCACCACAGTACATATCTGGGTTTCTGAGAAAATATACCGCAAACATGCACCAAAAATCAATTTCGACCATCTTTCTGGCCATCCGTTGTGCTAACCCAGCAAGATACCAAGGTACTATTCACTGAAAATGATAGTCTTGTTGTGAGTAAACACAGAATAAAGCATTCTAGATTGTTATATGTCTGGAATATTATTTTATTACCATTCCCATTTTCAAATAATTTCTCAAATAATTCCAGCTCAATAACGTAGTTACCCAGCTTGGCGCTGATGTGGTGCTGATGTCTAACTGGACTTGAAGTGTCACAGGTCATCATAAAAGTATAACATATTTGGTACTGTGCACCCATAAGTCATGAGAGTTGATATAAAATGTGACGTCAACAGCAAAACTGAGCCACTTTAGTGGCTTCCAGGTGGCGCCACCGGCAGGCAAAGTGAGATATGGACTTAAAAATTTGGCTTTTTCCGTGAGACACCCATATGTACATATGTGTCAAGTTTCTTTCAATTGCAGGGGGGTCAACTCCTCAACTTCTTCAAAAAGTGCCATTTTCTCATGGAATGGCTCTTAATCCTTTATGAGTCTGTTCCCCTGTCTAGTTCATTAGGAACAAGTTACCAATCCTTCTACGGTCATCAGGATGGGAACCATATTTCTCCTAAGCTTCTCCATCCTGCCCTCGGACAGTTTTGCTCCGACGAAGTGTGCACTTCACCTGGCAGTCATCCCGGATGGGCACTGGCCAGGCATTGGCAACATCCACACTGCTTCAACCATAATGCATGAATTGAACTGTGCTGTTGTCTTCTGGGCTCCGTCCCACTGTCTACCGTATTACTATCAATAAACTCTACTATTGGACTGTCCACTACCTCCGCACTTGAGATCCTGGTCTGGATCGTTACACTCTAACCCAACTCATGACCCTTTCCCAAAAAGTAATCCTTACAGTATAACCTTAATCCTAATGCTACCACCCCACCCCTTCCCACCTAACCCCCCAAAACATGAAATGAATAATAATTGAAAATATGTTGATACAAAATCATTGTTAAAATAAAATACAAAAAATGTAAATATGGTAAAAGCTATTATTATTTATTATTATTGTTTCACAGGATGACTAGCAGTTGAACTGTTCTTGAATGACTGAGGAGGGGCAGGGTGTCTATACCTTGCTGCGTACCAGCACCTGGAGTTGCGCACACAGCTCAGCACCTCTCTCAAGCCTTAATCCCAACACTAAACTAATCTAAATGTTAAAAAAAAGCCTGAATAAAATACATTGAAGTTGAATCTGAATTGATTCTGGGTTTAACAGTTTTTCAAAAAGTGAAAATTTATGGTTGACATTAAGGGCTCTAAATTTGTAGACCAGGCGCAGGCGCGGCGAATGGGGAGAGCGCCGCGCCAACGGGGTGTATCCAGGCGTATTTTGCAATTTTGTGCCCAGTGCAGCCCGGCGCAAGTACTCCTCTGTCCTGCCTCTGTCCCTCCTGCCGGCGCAAGTGGCAAAGAGGGAGGAGAGAAGGCGTGTTTGGGTTTAACACAGCCGAGTCAAATCTTCACCAATCAAATGAGCTCCTCTCCTCACCTTTAAAATTGGAATAAAGAAGCCTCTGTCCTATATCTGCATGGTGCGTGAATGTTGCATTTTACTTTGCTGCTTCAGGCATGTTTTCTGCTCCGCTTACGTCTATATTAACCATTACGAATATGAGTTAGCTGGCTAGCTTGGGCATTCGCAAATTATTACCATTAGCGAACTTGAATGGAATTTCAAAACGAAACTACGTCAGATCATACAAACTTATGAAGTTGGAATGAAATACGACGGTTGCTCATTTATTTCTTCTGCCTGCATCATTGGGAAGAGAAACGATGGATAGCGTGTTCCTATTATTACACCCTGTTGCTGCTTAAAATTTTGGGATTAACATGCATGGACAACAATGCAAGATACGTTACGCATTTATTTTCAATATGTGATCTTAACTCAGTACGAGATCATAGCAATCAGGCTGTATTCCTTTCCCCCACTAAAAACGATAAAACCTAAGTGACAATAATAGTATGAAGCTGCTTGCACACTGGACACGAAACAAATTTTTCGCATGACAGATTACCAGGGCTGCCAACTCTCACGCATTTGCCGTGAGTCTCACGCCTCTTAGAGGCATTCACGTTCCCATGCCGCAGTCAGCAATTATTCAATTGACGGGTATTTAAGAGATTCTCACGCAGAATTGAGTCCTTGAGCATGGGAGTTAACCAGTTCCACGTGCATTACGGTGGATTTCACCACTAGAGACATGGAAATCAATTATGACTCTGGAATTCTTACGTTTGTCTTTACACAGGGGTTGGAAGCAATGGAATTGCATAAAGACGTTTCAAATAGTCTTATTTCGTTTAAACAATTTAAACGATCATGAAACACACACATTGCTTCCAACCCATGAGTAAGGAAAAGCGCACAATGTTTGGAGTCACAATCGCTTCCATATTACTCGTGGTGAAATCCACCGTAACGCAAGTGAAACTCAAACTTCCACTCACAAGGACTTTAATTACATGTAAGAATCTCGTTAATATTCGTTGGTTGAATAATTGCTGACTATGGTGAATATGCCTTCAAAATGCATGAAACTTACACCGTATGCGTGAGATTGCGTAGAAAGTTGGCAGCCCTGGATTACATTCACGCGTGTATTCCCGTCTTTGCATTGACTTTGAATGTATTCAGTCGTGCGAAAAATTTGTTTCGCGTCCGGTGTGAAAGCAGCTGAGGGACACATACCCCCATAGCCTACACACGCCCACATGCACACATCTCTCTCTCTCTCTCTCTCTCTCTCTCTCTCTCTCTCTCTCTCTCTGATCTGACATCAGGACAATCGATATAGATACTATAATTTATGTGCTGATTCAGATAGTTGCATTAAATAGTGGTTGCTGTAATTATTTATTGCATTGAAATGTGCCTGACATTCTGGAAACCTGCCTGTGAGGTTTTGGTGACGTGTGCGCACTGTGCACCGGTCAGCCAAATTACCACTGCACAGAAAGTAAACCAGGTTGGAGCTGGCGAGCTCTCTCATGCACTTTCGGGCGGAGCCTTTATCCACAAAATTGTCACTGCGTCATGATGAATATGTGACACCTCCCCCTACTACGCCGCCACACCCATCTCGGCGCACGTCCGTCTACCAGATTGCCAAAGTGGCTGCGCACGGTGTTGCACCGCACAAAATAACCACTGCGCGGGCTGCACCGGACGAAATTACCACTGCGTGGGCTACGCCACACTGCGCCACGAAATTAGAGCCCTAAGTGTGCCTCATTTAGTTGCGTATGGAGTGTGAAATGGTACAAACTTGGGCACTCTGTTCTCTGTCTCCATTTTTTAAGGTATAAGGAATATTCTTTAAGCTCACTGGGACATTGAGTCATGACTGCAAACTGCTGTAACAAATAATGATGATGTAATAAGAATCCATAATAATGCAGTATAAAATTCTAATGTAATATAATGGTCAGGTTTGAGCCACAGCCTTAGTAATGTTGCTGGTTAAGTCTTGATTAGAAGTTCACGGAAACAAGTCTTGCAATTGGAATATAGTGATTTTACCTCAGCCAGGGGCTGGTTCACTGTAGTATTAGCTCTTCCAACTGCCTAGAAGCAACGTAGGCAGAAATTGTGTTTTGGGTGGACCTAAATCAATGTGGGCGGGCCAATTTTTCCCAGAAAATATCAGCTTATGGTAGACATTAGAATGAGAAATACAATGCTTTCATTATGCGTATTATGAAAACGTCACATTTTTCAATAATTTTCCTTGAATAACAAGTTGTCCAATAACTAGGATAATCCATCAGCAGTAAAATTCCATCGTCATGCAATGTGGTGGCAATGTTGCGGTGGTCGTTTTAAAGACAGCAAAGAAAACAATTAGCGACAGGTATCCTTAGGTTTGAATAATGCTAATTAAAATGCATCCAATTTTGCATCCACATGCAGTTTTTTTATTTCTTGTTGTATCTTTGCGAAGAGAACTGAGTGTTTTCAGAATTCATGTAATATTAATCGAGAAAAAAGACTGACAACTGGCTAACACAAACTATTACTTTAAAGGGATGCTTTGTGTTGTCTCCATTTTTCACTCAGCTGCTGGTGATGTCAGAACCAGTCATATTCCACATACTTCCCCCGACTTATTTTGAACATTCTCCTTGTCACAAACGCAAACAAAATTAGGACACACATACAAAACTACACTGCGGGTTAATTATGTAGTATAATAATAATAAATAAATAAATAAATAAATCATGAATCAACCATTTTCAAATATAAAAATATTTTCACAGTGGGTGTAATAAGTGCAACAAATTAATTTTATGGGTCTGGATATTGTTGAATTAATTTCAGAATATGTGGCAATTCCAGAACTGCTGTTAGTATACATATTTGTTTCATTTAATTTTTATTCATCATTTTAATATTTGCTTTGTTTAACTATTTCAGTTTACCTTAGGAAGGTTGAGTTCTCATTGCTTCTGCTGGCATTATCCTCAAGAAGTCACTTTGCTGTATTACAGCCAATTATTATGACTTGCAGTAGTGCTGTGAAGGGCACAATAATAAATAAGATCTGACATAATGCAAAACTGGGACTGACAAAATCCATTACTCAGGAGATAATGCTCTCAAGGACAGAAGAGCTTTTGATCCCCAGTCTTTCTGTACTACCCTCATGTCACCACAAGAGGGAGCCCTATGCAAACATTTACCATTCCCACACACTAATTGGGCAGAAACTGAGGTCAGGAGCAGCGGTTTATCCTTTTACATTCTCTTACCTGCTCAGGACTATCAGCAGAGCTTTGGGTAAGAGCGGGTCTTATTAGATTAGATGGACGGCTTGCCCTCAAATCAAGCTGTAAACTTGCAAGTACTTTCCAGCTAGAGACTGAGCAAAAACATTAATTTGGAATCGTACTGAATGCATTAGTATGTCCTTTGAAGCTCATGCAAACTTTCAATTACTAATGA
This sequence comes from Gymnothorax javanicus, assembly GCA_029692085.1. NCBI lineage: Eukaryota > Metazoa > Chordata > Actinopteri > Anguilliformes > Muraenidae > Gymnothorax > Gymnothorax javanicus. The sequence continues at coordinate 75,063,249 of CM056196.1, forward strand.
TCATTTTCTGGTGCAGTACTGAAACAGAATTAGCTGGCTCAATCAACCAGAGTCTGTACATTTATCTAAGTTGGTAGCCTTTTTTTCCAGAACACCTCATCCCTTCATGTTTTTGTTGAGGGGTTTTGGATTGTGATATACAGTTCTATTTATACACTTTTCATTGAAGTTCATAAAACTACTCTTAATATGAAAGCAGCAACCACTTAATTTCATTGCACCTAAAGCTTCATTCACACCAACACAGGCGTTGCGTTAAAAACATCAGTCCTTCCATTCATTTTAATGGGGGTAGTACATTTGGGGTGTGGTGGTGGGGAACGTTGGGGATGCTGAAAAAAACAAAAAAAAAAAAAGCTGAATCAACTTTTGGAGAACCCAACTCAATGTCACACTGTGACGGCCAATCATGTAAACCAATGCATTACCACAACTTTCTGAATTGGAGGGGGTGGGGTGAAGTTAAAGTTCACAGCATAACATCATACAAACAGGCCTTGTGGTGACACTCATCCCTCAACTCTGTGGGAATCACCACAGTGCCTAATTTGTTGTAAATGCAGCCGGAGGCCTATGTGTGTTAATAGAGTGAAGAATCTTCAGGCACCACGCCACGACTTTGGACATTGATTGCTACTGATTGTTCGAATACCGACCGGAGATTCCTTACACAAAGAAAGAAATATTTGGTATGTTCGACAGCCCCGTAATATTAGTCCAAAAAAAACTGTCACACCGACTACTTCAATTTATAAACACCTCCAGTTTATTTAATGATATTGACCACCTCACTCACTCAATTAGTAATAAAGCATAACCAATTACGACATAGGAACTCGTGTTTTGATTCCATGCAGCCTCGGAGCAGCCGAGTTATCATGCGTAGTTACACATTTTCTTGTTTTCCTGCATGCGATTAGGATAATCAGTAAAAACATACATAGATCTGTTGGTCTTATATTTGCTCCCCGAGCACATCATGAATATCCTGCACTTTGTAAATATTAATGGTCTGTTTAATATGCACTTCAATTGCGAGCCAATAGAACGAGACGATGAAGGAACCAGCAGTGGTGCGTTCCCAATTCAGTTGTTCCCCATTTATTCCATTAATTTATGGTAGCTCAATTATGATCACAAAATAATTGCCTTAATGTAGCCCAATTACATTCCTAGCTGTTTACCCGTTCCCTTTCGCTTGCGTATTTTGATTTAAGGAGAGGTTATCACCTGCATTTGGCTACCAAACATGCCAGTAATCACAAGTCATATAAGGTTCTAATTCCATAATCTGGGAATGTTCAAAAAAGGGCAAAATTATGTGTAGGGGCATAATAAGAATATTGCAAATTGTAAAGTATCCAAATTCATTACAGTGGTTATTTCTTGCGCAAAAAGCGTTTATCTATTGTGTTTTATTTTGATTATATTTTCGGCCATGAAAGCTCATTTTGGACACAAATGGTGAGTGACGGTGTTCAAACATCTTTTGGACCGGGTAGAAACCTGACACCATATGGGAGGACCAAATGGGCTCAGCATACGCCTTCAAGTATATCAGAATCACATTCGACAGGATGGTGCTGTAGCGTCACTGGAGGATAAAGCAATAGGCGTCGTCAATTTCGTGAATATTTATTTTCAGCATCATAAAAAAGAGAAAGAAATGCAGGTAAGAATCACGTTTAAAATGAAAATATCCAAGATATTCAAACAAGATTCACACGAGTGCAGTATTCCTTCGCGATTACTGGTACTTCAGTACCATTCGAGTGGACAGCTCAGAGAAGCTCTCCATCTGCAACTCTTCCATCCTCTTCATTCTCATGTCTTCCATTCGTACCGCATTCTGGTGCGCGCGCATTTTAGCACAGAATTGTCTTTTGTCGAGCTGTACCTTCTGGGCATTTTCTCAGTTTGTCTCTTTAAATGGGGACAGTTGCCTATGGTTTGGATTAATTCAGATATAGGGCACGCAACGGAATACAAAGAAAAGTTGTTGCATCAAATACAGTGGGTTCATAAGATGGCTGGGTGGCTTCATTTCAAACCCGAGTAGTAGTTTGTTTATTTATTTATTTGTTTGTTCTGCACTGTGTGAAGACAGCTGATGGCCATCATCTTGATCCTCGAGACCGCGTACCTGCAATACCGAAATACGTTTCGTCAGTCGGAGAGCGAGAGGCTGTAGGGTAAAGACTCAGCATTGATAGTAAGTATTCAATCACTATCATGGCGTAGTTACTTTTCTTTTATACAGTCAACATGTAATTGTATTGGTAGTTAGTTTTTTATAAATATTTTCATTCACAATCGTTGCTACATAACGCCCCTTGCGAGCACGATTCTGCTTGAAACACCCTATTTTGCGTTGAATCAGGATATACTCGCGAAGCAGAGCCAAAATAAGATCAATATTTGCATAATTTGAGGAGCTTTGAACCATTCCACCACAAAAATACTTAGAAATCTTCATCTATGATCAAATTTGACGTGTATTACACGTGGCGCCGCGGTGCACGCCATTAAATTTTTCAAGGCTACATAATTTTCTTAAATGGTATTCTTGAGTATTGTGTGTGTTCTGCCTTCCAGAAAATACAGGTTTATTACTTGTGCCATAATGATTGTCAATGATAATTAATTACCATTGAATGTTCGATAAGCCTAATAATATTGATCACTGCACCATTAATTTCGCAGTATATTTGAGTTCTTGTTACAGGTGTAACAATCATACACACTAAATTTTACTTTTTTTACTTTCATGTCATGGCTTGTATACAGTTCTTAATTAATGTGTTAACATATTCCCCTTCTCAGCGCTGGCAGTTATGTGCTATATCTATTTATGTTTTTAGGATCCTGACCACAGTTGGTCTCTCATCCTCGTTTGACCTCATTCGGACTCCTCCAGGAGAATCTTTATTTACAATGCATGGTGGCTGTGGTACTTCTAGACTCTCCAACCTCCCCTCCCTTTGAAAATCAGAAGCTTAGGAACTCCATGAGGAACACTATGACCCATCTACAAGCAGGTCTGAGCCCAGAGACGACGGAGAAGGCCCGTCTGGAGCTAAACGAGAATCCAGATACCCTACACCAGGACATACAGCAGGTGAGGGACATGATCATCACCCGGCCCGACATTGGTTTCCTCCGCACGGATGACCTCTTCATCCTCAGGTTCCTCAGGGCTCGCAAGTTCAACCAGATCGAGACCTTCAAGCTGCTGGCCCAGTACTTCCAGTACCGGCAGCAGAATTTGGATATGTTTCAGAGATTCAAGGCGGATGACCCAGGCATCAAACGTGCACTGATGGATGGGTTTCCTGGTGTGCTTGAGACTGCAGATCAATATGGGAGGAAGGTCCTCATTCTCTTCGCCTCCAACTGGGACCAGAGTAGGTAAATAGTTCCCTTTTATCAGAGCTTTCTTTTTTCTTTTACGGCCATTACCAGTAATTCATGTATAAACAGACGAGATTCTATTGGACACATACTTGACATAAAGTATTTGAACACATTATCCTCAGCAGTATGCCATGCAGTGTGGGATGTGTCCCTCCAGAACCCCTTCAGAAAGGAGGCTTACCTTCATAATGCTAAAAAAAATACAGAAAGTATGCTTTCTCCGTAAATCATGGAAAGGTCCATCAAAAGCACTCACCAGTGATCTGAACTCTCACAATATCATAATGCCTGCGATTTATAGATTTGTACTTTGAATTATGTTGCAAAGGGCATAAACAGGTAGGAATAGTCAAATCTTTAAGGTATTATATGTATGGCAACTGCAGTGCTAAATGTCTTCACATCAGAAAAGTGCAATATGACATATGGGCTGTTGCTAGTACCAGAAGACTTCTACCTTATTTCAGACGGCCAGTTCATTCAGGACACTAATTTTTGAATTGGTCAGTCCAAAAAACAAGTTGTGTCTATGATCCCACTTTAGAGGAATCGCTTGTTCCTTCAAGCACGGTTTTTCTCCTCTGCACATTGCAATCTCTCCAGTTTAAGCCCACAAGCATTAAAAAATAATTTAAAAAGATAAAAAAGAGTCATTTGGATGTACACTGGAGATACAGTTACTCTCCAAGGAGTAAAAGTGGGGCATCTAGCTGATGTTTGGTTTCCATTTACTGATGAAGAGGAGAGTGGAAATGCCTGTACCCTGTCACTGCCTAGGGGCAGTCATGTATTATGCCTCACAGAGAGATCAACCTCCAAATGCCATTGGTGAAAGGAGGATTTTTTACATGGGCACATCAAACCCAGGGAAAGTGACTGGTTGCATGGTGTTTCTCATTTATTAAATATCCTTGTAAGAGTCAGAGACCGAGTATCTTCAAGTTGTTCAAGTTGGTCTCCTCAGGGTTCATTTTCCAAAGTCAGTTACAAATTTCACTAACAAGTTTAGCTGGTGTGACTGTTTTGTGTTTCTATCAAAACCCTCTGTGGGTTCTACATGTGTCTCATAGAAATACCATACCATGCAGGCCCAAGGACTGACCACATATACAGCACTCATAGCCTGATCACAACCTGTTCTTAATCGGAAACCAGACAGAACATGTTCTTCAGACATTATTGCATTTTTTTTCACACAATAATATTTGTCTTTGAGAAATTATGAGCCAAAGGTATAATTAGTTGGGGTGGGAGGCCTGTAATTTTACAGGCGGTTAAATCATTAATGTAGCTAAACCTCCCCCCACCCAATACCATGATACCTATGCATCCCCCACTTTTTATCCCCTGCTGGGCAACAGCCCAAAGGGGGGATTATGTCATGGTGCGGTCTGTCCGTCCATTTGTCCATCAATCTGTCCATCTCTCCATATCGGAAGGTACTTAGCTGGTGAAATCAACTCTTCCGACAGTTTTCATACGACATCCCTGAAACTTTGCACAAAGGCTGCAAGTAGACTGATGATACGCTCAAGGAAGTTGCGACTACGGCAAGGGATGTTGTGCTCTCAGAGCGCTCTTGTTTGAAACTGAAGTTACAGCATTGTCACGAGTCAGCTATCTATAATACCGTTAAGTGCTGGTAGCACCGCTTTCTCTTCAGAACTATAAAAAAAGATACTTCTCATAGAGGGAAGCCACATCAACGCACTGTGTATTTAGTTCTGTTGCTCTGCATCATGTAAGTTACTGTTACTCATGAGCGCTCTTTATCCACCAGGGACTCTGGGCTCAGAAACTGAATGGAAAGACAGGAGTAAATAGGGACAATGGATTGAAGCTTATGATGCCAACTAAATGAAATAAGGCATACAGTACCCAATGGGAATCACAATGGAGTGCCCTTCAGTACTCTGTAATGTCAGCTAACATGACTTAATATTCACTTTGGGCACACAGCATTTAGGCACTAAGTCTGCTGTTAATGTCAGGGCACTATCTCACTTCCAAAACTTGACAGCAGTTATATAACAAAGGAAGAGTTGGCACTGCACACAGCTTCAAGGACATTGTGATTGTACCTCTGCTGCCTATTTGAAGGGCATATCACCCACACATTACTGATCCATGAACAATATTTGAGTTTTGAATGCATTTTCTGTACAGCGGTTACACAATCTACCAGTAAAAACATTTGGGTTAAAAGCTAAGCCTGATTCCTCTCCACCTCACCTCAAACCAAAAGGACCTCCTCAGGAAATTTCGCACCTATGGCATCTTTCCTAGACAGCCTCTGCACTGATATTGATGCACAGGCTAAACTCAACACTGTCCTCACAAGAGGGAGGCTTGGTTTGAATCCATGAGTTTCAGTGTTCTCCCTATGTTTGTGTGGGTTTCCTTCAGGTACTCTGGTTTCCTCCTTCAGACCAAAAATATCTATGCTACACAGTACTTCAGCACAAAGTATTTAGGCATACTTGGTAAAAAAAAATTGGCATTAGTGTGTGAGTGAATCGTTTGTGGGCCCTGCAATGGATTGGCGAGCTGTCCGGGGTGTGTTCTTTCGCCCATAGTCAACTGGTATAGGCTCCAGCTCTCCATTACCCTGATGAGCAAGAAACGATATAGCCAATGGATGGATGGTCCTGTATGCACCAGCGGAGCGGCTGGCTAGCAGAAGTATTTTTTCGAGTGGTCCTCTTGGGTTGAGGGGTGTGGAGACCAGATTCGGCTTTTAACCAAATTGGTTTAACTGGTAAATTGCGAAGCCATGTGGTTTTCCACAAAAGGCAACATTTCCAGCAGGTGGATCATGACCCTAATTTCAAATGATGCCTTTAATTTAATTACCTTGTTGTGTAGGCATTCATCGGCCTGTGTCTGCTTAGCTGTCTTATTTGATTTGCTTTGATTTAATTTCTTAACATGGCCATGGGCCTTCCTGTGATTTTCTCAGGATGACCTTGAGGTAAAGGACTGTGGCTCATTTCTGCTTGAGAGCCTGAAGGCAGTCCCTTTTTGTGTCTGGTTTTCTTGATGATTTTTCTTTGAAAAAACAATAAAAAAACTTAATTGTATTACAAGAATATCTACATGCCCTGTTCCGCTGGCATCTGATTGGATTTGTACAGTTTGAGGATTTATATGTCTTGATTATGAACGCTTGTCCTTCACTGTGGCAAGACTCTTTCCTCAGTCAATTTCAATTATAGTTTGTATCCTAGCAGTATGAAGCTGTAACAGTGGAAGAATGAAATGAAGGGCGTGTCATAGCCATTGCTATGTGAAAGTGTCTGGACAGTCACCCCAGTACAGCTGTCTCACAGTTTTGTCTCTCCTTTAGGAACTCTTTCACCGATATCTTGAGGGCGATCCTCCTGTCTCTGGAAGTACTGATAGAGGATCCTGAGCTGCAGATTAATGGCTTCATATTAATCATCGACTGGAGCAACTTCTCCTTTAAACAGGCCTCCAAGCTCACACCCACCATGCTGAAGCTGGCAATCGAAGGATTGCAGGTAGGTCGCCTGAGTCCTTGAGGGCTAAAGTGGGAATGCTTAGCGCAGTGGAATATCACTCTCGCCAAAAAGGCCGCTCCACTCTTTTTCTCTGGAATATAAAGATATAAAGCCAATACTGCATTTTGTGGAGTGAGTGTGTCTTGGTGAATTTCAAACGTGGAGCTTCACTGGCAGAAAATTTCACTGCACTCTAATGCGCTCTGTCAAATCATTTGCACCCACTAGCTGCTCAGAGGAACAAAAATACGTATAAAAGTGCACTGTTTCATGTTCCTTACTGCACGCTGTAAAAAAAAAAAAAAAAAAAAAAAAAAAGGGTCCATATATTTCCGCATTTTGTCTATTTTTTAGGAAAAAATATTCAACTAGGCTCTAAAGCAAAACCATTTGTCAGGTTTATTTTCCAAGAAAAACATCATCTCTGATCTGTAATTATTTCAACTGGCCTGTTCAGAGTAGCATTGTGGTATGGAGTCCAACAGGGTTTCTTTTATTGTTAAAACAGCTCTACTTGTCTTGTAAAAGCAAGGCATGGTGAGGATACCATACTGAGCCTCCTCCTAGTATGAATAGATAAACAATACTTGACATTTCTGCTGATCCACTTTTACATATTTATGTTGTATATTGTTGCTAAGTAACCAGATCAAGGTGAGAGTGGTATGCGCTTGTGTTTCCAACAATGTAATACTCACAGAACATGCAATTTTGCTCAAAAATTTCAGCAAATAGATGATAATAATTAGTTGAATAAATTTTGTGATGCTAATGTATCAGATACCTCAGATTTTCAAGTCTAAGATGATTTCAAACAAAAATATACATTATCATATTTCACCATACAAGTTTCTAGATTGCATGAAATATTTAAGATGCCTGGATGTACAACACCATTCCCACAAAAGTTGGGACAGTGTGTGAAATGTAAATAAAAACAATGCAATGATTTGCAAATCATTTAAACCCTATTTTAAATTGAAAATAGTGCAAAGACAACATATCAAATGTTGAAACTGAGAAATGTAATTGCTTTTTGAAAAATATTTGCTCGTTTTAAATTTTATGACGGCAACATGTTTCAAGAAAGTTGGGACAAGGGCATTATTTACCACTGTGTTGCATCACCTTTTCTTTTTACAATACTCTGAAAGCGTGTGGGAACTGAGGTGACCAACTCCAAATATTGTGCAAGTAAAATGTTTTCCTATTCTTGCTTGATATAGGCTTTCAGTTGATCAACACATGGCAGACTCCTTTGTCATTTTTTTTTCATTTTTTTTTCATAATGTGCCAAATATCTTTAGTGGGTGACAGGTCTGGCCTGCAGGCAGGCCAGTTTACCACCCAGCCTTTTTTACTACTGGGCCATGTTGTTGTACAAAAATACATGTAGAATGTTGTGTTTGGCATTGTTTTGCTGAAATAAGCAAAGCCTTCCATTTCAAAGATGTCTGGATGGCAGTATATGGAACTCCGAAGCCTGTACACATTGTTTAGCATTAATGGTGTCTTCACAGATGAGCAAGTTACCCATGCCATGTGCAATAATGCACCCCCATACTATAATGGATGCTGGCTTTTGAACTGTGCACTAATAACAAGCTGGATGGTCCCTCTCCTCTTTAGCCTGGAGGAAGCAGCGTCCATAATGTCCCAAAATAATTTCACATTTTTGATTGGTCAGACCATAGGACAGTTTCCCACTTTGCCTCAGTCCATCTTAAATGAGCTCGAGCCCAACAAAGATCATAGCATTTCTGGATCTTGGTTTAATATTTTCATGTTAGAGTTTTAACTTGTGTTTGTGGATGCAGGAACAAATGTTTGTTGCTAACAATGGTTTACAGAAGTGTTCCTCAGCCAGTCCAGTGATTTCCAATTCAGAATCTCATCAGTTTATAAGGCAGTGCTGCCTGAGAGCCCGAAGATCAGAGACAGAAATTTCTCTGGAGGCTCTGAATCTTTTGATAATCTTATGTACTGTAGATGATGAAATCCCCAAATTCTTTGCAATTTTACATTAAGAAATGTTATTTTAAATTGTTGAACTATTTGCCCATGCAGTCTTTCCCTGGGTGGTGAAGCCATTGCCATCTTTATGTTTGAAAGACTTTTTATACCCATTCACGTTCCTGACCCGTAGCCACTCAACCTTCTTTGCCGTGAGATGTTCCACCAGGTGTATTTTTTTTTTTTTGGCATCATTCAACTTTTCCAGTCTTTTGTACCCCCTGTCCCAACTTTTTTGAAATGTGTGGCTGGCATCAAATTAAAAATGAGCAGATGTTTTTCCAAAAACAATAAAATTTCTCAGTTTTAACATTTTGTATGTTGTCTTTGCACTATTTTCAATTAAATATAGAGTTTGAATGATTTGCAAATCATTGCATTCTGTTTTTATTTACATTTTACACACTGCCCCCTCTCTCCTGGAAATGGGGTTGTAGTGAGGCTTCATTTCCTAAATAAATGATTCTGGTACAACCCCAAATCATAAAAAAGTTGGGATTGTATGTTAAACTAGAAAAGTGCAGTTCCAGGGGAAACTGCATGGACAAGCTGGAAGCTGGCGATAATGTGAAGTTTGGATTGCTGACAATGTGTGGTTAAAGCTGCTAGAAATGAGTTTAAAGCTTCTTAAAATTAAAATTATTTGTGACAGTGGGATATTGTATCGTTTAAAGGGATAGTACGGATTTTTTGACATGAAGTTGTATGAAAGCACTTATTTAGGGAGACCTAAAATAAGACCCAAGATGCAATGATACCACACATGAAACCTGCTTCATATATTTATTTGACATAAATCGATGACGTTACCTACTTAAACATTGCCATAAAAATACACAAGCTCCATAAAAAAACATTTTATGAGAACGAAGTAGTTTATTTATCGCAAAATTGCATCAATATTATATTTACACATATTGCTGAAGATTATGGGAATTATTTGGGCTTGACATAAAAAAAGGAATTGGCTATTCATCCCTCTGCGGGGTGAATTGTGGGAAAGACATTGGCTATCTGCCCCGCAGCGGGGCCGATAGGAGAAGCAGTTCTGCTATTTGCCCAGCAGCTGGGCCAATAAGAGATTTAATTTTGTAATCTGCCCACTCTTTGAAGTTTCATGCGGAAGCGCTGCAGGGCGAATAGCCTCTTCCTAAAAAAACTGCTAAATAAAAGGCTACAAGTTGTCCAGCTTTTCCAATGAGTTCATTAATTTTCCATTCAATAAGAAGCAGAACTTTTAAAATCAAAAGCACGTTTTAAATTGAAGAAAGGTTTATAGATACAGAATCATCACGCCAATAAATATTTTGACTAATGTCATTAACTGGCATATATATTTATATATAAATTATTAAATCAATTTATTTTAGGTAACATTATAGCTTAGGTAGGCAAGATGACCAGAACAACGAGCAGCACCGTAAATTGGGGTGTCATTATTTATCAATAACAAGGGCGTAGGTTTGTATATGGAAGGTTGGGACACGTCCCTACCAATATTTTGGGAAGCCAGATTGTCCCTACCAATATTTCAGCGAACTTGTTCTTATCATCTTTCCAGACAAGCCATATAAGACCCAATTGTGGAGGCTACGTCTCCAAGACAATCTATTTATGCATTCTAGCATTTGATTGGTTAAAAGGGCAGTGTTATCTGAAGGCTAAAAGTCAAGAGTAAATTGACCACGCTATTCAGGTCATGAATATTCATTTTTGTCCAAAGCAGGGCTTGAGACGCGCAACTGGATCGCCAGCTTTGATTACGTGTTTGCAATGGCTTACCCGTAGAAGAGAACCGTAATTTGGCATTTGTTCCAGATTTTTCTTCTTCGCGTAACTATAGCACTTTTCCCATAGCCAACTCATGACATACATTGATATTACCTTGGGTACGTAGCTATCACTTTCGTGGAAATTTCATTGTCTCAGAGCGTGAGGGAAAAAAAGTCACTCCATGTTAAGTCATGCTGATAATATTTCGCCAAACTGAATGCCAGGTGTAATGTTGGTTGAATAAGTGATCTGACTAGCCAGAAACAGATAGTTACGTAAAGTGAAAACTTGCTAGCTACCTTAAATTCGTTTTTACCGGAAAATAATGTCAACGAATGTTAATTTAACATGTTCGCTAGTTTCAACTAGCGAACTAAACCTGGTTTCTGTCACATGTTGGTTCGGGTTGCTAGCAGAAGTAAATATAAGCCAGGTGGATATGTCAAATTATGAGGTGAATTTCAGTGGAGAAATCACGCGAAGGTGCCATTATTAATTAATTATTTTACGCGCAGGAACCACAGCAGCAAGCTAGAGAAACAGAGCCAGCTATTGAGGATAGAGGTGTATCATGGCTTCAGGTGAGGTCATAATTATGACTTGTTCTGTGGAATTATAGGGAAAGCATTAAAGTTAGTCTCATGATGTTCAGCAAATATAACCTTTGAAAGTCAAAATGTCCCAACCAACTTTGGCTCAATGGGGAAAATGAAAGAAACACATAATCGTAAATCTAACGTGATCCAGTCCGATTAACGCTCGGTTTGCGGCCCATCCAATTCATAGTCGGTGGTCCATTTTGAGGTGTTTATCGCGTCTGCAATTGCGTTACCGCATATGAAGATGCTTAATGGGGAGGATTGCGAGCTGGCTTGCTAATGTAGTTATATATCCACTCACTTGGTATCAATGTCCAGGTTACTAGATCTGAACGGGTTTCGTGAGTGCACTGAGATGGTTTGCAGCTGTCAGTTAAGGTTGTGGCAAGTTTATGTATGTGGCATCTTTGTATGAAAATTTTGGAGGCACCTTGCGTAGCATAATTAAAAAACGGAGAAACACTCAGTCGGATAATCTCTGTATACATTAAAGGCAGTATTTGTACTCAGATATTAAAAAATTTTCTAGCTTGCGCGCTATGCGCGCCCGCATCACATACGTGTCCCTACCAATTCTCACATTAAACCTACACCCTTGCTTCCATAGTCACATTTTCGTAACCAGCACAACTTTTGTTACAACTTGGATATAAAAATGTTAATGCTGAGTGAAAACTATGGGACTTAGATCAAGTTTAAGGGAAGAATTCTTGACGGTTTTGCAGATGTTCGCCACTCTAAGCTTGATGTCACCACACTCTAAGTTCCCAGAATTAATTGTAAAAAAATAAAAAATTATAGAAGTTACAAAAAAGTTGAACAGCAAATAAATTATCCAAACTTAGCTTAACATTTTCTAGTTTGAATGACATTTCTAGCTAAAAGTATGACAGAGTAAAAAATAGCTGAAAATAGCTAAATTTAGAAAAATCTGTTTCATTGTTTCCTATGGGACAAAAATATTGAAATAAAAATTAATAACTCAAAAAGTATAGAAGATATCAAGAAGATAAATAATAGCAACAAGATTCAGAGCAAGCTTTTTTAAAGTTTGAATGAAGTTTCTAGGTTAAAGTATGTAGGAGTAGTGAGTCAGCACAAAAACCGGAGAATAAAGAAAGAAAGAAATAATGTGGGAAGAACATGAGTGTGCAAGCTTCCAGCTAGCTCACTAATTAATATTAAAACAGAAAGCAGTGATTTGTAAATTACCTTGGAACTGTAGTATGTTGAATACAATACAGCACCACATTATTTCACATTTCCACACAAATTGACTCAGAGCTGCTGAGATATTGTCATCTTTAATATCCCTTTTAAAGACCCACTTTTAAATGCTTGCTATCAGGGAGTAATTTTACAGTGGGTTGCAAAAGTATTTAAACCCCTGGCCAAAACAAAATTTCTGAGAATTGAATGAAACAGATGATTTACCCCAGTTAGTATATAAAAGGAAGTTGCACAATCTTATCAGGCCATAACTGTTAAGGTTGTTCAGCAATCTTTACTATAAAGAAATTGCAAAACTTCATAACTCTGTGTTGCATAAGTATTCACACCCCCTGCACAAAAGATCTAATTTTGGTTCGCAGCATTGTTGTACACAAAACTATTGCTTCACATTGTAACAGAGGTTTACTCATTCAGGTGTGACTTGTCTGGGTTGAAATTTACAGTGGATTGCTTCCTGTAAATAGTGACCAATATTCTGCTGCCCACAGTCACACCGTGCTCATCAGCAGACAACACTTGTAGCAGTCATGAGGTCCGAGGGGCTATCAGAAGACCTGAGGAAGAAAGTTATGGAGAAGCACAGAGATGAGGAAAGCTATAAAGCTATAGCCAGTTTGTTAAAGGTGCCAAAAAGTACTGTTGCATCTGTGGTCAAGATGGGGAAGTTCCATAGTACCACTGCAAATCTCAGAAGAACGGGGTGTCCCTCAAAGATGACAGCAAGAGCCAAGTCCAAACTGATCAGGCAAGTCCGAGCAAACCCCTCTGTCACTCTTGAAGGCCTGAAGAAGTCCGTCCACGATGCTGGCATTACAGTGCACAAGTCCACCATATCCCGCACTTTACACAAGGAAGGTCTTTATGGGCGCATTGCAAGAAAGAAGCCGTTTCTGAAGAAAACACACCTCAAGGCCCGTTTAGAGTATGCTTTCAAACATCTGAAAGACACTCTAGCGACGTGGGAAAGAGTTATTTGGTCAAATGAAACCAAAATAGAACTTTTTGGCCTGAATTCCAAGAAGTACGTTTGGCGCAGGCCCACAGCTGATGATCCAGCCGATACCATACCAACTGTGAAATTTGGAGGTGGTAGCATAAGGCTGTGGGGCTGTTTCTCTTCCTCTGGTCCGGGTGAGTTTTTCCGTGTGCAAGGTATTATGGACAGTGCCAAATACATAGGCATCCTGGAGGAAAACCTCTTGAAGTCCGCAAGAAGCCTGAAGCTTGGGATGAAGTTCACCTTTCAGCAGGACAACGATACCAAGCATTTCTCTCAAGCAACTCAAGAATGGTTTCAGAAGAAGAAAGTGAAGATTCTAGACTGGCCTAGTCAAAGTCCAGATCGGAATCCCATAGAAAACCTGTGGAGAGATCTGAAAATTGCTGTCAACCGAAGGTCACCAACAAACCTGACTCAGCTGGAGCAGTACTGTCAGGAGGAGTGGGCCAAACTGTCCAAGGATCATTATGCTAACCTTGTTGCAGGCTATCTGACACGATTGGAAGCCGTTATTGCCGCCAAAGGAGCTGCTACAAAGTACTGATTGTACTGTACAACCGAGGTGTGAGTACTTTTGTAACGATGAAAAATCGGTAGTATCTCATTTACGTAAAATTTAACGGTAGAAAAATTTTGTAAATCATCAAATGAATTCCCAACTGAACCTACTGTGCAGATTTGTATGCACTTTGTCATATTGTTTAATAAAAATAAAAACTTTGAAGATAAAAGTATATTTTTTATGTGGTTTGAATAATTGCAACCCAGTACATTCTTTCACTGAATTATTGTTTCCAGGTTTTTCTTTGTGAAACTAAGCCTTATTATTCCTATTTTGATGTTTAATTTTTTTTTTTTAACCATTTCCACTTTGTGCCATGTTTTATATACATTACATTTATGTTGTCTTCTTACCTGTTTGTGAACCACATAGTGCTGTCTTGCTTGAAAGGTGCTATTTAAATAAATTTTATTATATCATGAAGATGGATTTCAATTCCAGCAACATATTAAAAAAGGTTGGGACAATAAAGTATTTACCACTTTGTAATATTGTCATCCCTTTTCATAACATTTTGTAAATGTTGATCAACTGAGGACACAAAGTGATTAAGTGTTTCAGGTTAAAGTCAGTCCAGTTCATCCCACAAACAAGTCTTTAGGTGTGGAACAGTACAGGGTCTTTATCGACACATTTAAAGTTGCCAGAAATACCATATGTACTCCACTTGGGATAAGTCAATACTGCAGACAGTCAAGTCTTGCACGGACACATTCATCTTCTGCAGCTATGCATTTGTAATGCATGCAGAGTGTGGTTCTGAGATACCTTGTTCAAGTATACATGGGCATCCCCGGAAAAGATGTCTTCTTGAAGGCAGTATAGGTTGCTCCAAAATCTCAGTGTTCATTTTAGTATTAACGGTTCCCACAGAAGTGAAAGTTCCCCTTGCCAAGGGCGCTGACGTGACCCTATACCATGACAGAGTATAGCTTTTAGATCTGTGGCTAATAGTAATTTTATTCATTCGTCTGGAGCACGCGGCATTCATTTCCTCCAAATAGATATGAAACACTGATTCGTCAGACCACAATACAAATTTCCACTGTGTAATGGTCCATCACAGATGCCTCCAAGCCCAGAGAAGTTGACGGCAGTTCTGGACACTGTTATCATACGGCTTCCTTCTGCACAGCAGTTTTAACTGGCATTTGTGGATATAACTACTATAGTTGCATAGCCCCATTTCCAGAAAAGTTAGGATGTTGTGTGGAGTATATATAAAAACAGACTACGATGACTTGCTAATCATCTAAGCTCAATTTTTTATTCAAAATAGTGCAAAGACAACATATTAGTTGTTGAAACTGAGAAATGTATTGTTTATTGAAAAACTATCTGCTTGTTTTGAATTTATTACCATCAACATGTTTCAAAAAAGGTGGGATGGGGGGATGTTTACCACTGCATTGCATCACCTCTTCTTCTAAAAAGAGTTTGTAAGTGTTTGGGAATAGAGGAAACCAACTACAGTAGTTTTGATAGCAAAATATCTTCCCATTGTCACCTGATGTAGGACTTCAGCTGCTCAACACTTTGTGGCAAACCTTGGCCATATTTTTCATTCGAAAATGCGCCAAATATTTTTAGTTAGTGACAGATCTAGACAGCAGGCAGTCCAATTTAGCACCTGAACTTTTTTTTTTATGATGGAGTCATGGTGTTGTAATACATGCGGAGTGTGTTGTTTGGCATTGTCTTGCTGAAATAAGCAAGGCCTTTGCTGAAAGAAACATCTGGATGACAGTACATGTTGCTCCAAACCTGTATGTATTGTTCAGCATTACTGGTATTTTTACAGATGTGCAAGTTACCCATGCCATGTGCATTAATGCACCCCCATGCTATCATACTGCTCGCTTTTGAACTGTGCTCTACTCAACCCCCTCCTCTGTAGCCCGGAGGACGAGGCCTCCATCATTTCCAAAAAGAATTTCACATTTTGATTGATCAGACCACAGGACAGTTTTCCACTTCGCTTCACTCAATCTTAAATTGCTTGGGCCCAGAGAAGGCGACAGCATTTTCTGGATCTTGTTGTAGCCCCTGGACGAAGTTAGGTGGCTATTATGGATTTAAGGTTGTCGTCAACGCCACCACATCCATAAAGATTTTCTTGTGGATGCTCTACAGGCCACAAATTTCAACCAACTCTTGGTGTGGGCATAGGTTATGGTTTGGTCACAACATGTATCAATTTTGGTTGCCATGGCAACAGAATCGGCCAAATAAAGCACAGTTTCAAGCTGAAAATGTGCGTGTCCCATTGTATAGCTTGCGAACGCGCTAGAGGTCAGAGTTATCAAGATATCACAATCAGGCACAGGGGGGCTACACCCATCTGGTTGCGGATGACCAGACTTTCTAATTTATATCCGGTTTTATCTTGTCATGGTAGCCTAGAGTGTTAACTTGCATTTGTGGATGCAGTGACAAACTGTGGTGACTGACAATGGTTCTCAGAAGTGTTCCTGAGCCTATGCAGTGATTTCCACTTCAAAATCTTGTCTGTATTTAATCTCTTAAGCCCAGAGCCTCTGGTTCGAAAATGGCATGCCCAAAATGAAATGAGTACATCTCTGCGACTACTTGGTCCATTTGAATAATCTTGGTATCACAATAAAGGTAACACCTTGGGGGCTTTTGTCATGGTGTAAGAATCAGTGTATTTGTCACTGAGTCAGAGTAAATGAAGATGGAACAAAGCATAAATGAAACATCTCATGTGCGCCTAACAAAGTTTTAGTTCTATCCTTTTTGAAATTATTCAGTTGCAATCTGAAACCTCAAAAAAATTACAGCACAGAATCTCACCATTATCTGTGCTGAAGTATATTCTAACCAAGTAAATCAGAGGAAAATTAGAGAGGTTTTAGTTCGGGAAGGTCTAGGTGGCCTCTCCAAACTGTTGGTGGCCTCTCCAAGATTTCATATTTTTCGGGTACCAAACTGTAAAACTAATTTAATTTCACGTCACTACAGGCATACATTGCACCCAAATACAACCACTTTTTTAATTTTTTTAATTTTAAATTTTTTTTTATTATTTTTTCTGCCAGTCCTGTATACATTTTCCTATTCAAAGATAATACATACAAAGAAAATGAAGTTTATCTCAGCTGGAACAGATTTATTAATAAAAAAAAGCAAATAAACAAAATTGTAAATACAAAGATCAGGTAAAAAAAAAAGGTAAAAAGTAAAAAGAACAAAAACCCCGGAAATTATTCACAGAAGAAAAATGCTATGACTGGCTAAATAAGTACTTGCCACTCGTGGAATTGAACCCTGGCCGCATAGAGTGGCGATATAATTGCTGATAAAGAGCGACTCAAGAAAACAAGGAAAGAAAACAGGCACCCCGCTTGTGTTGTCGCGCTCTCAGTACTCATACGGAATGACACAAGGATTCGCAGTCAGAAAACGACTTTGAAAACGACTGTTGAATATTTAGCAGATAACTATGCTGAAAATGCAACAAACAAACCAGTTAAGCATTCATATTGTTGCCCTATTTAAGTACATGTGAATGGCCCATGGACTCAGTTTGATGCACCAGGAACGTAAGGCTTGGTTTGTGCGATTAAGGTGATTTGGGGCTCATTGGAAACGTCAGAGCTCATAGAATCAAATGGCCACCCGCAAAGTCTTACTGACAGCATCACAAGCTGATCACAGGGAGGAAAATACATTGCAAGCAAGTGGAATGCCGTGGAGCTGACATCCTTTGAAGCAGTGCCCCGGAAAAAGCACGCATGGAGACCGGAAGATCTAGTTTCGATATAACATGGACACATTGGGCTAACAATAGCAAGTGCAGATTTACCCTTGAATAGTTTTTTATTACAAAATATTGAAGAAAAGTAAGAAAAATATTTTGCTCATCTCCGTAGAATGTAAAGTGTATGCCTGCTGTTCTTTTAGTGTGGTGTTGATTTAAAATGGCTTATATCGTTGGATTCTGTGGACGTTCCTCTGTCATTTGATATATCGTTTGTATGCCTACCACAAATTCAGTAAAAACGCTAGCGATTGAGCGCTGACATGATTTTATCCTATGTTTTGCTGCATGTTTATTTACTTGCTTGGTGCTTGACTTGTGTTCGGTTGAGGTAAAAATGTCCAGCATGAGCTTTTTGCCGAGTTTCTTCCCGTAAAGTGGATATACCGCATGACGACGTTGCTGTTAGGTAACATGCTGTATTTATGATGCCTAATGATCACCCCCGGTACCGGGGGCATTCGGGTTTAAGAGGTTAATGGAGTTGCCACCGAAAGACCTGAAGATCACAGCCATTCGATATTGGTTTTCATCTTTGTCCCTTGTGTACTGAGATTCCTCTTGATTCTCTGAATCCTCGAATGATATTATGCATCATAGATGATGAAATACCCAAATTCTTCCTAATTTTAATAAATTTTTAATTGAAAAATGGTATTCATAAATTGTTATTCGCAATCTCTCACAGAGTGGTGAAGCCCTCACTATCTTTACTTCTGAAAAACTCAGTCGCTCTTGGATGCTCATTTTATAATCAATCATGTTACTGACATGTTGCCAGTAGAGTCAGCAAAGTTAGCCGTTTGCCATATGCCTGGCAGTGCTTTTAACTGCACACTTTCCTGCCAATATGGCAATGCTGGGATTGCATTACGTCAGCTACTGGAGCTCTATTAAGCCATTTAGCAGTTAGATGTTCCATGAGGTATATTTTTTAGCATCATACAACTTTTCTGGTCTTTTGTTCCCCATCCCAACATTTTTAAAATTTGTCAATGGCATCAAATTCAAAATGAGCAAGTATTTTCAAAAAACAAAACATTTTCTCAGTTTCAACACCTGACATGCAGTCTTTAAATGTGGAGTTTAAATGATTTGCAAATCATTGCACTGTTTTTGTTAGCATTTTACACAGGGTCCCAACTTTTTTGGAAATGTGGTTTTACTTGAGAAAGGTTTACCAAAGCAATCCTGAGCCCATGTATTTCATCACTATCACTCTTTTCTGTTTATATGTGCATTTTCTTTACCATCTCAACTTTTTCTCCGTTGGATTTGCAAATGAGACTCACCAAATGTTGTCAATCTGACATTTGCTGGGGACAATGACAACTTATATTATTTAATCTGTTGAGTAATGAGTGAGCTGTAATGAGCAAGGCAAATGTGTGAGTGCTTTTTTTATAAAAAAAATCAGATTCGTTATTATAAAGAGTTTTAAGTTCATGTTTGCCAAATGTTTAAAGAATAGAATTATGAGTTAAGAATATTATTTTTGCAATTGGACGTAGTCTTCAAATGAAAACTTTGCTGTAGCAGTGGCAGTGAAAATGGCAAAATCAGCCAAGCCTAGGTCAGTTTTGTCAAAAAACCTAATATTTTCTGACAGATTATCATTACACTAAAAAAAAAAATAAAATTCACAAGAACAATTTAGAGTTCAACATTTATTATACTTGCCCAGCATAATGAGTTTGCTTTATGAATTCGTAGGAAACCACGGAGAGCTTGGAGTCTCATTTTTATTACGTGTCAGAGCCCTTTTTCAGTTTAAGATTGGACACTATCTTCATCACTGTCTGAATTCATGGGCACAGGGGCAGGACTGTAAATGCTCGGGGCTTCCGATCTTGGATTGTTTGACTGTGGAATGAACTTAATGACACATCCACTCCATTCTCTAATACAGTGCAATACTGACTGATTGATGTTCTCAGAGCAAAAAATCGACCAAAAACAAACAACTGAGCCCAAAGCAGCTGCTGCTTTAAAGGATGATGTGTCAGGAGCTCTGTTAAGACTGTTCTCAGTTGACCTTCGATATTTTCCCTTTCACTCCCGCATATGGAAATTTCCATATTATGCTAATTGACTTTTCTGCTAGAATATGGATTTTTCCATGTTTCTTGATTGCCTTGGGGTCATTAATCTTATTCTGAAAGGGTCAGAGGGTGCAGGCTTTCATTCCTACTAAGCAGTTACACCCCGAATTCTACTAATCAAGGTCTTCAGCAAAGATTCATATTCAAACTGATCGTGTGTGTCTGAAAATTTGCCCTTGATATGTTAAATCTGCAACATTTTGCTATCAATAAATGCATCCAACTTCTGCTGAAATGTATAAGTAACATTTAATTTTACTATTTCATACCATGAAATGCTGTGGTTAACTCAAGATTAAATAAAAACTTTGAGCATATCTGATATCTGGTCTTAATTAAATTGGGCGGAGAAGTCACGTTTGGTTTTGGAAAAGCTGGGTGTCAAAGGGTTAAGTGTGTAATAAATCTTGACAGTACAATTAAAACCAATGACTAAAGGAAAATATATCAATTAGTGCCCTCTGAAAATATGTCATGTTACATTTTTTTCCTGACAGTTTATTTTATGCAATTATTACAGGGGAGAAGGTCTGCCACTATCTTTTCAATATTTTCCTCATAATTATTGCCACAAGTATATGAATTTAATTTATAACAGTGCAGAAAAATTTCTGTGGAACAACCCCATGATTTTTTATTCTGTATGTCATTTATCCTTTCTTATCCATGTGCATGATCTGAGTAAGCCTTGTGAGGTGCATGCTGTGGCATGGTACCTTTTAATAATTAATTTCTGTATGCTGTTGGCCAAGTTGGCAGTTTAAGCCAGTTTTATAGGTTTTTTTTTCTCTAGAGTAAATGGCAAATGTGGAAATGCACACTCATGGAAATTGAAAAGGAGGCATTTTTTGATCCAAAATGGAAATTTTGTTACCGTTAGGAAGCAGAAGGCGATTATCACACGAGACTGCTGCTGCTGTACAGTACGCATCCTGAATAGGAATAGCTATTGTTTACCGACAAAAGCTAATAAAACAATACAAATGCTTCAATTAATGGCTATCTTGCCTAGCTTACACATGCTGCTTCACTCTCTTCTCTTGACCCCATTATCTAGGAGCAGTGCCATCATTATCCATGACAGAGGTGCATTCAAAATTAACTGGTCCACAGGCGATGTCATATCCTCATTTCATTTATTGAGCTGTAAAAAGCCATATACCTCATGTATTCGATGCTTTAGACGTGGCAGTATTTCATGAAATTACCAGTTCTCACACAAGTGAATTCAGTTGCTGTTGTTTTAGAATTGTGGGAGACATCTGGTGTCTTTACCTCTGAAAGTAAGTTAAGCAGTGGCATCAGGCCATCTCTCAATCTGTGTAAAAGTAATACCCACAATGTCATAAACACTGCTGTGTGCACACAATTTCCCTAGAGGAAAAAACTAATTATTTTATCTGGCCCCCTGACCTTTCCTCTGGGACCACCATCAGGGCTAAAATGTCATGAAAAGTGGAAGCAGAATTGCTAAGACATTTGCTGTGCATGCTCATGGAAAAATGCTTGGGTCTTGGCAGAGGTCTTAACTTCATGTAGTGTGTGCTCCATGGTTTATTAGAGATTATCTTTGGTAAATATGGGACGTGCTTGAATGCACCACATCTAAAGAAAGCTCATAATCTGCCTTAGTCATCTTTCTTTGAATGTATTTATTTCCATAAAGAATGGCTCTCGCTGCCGCAGTACCTGCTGGCAATACTCCTGTGAGAGATTCTCTGCCAGAGCATCTGTAATGACTTTGCAATAGGTCTAGAAGTGGGTGCCATGGTCTTCTCCCCTGTAGATAATACAGGCAGGGAAAAACACCTCTGGTGCTCTTTAGGTAGAGATTATATCAGGACAGGGGTTGGCTGACAAAGCTTATAGAACCAACGTTTTGCTGGAGTCCTGATGACTCATCATCAATTTTGCTTAATTCTTGTTGCTGCTCGGAGTGATTGACAGTGTGACTGGATGAAGTGAATTACATACTAACTCTGTTTTACAAGCTATCCATTTTTGTGGCTAGTGTCCGTTAATGCATACAGTAGTTTCAGGCATTGTGTAACCCTGTTTGGCCTCACTGTATCACCTCACAGTTTAATTCCTGGATATTACATGATAGGTTTCCTGTGTTTTTGATATCACAGGACAGCTTCCCTGCACGATTCGGTGGAATTCATTTCGTCAATCAGCCATGGTACATCCACGCTTTGTACACCATTATCAAGCCCTTCTTGAAAGACAAGACAAGGAAACGGGTTAGTGACTTTTGTCCTTCATCTACCCCTCTCTCACACGGTTCACATCTGTTTCTCTCTCATCCACATGATCCCTTTACATACGGAACTATCGTAGTAAGAAGTGAATGCTTGCTTTAAGGCAATACTCTAAGTTGTAACATTGAATGCAGTATGCTTCCTCCTAAAAGTTGTTAACTGAGATTAAATCTACGGGAACTGTGGATTGAGCATGGCAGTCGAATTTTTACTGAAACAGAACATAGTAACAGTGACCTTGCATTTCATTTCCATTTCCCATATGCTAAAATAGACTCCATCCATTTGCTGTGGATTTGAATTCAGGTGTACACTGTAGGACTATGTTGAGAACTATCAATCCACTGACAGTTTAACAGAAAAGATTGATGCACAAGCAAAGCCGCTTTTGCCGAACAAGATGTATATGCGGCGTTCAGTTAGTTTGTGTATGATATGTATGTACACTACGGCTCAAAAGTTTGGAACAACTTGTGATTTAACAAAAATTATATGAAAGAAACTCTGTCTTGCAGCAAGGCAACAGCTGTAAACATTACAGAAATATTGTAGTCCTGGTGGAAATCCTTTGAGAGTGATGCCTTTGTAAAATGAAGATCTCAAATGCTTAAAGTTTTCAAAGGAATGTTTACTTTAAAAAGTAAATTAAATATCTTAAAATATGTTTGTCAAAATATGAGTATGTAATTCACTGTCATAAAAACACTTTTATTGAATAAAGTAGTAAGACCTACTCAAATGGCAAATAAGTCCAGCTTTTGAGTGATGTAAATGCAATAAAATGTTTCATACATTCTCAATTTCCTATACCCACAGATTTTTTCTCCATGGGAACAATCTGAATAGTTTACACCAGCTGATTTACCCAGAATGCTTGCCATCAGAGTTCGGTGGAACGCTGCCACCATATGACATGGGCATGTGGGCTCGGACGTTGCTTGGCCCAGATTATAACGATGAGACTGAATACACACATACATATGATGCACTCCATGTGAAGGAGGCACTGGGAATCTCTGACAACGAGTGTACAGAAAAAATCATGAAAAGGTAAGACGCTGCTGTCCTTTATCCCATGCACTTGATATTCCTCTCATTGATTTCATTTGAAAGAATTCCACTCATTTTATAGTATCCCGATTCAAGGATTCAAGAAGTGAAATCACTTCTCAGAAGTTTGAGATGTTCAAGTAAGACCATAACAAAAAGATCACTGTAAAGAATCAAATGAGTGCTTTCTAAAACTGTACTGATTACTCAATTTAACAAATTTATACATTCTCTACTCTGTTTTAGTGTTATCACTATATGTATATAAATATACACCATAAGTATGTGTATGCATGAATACATTTGACTGTGTATTAGAAGGAAATGTACAGATCAACCAAATCCATGCAAATTACATGCTGATAGTGATTTTGACCCTTTGCGGAAGTTAAATCTCACATAGATATAAATAAATCCTACATAGATAAAAGTAAATCCCATAAAGACATGGTGACATTGTAAGGACTGGCTTTGCAGCACCATCAGTCTAGTAAATCTGGCCCTTGATGTTTACTATGGCAAAAAAGACTTCAATCTTCGGAATATATTTTTATGAACCAGCTACTCTACTCACTGGCTCATGACAGGGACATTATTCTTCCTTAATCGAAATAAAATGCTCTTTTCTATCTAGGGTGAGTGTGTTTTTTATATTGATATTTCATGATAAGAGTGATAACCCTAACAATGTGTGATTTATTTTAAGCTCTTAACAGAACAAAAATCCCACCCACCAGTGAGATTTCTACCATTAAGTGCTCCAGCATTTGAGCGTTGTGTCCAGGATGGCAAATTCACATGAAATTCAAGTACCGGCACTTGAATTTATGATGTATTTATATTGATATGTTGTTGCCGCTGAGTAACATTGTAAAGGCTGGTAGATTTTATGATTTCCTTTAATGCAAGCCATTGCATTACATTATACCCTAGTGGGAGATATGCACTGGAGTCTGTTTTAATGGCCTCCTTTGGATGGTTTCCATCACCACTGTAGAGTTTTAATCTTGTGTGGAGGTTTCATGGGCATTTATCCAACAATGAACAACTGAAAATATCAGCAGTGAAAACCGCGGAGGAATTTTTGGCTGTCTTTAGATTCATTGGTCAGGCGTGCTCAGTTATTATTCATCCCTATTTTTTTTTTAATCGTTATTTATTTTTTGTGAGGCTGGCTGCAAAATGAGACATTGTTCTTTAATATTAAGCAGCAAACTGTCCTCAGAGCTGGGAATAATGTTTCTCAATCAGAAAAGGTGTGGTTATCTGTCCCTCATTTGTGATGTTGTCCTCAAATTACTTCACTTAATTTCCTCCTGAGAATTGTCTTGGCTCAGATCCCCCCTTTCATCTGGCAGCCCACCTCTCATCAATCCCTGATCGATTCTCGTCATATTGTTGAGCAGCCCTAAACAGCAAAATCTGGCTTTATGTTAAGAAATTGCTGTTTTCTAGTCCCAGCTGGCTTTTCCCTCCTTTCATTTCATCTGCTGAAACAACCTACTGTCGCCGTTTAGTCTCAACCAATTTTCGTCTATCTGGCCCCCAAGAAAGGAAGGAAAAAAAACCTGAAAACAGAAAAGAAGGAAAACCATGAATGGAAACAGAGATTTTTCACTGCTGGGATCAAAGGCCACCGATTCCAATTGCCTCTGCCACACTGCAATCACATCATGGCTCAACTCACACAGTACCAGCAGAATAAGGATGACAACATAACTCTAACTGTTCCTCTCTAAATTCAGTATTGTCCTCCAAAATAATAAAGATAGAATATTATTTATCAATAGATCTTGCAATAACTATAGCAACAACAAAAAAAAGTCCACTCCGGGAGTAAGTCATTATGAATGTATTATAGTCAAGTTTTTTTCAGTTGGCTGGCTTAAAAGAGGAGTGACAGCTGAAAAGTATAAAATACTTCTCCTGGAGATGGAGGAAGTGCTAAGTGTGTTGTTTGTGGGGCGCTTTTAAATACAACAACATAACAGTGGATAGACAAATACGCAAAGCTTGTACTCGAATGAAAGTCAAGATACCCTTCTAAAAATGAACTTGGTTTATGTACTTGGTTTATACATGCACTTTTGTGCTTTGAAAAAGAAATTTAAAGACTTTCACTCAAATAATGCACTTTTTCCCAGGATATTGCAACCCTTATTCAAGTACAGGATATGTACATTAGTGTCTAACCCTGCTTTATTATAAAAGCCTCCCCCCATATCAAAAAATGAAGTTTAGTGCCAGGTATGTTCACTTTGTCCACCGCCGATAGAAAGGCACTACCATTCATATTTAATCTGAATTGAATCAGTGATTTTAAAGAAAGTCATTTTGATTCTATGCTCTTGTCCGCAGAAAATATAATTAAGTACAAGGCAAAAAGTAAATTTCAAATTGCGCACTACATTCAAACCCTCGGGGATCAGAAATAAAGATTGGGTGGAATGGAGACAGAGGTGCACAAATGACTGCTCAATCAGCAGTGAATCACGGTGGAGCAAGCCTCCAGGGACTTCTCCCCTTGCTTTGATTTAATTAATGCATGCCAAAGATGAGCCTCAGGAGAGAGCGATGTCTTATTACAGGCATGATGCCCACAACCACCTGGTGAGGGAAGTACATAGATTATAATGCGAAAGAAACAAACATCAGATATCATCCATCCCTCACTGTGTGAAACAGAGGAAAATGTTGCCCTTAGTGGTCTCAGTAATATCATGTGGTTTTAAACTTGGCTTGAAAACTAGCACCGGGCTGCTTTTCACAGTCTTTGTGCCCTAGCTCCTCAGTGACCATGGTCAGCGTGTTGTCATGTTTTTAACAACGAGCATGCTAGAAAAGAAATAGGACCAAGGGCCCTGTAGCTCACCGTCAAAGAAAGGAGACATTTGCATCTTCAAGATGGCTGTAGGTCACTTTGACATGAACAGTGGATATCCCATTACATCAGTTCTCAATCCCGAACAACTTTAACCTTGTAAATGCGGTATTAAGCTGGATACATGCAATTTCATGCATCCTGATCTTGAGACTGACCTTAAGCAAAATAAATACAAAGGATGTTTAAAGTTTCCTGATGAGGAAACCTCAGAAAATTCATATACAATATAAAATTCAATTTTTTTTTCCAAACAGGAAACATTCTTCTTAGACGTTGTCCCAAGGAAACTCCATACTAACTTTAAAGTGAATCTGGCCAGTTGTTTTGGAGAATAAGATTTTTAAGCTTCCCACATGAAAAAAAAACAGTAAATATTCATAAAAAAATCAAAAATCTATTTTTTTTTTTAAAACTGTGAACAGTCTTGATCGACCTTGTCCGAAAGAATCTTTATACTAAATTTGAATCTGGTCAGTGGTTTGGAGAAGAAAATGTTTGAAGAAACTGCCAAGGGACGACAATGATGAAGACAAAGATGAGGCCGGACACCTCGTCTTCTCAGTAGCTCTATTAACCGGTGAGCGAAAAACACCTGCCAGCTACCAGAGAAGAGTCTGATAGACCTGCACCTCAGTGCCCTTCATGCTTTATTGACAGAACGTGCCCCTCATGTCCAAAATGGCCATTCCTGACAATATTGTACACAGGTCAAACCATTCAACCTGATGCCCAATGTGAAAAAAAATTTACATATAGTATGTACAGTCATGCCCAAAATTAGACACAGTAAGTTGACATAAGGCTGTAAGAATTACAGTAAACAATTTTTCGAGAAATACAATACTTTTTGGTATTTTATTTGACAGATTTACAAAAAATGCCATGTCCAGAATTATTCATACCCTTTTCTCAGTAATTGATGGCAAAGCCTTTATTCACGATTACAGCCTCCAAACGCTCTTGTGGTTGATCGCAAGGTTTCTACACGTTTCCACAGGGATTTTGGCCCACCCCTCTTTGGAAAACTTCTCCAGGTCCTTAAGTTTTGAGGGTTTCCTTGCCATGACCTTGGTGAAGGTGAAGTGTTCAACCCGAGAAAAACTGTCCCAACGGTCAAACAGGATGGCGGGAGTATAATGCTCTGGGGTTGCTTTTCAGCAAATGGGCCCGGAAACCTTTTTAAAGTGAATGGAATTATGAAACAGGACCAGTATATCCAGATCCTCAGTGAAAACATCAAGCAAACTGCCGAAAAACTTGGTCTTGGGCAAGAATGGATCTTCCAACAGGATAATGATCCTAAACACATGGCCAAATCCGTCAAGAAATGGTTAGGGGACAAAGTGAACATTTTGGAGTGGCCAAGCCAGAGTTCCAACCTCAATCCTACCCAAAATCTGTGGAGGGAACTGAAGACCAAGGTCATGTCAAGGAAACCCTCAAAACTTAAGGACCTGGAGAAGTTTGCCAAAGAGGGGTGGGCCAAAATCCCCTTGGAAACGTGTAGAAACCTTGTGATCAACCACAGGAAGCGTTTGGAGGCTGTAATCGTGAATAAAGGCTTTGCCATCAATTACTGAGAAAAGGGTATGAATAATTCTGGACATGGCATTTTTTGTAAATCTGTCAAATAAAATACCAAAAAGTATTGTATTTCTCGAAAAATTGTTTACTGTAATTCTTACAGCCTTATGTCAACTTACTGTGTCATTTGTGCAAGAATAAATTTGATTTGTCAAAAAATATCTTGAAAAAACCCAAAAATTGGTAGGGGTATGAATAATTTTTGGCATGACTGTATATATTACATATAATTTATAATTATAATAATGTATAAATATATTCAAAATGTTTTGGTCAACATTCTTTTTTTCGTTTGACAAACATAGAAATGTGTATGCAGTCACATATGATAAAGCAGGCGATAAATTTGTGCCAGGATGTCTTTCAATCAGATCAGGCAATGCCAATTGTTATTGCATGACCTATGGTTGTTGTTTTGTGTTGCAGGGGAAGGGGGCCTCATTAGCGCAGAAATATTGCTCTTGGTTTCTTCATTAACTACGGGCTTTTTAGTAGGATGTATTTCCATCTGACTTTGTTCAGTTTTAATTTGTACTCAGCATTAATAGTATGAGAAGTCTCTTCAAAATTAGTAAAATCTGTAAGCTCTTTGCTGGGCAAAGCTGGATAAAGCAATATGCGAAGATTTGCATTGCTGCGCAGTGCAGTGGGGTTTTACCTACCAGTTGTTATTTACATGTACAAAGGTACAATCATGTTCCCAAAAAGAGTATAATAAAGCCTGAGGTCTACACACGGAACAAATCTCCATCCATCATGTATAGGTGGATTCAGATCACAATGTTTGCTGCTGCATATAATTTCAGTCACATGTACATTGTCCACAAGGGCAAAGTGGGTTGTAAATGCCACCATGAGCAATGCGATCTTAGGGTAGAAGGGCTGGGCTGTCCTCTGTTGCAGTTTCAGCACTGCCTAACAGACAAGTGTTGTGCACTTAACCTACAGCAGACATACAACTGAGTACATGAACCCAAATGAGTATGATGCATGCTAAATTGCGTGAGTGTAGGATGCAATCATTTGAAAATGGACGGTAATTTCTCAGTTTGAGGGGACAGATAATGAGAAAAGGGGCCTGCTAACACACAGATCTTATCTACTTCTGAAAATTGTTGAATCTCTGATATTCTGTCAATCAGTAATGATGAAACTACTGATACACAGTTGAGTTGGATTTACTGTCTTTATTTTGGATGAAATTACATAGCAAAGTCTGGAATGACCATATTGCAAATAAGTTTTATTTCTGAGGGCAAGTCACCCTTGGGTCTGGAGTAATTAGGTTTGAAGTGGTTCTGTGCTCTGAAGTGACATTAAAAATAGAAGTCTCAGGTGTGCAGGAAAGATCCTGTGGATAGGCATTTCAAATATAGTGGTTAGTTTTTTGAGGGAAGGGTGCCTCTCCTCCACAATGTTCCAAAGATAAAATACATAATCTATTAGAGATACCTCTCAGTAATTCTCACAGTCACTGTTGATTAATATAGCATGCACACATCAATAAGAGCAAATATAGGATAGCAGCAGGAGGGCCAAGACACTGGACTTAGTGATAAATACTGTACTTAAAGATACTGTTGCAGTTTGTTCTTAAATGACAGCAAATTACAAAGAATTTCTGTGCATATCGCCTGGAAATGAGAAATGCGGTAATTTAACATACTATTCCTCCCATTGATTGTTGACGTGATTGCTGACAAATAAAAATTTCATGAGTGGAATCCTGGGAAAATTCTCAGAGGCTGTTATTTATGTTCTTGCATACAGTAAAGAAGTTCTTTTCCATGATACTGCACAATTTCCCATATCTCCCTTTTTCCCACAGTGCTGACTTTATCGGTCTTTCACACTCTAATCACTTGATGCTTCATTTTGAGATGATATACTGTCTACAGGAAGAAACCAGACTATTCATATTGACAGTAATGCTACATTATCACAATTCTGGTGGCTGTGTCAATTGCTTCTAGCCGCAGTCTGCACTTCGTAAGACAGGTTTACCGTTTCACTCTTAATGTTGCAATCTCTTAGGACACTCACTGAGATTAACTGGGACCCGTTGTAAGATGTACCATTGCCATTATACTGTGTATTAATGAAGTTGTGCAGTGAGGCATCTTTGAAATGGGACATTCTGATCCACCCATTCTGGGCCATAGGATATATGGAAGTACGTTCTGGTCAGAGATTTTGCAGCTCCTATAATCATGCATAGCTGTGATTGGTGCAGGTATGGTGCAGTGGACCACTGACTAGAACCCACGATTTCTTTCCCCTTTTTTCCCCAGGTCTCAGTCAGTGGTGGAGCCGGGAACTCTACGGCACCAGGACAGGGAAGAGGAAACAGCACAGCCCCTGTTGGCTCTGGACTGAGCCTGTCGGTTGAGCCGAGGCAGTAGCCCAACCAAGTGTCTGGATCTGTGGGACTCTACACTCCATCTTACAGGCAGCTCTCTCACTGGCCAAATATTGTCTGTGACATGTACACGCCCTCATAAGCACCACTGGGCCATACACTTTGCTGCTGAGTATAATGACACCCAGGGAGAAAAAACAATTATTATGAACAAAACCATACAGCAATGGACTGTCTTGCTGTATATTAAGTTTTTCTCTTCGGGGAAAAATATAAAAAGCTGACTGGTCACCAGGATTGTATGGTATATATTCACTTGGGCTTAAAATGTTGCTTCAGCAACACAGTGTAAAAAAGAATGTAAAATATAGAGAGAACATACAGTTAAACATATTTAAAGTGTGCAAACAATGCATTCATCCAAATCAAAGCAGGGTCTATGTGCTGAATTGACATGATATTGTGGTATGTTGTGGTAGAGGATACGAGCATCTATCTCAGTGTGAAGGTGAAAGTAGAAACTGGTGTACTGCCAAAAACCTTTTTTTAAATACATATTGTACTTTGTTTTCATTGCAGCTCTTGCCATGGTCTGTGATTAAATTATTTTGAATTCTGAAACAGTATGATGGATGTGGGATTAAGTCATTTTTCACAGCTTTGTTTTGTGCTCATTAGAGGAGAATTGTGCCCAGGGAGCTGTGAGATGCTCATGCTTACAATGACTGACACTGTTTGTACATAAAGTTGATTTATTACTGTTGACCGAGATAGAGAAATGGAGGCAAATGTTCATGTTATTCAAAATCTCTATGCCTGATATGCACCAAGTAGTGTCTTAAGTTCTTAGGATTTCGATAAAGCAGTGCTGCAAACTCAAAAAAAGAAAAAAATCGACAGTCCGTAGGCTTTCTCTCAAAGCTTTTCACCTGCAAAAACCTAGTAGCCTTAACACTTGAAGTTGTTGATTTCTCTTGAATGAGCAATTGCAGAGAACTCCATTAAATGGCATTTGCTTCCAAACGGACTACAGATCCAGTTCTCATCAGAGACAGGGTGAGGCAATAACCATATGATGGCATTGTAGTGCACATAGAGAGGGTAGTAATCCGGCTGCTATTCTGTTTAATTATATCATCATTTATGCCATGAACTAGTAATATACAATTGGTCCCGTGGACCTCTTGGGTATGATGTTTTTTTTTCCCAACCACAACTGCAATCATAGCATTTTAACAAGCCGTTACTTTGTCTTAATAAGGAGCATTTATGTTTCGAGCAGTAATTTATCCTCTTAAGGCAAATGTTGACGGCTGTCTATACATGCCACGAAGAATAAAAATTCAGTATCTTCAGTATCTACATTGTGATATATTAGAGACAACCACATGAAAAGTGGGGAAAAAATCAAATTAAGAAATCAATAGGTTCCTAATTAGTTATACCATGGACACATGGTTGAGAAAAATGTCAATTTATTAGGCAAGCAAATGATGGTCTCAAACCTGCTATGTGTTATGTTCATGTTATTAAGTTCAAGCCAGTCACTTGGAAAGGTCTCTAATCACATTTGTTCACCAACCGAATCTGGAGTTTACTGATACTCTCAGTTTCTTATGTGATCTGTTTAAAAATGTTGTTGCCTTCAATCAGGGGTGTCCAATCTAATCCACAAAGGGCCGGTGTAGCTGCTGGATTTTGTTACAGCCCAACACTAACACACTAGATTCTACCCAAACAATTGTCAAAGACTCAAAGGTATGTTTCAGTCAGCCAATGCGCAAAGAATTCTGGGAGTGTACAATGTCAACTACAATATCCATCAGATCTGTTTGAGTCGAAAGGACAAGCTGCCTAGCTTGCATACGAGGTTAAATCTTGTTAACGTCAGTTCATTAATTTAATAAATAGAATGAAAACTCTTTATTCTTTTATTCCATAAACAGCGATTTGGATTTAGTAATAGTCATTTTGAAAACAGTGATTTATAATGAGAAATGTGAATTTCAGTTTTTGAAATCAAGAAGAGAAGTGATTGACACTGCTTTAAAAATCCTCCTGGCTTTGATTGGTTAATTTTGCAGGGGGACTGTGGATTCTTGCCAATGCCATTTGAAGCAGTGGGAGGAGCCAAATCTACCTGATTTAATTTTTTTTAAACAGATTACCCATCTCATGTGCTACTGTCAGTATAGAGTGACAGTTTCACAGTTTAATCTAATATAATGAAATAAAAAGTTGTTTTTTAATAACCGTTACCTACTGCATCTTTAATGCTATAAAAAAACAAACAAACAAAAAAAAAAAAAAAAAAACGTCTGCTGGGTGTTAACCAATGGAGCAATACATGTTTGAAATTTCATACTTGTTTACTACATGCTGCATACTGTGCCAGTGTACGCTGGATAGTTAATGCCACCTTTCATAGCAGTATACAGCATATTAGCCAGGATGTGACAATAACTATGCCTTCAACTACACAGTCACGATGATCTCATCATTTATTAGTTGCTACTGTGTCCTCAATCAGTATCTGAGTTGTAAGTATTAGGTGATTCCAAGCACCCAACACTTGCCGAATTGAGAAACATCAAAATTAATTTAAAAACTGGTATATAAGTCCAGAGCAACTGTTATATTGACAGCAACGGGGTGGGAATTTTTATCTTTTCGATCACAGGTGAAATAAATTTGACAGAACACTCTTTGGCCATAAAATACAGATCTGCCCTCTGGCAGTTATGTATCCCATACTCTCTCAAGCGACACAAATGCATGTGCTCAGCATGCCAAAAAAAACCCTTCAATTTGAGAGGGTAAAATCAAATGGCATTCAGTAAGTAGATAACTGAAGTCTCACCTTATGATGTGAACTAACCACTTTATTTTCACTATGCCATTATGTACACCAGCAGCAAGGTGGAGCTAGCAGTGTGAAATAGCACATAAGCTCCATAATTATGCAACAATATTATCAATATCAGATGTTTTCCAGCAACAATTAATTTTACTTTATGTCACACATTATTCAATTTTCCACAATTGGTATTGGTGCAGAGCATTTTGGGCTTGGTGGAATTTTTGCAATGGCCTTATGTTTCAGGAAAATACTTGCCCTGCGCGACCTCATCTAAATGGCTCATGTAAACAACTCCCACTGCTGCCATCCAATTTCCATGGAACCTGCCCATACCGAAACAGAATTGCGCCCTTAATGATTCAACTCTCCACTAACATGTGTGAACTGCAGGCAAGACATGTCCAATTAGTTTGTGTAGCTATGTCTTTCTTTTTATGGCATTGCCTCACATCACTCATCTCACATTTCATGTTTGAATTCTATCAACTAAATAAAACAACAAAACATAGGAGGGGAGATGCCAGTAGCACAGAGAAAATAAGACAATCAAAAAAGAAATCAAAGCTGAATCATACGTACTTATCTCACCATGTCAGTCCATTTACTCCTCAGCCAAGCTTCAATAGGCATATTTTGTATTATCTCTAAAAAAAAAAAAAGAGCATAAAATACAAAGGGATGCAAAATGGCAGCATATGGTGAAACACCATGTAAGCATGTCAGGGGGTGATTTGTTTGGTGATCCAATCCAAAACATGGACAAAGCTGTGTAATAACACACATACTCTAATCATTTCAGCTGAATTAAACCAAGATAAATAGAGGATCTCCAATGAGTGAGCCTGAGATATGAAATTTATACAACGAGAGTAGTAAATTTCATGTATTCCGAGCCTTTTGCAAGGAATAAATGAAAATTACTCTTCGAGTTTCATAAATGTGGTATCTTGGGCTCATGATTTTGAGATCCTATTTATGCCATAAATGTCAGTGTTGTATTATTTGGAAAATGGAAAAATAGCGTTAATGTTAGCTTCCGGTTGGCAGTCTATTCAAGTCAGTGGGATGAATAATTTGGTAACTAGCATGCTAATGCTTTTCGTCATTAAATTAATAAATTCAAGCATCTACAACAACAGTTACAAGTCTAACTTATTACTTTACTGGCCAAAAGCATTAGAATGCTAGCTAACAAATTATTCATCCCATTGACTTGAACAAACTGTCAATTAGAATTTAAGACCAGCGATTGTGAGCGGTTACCAGTAGAACTGATAAAGTTACCTTTGTGCACATATTAGTTGATGTTTCCCAATGAACGGAATCTGACCAATCGCGATGCGAGAAAGCTGTATCACATGCCTGTGATACCAAACCTCTATCTCTTGGGTTGTATCACACTAATTTTTAATCATTTATGGGATAATTAAACATATGACTGGAAAGGCTGAGCATTTTATTTTTTCACCAGATCCGAGATGCATCAGACACTTTCACGATGCAAAGTATATGAGAGTGTATACGGTCAGGGACAGGCACATAAAAACTTCTTAGATCAGTGGTGTCCAAACAAGGCTAATGTGAGTGTAGGCTTTCATCCCAAACAATCGGCTACCCCCCTGATAATACCAATTACGGCTGGGGAGGGCCATGGCAGCTTGTGGGAAAGAGATAGAGTAGGACAGTTAAACCAGTGAAATAAATGGGCCAGGAGTCTTTTATTGGCTTCCAATAAGGCAAACAAATGAAAACAAGGTTTCGCATGCAGCCCCAGATCTGATACTTGTGTGCCCATTGCAAGTCCGTTGAAGAGTGGACAAGGTTTAAAATGGGCACTCTGACTGGCTACGCGGCCAGCAGGGTGTGATGCATTGGGTGTTGTGACACATTCCTCCCATAATCATCGTTGAAGTTTTCTGTGACAAATGCCACAGTAGCCCCTCGGTTGATTCAGATTCGGCTACTAAGCCTTCATTGCCATCACACATCAATGAGTCTCATCTGCCCAACATCCCCTTGCTGGTTTGTGGTTTATCCCTTCTCAGACCATTGAGGGTAAGCATTCACCACTGCTGACCGGGACCACAAGCCTAGCTGTTTTGGAGGTGATTCCATCTAGTTGTCAAGCCATAACAATCTGGCCCTTATGTCGAAGTAACTCACTTCCCAATTCTCCAGCGTCAAACACATCACCTTTCAACAGTGATTGCCCAGAATGTTTTGGCTCATCGGTGTATTCTTTATATTTTTCATTTTCCCCATATTCTCCCACTAAGAGCAGCAGCAGTTTCAGTAGTGCCTCAGCCATTCTGTGCTGCGCTTCTGAACCATAATGCATCACTCGCACAGACCTCAGCAGAACTATGCAAACCTGAACAATTTGGTCTTGTGAATTTAAAAATCCAGCTATAGCTTTAAAGATTCGGCAGCCATGTTTAATTAAATACACCACATTTACACTTAGTCAATATTGCATTATCACCATAAAAATGTAACAATTCATCCAGAGAAATGCCTTTAACTTGCAGACACTAAGCAAAATGCTTCTGCAGCACAATGTGGCCAGGCAGATAGTAAATTAACATTACTGTGATAAAGTTATACATGAAAAATCCAAAGAGTGTTACAAGAGACACCATAAATCACCATGGACAATATTGCCATTGAA
This sequence comes from Gymnothorax javanicus, assembly GCA_029692085.1. Classification (NCBI taxonomy): domain Eukaryota; kingdom Metazoa; phylum Chordata; class Actinopteri; order Anguilliformes; family Muraenidae; genus Gymnothorax; species Gymnothorax javanicus. The sequence continues at coordinate 75,098,913 of CM056196.1, forward strand.
CCTAGTTGAAATTAAACACATTCTGAACACAAGCATTTTCTAAATGAACAAACTACTGCCATTTATACAACCCCAATTCCGAAATAATTGGGATGAAGTGCAAATCGTGAATAAAATCAAAACGCAATGACTCTCAGATCACGAGCCAATATGTTATTTACAATAGAACATATATAACATTTCAAATGTTGAAACTGAGACAATTTTTATCCACAAAATGAGCTTATTTCAAATTTTCTGGCTGCAACAGGTCTCAAAAAAGTTGGGATACAGGCAAAAAAGGGCTGAAAAAAGCAATTAATATCTTAGAGAATCAGCTGAAAGAACATTTAGCAAGTAATGAAGTTAACTGGCATCAGGTGTGTAACATGATTGGCTATAGAAGGGATGTCTTAGAGAGGCTGAGTCTCTCAGAAGTAAAGATGGCCGGAGGCTCTCCAACGTGTGAAGGCTTGCGTAAAAAAATTGTGGAATACTTTAAAAACAATGTTCCTCAACGTCGAATTGCGAAGGCTTTGAAGGTCTTATCATCGACAGTACATAACATCATCAAAAGATTCAGAGAAACTGGAAAAATCTCTGTGCGTAAGGCACAAGGCCGAAGACCTTTACTGGATGCCCGTGATCTTCGGGCCCTCAGACGCTTCTGCATCACTCACCGGCATGATTCTGTCATTGAAATTACTAAATGGGCCCAGGAATACTTCAAGAAACCACTGCCTGTAAACACAGTCTGCCGTGCCGTCCACAGATGCCACCTAAAACTCTATCATGCAAAAAGGAAGCCATTGTTGAGCATGATCCAGAAGCGCCGACGTGTTCTGTGGGCCAAAGCTCATTTAAAATGGACTGTAGCAAAGTGGCAAAGTGTCCTGTGGTCAGACGAGTCCAAATTTGACATTCTTGTTGGAAATCATGGCCGTTGTGTCCTCCGGGCTAAAGAGGAGAAAGACCACCCCTCCTGTTATCAGCGTTCAGTTCAAAAGCCAGCATCTCTGATGGTGTGGGGATGCATTAGTGCATATGGTGTGGGACACTTGCATGTTTTAAAAAGCACCATGAATGCTGAAAGGTATATAAAGGTTTCAGAGCAACATATGCTCCCCTCCAGTCGACATCTATTCCAGGGAAGGCCTTGTGTATTTCAGCAGGACAATGCAAAACCACATACTGCAGCTATTACAACAGCATGGCTTCATAGTAGAAGAGTCCGTGTGCTGCCTGCAGTCCTGATTTTTCACCAATTGAGAACATTTGGTGCGTAATTAAATGAAAAGTCCGTCAAAGGAGATCCAAACTCTCCAGCAGCTGGAAGCCTGTATTAAATAAGAGTGGGATCAAATTCCAATGGCTAAACTCTAGAAACTTGTCTCCTCAATGCCCAGATGCCTCCAGTCTGTGTTAAAAAGAAGAGGGGATGCTACACCATGGTAAACAGGCTCATGTCCCAACTTTTTTGAGACCTGTAGCAGCCATCAAATTGGAAATGAGCTCATTTTATGGATAAAATTGTAAAATTTCTCAGTTTCAACATTTGCTATGTTATCTCTGTTCTATTGTGAATAAAATACTGGCTGGTGTGATTTAAAAGTCATTACGTTTTGATTTTATATTCAAAATTTACATTTTGTCCCAACTATTTCAGAATTGAGGTTGTACATAAAACTCCGACAGAATTGAACTTTCAAGCTAAATTAAGATGGAGAGAAATGAACTCCTGCCGAAACTCGCGTTTGGCTGGCCTGGTGAGTGAGAAGCATGCGCTCCACATCAATTATAGCTTTGCCCACGGGCCCGCTCACCGTCCGAAAGAGACTCCACAGCCATACCTGCCCCAATTCTGATACCATCTCACTGACTGTAGTGAAATTGAAGCAGTACGCTCAGTGATCCGTGCAGGATGGATTTTGAGCTTTCGGCCCTTTTTTTCATGATGAAAATTGAAGTAGCAGAGATGTGCAAGATTGAACTCAAGTGTGATCAGATCAACAAGAGCCACAAAATCTTTTTTTCTGGCTATTTGTATTCAGTCTTCATTGAATGGTTTGGTCCCGGTCTTGCAGAATTTTTGAACGATGCTTGACTTCAAGTCTGTGTCTGTATGTCTCTGTGGTTGTAGACTCTAACCCCAGTGCAGAAGAAACTCTCTCTCCTGCACTGAGAATAGGGGAGATAAAAACAGATAGTGCTTTGGTCGTGCAATGGCTTGTTGGGGAGCTGATCTGGCAGTTCACTGTAAATGACCTGCTGAATGTGGGACTCTGAAGGCAAGGAAGTGGAAGCATCTCTGGTAACTTCGGGCGCTTTCACACTTGGTACGATTGTTCTGTACCGTGCCACAGTACGATTGTCCCCCCCTCCCCTCTCCCCCTGCTGGTCAGCTTTCACACTCGTAATATCTAACCGGACCTGAGTACACTTGCATATGTCAAAATTCCGATGCAACGCGTTGCAGTATGCACCTAGGTGGTTTCAAATGGGGAACGATTTTAAAAGGAGGCGCCAATATATTTTGGGGGGTTTTATTATTGAGAAGGGGGTTTAGAATATTAATATAGAATATTAATATCTCGAATGCATATGCTGTGCGTGCAATAGCAACCCGGTGTGGCATGAGTAACATGGAATACTACGTACAGCAGCACGGGAAATTAAATTCGAAATTTTCTTGACTGGATGCTTGATGTTTTTACTCACCCAAATCTTTCTCTGGGTCCCCTAACATCAAGGTAGGCTGAAAAAGGAAAGTACTGATTACTTTTGATATTGGTGGAGGTTGAAGATGGAATTCCTTCGCCCTTGCGTTTTTAGCTGATTATGCTGTCCACTGCCTTATACCACGAAAATTTATCTTCCTCATAACTTGCTACGAGTACGGAATGACCCGTGCCCCAATACGGATGAACAGTGCCCGAGTCCACCTCTTCCAACCGTACTCACGTACCGTGCCCGAGCACAGTACGCTTGTGTTCACACTTACCAAATGAACTGGACTTTGGGGTCAAGTGTACTCGGATCCGTGCCCGAGTCCCTAGTGTGAAAGCGCCCTTATACTGGGCTGTGGGGCTGTGGACTGAGCGATCAGCAGGTTAATAATGCAGAATAAATAGGATATAAAACATGACTGTGTGAACTACTAACATTGTTACACTGCATCCACAGTGTGCCCTGACAAATGTTAAGTAAAAAGTATTTAAGAAATGCTCAGCTTATTCAAAACTCTGGAGAACAGACAACAGGGATTGAAATGAGAAGAAATTTTATTTCAAACATGACGCTACAAATCTATATTTCCCCAATTTAATGTTGTGTTTGTCTTTTGAGAAAACTTTTATACCCCAAACAGATGGCGAAGTACACGGGCCAGTGAAGCCTATGCACATCAATCAATAAAACCCACAGTAACCGTTCGATTTTTCCTCGGAGGAGAGACCAGGACCCAGAACTCTATTTATCACCTATAATCACAGAAAAACATCCTGCCAATAAAAAGGACCTTCTTCAGGCGGAGTTACAGTGCCCGTATTACTACATCTCTTCACTCAAAAAAAAAAAAAAATAATCTACACGCCGTAAAGTTCAAACACCCTGGACCCCTCTATTGATCATGGTCTCAGATAGCCTTTTATGTCATAAATAACAGTAGAACTGCTTCATTTTTCTCACACCCTAACAGCTATTCAGTCCAACATAACATTGAGAGGCAGCATCATTCAGTGCAACTCTAGAACACTGGAAATCATACTATTCAGACAGGCTAATAGAATCAGTGGTGGCTCTAAATGACAATGAAACATGGAAGGGAAAATAAATGCACCTGATGTCATGCATGTGATACCAACATCAGGGAACAAAAAATGTGTCAAGTCCTGGCAAACAAAATATAACAATATGTTTCCCTACACATTAATGAGGCATATGTACCCTTAATAAATCTCAAATATAATGTCCATTGGACAGGCAGCTCAGAAGTTTTGGAATAACTATTATTCCGCATTGTTATAGCACGCAATGGAAATGAAGGCAGTGAACTGTAATTTCACAATTAGAAATGACAAATGCAAGCAAATTCAAACTGGGAACATTCAAATACTTAACCCTTATGAAAAAAGTGAATATGCTTAAATGTATCCTTACATGCATAACAGTATACTGTACACTGTATATCTGTACTGAATATACTGTGTTGGTCTCCATTGATTTTATATTTGCATTTGCTTTTCTGAAGTTTCAAGTTTAATCATCTCTTTCACTGAAAAAGGCACAAATGAAATCCAAAATAAAAAGTAAACAACAGTTGGCAATCAGTCACTATTCACTTCAATGTCCCGGCACTATATATGTGCAACTCCTACATTTTTCCCTCTATGAAAAGTAAAATCACCATAGCTGCTCTTACCATTGATCTCATCAGTAAACATAATTCATCATGTGCTATATGTAATGAAATCCATGACCCTTTAAGTAGTGTTTTGACAATAAAATAATTAAACACATCATAAATGGCTCAAGAAAGGCAGACACGCAAAAGAAAATTTGCATGACAGGGGCAAAGTGGTGTCTACAGAGGAAGAATGTGGTTTGGCATGAGAATAATTTAGCATTGAGTAAGGCTATGGATTTCCTGTAATATATGAGCCTAGATAATGCCATAAAAAGCCTTAATTTGACCAAAATAACACACAGTTAAGGGATCTTTTCAAAGACAGTAATAGTGCACAATTAAGCAAGGGCCCTCTGTTCAGTATGTGCAAGGCCATAAAGCTAGGAGAAAAATGCCATTCAACGTCTTAGCAGCATCTTTGGATAGAAGGTTTTGAAATTTTGCTGATAAAGAAATGCGAGACTCAAATTTTCGCCCCCATCCCTGAAAGCATAAAATTCATGATAAAATCCTTCCAGTGGGTCATTGGCATCCATTACACATCCTTTCAAAATATCCATTCTCCTCAAATTAAGTACCACTAACAACAATCAACGAGTAAAGCTGTTACTGTCAGCACTTTCAGTAATTTGAATGATCTCCAGCTAACTCTACCCCAGTCCCGAATACCTCCCGGCATGGAAGGTATTCAAAAATGAAGGAAAGTAAAAAACAATAACAACAGTGTCCATGACCTCAAGTGGAAATTGGGCATATCTGTGCGCTATATGGGAGACAGCGTCCGTCTCTGGTACTGCGTCAGCTCCGGGTGCCACACGTCTACGATGAAGATCAGCCGATAGCTGCTTGCCTCCTGCCATACCTCGTGTTCAAAGGAGTCATCAAATATCAGCACCTTTCCCTCTTCCCAAGACCTGTTAGAGCAGCAGATAGGATTAAACTCTCTCAGTTAATTGACACAACATGCTTAAGATGATGCCGTGGCAGATGGTTATACAGTTATATTCGACCTGTATTAAGACTTTCAGGAGTTTAGCCCAATACCCACTGGCAGCGAAGCAAAGCGTTGTGTCCAACGCTGGACATTTTAGAAAGCCCACTGGAAGCATCAGATGCATCAGTATTGATGGATGACAACAGGACCGAGAAGCAAGCCTTAAGCATCACTCTCAAAATATTCAACAAGACGGCCTTTAATTTTGAAAACACTTACCCACGAAGCTTATTTTAAGTGATGGCAAAGTGAGACGTTCAGCTTACGGAGCATTATAAGTTGTATATAGGCTTTATTTACCAGGTAAATTAGATTCTAGTAAATTCTAGTAAGTTAACATGATTTACTTAACTTACTTTACTTAGCTAGCTAGCTAACTTAGCGGTGTTAAGTTCTAACAAGTATACCACAAATTAGGTACTCTCTAACTCTAGACAGCTTGATAACTTAAATGCCCACAAGACAGTCCGGTCAGCTGCAACCGTATGTGTGTAGCCCCCGAAAGCCCACTTCTCCGCTTTTTTGTGCATTATTCGGCCGACATGGTCGCCATGGCAAGCAAAATCGATAGGTGTCATAAGTGAAGTGGAACACATGTCCATACCGAATATGAAAGTAATCGGTGAAAAATTGCAGCCTGTACTGCGTCCACAAGGAAATCGCCATTTTGCCACTAATTTGCATATTATTCAGCCGACACGGTCGCCATGACAACCAAAATCGAGAGGTGTCATAAGTGAAGTGGAACACATGTCCATACCAAATATGAAAGTAATCGGTGAAAAATTGCAGCCTGTACTGCGTCTACAAGGAAATCTTTATGTTTTGCCACTAATTTGCATATTATTTGGCCAATACTGTCGCCATGGCAGTAGAGTGTCCACAAGAAAGTGTCTATGGACGCGGATGTGGCGGTGGCAGCGAAGATGACACACGTGAATCCATAGTAGCCGCCCGACTTCGTCCGGGGGCTACAATAATTGATTTCCCTTCAAAACCCACAACTTGATTAAAAATACTGTGCTAATCGCACTTAAGACCCCTCAGCTACGTATGTAAGCCCCTGGTGGGCAAAGTAAGAGTTGAAATTGGCTGGAATTCGATAGGTAAGTGAAGGATCCATAGACGTACCACCCACTCAAAAATGAGAAACCTAGAAGCAAACCTGAAGGCGCTTAAAGCGGTAACATTGTTGAATTTAAAGATCGGCAGCATTTACGGTATTTGACCTAGAAAACGGTAAAAACTAGGTCAAATCAAAAACGCGTCTGATATGTGATGAAGGGTGATCCCATGTACCTTCAGTAAAAATTTGAGCGTCGTAGCTGAAATAATAAGGAAGTTATGGCAATTTTTCACAATAAGCCCCCTGGTGGCCAAACTAAGAGTCAAAAATGGCCGGAATATTATAGGTTTGTGAAGCATGCGTAGATGTACCAGCCACCCAAAAATGAGAAACCTAGAAGCAAACCTGAAGGTGCTAGAGCGGTAACGTAGTTGAATTTAAAAATCGGCAGCATTTACGCTATTCGACCTAGAAAATGGTAAAGAATAGGTGAAATGAAAATCGCGTCTGATATGTGATGAAGGGTGATCCCATGTACCTTCAGTAAAAATTTGAGCGTCCTAGCTGAAATAATAAGGAAGATATGGCAATTTTTCATTTTGCACAATAAGCCCCCTGGTGGCCAAAGTAAGAGCCGAAAATGGGCGGAATTCGATAGGTAAGTGAAAGATTCATAGACGTACCATCCACCCAAAAGTGAGAAACCTAGAAGCAAAGCTGAAGGCGCTAGAGTGGTAATGTCGTTGAATTTAAAGATCGGCAGCATTTATGCAGAAAACAGAAAAAAAAAGTGAAATCAAAAACGCATCTGATATGTGATAAAGGGTGATCCCATGTACCTTCAGTGAAAATTTGAGCATCCTAGCTGAAATAATAAGGAGGTTATGGCAATTTTTCATTTTTCACAACAAGCCCCCTGGTGGCCAAAGTAAGAATCGAAAATGGCCGGAATTCGATTGGTAAGTGAAGGATCCACAGACATACCAGCCACCCAGAAATGAGAAAGCTAGAAGAAAACCTGAAGGCACTAGAGCGGTAACGTTGTCGATGGACAGACGGACGCTGCACGGGACGACAATACCCCTAGGCCGGCCGACGTGCCACCGGCCGAGGGGTAATAAAAAGCGGTTATCTCAGTTTCGACAACTGCCAGGGTTCTCACCAGAAATTTTTGACAGCATTGTGGGGCGGGACATCACCCAAACCGGCCAGGGGTTTAGGGCCCGCCGAGGCCCGCAACGGGGTCCAGGGGCAGAGCCCTGGTAGGGGGCCCAGGGAAATTTATGGTTTTTTGAGGCCTATTTGACAGTCTAGATGAAACCAATTTAAGGATATAAATACTCACCTAGAATACAAATCTTGCATGTAAAATCTCTTGAAATAATATCTGGGACCACTGTAGCTAAAGGTAAATTTGCAAAGGCTTTGGTTCTGATGTAAACTCAGGAAAACACAAACTGAAAAATACAACAATCATTTATTTACACAACTACATAACAAAAAGGAAATCATTCAGAGACATCAAGCGCTGTCAATTACCTGCCAAATATGGTAGTTGGAAACACACGATTGTATTCCGGGTTATGCTAATGCAGGGCTCTCAAGTCTCACACAATGAGCGTGACTGTCACTCATTTCAGTCGGATGTTAGCACTTAGGCCACACAAAGTATTTCTCACGCAAAGAAATGATTAAAACGAAAACAATTCCAACAGTAGGCCTATATGCACAGCAGCACTGCTATAAAACCGGCAGAAATCAAACACGTCTCCCCTGGAGCTCTCGGTGGCAGCTTGCCACCTGCCAGCCAATCAAAAAAAAAGAAAGGGGCTACACAATAGCCAATCAAATAATAGCACCATTGTATCTGGGTAAGATTTAGTGCAACAACCAATGAAAAAAAAAAACAGTAATTCTGGAATTATTTACGTGATCCTGCTACAACAACGTTTTGAAAGCTGCATTATTCATTCACCCAAGGTGGAAAACGGGAGTATCAAGCACCCCCCCCCCCCCCCTGGAGAAAATCTCACTCTAGCCTGCGCTCAAAACTTGAGAGCCCTGCTAATGACAGAATCTCCGATACCGACTGACATGGTAGCACGAGTCTGAAGAAATAAATTTGCCTATATACGACCCCCCGTTCTTTCCTAAACAATCTCATGTCACGATGTGCACATGGTTGTTTGTCAAAAAAAAACCATATGCTATTCGTTAGCAGCAAAGACGACGGTAGAGACACGAGTTTTTTAGGAAAATTTGCACATATTTTACTGGAAAATGTGTCAAATTTTGCAATCACGCAGCTTGAAAGACAGCGAAGCGGGCCAAGACACAGCGTATTTTTTCAGGTAACTTACGCTGGCGAGAAGGATGACTGCATGTGAGGTTTCTGCTAAATGTTCGCCACCAACCATGATAAGGCAAAATTGCTCAATAGCCTAAAAGATAAATGTGTTTCTATTGAGTTGACGCTCAAAAAATAGAACAGTGGCGAACAATGAAAAACTGACGCGCGTCACACGCCGCCAGTGGGCGTTGCTCCACTGAAATTAATGGAACCTATTTTCTGATGCGCGTTACATGCCGCCAGTGGGCGTTGGGCTTTAGAGTGCTACTGTACACTGACTCTATGGTACTCCATGGAGCTACAGTATAACTGTCCTTTGACACTGCTTTGCTTGATAGAGTGACAGTTGAACTGTAGTATGACAGTTTGTCCATGCAGTACATCATGGAGTGAGAGTAAAGCCCGTATTTCACTGGGCTGCGACTGTTGGCGACAAACTGCGAACGGCATTCATGAGGGAGTTTCCAAGATGTCTCGAAATGTTTGCAGGGGTTCTCAATTTCCTTGTGTGAGTCGCAGGGCGTCGCTGGAATTTTTAACATAATCAAAAAATTTGCGTGACAAAGTTTCTCTCAAAATAGTCACAGAGTTGTCGCGGGTGTCTCGAATCCTTCTCCATTTAGTTTCCATGAGTCAGAAACTGCGAGAATTGTGAGACAACTTTGTGAGGGGTTGGCGACCTCTGGAACTGAATTGTGACTGATTGGAGATAACATTGAGAATCTGACATTCCCGGCGCGAGACAGGCGCGAACTGCCCAGGGACCAGGGTCGGCACCAGAACTGAAAATTCGGGGGCAAAGATGCATTATGACAACAGTTAGGGCCTACTTCTTGCTAGTTCTCCATCGTTTTCCTTTAGCAACACATTTTCTAATTATAGTAATAATCAAGTGGCATTTGAAGACATGGCTTCTCTCCCCCATGTGATCTAACAGCGACAAAATAATGGGCTACATTCAGTACAGAAAAATCATTTAATTGTGATTAGGTCTATGCACTGGCACTCAGCCATGGTAACTGTTTTCCAGCGAGAGCAGCATTTCATAGCTTTTCAGCATATGAGGGTAATTTTGGTGACAAATACGTACACCTGTTTTAGCAGCATGGTCACAGCTACTTGTTATAAAAAAAAACAGTTGTTTGATTGAAAAACGTAAATGGACAACACCACGTGTCGTAAGTACCAATTCAGTGTGATTCCAAGTGAAAATTGTTGCTAATTCGCGTATTTTTTTTTGCAATTTTGTGTCACCAACTAGTCGCGAGCTGTCGCAACCCAGTGAGATACAACGTCAAAACTGCATGGACATACTGTATTTAGTCTAACATTACGGTACCTCATGAAGTTAAAGGCGAACTGTAGTTTGACCATATGGCACTTCCAGTGAATCACTATAAACTATTACCACATGGAGTTGCACTCCAGCAGCATCAATTTGTGGTGTGAAAACACACTGCTTTGTCCTCATTGCATTACTGAGACCTCGTAAAATCCATCAAAACATTCTTACACAATATGCAGCAGATTCTCAAATCTCAGCAGCCTCGGTTACTCCATCACCTCTGAGGCCGCCGTGATGAACAAGCTTTGAGAAGCCCTCCTGACTCATTTGTTACTGAGAGAGAGAACAGGAAGTCCCCTCTCTTAGAAGTCTGAGGAGGATTTATGACCGCGCATTACTGAGGGCAGCTCGCTCAGTAGTTGTTCATAATGAGGCAGCACAATGTCTCCCTTATCACATCACTTCACAAGGTGTAAGTGAGTGCATCCGGCCAGATCTTTATCATTTTCTTGTCTACCTTTAACCCCCCTCAAAAAATACAATGAAGAATTCTTGCAAATGGAAAATTAGTATTATTGAATAAACTCTTTTTTTTATCCTCCTCTGACAACTTCTCTTTATATAACATAAGCAATTGAAGCACAGAGTCCATGCAAAGGAGCACATAGTCAGAACTTTACTTGTAATGTACAGGAATTTTAAACAGTATAATACTGAGGAGTACTAGGCTTTGGATCAGATAACATGAATTACTCTAATGCACTCCATGATGTATACCACTAATAGTGCTTATTGAGAGGAGACACCAGCCTATCAGGGAGCAGCTTGCAGGGACGTGTAATGCAGCTGACCTGGTTTGATTGGTGCATCGAATCCTGCAGCCTTGTGGGGGGATCACCAGGCCCAAGTGCATCCGCAGCCTGCAGTTGGTGGGCCCTGTGTGGGGCCAGACATGGGTGCCTGGCTGCATTACGGAATATTTTATCTGTAGTGACAGGAAGTGCAGCAGTTAGGATACCACCCCTTCCTGTCTGTTCATGTCAAATGTTATTGTGCATCTGGTGGACTCCACGCACGCTCTCAAATTTTCTAAACATAGGAGCGCAGTGCAAACATGAAAGATTTATGTCATTTTTTTAAATTATAGAACACCATTCAATCTGTGGTCAAATAAATGGAGGTATGGAATGTAACCTACTTACAGTATATTTCTCCAGGAGAGGAGAGAGCTCAAGCAGTTAAACTTTCTGAACCATTTATCTATTTTATGAAGCAGAGGAGAATTCTTGCACAAGCACTCTGTTGCTTGTCTTCAGGTGCATTCTCACTACCATCCCCTCCCTCCCTCCTTCTCACTCTTCCTCTCTTTTATGCTTTCATTCATCCTCTCATAATCACACCTTTTTCTGTCAACAACTCCATCACAGTCTTGCCATCTTCCCCTCTGACTTACAAACTCTCATTCTCTCAAGCTTGCCCTCCAACTCCCAACTTCCAAATCTCAAGCTTCCTTCATTTCTCTCCCGCCTTCTGACCCTCTCCATCTCTTTCCCTTTCACTCCCTTCCTCTCTCTTTAAATCTTATAATTTCACTCCATTCCTTTCTCTCTAAATCTTATCATTTCACTCTATTCCTCTCACTCTCAGCCTCTATTTGCCTTTAACTCCCTTCATCTCACTCTCAGTCTTACTCTGTTTCACTCCGTGCCGCTCTCTCTTTCTCTCTCTTCCCCTTTCTAGCCCTTCCTCTTGCTCATACAGATGGCCTGAATGGCAGCTTGCAGCTTATTCTCTGGCTGAGGGAAATAAGCCAATCTTGCCGCCATCACACGCACCTGACCACGCTTGCACCCAGTGGCCTCTGGGTAGCGCTCAATCAACGCGCAGGTCTTAGGAACGCTGCCACAGGATTTCTCCACCTTTTTACCTGGGGGAGACAGAGACGATCATGGAGCTGACAAGGCCAATACAGAAACTGCCACACCATGTTTGCACTGTGCAATCACTGATGGCAAAAAAAAACAAAAACAGAGATGAGCCACAAGAAGAGCATCCAGTGAAACTAACATTGCTGTGAATCGATGGAGGAATTTCCAGCCATTTACGTTTGTTCCACATCAGCTCAACGCAGTTGTGACTGCTAACCATAACCGTATCTGTATACTGAACAAAGTTCTAATATGAAGCATATTAGGCACATGCAGAATAACACAGGAAGGCCCCAAGGATTGAAAAATTGTCCCTCAATATGAATAGCGCCTTCCTGTTATAACAACATCCACCTCAGTGCAAATACTGGTCGTAAATTGAAGTCCCTGGAGCTAAAAGTACTTAAGTCACAAAATGTTCATTTTGAGGAAATTGAGAAAATCCACTCGGGTAACTATAAAAGATATTTTCCCATCCTTGCCCCACAGTGTGTGAAAATGTGACTTAAGTACTTTTACCACTAGGCCCTTCAGTGGGTCATATGACACTTTTATCCACCACATTGAAAAGCAGTGACAAAATGTACTACTGCATGTAAAAACATATAGTTTTCCACAAGCTTTGTGGTGAATATATCATTAGTTACTGATACCAATATATATAACTGGGATGGTGCATTTTGTCTTTAAGAGCAAAATCTGTAATATATTGAATACGGATGTGTATATAAAAAAACATTGCAGCATTCTGAATGATATTTTTAATTGGTGCAGGAAGGCACAAGGGATTGCCTGCGACAGTAATGTTGTAATCAGTGAGAGTGGAAGACAGGACCCTTGGCTGATATGCACCTTTCTGTCTCATAGGATCTGGCAGGAATTTACAGTCATTTGATTCTATTTGAAGGAGATCTAATCAAGCTCTTAATGAGTCAATCTGAGTTTAAAATGGGCCTGTTCTCAAATCTCAATGATTTTAAACTTGTTGTGTGAAAACACTTACAATGTGATTATGTAAAAACTACTGGAGCAGTCAGTTATGTGATCGCTTAAGACAAAGCACAGTGAGGAATAATTCCTCCGATTTAGCCTATTTTTGCATATTTTTCACAAAAAATGGTTTCATATCTTCAAACACTCATTAATTTAAAAAAGGTGGGCATGAGGAAAGTAATAATATAGTTTTAAATGACTGTAGTTTGTGCCATTTAGAGCTAATGTGCTTTACACTGTTGCCTTGCTGCACAGCCCAATTGCTCTTAGGCTTCAGATGACAGTCTGATAAATTGACTTTGTCCTCAGACATTTTCTGGTAGAGATCAGAATTCAGAATTCAGGCCCTGAAGCAGCAAAGCATCCCAACAACATTAAACTGACACCACCATGTTTAACCAGTGGTGTGATATTCTGATTGTGGAATGCAGTGTTAGTTTGTAATGGCAGATGGAAAGGACCCAGGTCATAAAAAACAAACTCATTTGTATAAGTTCGTATCAGTCCGCAAAACGTTACCTCAAAAGGCTCTCCTGTCATTGAGGTGGTTTGTGGCAAATGAAAGGCAATCATTTATGTGCCTCTTGGTTAGTGGTTATTGCCTTGAAACTCACTCCTACACTCCTGGGAAGATTCAGCACTATTGCAAGTTCAGTCCATTTGAAGTTGATGACTCACTATGGTATGCTGGGGTCCCAAAGCCTTAAAATGGCTTCATAACCCTTTCCAGAGTCAGACAGGTATACTTCAATAACTTTGTCTTTCTTTTTTATTATTATTACAGCACAGTCTGCTGCTATTTAAGTGCTTTTGGCCCTGATCAAAGTGCTGGAAAGGTTGTATTCAAGCATTGTTCAGATTCAACAGGGCAGACAATAATCCATCTTGAGTGAGTCTAATTTATCAAAATTGCCAATTAAATGTGATTAATTAGCCAAGTGAGTAATTTAAGGGGCAACTCCTTTTTCCACACTGGGTCAGTTAGTGTTGGATAATTTTTAACTTGAAACAAACCTAAACTGCATTTTGTGTTTACTACGCTAGTCTTTTTTTTTTTACTAAAATTTGTGTGAATATCTGAAAGAAATTAGAGCAATATACATGCATAGAAGAAATGAGGAAGGGGGAAATTACTTTTTCACAGCACCGTAGAAATGCATTAACATCATCCAGCAGGTTTTTCTGCCTATAATTTCATTTCGCTCATAATGAACCTTTTTGCGAAAATCACATCCAAGATCTTAAATGCGCATAAACAAGCCTTATCACAAAAGACGTTTAGCAAAGCTGGCACATTAAAAGCAGACGGCAACAAAAGGACGCTTTAATACACAGGCTACGGCTTAACCTTCATTGCTATCGAGGCTGGCGCTTTCAACAAAGCACAATGTAGCTCATTAGGGTTTAATGCATGAGATAAATCGCAGCTCCGCCAGGTCTCTTTAATGGAAGTCATTCCTGCCTGCCAATTAAGGCCACTCAGGCCTAATACATGGAAGCGGTGTATCCATGCCCCTGACCTCTGCCTGAAGGACAAACACATGTACGAGGCACAGACCGCTACACACGTGAGACACCTTCACTATTAGACAAAATCCAGAGGCAAACCAATCAGCTCTAATCCAACAATGGAGGTGTGATATTTCACAGCGGAAATTCACAGGAGCATTTGAATGTGTGTACCCAGAATAAGGGTGTCATTGGTTGCATTTCCTGCAAGCACCTACAGTATGAGACTAGGCATCAGCACTGGGCCTGGTGGAGGGTGGTTGAAGTTGTGTGGGGACATGACTGTGCGCGGCTGCCATTGTGTGAGGACATAACTGTGTGCGGCTGCCATTGTGTGAGGACATAACTGTGTGCGGCTGCCATTGTGTGAGGACATAACTGCGTGCGGCTGCCATTGTATGGGGACATGACTGTGTGCGGCTGCCATTGTATGGGGACATGACTGTGTGCGGCTGCCATTGTGTGAGGACATAACTGTGTGCGGCTGCCATTGTATGGGGACATGACTGTGTGCGGCTGTCATTGTGTGAGGACATAACTGCGTGCGGCTGCCATTGTGTGAGGACATGACTGTGTGCGGCTGCCATTGTATGGGGACATAACTGTGTGCGGCTGCCATTGTGTGAGGACATAACTGTGTGCGGCTGCCATTGTATGGGGACATGACTGTGTGCGGCTGCCATTGTATGGGGACATGACTGTGTGCGGCTGCCATTGTGTGAGAACATGACTGTGTGCGGCTGCCATTGTGTGGGGACATGACTGTGTGCGGCTGCCATTGTGTGAGGACATGACTGTGTGCGGCTGCCATTGTGTGAGGACATGACTGTGTGCGGCTTCCATTGTATGGGGACATAACTGTGTGCGCTGCCATTGTATGGGGACATGACTGTGAGCGGCTGCCATTGTGTGAGGACATGACTGTGTGCAGCTGCCGTTGTGTGGGGACATGACTGTGTGTGGCTGCCATTCTATGGGGACATAACTGTGTGCGGCTGCCATTGTATTGGGACATAAGTATGTGCGGCTGCAGTTGTGTGGGGACATGACTGTGTGCAGCTGCTGTTGTGTGGAGACATAACTGTGTGCGGCTGCCATTGTATGGGGACATAACTGTGTGCGGCTGCCATTGTAGGGGGACATAACTGTTTGTGGCTGCCATTGTATGCGGACATAACTGTGTGCGGCTGCCATTGTATGGGGACATAACTGTGTGTGGCTGCCACTGTGTGAGGACATGACAGTGTGCGGCTGCCATTGTGTGGGGACATAATTGTGTGCAGCTGCCCTTGTGTGGGGCCACGACTGTGTACGGCTGCCATTGTGTGGGGACATAATTGTGTGCAGCTGCCATTGTATGGGGACATAACTGTGTGCGGCTGCCATTATATGGGGACATAACTGTGTGCGGCTGCCATTGTGTGGGGACATAACGGTGTGCGGCTGCCATTGTATGGGGATATAACTGTGTGCGGCTGCCATTGTATGGGGACATAATTGTGCGCGGCTGCCATTGTATGGGGACTAACTGTGTGCGGCTGCCATTGTATGGGGACATAACTGTGTGTGGCTGCCACTGCGTGAGGACATGACAGTGTGCGGCTGCTGTTGTGTGGGGATATGACAGTGTGCGGCTGCTGTTGTGTGAGGACATAACTGTGCGGCTGCCACTGCGTGAGGACATGACTGTGTGCGGCTGCTTTTGTGTGGGAACATGAGTGTGTGCGGCTGCCACTGTGTGAGGACATGACTGTGTGCGGCTGCTGTTGTGTGGGGATATGACAATGTGCGGCTGCCGTTGTGTGAGGACAAATGTGTGCGGCCGCCACTGCATGAGGACATGACTGTGTGCGGCTGCTGTTGTGTGGGGACATGACTGTGTGCGGCTGCCACTGTGTAAGGACATGACTGTGTGCGGCTGCCACTGTGTAAGAACGTGACAGTGAGTGGCTGCTGTTGTGTGGGGATATGACAGTACCTTGCTGCCAGAGGGTGAATTGACCCCACTCCCCCTTCTCTCTCAGGTTCTCATCCTCCGGTAGGAAGAGCCCCCTGCTGGTGTCCATTACCGCTAGAGCCTCGTCCCTGATGGTCTTCCAGTTCTTCTCCAGAGTCTGAGAAGAGACAGAAACACACTGTAACACACTCAGACACTCATCCTTATGTACTCACACAGCCCACAGAGACTGTGTTCGCCACCCTACTCCTGTGCGAAGAACAAAAACAGACACAACCTCCAATCACTGTTCTGCACAAGCAGCTGTTCGTGTGTCGTCTATTGCAAGTGATAAATCTCACAAATTCAATTTTGTTCCTTTGACAAGAAAGAATATTGCCAAAAATAACAATAAAATATTTCATATACTTGCATTGCATATCTTCCTGTTGTAGCTGTAAGGGCTTTTTGCAAGCTACTCATTGAAAAGTAAGCTCTTGAGAGATGCCGTGAGCGGGAACCTACAGTACCTCTCTGATCTCCATTTCTCCACAGCTAAGCTCACTTACCCTGGCATGAGGCTTGGTCATGACCTTTCACACAACAGCAGGTTGGCATATTCACTTTACAGTGATCGC
The DNA here is from genome assembly GCA_029692085.1 of Gymnothorax javanicus. Lineage (NCBI taxonomy): Eukaryota > Metazoa > Chordata > Actinopteri > Anguilliformes > Muraenidae > Gymnothorax > Gymnothorax javanicus. The sequence continues at coordinate 75,115,996 of CM056196.1, forward strand.
ATGCCCATGGCAACAGTGAGTCAGAGATGGTCCAGGCAGTCCAGCTTGATCACTGAAGAACAGCACTTCCTGCGCTTCAGCACTGCCTCCCCGCCCCCACAGCAGAAGTGCTTTGATGGCTAATCCTCCTCCCATTATTTCAGCTTTGGCTCACAGCGGGACACTGATGCGAAAGGACAGAGCCCACAGAGTGCCAGCCCTTGGACTGAAGCCCCGCTGACAACCAGCAAACGCCAGCAAAATAAAAACAGCGACGGCGACCTGCTATTGTTGAGAGGCTTTGCCAGTATCTGTGCTGTACAGTATAGGGGCTGAGTCAGACAGAGAGGAGCGGCTGGCAGCTCTGCACAGCTGAACTCTAGAGATCAGTTTGTATTTAAAAACCTTTTTACTTTTTTGTTTACGTGCCAATTCCACTGTACCCATACACTGAATGATATGCTGAAAACACCCAGCCCTGAGGGGTCAGGGGCATTAATGAAAACACAGAGGTAAGCACACATACACACACACACACACGCTTACAAACAGACACACACAAACATACGCATATGTGCATGTGCACACCCACACACACACACACGCACACGCATACACAGAAACACACGAAGTTGGCAGGAGGTTATGTGATCGATGCCGTTTGTTTGTCTGTTTGTTAGTGAACAACCTGCAGGATGCAGTTTTGATCTCAGTATCACCAAAATTTAACAACTGCTTGGGTTCGCCCCAGAATAGAAGCCTATTGAATTTCACCTTTGCATGTCAAAGGTCAAGGTCACAAAAAAATTCCTGAAAATTGATGGCGAAGGTACTTGCACTCTATGAGCGCAGCTGTAGTTCAATATGGGGACATTTTGTGCATGAACCATCCTTACAAGACAATTGTTGCAGAACACGAGCGACTAAATCTAGAACATGCTCCAGTTTTTCTGGACTGGTACATAGAAACACAAGTGAGCATATGTGTGTGTGTGTGTGTGTGTGTGTGTGTGTGAGAGAGAGAGAGAGAGAGTGTCTGGGTTTGTGCTGAAGTGCATGTGTGTGAGTGCATGGAGAGGGGGTTTTTTAATACATGGCAATGTACAAGCTTCCATTTATCTGAACTTTCCAGTTCTATCGTAACCTACTCAATAGAATATAGAGCAGTTTGGCAATAGAAATTAGACCAAACCCTTCACCATGTTAGCTGTTGATTAGCTTTGGTTTGGTTAGCATGAGGTCTCAATCCAGACGAACCCAATTGTTGCAGAGGAGCCGAAGCCATGCGAGAGAAGCCAGTTACTTATCTGTTAGACAACAGAGGAGGACTTCAGTACTCACACAGATAGACACAAAGCTTTTCCACACCCTTGCAGTATGGGTGCAGACCTAATATTCTTCATTTCATTTAAGTTTGTAACAAAAGGTCAATGCACATTAATGAACACTGCATTAAATGCAAAGTTGCTCAAGGAGGAACATTTTCATTCATAAACATTGGGATAAATGTCCTTGCACATGTTTAACATCACCTCAGCATGGAGATACCCAAACAGAAACCAGTCCCTAAACAGGAAGACATTTTAAACACTTGTGGCTCAGACTCATTGCATTTCTAGGACAATCCAGAATTACAACCAAATCTAATTGAAGTACAAGTAGAGCCCAATTTCAGCCCTATTCAGGGATGATGCTTTGCTCCTTTTAGAATAGGCATAGGCAACGCTCTGCATTAACTCTAATGGAATGCGTAACAGCTGAACTGGGGCGGTAAACAAGCCTCAGAAAACTTATAAAAAAATGATGTAAATACCATTTTCATACAAAAAGAACACCATGGTTTGATTAAAAGCAACCTTTTCAATAGGATACCCGCATTTCATACATGAACTCTGCGTGATACGCCAATAACGCGATTTGAACAGAGCTATTATTCGCCCGTTGGATGAATGCGTGACCTCAATTTGCGCCGTGTTTACAAACTGTCAAGTGCACGGCGTGGCAAAAATATCCATTTTGGAGGTAGATTTCAAATAGCCCGCGATGACATGATATCCCAGCTACGGCCCTGATTGAATTACAGCCATCTAATTTGAGAAATTACGAGTCTGTTCGTCCAGTCTAGACCTCCAGGGGATATGAAATTAGTTCGACAGAAGTTGTTGAAGTTCGTCGCGAGTTCGCAAGAAAGGTGAGTGTATTTTTACTGTGAACCTACATAGTTAGTTGACAGAATATCCTGTGACTCTATTTGTGAAGTTTCAGTAAAATATACCAAGGAATAAACCAGCGCCAGGCGTTCAAAACCTACCAGTGTTCTGACAAATTTTGCTACCTATGCCACCTCGCGAACACCGGTCACAAGATTCATTCACCTATACCCTTCAATTCGAGACTGCGAGGATGGAAATCTGAATAATCAATTAGGAAAAATTCTCGGCTCTCGGTAATTCTGTATATCGTTTAAACATTTTGTTAATCGGATTATGAAAGAAGACTGAAAATAAGCGCCCGCTTTTTGTTTGGGTGTAAAAGCGCGTATTTAAAGGAGAATAACATTGTATATTGATTAAGCATTGAACTCTGCATAAGTCGAACTGTTTTAATATTTGTTGATGACATTGCTTCGGCTTCCTGGAAGCAAGTACGTACAAATATGCTGTCCTGTGAGCATTTCAGGTTCGATATACTGAGTAATAACGCCGCGGAAACCTAAACTGGCCCATCATTCTGCCGAATAGTCTTACTAAACTAGTTAATTGTCTGATTGTTAATCAAGCAAAGGGGAGGTTTCTGCCTCACCAAACTAACCTCCGACTGCACGTCACTGTGTTTTACTATGAATTATTCACAGTAGCTCATTGAAACTATCATGGGAGGAGGGTATATGGACATTATAAAAACAGTGTAAAGTTTTTTTTTTTTTTTAAATCACCACGGGTTATTGAAGGGGGAACGTTTCAGTAGCAGTGGGAGGGCAAACAACTGCCGCATCAGCGACTTCACAGCATTTTTATATAGTAATGGGCTAGTAGCGTTAATGTTTGCCCTCCCACCGATAATTTTGACATTTTTTGGGCCATTGATCAAAAAAAAACTTCACAGGCAACCCATTCATACCATTTTTTAATATCAATGCAAAACCTAATGTTTGTTGAACATAATTGGGTGAAATTCAAAGCATTTTCCATTAAAAAGGGCCTAGGGGCGCTGCTGTACTTCAGAAAGGGGTTGATGACTTTAGCATCAATTATTTCTGTTAGGGTACCCTAATGGATAATTTGGCCAGGTTTATTTCTGAGTAGACTGCATTTTTGAGAATGCCCTCAGGCTTCACCCCCCAATTTTCACAATGGGTTTGTTGATAAATGCCGAAATCAGCGATTTTTGGGACCCTGTGGCTCTGAGACCCTTTCCTGTAAAGGCGTTGGACTTGTGGCAAACTCTTCGTCTGTGTCTTCTGTACTTACCTGCAAAAAATCATTAGAAAATAATAAAAACTTTTTTTCCCAGCAACTCAAGAAATGTTGTCATTTTATTCATTTGTATTGCCCATGCCTATTTAGAATACTACAGCAGAAGACATTCATAGTCCTGAAACAGGCCCTTTCTTTTCAGAAAACTCATTACAAAACTGATAGGAAACACAGAATGTATATGGTCTGTCAGCTAGCATAAAATGCATGGCAATGCACGTCAGCACTTTAAACTCAAGTGCATAGCTTATATTTGTAGTGTTTTGAATGGTCTTTTCTGGAAAAAAAAAATTATCTGGGAAGAACTTGGAGAATTTATCATTAAACACTTGCTACAACCAGCATGAGAAATGTCCTCTCTGGCAGCCGATCTCTTGCCACTGTTTTATAAGTCTACTGACTGGTGTCACTGCAAATGTCACCATTCACCATGAATAAAAACACACAAGAGTAAACTTGTGCATTTGCCTATGAAAAGAATAGCTTCCTCGAGGGAATCATTCTCCTGCTACCGCAACATTATAGTTATTGGAAGTTCCCCTGGTGAAACCTGCTGTTGTATTTTATTGTGCGGACTTGTAGATGCAGAGAGTGACATAAAATTTGAACAATTCAGCTGAGAAGCAAATTGAACGGTAAGACTGATAAAAAAAAAAAAAGTTTGAAACAATATTTTTAAAGGGTTTCTTTGTAAAGGGTAGCACCAAGTAGACCATAGCATCAAAACAAAAAAAGCCAACAAACACTGGTCAGCACCTAGACACAATCCTCTCTAAATGAGATAGCAGATTTATGTACTGCCTCATAAGGTACATCCCCAAAAAAGATCACACAAACAATGGGTTCCTACTGAATGCTGCACTGAGAGTATGGTACCTTGATGCCACCAGTAGGGGCAGAAAGTTCCCATTGAACACTATTAATGGATGGTAGTTTGAAGCGAACAAAAGGGGGAAATATTCTCATTTAGTTCTGTATTGAGGTACTGTACCTTGACCAGCTCTGTGTAGCTGGTTTCTTTGGCTGTCCACCACGGCTGCGCCTTCAGCCCAGCCACATTATACAGAGAGCGCTGCCACACTGAGGCGAAATGTCCCCTCTGGTGCCCCAACTCGTACCACTCGTAGGCCTGAACAGGACCAACAGGACACACATCAGCAAATCACAGCCCTCGTGGCAGACATTCCGGCTCCTGTGCCAACAGTTACCAGCATAGTGCCGTCTGCTGGGGTGAGGAAAGAGGCAATGCCGAGCCAGGCACAGATGCTGAAATTATTCCTCATAAAAAAATAAATAAAAGTTTAAACCCAGCCCCTTCATTAATCACCCGACCACACGCGGCATTCAGCTGTCACCACTCCAAGCGTGGTGAGCAATCAAACCACATGGAGGGTGACAGTTATGGGAATTTCATGAAGAGACAGGCAACCCACAGAACACCTCCGCAACTCACACTGTTGTCTCCGACTCTCTGCAGTGCGTCGCCCAGGTGGAAGTAGAAGCGCCCGTCATCTGTGCCAGGGTCTCCTGACTGCAGCCCTTCCTGAATAGAAAACAGTCATGCGTGAAACACGCTACGCGAGCTCAGTCAGCAAATATAACCTTTAATGCTTTCAAGAGTAGGTTTTTCAAAACGACTCTCCAAAATTCTAATGCTCCAGAACATCACTGCTGTAAATTAGCATTGGCATTCACTCTAGAATATTCTAATCTCATCTTTCTGATCTAACACCTTCAATGATTAATGACTACTCCACTTCAAACAATGTGTCTGTAGTTGATTTGGCACAGAGACAAATGCATTTCAGTTGAGCTATAAAAGAAATGAGAATTGCACAACAATCAGTCAAACAGAAATACACACCCATCATAAGAGTTTCTAACCAACTCGAAGGAAATAAAGTCACTGTCACAGTCCGTTAGTGTCCTTAATTAATCTTCCCCCATTCCTGCAGTATTGTGTCGGTTTTGCAGTGATATCTCCTTTAATTGACTCATTATCCGATTACTCCTCACACCACTCTCATTCTCCAGTGTTTCCCAAGCCCTATTGTCCAATTAGTCCTGTCTATACAAGTTTGTTGTTCCCATCACTTGTTGGCGGATTGTTCTGTCAGTTAGACCTTCCTAAGCTATGAGCTTCCTGAGCTTATGCTCTCCTCCATTATCGGTGAAAAGAAAAGTGAAACATTTAAAATTATTTTTGAGCCTTTTTTTTATTAGGGTTACCCACTTCCTGCTCTTCAGCAGTCTCCAGCGCAGGGACTGATTCTCTATGGCAAAGTTCCTGGCAATTCTGAGAATGAGCAGTCCTGCAGCTGCAGCAATTAGGATTGACTACCTGGATTCTGACTCCTGGACAGTTCTTGACCATGGCTTGATTACCCCCTCAATTACTGAATGCAGATCGCCTGACTCGGATTGTCCCAGAATAGAATAGCCTATGCCTCGCTCTATAATATTGATTCAGTGTTCTGGCTCTGTAATAAACAACCCATGAGGCACTTTCAGTTGATTTGTAAATGGTTCCTCCTTGTGCAGTTCATAACACTCTCAACACTTGCAGGAATATTATAGCCATTTCCAGAAAGCCTCAGTATCCACTAATTTACTGCTGTGTCAGCCAAACGAATGCATCTAAATTTTTTTACATAATTCACAGTGCAATTGAAACCCACTTTGTAATTACTGATGGAGCAGAATTTAAAATATGGCCATTAATCTGCAAAATATTTTGCCCACAAAAACATTATGATGCTTGCATGGGTTCAAATGTATTCAGATAATTAAAGGGGACATATATGAAAAATGAACTTTTCAGTGCTTTTTCTTGTATATAATAACTCTCTGGTGTGCCTACTGAGACATAAAGTGTGCAATATGACAACCAGGTCAATCTGGAGTAAGCTGGCCTTTCCTTTACAACTGTGCTGGAGCTAGCCAGTCAGATTTTGTCCTTTCTTCTACGTAGAAAGTGGGGGAATGGCAACGCCCCTGTGCATTTTTTTCTTATCATGGGCGGGGTCTACCGCAGCGTCCTAGGAAAAAAAGAAAGAACCGGAAGCCATTTTCCCCCTGCAAGCACAGTCAAGAAAGGAAGTGATGGCAATGAAAGACAAACACGGCGGCTGTTCTATGGTGGGCTGCCAAAAGCAGCATCAGTGCTTGCACAAACTCCCAGCTTCAGAAGAAAAAAGGGTGGAGTGGTTACACTTTATTTTTGATGGTAACATCCCAATCCACGTCCGCAAGAGGGACTTTCTAAAACGCTTAATGTGAAAAAGCTTAACGTAGCTTAATGCTCCAAAACGGCGACCAATAATCACCAAATTCCTCTCGAAAATTTCTTGTCTGGAGCACCTTCTCCAATCAAAAATAAAACCGAAGAGTAAGGGATATGGTAGTTGTATCAAGTTAAGCGTTTTCCCCTCTATTCACATACATTGAGGAAAAAGCTTAAAAGGATAGTTCAATTTTTTTGAAGTGGGGTTGTGTGAGCTACAAATTGCCTCAACGTACATTAGATGCAGTAGGAAGCTCCCTGCTCCCCTCCAGTTAGCCGCACCAGTGCATAGTGCTGGGAGGAGATTTACGCGATTTACAGTTGTGAACGAAACCAAAGTAACAGTGTATTTTCGCGGCCTAAAAGAGGTCCTACGTGGATACACCACTTTAATCGTACGCTATATTACAACAATTTACAGCGCTTCAGCTGCTCAGAAAAAACACAGTTGCCCTTGAACTAACCAACTGACGAGCAAACTGGGCGATGTAGCGATCAGCTGTTTGGGTCACAGTCACTGCGGTTGCGAAGTTGGACGGTCGTTAAACTTGTGCAAATATTTTGAAAATGGTCTGTGTGCGTTGCTTTCCTGGACGTGAAAGCAAAGCTGTTTCCTTGTGCACTTATAGTTTCACCGCATTCCTTTGCGGGTATTGGACTTCAGCAGCTGTGGCTAGTTGCGCTCAACATGGATATTGGTACGCCACCTGTATCCCTTAAAGAGCTCCGTGTTTGCAGTATTCATTTTTCCAAAGAGGATTTTGTGAGGCTACATTCAGGGAAATCTCAACGGTGCACGCTGAAGAGCACTGCTGTACCCATGCATCAGGTAAGAGAGTGAAACACCTGTCAAAAAGTCTAATGTAACATTGCAGCACAAATTGATATCACACAGGGTCTATGCAGCCACATACTGTGTATCTGCTGTGCTGATTATAATAAGGATTTTTTTTTTTTTTAATTGAGACGTAATTCTATACCTGTCTCTGCCTCAAACCGCTCAGAGTCTGACCCAAACAGCTGATCGCTACAGCGCGCAGTTTATTCCGATGGAATACGTCAGTTGGTTAGTTCAAAGCGACTGTTTTTTTTCCGAGCAGCTGAAGCGCTGTAATTTTTTCTGATATAGCGTACAATTAAAGTGGTGTATTCAGATAGGACCTCTTTTAGGCGGCAAAAATACTTTGTACATTGTTACTTTGGGACCGTTCTCAACAGTGTATCGCGTAAATCTCCGTCCAGCACTATGTGTTGGTGCGGCTAACTGGGGGAGAGCAGGGAGCTTTCTACTGCATCTAATGTACGTAGAGGCTATTTGTAGCTCATACAACCCCACTTCAAACAAGTGAACTATCCCTTCAACATAGTTTAATATACCTAAACAGCGACCCAAAATCGCCAAATTCCTCGCCGACATTTCTTGTCCGGAGCACTTTCTCCAATTAAATAGCCTAATTAAAACCGAAGTCCTAAGAAAACAGACGTCTTATTGCATTTATCGTTTTCCCCTACATTGGCACACATTAATAAGGAAAAAGCTTAAGGTGGCTTTATGCTTGATTAAAATAAAGGTAAACACATACTGAGACACATTAGAAGAGAATTATAAATTCATGTCACATTTTATCCATCCAGAATTATTGGCATCCCTTGTGAATATGAGCAAAACTGGCTGTGAAAAAATGTCTCTCTGTTTATCCTTTTTGTCTTCAGCTCAAAATATTTTTTAAAAGGCGAAAGCGCTTAATGTGATATAACGTTAGTTTTCTTGTAGGACTTCAGTTTAGATTTTTTTTAATAGGAGAAACTGCTCCTGACAAGAAATGTCCGAGTGGAATTTGGAGATTATTGGTCTTTGTTTCGGAACATTAAGCCACGTTAAGCTTTTTCCTCATAATGTGTGCCAATGGAGGGGAGAACGTTTAATGCGATATAACGTCTGTTTTCTTAGGACTTCGGTTTTGATTTAACTGGAAAAAGTGCTCCTGACAAGAAATGTCCAAGAGGAATTTGGTGCTTATCGGTTGCTGTTTCGGTACATTAAGCCTCGTTAAGCTTTTTTCATGTTAAGCGTTCTAGAATGTCCCTCGGCAAGAACCTCCTTGTTTGTGCAAACCACTTTTTACCGGACTCTTTCACAAATTATGGACAATATCATCAAGGACTAGCTACCAAGCTAATTCTGAAAGCTGGGGCAACCCCAGCTGTACGAGACAGCACTGCTGACCAGAGAGCTGTAAGTATTTGTGCATTGCATTTAAAAAAAATATTCAACATTTATTTAACTTTCTAAATTTGCTATCTAAACTTGCTATCATTGCTATGCTGCTCTTTGTAGGAGTAACCTTAACATAAAAATATGCCACAATTTAAGCTATGCAAACCATTCTAGTAGCATTTGGAAAGAGTTTTACATGCAACGTTCACTTTTTTTGGCTTTTCATTCGCCGGAACGATGAATGTATTTTTGGCGGTTTAATCTGTGAGAAATGGGTTAAAATGTAATAATGATTAAAATTGCAAATGCATATGCTAGCTAGCTAGCTATTGATCAGCGGTCGGCACGTTGTACTTCCGCCTGTAATGTTTGTCAAAAAGCCCTTAATTTTTATTTTTTCACTGCCGTCAGTTTTCAGTTTGTGTGTATGGGAATGCAACGCTAGGTCCCTGATGTATGTTAAGTTACTACTAGCCGATATCCGTGCTATGCATCGGCTATATGCACAGGCATGATAACAGCTGATTGAATTAGCCAGTTTTACTTGCAAAAACGGCTTCAAAATGCAGTTTTCACTTCATAACTACTGTAAGTTCGAAACCTGGCGCATAGTCTTTGTCTCACAGTAAAACCGGTGTATGCGGAAAACAGACTCATTATTCACGGTGGTTTCAGAGGAGATGTGCGAAATGTACACAAATCGCCAACTCAGTTATAATATATAGATGGAGAGCGGACCGAAGCGCAAAATGGGAACTGCATATTGCATTCGCGGTACACAATATTCTTTTCGGAGGATAGGAATGGCACAGGAAAAAAAAAAGCCATCGGCACACCCTGCGGAAAAGGTAGGCGGAACAAGCGGCCAACCAATTGGTCGGGAGCCATGGAGGAGCGTTGTCACATATAACTCATTTGCATTTAAAGCTACAGACACTGAAACAGCCAGCTCTGAGTAGGACTGGTTCTAGGGGCAGGCTGAAATGCAGGGTCAGAGTGGAGTTTTAGCAAGAAACTTCACTGACATGTCCTGAGGGCCTTTAAGATTTATTTAAACTTGTTGAAAAAGAGTATAATATGTCACCTTTAAGTGACTGGAGAACTGACTACAGCTCAAATCAGCTCTATTTTGGCTCTGCAGAAGGAGTCTAATCCTTATACTAAGGAGCCATAGAGGCCCCAACAGGCTCGCCTAACCAACAACAGAGGATTGACAGTCATTAGTATGATCAGGCACTACCTACAAAGCCTCCTATCCCAATACAGTAGTGTTAGCCATGCCTCGCATTCCACTAACCTTGAGGAACGGGATGCTCTCTGCGATCTTATTGGATGACTTGAGGATGAATCCGTAGTGAACTTTGGCAAAGCCATCGTTTGGAGCTACAGCCAAGACCTGCCAGGTGAGTTCAAGGATGGAAGAGAAATACCAATGATAAAATACCAGAAAGAGCAACAGTCTTTTACATAAAAAAACAGATGATACAATTAGATAACAGCTTCCAAGTGCTGTGAACAAAGGGCTCTAAATAACTTTGACAATCATATTAGGACATCATGGTCCTATTAAATGACAAACATCAAAATAACTGATGATTAAACACACTGCTCTTCGTTGAAAAATGTATTGTCTACTTTATTAAATTACATAAATACAAGCAATATTGAGCAGCGCACCTCTTCATACACTTTCTTGGCACCATTGTTGTCTCCCATAAGCAGGTAACCCACACCAAGGTCATTTTTTAGGGGAATGTCATCTGGAAAAATCTGCACCAGCCTTTCCAGCGTTGCCAGAGCACCACGCATACGACCTTTATACAAGTTTAAGTAAAGGAGACAGAATTATCTTCTGAAACGATATCTATTTGTTTACAATCCCAGTTCCGAAATAGTTGGGACAAAGTGTTAATTGTGAATAAAATCAAAACGCAAACCTTTCAAATCACACCAACCAGTATTTTATTCACAATAGAACAGAGATAACATAGCAAATGTTGAAACTGAGAAATTTTACAATTTTATCCACAAAATGAGCTCATTTCAAATTTGATGGTTGCTACAGGTCTCAAAAAAGTTGGGACAGGGGCCTGTTTACCATGGTGTATCATCCGCTCTTCTTTTAAACACAGAGTGGAGGCATCTGGGCATTGAGGAGACAAGTTTCTAGAGTTTAGCCATTGGAATTTGATCCCACTCTTATTCAATACAGGCTTCCAGCTGCTGGAGAGTTTGGATCTCCTTTGACGGACTTTTCGTTTAATTATGCACCAAATGTTCTCAATCAGTAAAGATCAGGACTGCAGGCAGGCCAGTTCAGCACACGGACTCTTCTACTACGAAGCCATGCTGTCGTAATAGCTGCAGTATGTAGTTTTGCATTGTCCTGCTGAAATACACAAGGCCTTCCCTGGAATAGATGTCGTCTGGAGGGGGGCATATGTTGCTCTAAAACCTTTATATACCTTTCAGCATTCATGGTGCTTTTTAAAACATGCAAGTGTCCCACACCATATGCACTAATGCATCCCCATACCATCAGAGATGCTGGCTTTTGAACTAAACGCTGGTAACAGAGGGGGTGGACTTTCTCCTCTTTAGCCTGGAGGACACGACGCCCATAATTTCCAACAAGAATGTTAAATTTGGACTCGTCTGACCACAGGACACTTTGCTACTTTGCTACAGTCCATTTTAAATGAGCCTTGGCCCACAGAACACGGCAGCGCCTTCTGGATCATGCTGAACAATGGCTTCCTTTTTGCATGATAGAGTTTTAGGTGGCATCTGTGGATGGCACAGCAGACTGCGTTTACAGACAGTGGTTTCTAGAAGTATTCCTGGGCCCATTTAGTAATGTCAATGACAGAATCATGCCGGTGAGTGATGCAGTGGCGTCTGAGGGCCCGGAGATCACGGGCATCCAGTAAAGGTTTTCGGCCTTGTCCCTTATGCACAGAGATTTTTCCAGTTTCTATGAATTTTTTGATGATGTTATGCACTGTCCACGATGAGAGCTTCAAAGCCTTTGCAATTTGATGTTGAGGAACATTGTTTTTAAAGTATTCCACAATTTTTTTACGCAAGCCTGCACAGGTTGGAGAGCCTCTGGACATCTTTACTTCTGAGAGACTCAGCCTCTCTAAGACATCCCTTTTATAGCCAATCATGTTACACACCTGTTGCCAGTTAACTTAATTACTTGCTAAATGTTCTTTCAGCTGATTCTCTTTTATATTAATTGCTTTTTCAGCCCTTTTTTTTTGCCTGTGTCCCAACTTTTTTGAGACCTGTTGCAGCCAGAAAATTTGAAATAAGCTCATTTTGTGGATAAAAATGTAAAATGTCTCAGTTTCAACATTTGAAATGTTATCTATGTTCTATTGTAAATTGGCTCGTGATCTGAGAGTCATTACGTTTTGATTTCATTCACGATTTGCACTTCATCCCAACTATTTCGGAATCGTATAAATGTATTATACAGACTGCGAATCCAGTTTTTGCCTCAATCACACTCTTGTTTGTGCTCCAAGAAAATAAAAAAAAAATTAATTAGGCCTGTTCAGTTTCAGTTATAAAGCCAGGGCCTTTTGCATTCTAATTTCAGCTAAGCTCATAGAATGGCAGATACATAAATGGCTGGTTTGGCCCAGTACGGGGTAACCTACCTCCCTGACTTTAAGGAGGTCTGCTAGAGTCAGCAAACTAAATATTTCTCTATTGAATCTCATTTACTCATGCTGCATGCTCAAAATGACATACAGTATATTCCAACAATTGTTGCTTATAAAATTGTACCTCTACATTCAGGCCTATATATATTCCATTGGGGGTGCAATTTTAAAGAGCCATTCAATTCCATGTTTGACTCATCATAAATGTACAGGGAGGAGGAAAAATATCAGAGGCAAATGGCTTGTGGCCTCAAAACCACAATTACAGAACTATCTGCACTGGTGATTCCTTTTAATCTGAATGACGACTAGCATGCATCTTCTTAAAACATGTCTCACCACCAGCACTTTACAAGGAAAGTCTTTAAACTGAGATGAGGATGCTGTTGAGAAATTTTCACTCCAGAGAATCACAAATTAGAATAAGACTGAAAATTTATCAAGCCAAATCAAATTATTATTACAAATAGGTAACCACAGCAGTCTCTAACGTGACTGAATGTGCACACAGAGAGAGACAAAGTCTTCTCACCTCTCTCACAACCAAAACTCTATACAAAAAACCAGTAGAACTGGTAATAATGGAATGGCAGATGTGTAAATTAAGCACAAAGCACTGAGCATTCCAAAAAGTAATAAAGAGCACACCTTCCTGACCAAACAATATGTAGTAGCCCCCAGTCTCCCAAACATCAGGACATTAGATAAGAGGGGGGTGACAAGGTATATTCCTTGGGCACTCAGGTGATAAAAAAAAAAAAAAAAAGAATGAAAGGTTTTATACACTCAAGCATTCACCCCCCAGTGCATGTGAGCCACAGTATAGGGACCAAGGCTGAGGGTCAAAACCTAGTGTTTTGCCTTGAGTCCACTGCCCATAAAGGCAGCTGTCTACATTGACAGAATTTTGACCAAAATGGAACCTTTTAAGACTGAGTTAGATGGCGATTGTGTCAGGAATCATTTCTGGCCCCCACACAACCATTATATACTTAACTTAGCTGACATAAACACATACACGTTTGTAAAAACTTCCATTTACAAGCGGGCATGGCATTAATTCTCTCCCCTGTGAACAGACTTTCTCTCTGTGAATGAGCTTTCAGAAAGACTTCCAACCAGGCTTTGCTTCCTGATAAGTGGGAACAAGCCCCGATTGTGGATACAGCTAACTAGCTGTCGGCGTGATCAAAAATGAACTAACATTATAGTAATTCCTTCTTGATGTTATAATAACCTCCATCGAAGTTTGAAGTAATACATTATGGTCGAAGTTGTCCAAGTTAGAGAAACCTAGCCAGGACAATCAAGCTGGGCCTACTACCTTAGCTTAATAATGTCAGTAAGCAGGCCAGTTCTGACAATAGTTGAAATTATTCCACAATACTAACAGAGTTTCAAAGGACCAAATAGTAGCAGGCTAAACTGTAGGTGGGTTGGTCACAAAAAAACACAAATTTATTGTGACAGATGGACCCTTGGAAGGATAGTTGGAATTCTACACAGAGCTGCAGTTCTAAACATCACCACAAAATCAAATTAATCGATACCTAATCTAGACATGACAAAAATAGTACATTGAGATCTTCACAAAGCTATTTTTTACAGCAGTTCTTCTGAAAATTTGACCACCTCCTGTAAATACACCCAAATTAAAGCTGACTGTTAGGACCTCAATTCGAGGAAAATGCAATCCACTCAGAGAGGTGCGTGTGGAAATGACAGGCCCTTAAAATGGCGTTATACAGCTCTCACAGTGAAGCAATGTGAAAAAGAGAAGGGAGACATATGGGAAAAGCTCTCAGTGACATCATAAAGCCACAGGACAGCAGACAAAGAAGACGTTAGGAGAAGGTACCCAGGAACTGCTGCCTGTCTGCGCGCCTCTTCAGTGTGATCTTCACCAGGTCCGGAGGAGCATCGGGCAGCTCGGACACCTCCCTATATGTGTTTACGGCCTTCAGAAGAATCTCGTTACTGCGCACTTTCTCCGCCAGGTCATCCTCTGACTTCAAGACACAGACCAACAAGTTTGAAAAGTGAGGGGATGACAAATTCATAAATGTATAAATAAAATTTAAAAATGCACAGAGATGAATCACATTGAGTGCGTTTTTACATGCACACTGATAAAACAATCATTATTGGATTACTGGAGTGATCGGATTATTCAAGTGGTCATGTAAACGGCATAATCCGATAATCATTATTGGATAAAGGCCGTTGTTGGTTTATGTGAAATCCGATAAACACACCTAGCTTTTTGCCCAATAATCCATTAATTCTGTGCATGTATAGAGCAAAAGCTGATTTCTTTCTTTTTTTAAAACCTGCGCATGTGCGACCAGTAGAGGGCAGGAAGAATGTGTTTTGAGAGAAATGCTGACAATTTGACTGAATCATGTAAACCAGGTTTTTCCAGATATCAGTTTATCAAAGTGCATATAAAAGCCTCAGATGAGATTATTGCCATTATTGGATTATGATGTGCACGTAAACGCACTCATAAATATTTCTCTCATTCTGAAAGAAGGGAGATGAACCTGTCCATTTTTGAGGCATGCTTGTAGTACCAGATACTGAGCACATAAAGGTTGTTAATAGGTATATCCGTGAGTGTGTTTGTCTACCTGTGCTTTGCCATAGCGCGATCTTGGGCTCTGGGGATATCTCTGGACCAGGCTTTCAAAAGCTCTTAAAGCCTCTTCAACCTTTCCCTGAAGTAAACAAAACAAATCTTACAGCACTCAACTGTGTCAGCCTCTTTCCACAGCTATCACCTGTGAATGACTGACCACCATCTGGGAGGGAGGGGATACCATTTGGGACGGGAATTATGGAGGAGTGAATGGTCCAGTACATACCATTATCAACAACTGCATATGGTACATATAATGTCAACTTGGAAAAACACCAAGTTTTCTGTGTGCAGGAAGGTGGTTTGTGATAGGAATAAAATTATGAACAGAACTACAGTAACTGTACGTTTGGCTAAGCAAAAGAAGACAGTAAGTCTTAACTGGGCATTCTGCTGAGTGGTGTGATTTCAACAAGTGCGAATACTCAGTGGCAGCTGAAATAAAGAGACAAACAAACAAACAAACAAAAAACACTGTAATCATAATTTAAGGCATACCTTCTTGCGCAGCTTTTCTGCTGCGTCAATCTCCGCTTTTATGGTTTTATCAAATTTATTCAGCAGTTTAGGCTTCTTCTTCTTGACTGAATTCAAACAGAAATGAAGGACAATGTAAAGAAAAAATCTGCCATGAGTAAAATTAACATCTGAAAGAAAACTGAAAAGCATAGATTGCAGTAAACTAAACAGGGTAAAAACGACCAATATTTCCATTAATAATATATTTTTGAAATTACTGCTGGCTCATTTACTGAATACCAAGGCATCCCTCATATCAGGCATAGAGAGGTATAGAGGAAGTTCAAAAGCAGTGATAATTCTCAATTCTCCCATTGTAAAAACAGTGAAATGGGTTATTCCATGAATAATAAATCAGCGCCTCCCACCTGACCCCATCAGAATCAGCTGATTTTTTTGGACAATAACTTTAGTCTATTTCATGAGGCTGTGCCAAATTTCACCTTCATATTATGAATATTTTCTGATTAACAGGACTTCAAACTACATACAGGTGCGTTCAAAAAAAATTGCAGTTGTTAAAAAATGTGAATAAATTGGAAATTTTTTTTAATAGCCTTCAGTTCCATATTTCAAATGTAGTGGAAACATTACACATTCAATACAAAATCAAAGCATTAACAAATTTGATCGAGTCTGTGTTATTCTTTCACAGGAAGCAAATAAAAGGAATATTAATCTGTTAAAAAATAGCAGTGTCGACAATTTTCTCTTCAAACTGAAATATTAAATGTAACTCAAGATTTAACTTGCATTAAATTACTGAACTAATATTTAGTTGCATAACCATGGTTTTTAATAACTGCTACATATCTGCCTTGCATCGACTCAACCAACTTCTGGCACCTAGAAACAGAGATTTCAGCCCAGAGTGAACAAACTACATTCCACAGTTCTCGTGAATTTTTGGGTTTTGAGTTGAGGTCAGGGGATTGAGCTGCCCACTCCATTACCTCAATCCTGTTTGTCTGGAACCAAGATGTTGCTCGCTTACTCGTGTTTGGGGTCATTATCTGGTTGAAACACCCATTTCACGGGCATTTCCTCTTCGTCATATGGCAACATAATCTCTTCAAGTATTTTAATGTATTCAAATTGATCCATAATCCCTGGTATATGATAAATAGGCCCAACACCATAGTATGAAAAACATCCCCATACCATGATTTTTGCACCAACATGCTTCACAGCGTACTGTGGCTTGAATTCAGTACCGGGGGTTGTCTGACATACTTTCAATGACCACTAGACCCAAAAATAAAATTTCACTCTCATCAGTCCGCAGAATGTTGCACCATTTCTCTTTGGGCTAATCAATGTATTTTAACCAATTCTGCATGTGCCGGTTTTTTGACAATGGTGCTTTACTGGGGCTTCTTGCTGATAGCTTCGCTTCTATCTGTCATCTGGCTGTAACAGCATTTACAGGTAATTTTATCATCTTTGATTTTTCTGGAGGTGGTGAATGTCATAATCCTTGCCATTCTGACTATTCTTTGATCCGTTTTGACAGCAGTTGCTCATTTCCTTCCATGTATTTCAAGTTGATGTTGTCATTTTAAAGCATTTAAGATCATTTTAGGTCAGCATCCTATATTTTGCTGCATTTCTTTATACATTTTCTACGGTGGCCGATTGAGGCAAACGCGCTGCAATGGCCCAAAACGTCCAATAGGAGAAACGCGCTGCAAAAACAGAAACGATGCAAACTCAAAAACACGCAAACTACAAAAGCAAATGCAAGAGAACAATGCTGCATATCCACATCAATACAACGAAAGTGCTCCCAGTCGCTATGGGAAGCGCCAACTAGAACAGCTTTTACTTTTGACCTGACTAGCTAGCTAAGTCGGCAAAAAGCCTTTCTAGCCAGGTAGCCAGCTACCTAGCTAACGTTAGTGCGCTTGCTTAGCCAGCAAGTTTGCTAGCCTAGCTAGCCAAAAGTTTGCTGCACAAAAGTGAACAGAAAATAAAAGAATAAAAAATATCCGTTATTTCGCAATCTCACTTAGCTAGAGTTGAACCGCGAGCATTTCTGTTATACCAAATAGAACAGTTAGCTAGCCAGAAAGCCTTTTTGGCGAATTAGCCATAGCGGCTCGGAGCACTTCCGTTAAATTGATATCGATATGCAGCGTTTTTCTCATGCATTTGCTTTTGTGGTTTGCGTGTTTTTTGCTTTTCATTGTTTCTGTTTTTGCAGTGCGTTTCTCCGATTGGGGATGTTTTATGCTGTTGCAGTGCGTTTGTGTTAACGTGGATATGCAACATTTTTCTCTTGCATTTGCTTTTGCGGCTTGCATGTTTTTGAATTTGCATCTTTTCTATTTTGCAGCACATTTCTCCAATTGGAGGTTTTTTTGGGCTGTTGCGGCGCGTTTGTCTTGACATGGATATGCAGCGTTTTTCTCTTGCATTTGCTTTTGCAGTTTGCATGTTTTTGAATTTCCATCTTTTCTGTTTTGCAACGCGTTTCTCCAATTGGAGATGTTTGGGGCCATTGCAGTGCATTTGCAGCTCCTGTCGGCCACTTTAATTTTCCCCTCTCCAATGAACTTTTTAATCAAATTATGTTGTTCCTCCAAACAATGTTTGGAAGGGCCCATTCTACTTTGCAATTCAGGAGGAAATATACAGTGCTGTGAAAAAGTATTTGCCCCCTTCCTGATTTCTTACTTTTTTGCATATTTTTCACACCGAAATGTTTCAGATCATCAAACAAATTTTAATATTAGACAAACATAACCTGAGTAAATACAAAATGCAGTTTTTAAATGATGATTTCATTTATTAATGGGAAAAAGCTATCCAAACCTACCTGGCCCATTGTGAAAAAGTAATTCCCCCCCCCCTTCTTAAATCATGAATGAACTGTGATGAACCACATTTTTTGAGTCCAATTAGGCTAGCCACACCCAGGCCTGACTACTGCCAGTCCTGTTGAATCAAGAAATCACTTTATAGAATGAGAAACAAAGAAATTGACATCTATCAGTCTGGAAAGGGTTGCAAAGCCATTTCTAAGACTTTGGGACTCCGACGAATCACAGTGAAAGCCATTATCCCCAAACGGAGAAAACTTGGAACAGTGGTGAACCTTCCCAGGAGTGGCCGGCCTACCAAAATTACTCCAAGAGCACATTGACGACTCATCTAGCAGGTCACAAAAGAACCCGGAACAACATCTAAAGAACTGCAGGCCTCATTTGCCTCAGTTAAAATTAGTGTTCATGGTTGAACAATAAGAAAGAGACTGGGCAAAAATGGCATCCATGGGAGAGTTCCAAGTTAAAAACCACTGCTGACCAAAAAGAACACAAAGGCTCATCTCACATTTGCCAAAATACATCTTCTCTGCTGGAAAATCCTGAAGGAGAATGTCCAACCATCAGTTTGTGACCTCAAGCTTGTGCACTTGGGTTATGCAGCAGGACAATGATCCGAAACACACCAGCAAGTCCACCTCTGAATGGCTTAATAAAAACAAAATGAAGATTTTGGAGTTGCCTAGTCAAAGTCCAGACTAAAATCCGCTTGAGATGCAGTGGCATGACCATGACATGCTTGAATACCCTGCAATGTGGCTGAATTAAAACAATTCTGCAAAGAAGAGTGGGCCAAAATTCTTCCACAGAGATGTAAAAGACTCATTGCCAGTTATTGCAAATGTTTGATTGCAGTTCTTGTCATTGAGGGTGGCAGAACCTGTAATTAGGATGTAGGGGGCAATTACTTTTTCACATAGGGCCAGGTAGGTTTGGATAGCTTTTTCCCCTTAATAAATGAAATCATCATTTAAATACTGCATTTTGTATTCACTTGGGTTGTCTTTGTCTAATATTAAAATTTGTTTGATGATCTGAAAAAAAAAAAAATCAGGAAGGGGGCAAATACTTTTTCACGGCACTGTATTTTATAACAATGTGAAACACTTGCTCCTCTTCTTCCTGAATAAATGACACCTGTTTCTTAACAGAAATAATATATTCTCTAATTAAACTGCACACTGCTATTATTTTGAACACGTCCCTTTAAATATATGAGTCAATTTCTCAGAACAAGCAACCTGCATATCATTACAGTTGCGACTGTTGTTTCTCTATTATACTACTACATCTACGAGTGAATTATTTGCCATGCAGAAATATTACTTCTACTAATAACAGTGGTTCATCAGGTTATTTTTGCACTCCTTTTTTTTTTTTTTTTTTTTTTTACACAAATGTAAGTGGGTAGAAATTTTGTGCTTTTTACTTTATAATTGTTTCTTCAGCATCTTGAGCCCTAATAACTTCATAAGTACCAGAGATAGCCACATGAAATGTTCAGGGATGAAAAACACATTTTAGCTTAGTTAAAAACTGAAACCTAATCCATTTTAAATATGCTCCAGGTGTCACAATTTAAAGCCAATATATAGTTTGTGATGCATATGATTTTTTTCTATGACTAACTCTGAGCGTCTATGTCATGGGATTTATCATAGTATCAAAAGTAAAACTGAACCAATTCAACCTCTATGACACAGTGTAATGGAAACCAGCATTGCAACCCCAGGTATGTCATCAGTTTTCTGAAAATTCACCAGGGAAATCTCGAAAAAGTACATTTTTGATGAACCTTCAAGGGTCATATCACCATGTGGGATAGTTGGCTGGTAAAAACAAGCTATGGCATATGACAGGTTTCATGTTTACCAACATTTTGATACCAGGTTCATCTTCTAGCCACGATTCCTTCCCTGTCAAAAATATTTTCTGATATAGTTATATTTTAACCGACAGTTAAAATAGTTATACATTTAAGCAACATTGGCAAGGGTAAAATATAACTAGATCAGAAAATCATTTTAACACCGAAGGAGTCATGGCTAGAGGATGAGCCTGGTACCAAAACAGTAAAAATGAGACCTTTCATATGCCATAACATGTTTTTACCAACCATCTATCTCACATGGTGATATCACTGAGAATTTACCCAAAATGCACTTTTTTCTTTTTTCACCTGAGAAAAAGTTTTTCAGGTGAAAATGGATGACACTTCCAATGTACCAATGCCTGCTTCTATTACTCTCTGTCACAAAAATTAAACTGGTGCACTTTTGCTATTGAAAGTATGATGTATCCCATGATATCGATTCTCAAATTTGGTCAAAGAAAAAATCGTACTGAACAAAAATGAGATTTTGGTTTTAGGTTGTGACACCTGGAATGGATGTTAAATTAATTCGCTGGAGTTTTTAACAGAGCTCAAATGTGTTTTGCAAATCCATGCAGCTATGTCCTGTACTTATGAAATTATGAGGGCTAGGAAATGAAAAAAAAAAAAAAAAAAAAAACATCAATTCCATCTGCAAAATTTCAACCCACCTACACATGTACTTTGAGGCCTTATAACTCAGAAAATATTCATAGTATGAAGGTGAAATTTTGCATGGCCTCATTAAAATATACTTAAGTTATTGTACAAAAAAGCTGATTGTGAGGGGGTCAAGTGGAAACTTTTTTCAGAATTAGTTGATTTTACAAAGAATGACTCAAATTCAAAAATGGTCAGATTCAGTCAGATCTCACTGTGCATGTTTTGGGATAAGCAGGATAAAATGTGGGAGAGGCTGAGACCATAGTGTTGAATCTGCAATTAGAGGAAGAGTTTGTTTCCAAAGTGCAGTAAGTGTCAAAATTTCAAAAAATGAGAGGACAACATAAAGCGATAGCCCTGTGCTTCTTACACATGGTGCAAAAATCTGTTTTTAGAAATTCATACTATAAGGTGTATTTTTTTCGTGGTCAAAGTTTGTGTTTTTCCATAAAATGCAATCGGTGCCAACATAGAAAAAGCTGATTTACTCAAAATGAGTAAAACAGATATATTGCATTTTGGAAACAAACTCTTCAAATGTAGTGGCATCTTAAAGGTAAACTTCATTCATCACACTGATTTAAAAACTTTCAGAAGCATGTGATGCTCCACTTCATATATTATTTCCCATGTTTTCAGGCAAATAGAACAACATGGGGTTGAGAAAAGTGTTTTTTTAGGAGAGAAAAGAAGTTTCCGTGGGTGCAGCCATTCTGACCTGTCACATCATCAGAAGTAGCAAATATGACATCATCAGAGCGCTTCACTGCAAATGGCGAGAGAATGACTTTGTGTTCTTGTTATTAATGTGTCGATTAACCGAGGGCAGTACCCTATTGTGTGGCAAAATACTGCTGTGTCCCAGATGCTTAAAAACCCCAAGAATCATCATTTTCACAAAATCCCTTGGAGGGCATAGAGATGAAGCCAGTGGTTTGCGAAATGTTGCTGGTGTTCTGACGATTTGTGCTGCTTTGTCTAAAAATGCAACCTTAATGCAGGGCGATCGTGAATGTCTTTGTTTCCGCCTTAATATTGCAATACAAATCAGCCTACAGTAGCAACTTTGTTATTTGTTAGCTTATAAAAACATACGCAGATGTTATAATGAGTTGGATAAGTCTGATTTAAAGACATCATGCCGCACGTCACTATCATCTAATTTTGGCATTTTCAGGAAAAGCCAATTTGTACATGGAATTATTTGCCAATAAGTCAAGATTTTTTTCATGATATTTAAAATCTGAGGGTAGAAAAAGAGCCCAAGATTGTGGGTTTTGTGCGTAGGCAGAACTGCAAGGTAGCATATCTTGGCAGGTAGCAGAAATTGACAGAACACTGACTGAGAGGGAATAACAAGCAAGCTCAGGTTTGCAGTAGACTGGGGTGCATTTCCCGAAAGCACAGATGCTAACTTACATAGCTGGAATCATTGACTGAACAGACGAACTGTGTAGGTTGGTAATATACACTGAACAAAAATATTAATGCAACACTTCTTATTGTGAGAAATGTGACCATGTTCAGAAGCTCGTTGTACTTGAGTGTTGACAGATTGTATGACCATATTGCAATACATTTTGATAAATGATTTAAACAAACAAGAATCTCATGATGCAGTGATGATAAAGGGGATGGGGTCACTCGTCCAAATTTCACAAATCAATATTGGGTATGTCCGCCTTTGGCCTGCTGCATTGCTACACGTCTGCTGAATGGACTGTAATAAATAGTCAATGGTGACTTAGGGGACATGTTCCCACTTCTCTTTAAGAGCTGTGCGGAGTCGGCGCATATTGGCCAGAAATGTGAACCAATGACAAACTTGTTGGTTAAGGACATCCCAAAGATTCTGGATGGGGAACAAATCCGAGGAATAAGCCAGCCACACAAATGTTTTCAGGCTCAAGGAACTGTGCACATACACGGGTGATGTGGGTCTGGCATGGTCATGCTGGATGGTTATTGTTTTGATGGACGAATGGTAGGATGCAGTTTCTCATTATGATATCACAGTGCATTAAAGTTGCTGTTAATGAAATGCAGTTGGGTGCAATGTCCATGGGATATTCCCATCCCACCCAAACCAGCGCTTCACCACCATGTGCCACCGTGCGCATAACCATGATGACAGCATAACAATCACCCGTCCATCCGCTCTGTGAAGTTGGAAACGTGACTCATCTGTAAAGAAAACAGTCCTCCACTGTGCCACTGGCCATGAAACGTGTCTATTCACTCAGTGGAACCAATTTTTTCATTGAGCTGAGGTGAGGTCCAATCCACCAAGAGCAAAACATGCAGAGATATGGACTTCCTGAAGATGATTTTTCACGGTTTAGGCAAAAATGTGGCAATTGTGGGGACCAACTGTTTCATCTGCAGTGACAGTTGCTGTTCTCAGACGGTCACAGAGATGGAGAGTCCAGATATGGCGGTCTTGGGCGGGGGTTGTCACACGTGGTTGTCATGCATGTGGGCGGTCTGCTGTCGTGCCCAATTCCTCAAAAAGGCGTTTTATGCAACTTATTGTTGAAACATGGACCTTAAGAGCCCTTGCAACAGCCCTGAGAAACATTTCTGCATTGAGCATGGCAATGGCACGCTCCCTGATGGCTGGAGTCATCTATGGCATTTTGAACAATGGCAGAACTGGGACTTTTGAGGAGGCCTTTTATTGGCCAGAATACAGGATGTGCCTGGGTTGACTGTACCTGACTTCAATACCTCTGGATCAGGCCCCACCCCTCTGACAGGCCAACTTTGACAAAGGGCATGAGCTTGACAATGATATGGAGAAGGTGACTGAAACGCACACAGACCAGTGGAACACAACCTTGGTCACATAAATAAACCCAACTAAGCCAGCCTCAGAAATAATTATGCGGAATATTGAAAGGACTAAACTGTTGCGTTTATTTTTGTTCAGTTTAGTTAGAAAATGTGCTTTAGGGAAATGAGAAAGCACCCCATGAGAAAGGTTCTCTAAGGGATACTTTACCGATTTTCAACCAGCATTGTATTATTACATTGTAGTCAGGGTATGCTAATAACCTATGATTAACTTTCGTCAACCTTGCCTGGACCAAGAATTTTCAACTGACTAGCCAAAAACTGTTCGCTGATGCATTTTAGGTCATCTGGTGCACAATTTCTGGCTCTCGGGCAGTTGAATGAAGTACAAATTGTACTACCGCATTCTTAGCATACTGCTGGATCCTGAATAGCAACTAGAAAAAAAAACCTAATACAGCAGGGCAAAAATGACATCTCTTGTAGAGTAAGTGCAATAGCGACTGTGTTTTCTAACTAAAATGGCAGTGTTACAGTATGAAATCATGCAATACGCATTTTGATCTATGCGAATCTAACAGTTTAGCTGAACATTAGTCGCCCTGGCCGGCTGTTTACAGCACTAATGGCATCACTTCCCTTTGCGGGATTGTGTGACTTGGTAAAAATGGCAGCGCTCATCATAGATGCAGATTGATGGCCAATAAAATTGATTTACAGTGGTAAATGACCTCGAAAATCAATGAAAATTTCAAGATTGGTAGAGAATATGATAATCTAGCAAATAATTTTGCCTTTTTCCCTATGATAAATGAGTGAAGTATCCCTTTAAATTCCAATGACTTCCTTACTTTCAAAAGACTTAGAAAATACCACAATGGCAAAAGCATTTCTATCACAAAAGGGCAGATGCAACTTCACACTGCTAAATTATTTCTGAAAATCAGACCCATTTTTCTATGTTGTGCCAAGGTTTATTGATTATGAGAAAAACACACAATATGAAGCAAAGATCCCAACGTCTGAGAGACTCTCAGCCTGTGCTTTACCAAGGCCCATTGCACCTGTGTAAAACAAAAGAAAGACCTACAGTCTAGATGGATCAGCCCACAGAGAAAATCTTTCATCCTGCAGGCGGTCTGAGCCTAGAGCACTGCAAATGAAAATGGCTCCCTCATGGCTTTCCCAGCACAAGTCAAACAGATTGTGTCGCATAACTTACAATTGAGGGACGAAAAGCCCACGAATTGTATCGGTGGAGGGCTTCAAATGATTTTTTCTAGTGTGACTAATGACAATTTCGGAGAAGAACTGCAACAGCGAATAGCCCTCATCTGTGGGGAGCCTCTTCATTTAAATCAAAATATCTGCCATGGAAAAGTGAATCCAGTCCTAATTTCAAGCAAACAGCAGGTAAATGCCATAAGGCACCACATAATGAATAAGACAGAACTCAGGTAAAATGTAAACACATTTAGACAACATACTAAACATATACTATAAGTATTATCCTCGGCAATTAAAAAAAAATTTTTTTAGATGTAAACAACACTGCCTCAATGGTACAAAAAATAACGTGCACGTTTTATATGTTAATGAATTCAAAATTGCCACTGGCAGGTCAAATAGTGGTAGAAAAGTATCTGCTTCAGAGCCCAGAGGTTTCTTCCTGTAGAAGAGCACAGCACTCGCTCCCCAGAGCATAAAGCAAGAGGCAGCAAAGCATGAAAGTAAGGGGGGGGGGGCGACCTATCGATTTCAGGGGAAAACTGACGCAGCTCCGGAAAAGCCTACTGCAAAAAGAGAAGCACTGGATTGCATCTCGTATAGGTGTGCTGGTGGGGAATGAAGGAACTTAATGGCCAGCCGCCCTAAACACACAGACACACTCACACACATGCACGCACATGCTCACACACCCACACACACAGAGCAGTCGCAGTGGTAAGATGGCTTTAATAAATGATGGGTTCTCTCCCTGAGGGCACCACTCAGTCCAGACAGATGCACCCTGTATGTTAAATAAAGTATGGGGTTTCACAAATCCCCACCACTCCCATTTATATTATTACCATCCATCAGGTAAATGCTGTGCTCAACTGCAGCACAAGTTTAAATATTTGTTTTACTTGAGGTTTTGCTTTTCTGTTGGTCACTGAAGTGAATGTCATCATGACAGAGAACTACTTAATAGTTGTGCTCTATGATCAAATTGTGCACACATAATGACCTGTATACCCTACAGTATGTGGATAAAATACCTCGGCCTCCCTGTATACCCTACAGTATGTGGATAAAATACCTCGGCCTCCCAGCATACCCTACAGTATGTGAATAAAATACCTCGGCCTCCCAGCATACCCTACAGTATGTGGATAAAATACCTCGGCCTCCCTGTATACCCTACAGTATGTGGATAAAATACCTCGGCCTCCCTGTATACCCTACAGTATGTGGATAAAATACCTCGGCCTCCCTGTATACCCTACAGTATGTGAATAAAATACCTCGGCCTCCCTGTATACCCAACAGTATGTGGATAAAATACCTCGGCCTCCCTGTATACCCCACAGTATGTGGATAAAATACCTCGGCCTCCCTGTATACCCAACAGTATGTGGATAAAATAAAATACCCTACAGTATGTGGATAAAATACCTCGGCCTCCCTGTATACCCTACAGTATGTGGATAAAATACCTCGGCCTCCCTGTATACCCCTACAGTATGTGGATAAAAAAATACCCTACAGTATGTGAATAAAATACCTCCTCCCTGTATACCCCTACAGTATGTGGATAAAATACCTCGGCCTCCTCCCTGTATAAAACAGTATGTGGATAAAATACCTCGGCCTCCTGTATACCCAACAGTATGTGGATAAAATACCTCGGCCTCCCTGTATACCCTACAGTATGTGGATAAAATACCTCGGCCTCCCAGCATACCCTACAGTATGTGAATAAAATACCTCGGCCTCCCTGTATACCCTACAGTATGTGGATAAAATACCTCGGCCTCCCTGTATACCCTACAGTATGTGAATAAAATACCTCGGCCTCCCTGTATACCCTACAGTATGTGAATAAAATACCTCGGCCTCCCTGTATACCCTACAGCATGTGGATAAAATACCTCGGCCTCCCTGTATACCCTACAGTATGTGGATAAAATACCTCGGCCTCCCTGTATACCCTACAGTATGTGAATAAAATACCTCGGCCTCCCAGCATACCCTACAGTGGATACAAAAAAATACCTCGGCCTCCCAGCATACCCTGTATACCCTACAGTATGTGGATAAAATACCTCGGCCTCCCTGTATACCCTACAGTATGTGGATAAAATACCTCGGCCCCCCTATATACCCTACAGTATGTGGATAAAATACCTCAGCCTCCCTGTAAACCCAACAGTATGTGGATAAAATACCTCGGCCTCCCTGTATACCCCACAGTATGTGGATAAAATACCTCAGCCTCCCTGTATACCCTACAGTATGTGGATAAAATACCTCGGCGGCCTATACCCCTGATAAAATACCCCTGTATACAGTATGTGGATAAAATACCTCGGCCTCCCTGTATACCCCACAGTATGTGGATAAAATACCTCAGCCTCCCTGTATACCCTACAGTATGTGGATAAAATACCTTGGCCTCCCTGTATACCCTACAGTATGTGAATAAAATACCTCGGCCCCCCTATATACCCTACAGTATGTGGATAAAATACCTCAGTATGTGGCCTCCCTGTATACCCCAACAGTATGTGGATAAAATACCTCAGCCTCCCCTACAGCATGTGGATAAAATACCTCGGCCCTGTATACCCCTACAGTATGTGGATAAAAACCTCAGCCTCCCCTGTATACCCTACAGTATGTGGATAAAATACCTCGGCCTCCCTGTATACCCTACAGTATGTGGATAAAATACCTCAGCCTCCCTGTATACCCCTACAGTATGTGGATAAAATACCTCGGCCTCCCTGTATACCCTACAGTATGTGGATAAAATACCTCGGCCTCCCTGTATACCCTACAGTATGTGGATAAAATACCTCGGCCTCCCTGTATACCCCACAGTATGTGGATAAAATACCTCAGCCTCCCTGTATACCCTACAGTATGTGGATAAAATACCTCGGCCTCCCTGTATACCCAACAGTATGTGGATAAAATACCCCTGTATACCCTACAGTATGTGGATAAAATACCTCAGCCTCCCTGGATATACCCCTACAGTATGTGGATAAAATACCTCAGCCTCCCTGTATACCCTACAGTATGTGGATAAAATACCTCGGCCCTATACCCCTGTGGATAAAATACCCTACAGTATGTGGATAAAATACCTCGGCCTCCTGTATACCCCAGTATGTGGATAAAATACCTCGGCCTCCCTACCCCTACAGTATGTGGATAAAATACCTCGGCCCCTGTATGCCCAACAGTATGTGGATAAAATACCTCAGCCTCCCTGTATACCCCACAGTATGTGGATAAAATACCTCGGCCTCCCTGTATACCCCTACAGTATGGATAAAATACCTCGGCCTCCCTGTTGTTTGAACAGTATGTGGATAAAAAATACCCTACAGTATGTGGAATCACCAAAAATACCCAAAAAGTATGTGGATAAAATACCTCGGCCTCAGCCTACCCAACAGTATGTGGATAAAATACCTCGGCCTCCCTATATACCCCACAGTATGTGGATAAAAACCTCAGCCTCCCTGTATACCCAACAGTATGTGGATAAAATACACCCAAAAGTATGTGGATAAAATACCTCGGCCCCCTGTATACCCTACAGTATGTGGATAAAATACCCTGCATATACCTGTATGGCCCTACAGTATGTGGATGGAAAAACCTCAGCCTCCCTGTATACCCCACAGTATGTGGATAAAATACCTCAGCCTCCCTGTATACCCTACAGTATGTGGATAAAAAACCTCAGCCTCCCTGTATACCCTACAGTATGTGGATAAAATACCTCAGCCTCCCTGTATACCCTACAGTATGTGGATAAAAAACCTCAGCCTCCCTGTATACCCTACAGCATGTGGATAAAATACCTCGGCCTCCCTGCATACCCTACAGTCAGGGATAAAAACCGATAACGGTGTCCCGACAGCATGTGGGCCTAAAAAAATTCTGCCTGCTGAAACATAAAAAAAATTATCCCGATGTCCCGGGGCCTAAAATGTTAGAATGGGTATTTAAGTGTCACTTTTGTTGTTTGAATAATTTCAATAAAAACTTAGGAATCGCAAAAATACTGTGGCGTTTGTTGTGCCTGATCAGGCTTCTCTCGCGTGCGTGCCCACACACAGGGAACCCCTTTTTGCGGCCACCCTCTCCTTCTCCACTGTCGCCTTGCCTCAACTTGCCTGCATCATTCATCGATGCCGAAAGATAACGCATCCAATCGGCTGTTTGAAGTGTCACCTCTTTAGAGCAAAGAATTTCAATAACATTCTCAAATTCATGCCTTTTTCCAAGTCATTACGTTTAGACGTGACATTGATGTTCCGTTTAATCGTTTCAACAATCACATAAAACTCACTCAACTGAACTCACTGCTTGACAGTCACGACAGACCACGCCGCTACTCGACCCCACCACCTCATCCAGAACGAACATAGCAATGCTGAAATGGTTGGGGGAAAAAAAACGGATGCAAGCTCCTCCAGTGCCTCTCCAGTTTAAGAAGGATGCGATATTTCGCTTCGGGACTCCGAAGACAACTTTTCATCTGCCTCTGCCCCTGTAAGTTAGTTTGTTTAAGTAGACTGTAGGCTAGCTTGACGGTTGATTAGCTAGTTCTAGTTCGTTGCAATAGCTAACGCTAGCAACTCCGTTAATCATATACATGGCGGCCTCACAAACCTATAAAATGCGATGGTGTTATAAATTTTGATGTTTATGATAATAACGTTAAGTGCAGTCGATCAGAAATGTACTCCGTTCTTTCCAGTGTTTCCCCTCACATAAATTTTTCCTGGGCGGGCTGCCCAGATATATTAACAGCCGCCCAAGTAAGAAAATAAGAATAATATAACATCCTTCTGAGATAACAACACGAACTGCGCTTTTGCACTTGATTAACAAGTTTAGCAGGCCTTTTATTGAAAAATCTGATAGTGCGCAAATATTTTCGCCTGTAAACTTTATTTTTCAGCCTTAGGCGCGCATTTTTTTACGCAGCGTCTACGTGTCCGAAAGTCGGACAGGGTTTTAATATATCTCCGTGTCCGACAGTCGGATGGTTTCAATATAACTCCGTGTCCCACAGTCGATTGTTGTTTTTAATTTCTTCAAATCTACTGAATCTTTTAGATATTAAACGTGAATGTTTTGATAAGAGGGCTCAGTTCTTCAAGATGAGTACCGAGAATTTCAATCAATGTTTCTGTTTAAGCTCTGCTCAATAAAGTGAGTCGACATAATGCGGGACTTTGTGCATTTATGGAAATTTAGCGACTGTCGGACAGAGATCGTTAAATACTCCGTGTCCGAAATTCATAGAAGTTCTCATTTTTCGAGTAGTCCAGCAATTATTAGACGTACAAACTTGGCCATGTTTGTGTTCGACCTTCACAAAATGCAAATTGATAGCTATAGACTTTTCTTGGTCTTTTTATTCATCTGTTTTCTTCCGTTGAAGATAGACAACAGTCTTTATTCGGTCTCTCTTTTGAAAATTAGTCAGATGGATCGAACAGATTCACGCTTTATTTCCACACCAGAGATAAAATAGTGCTTGCAGTCAGTTGGCAAATCAATTCCATGACCATTGACATTGTGAATTAAATATCAGATGCAATATGAGGGAGCTCTCAGAAGAGTTCAGCACAGATGAGTAGTCCTAGCCTTGTGAGCACTGAGAGGTTGGAAATGAGGGAGCTCTCAGAAGAGTTCAGCATAGATGAGTAGTCCCAGCCTAATGAGCACTGAGAAGTTGGAAATGAGGGAGCTCTCAAAAGAGTTCGGCAGAGATGAGTAGTCCCAGCCTTATGAGCACTGAGAGGTTGGAAATGAGGGAGTTCTCTGAAGAGTTCAGCAGAGATGAGTAGTCCCAGCCTTATGAGCAGCGAGAGGTTGGAAATGAGGGAGCTCTCTGAAGAGTTCAGCAGAGATGAGTAGGGGAGCTATCAGAAGAGTTCGGCAGAGATTAATAGTCCCAGCTTTATGAGCACTGAGAGTACAAAACAAGCAAAATGAAAAGGTTGAAAATACAGGAGTAAAATTTGCGAAGAATCAGTTCAGCACAGAAATACCTTAAGACCATTACTGCCAAAATGATTTTTAAAATGTAAAAAAAGAGGAAAAATACATAAGTGCACTGTAATGAAAATGGTAGCAGATACTTCTAAGTGGTTTATTTACTCGTTTTGTTCATGTATACCCAGGGGCATGCAGTAATAAAAAAAAATAAAGCAGTAATTAAACACTAATCACAGGTGCAGAGGCCAATAATTAAACTTCATTACAGCCTCCACTGATAGATTATAAATCATGTAACTGCCATGTGACATTGAATAGATGGTAAAGCAAATGAGGCACCAGACCAAAATGTCCCAAGAAGGTAATCCCTGTTTTTGAATAGATTGTATAAAATTCCAGAAGTAAGCTATATACCGTAGCGTGCAGTGATGATTATACACTTCACAAAATTAAAATAAATCAGAAACAAAGTACTACTCTAGTGCTATTTGAATAACCTTGAGGGTAGCACAGGGTTATTTAAACTAGGGACTTGGGGGGCAGGGAGGATAGAGAGCATCATGAATAGGGAAATGCAGACTACCCTGATGGAAGCTGACAGCACTATACGCACTATTGATGATATCTTTTTAAAGCAACAAAACTTAGTGAGGGGCTTGGAGCAGTAGGCAGCTTGGGAACCGGAGGGTAAGTATCATCATAATAACCTGAAATGTTTTTATTTTCAATGCTAGAAGCATAAAAAAATTAATTCTCAGAACTTGAGGCTGTTATGATTAGTGAGGGCTACGACATAGTTGGGATTGCAGGGACATGGCTTTGTAAAGAGGATGAGGATGAATATAATATAGAAGGTTATAAGCTCTCAAGGGAGGATAGATCCAATAGGAGAGGAGGGGGTGTAGCACTCTATGTCAACAAAAACATTCATGTGCAGGAAATTCCTGAAATTGAACATTTCTTGTCCTGTGAAGATATCTCGGTCGGGTTCATTGGCTAACACGAGACAGGTTTTAACATAGGATTGTACTATCAACCGCCAGCTTCGGACAGTATTGTAAATAAAATGCTCTTTAAGAGGATTAGGCAAGCTTGTAGAGGAGGAGGGACAATTATGGGAGACTTCAATTATCCTGTTATCTATTGGGAAATGGTGAAAGGACAGGGTAAAAGGGAGGAAGAATTTCTAGATGTTATACACAACAATTTTTTTGGTGCAGTATGTTAATAAACCTACAAGCCTTGAGGGTAATATGGGAAACAGTGATTTATTCAAAACCTACATCTCCCATATGAAAAAGTAATTTCCCCCCTAAATCTAATGACTGATTGTGCTGCCTACAGCGATACCAACTGCAATCAAACGTCTGCAATGACAGGCAACAAGTCTTTAAAATCGCGGTGGAAGAATTTTGGCTCACTCTTCATTGCAGAATTGTTCTAATTTAGCCGGATTGGAGGGTTTTTGAGCATAAACTGCCTGTTTAAGGTCATTTCACATCATCTCAATTGGATTCAAGTCAGGGCTTTGACTAGACCACACCAAAATCTTCAGTTTCTTTGTGGTCATTCAGAGGTGGACTTGCTTGTGTGCTGCGGATCTTTGCCCTACTGCATAACAACACTGCGCATGAGCTTTAGGATACAAACTGATGGCCAGACATTCTCCTTGCAGATTTTTTGGGAGAGAGCAGAATTCATGGTTCCATCAATTATGGCAAGTTACCCTGGTCCCGAAGCAGCAAAACCGCGTTGGACCATCACTCTACTACCACATTTCACTTCTACGGTGTGATGTTCATATTACATAATGCCGTGTTAGCTTTACACAAGATGTAACTGGACCCATGTCCTTCAAAAAGTTCCACTTATGACTTATAAGTCCATAGAATATTATCCCAAAAGTCTTGGGGGTCATTAAGATGTTTCTTGACAAATGTGAGACGAGCCTTTGTGTTCTTGTTGGTAAGCAGTGGTTTTTGCAGTGCATCTCTCCCATGGATGCCATTTTTGGCCAGTGTCTCTTATTGCAAAATCGTGGACACTGACCTGAACTGAGGAAAGATTGGCCTGCAGTGGTGTTAGTTTGGATTCTGTTGTGATCTCCTGGATGAGTCATTGATATGCTTTCGGAAGAATTTTGGTCGGCCGGCCACTCCTAGGAGGGTTCACGACTGTTCCAAGTTTTCTCCATTTGCACATAATGGCTCTTAATGTGATTCATTAGAATTAGATTTAACGTTCTTATTTTCCGACAGAAAAGGTTTTATCCTACCTTAACATGTTTCGACGGATATCCTCCGTCTTCTTCAGAAGAGTCACTGATGTTGTGAATGACGTGTCTTATCGGCTGATGTTAACGAGGCGTGGCCGCCCTGTCAAATTTGACAGGGCGGCCACAACTCCTGCTGTCCGGCCGCTCCTCCAAGATGGTACTCCAGGTGTGGGAAAGCATATATGCCCCCTTGTCCCGGTTCATAGTCCTGTGGGCCCGCTTCCTGATTTCAATTGCCTCCATGATCCAGCGTTCGTATCGGTTGTTCTAATTTGACAGGGCGGTCACGCCTCGTTAACATCAGCCGATAAGACACGTCACTCACAACATCAGTGACTCTTCTGAAGAAGACGGAAGATTTCCGTCGAAACATGTTAAGGTAGGATAAAACCTTTTCTGTCGGAAAATAAGAACGTTAAATCTAATTCGGTACTACGGACAGTATGAGCCTTTTTGGACTAGTGATTCATTAGAGTCCCAGAGCCTCAGAAATTGCTTTGTAACCCTTTCCTGACTGATGGGTGTCAAAAACTTTGTTTTTTGTCTGTTACAGAATTTCTGTAAATTGCTGCATCATGTGCCACTTTTTTCTTACTCCACATTGCCAGACAGGTTCTATCTAAGCAATTTTAAGATTGAAGAGGGCTGGCAGTAATCATGGCTGAATGCATCTCATGAAATTAGACAAGTTTTTTGTCCCGCTTTTTTCCTTCAATAAATGAAATCTTCATCTCATAACGGCATTTTTTGTTTCCTCGGATAATCCTTGTCCAATAATAGTCTGATGATTTGAAACATACAAGTGTGACAAATCTGCAAAAGTAGAAGAAATCAGGAACTTCTTAACAGCTCTGTAGATACCTGCATAAACTTGATTAGGGCACACACCCAGCCCCCCTTTCTTCTCATTTTGAAATATAATGTTGCTTTTGAGAGTGTGTTCCTTATTAAATATAAAGAGGTTAGCTCTTGCATATGTCTAGGAGGTACTGGAATGGAGATGCCTGACTAGTATGGCAGTATTCTAAAAAGAAAGGCAAGGTCAGCTGTATTGTGATGAGTTCAGATTGTCTTCAAAAATGAAATACGGTAAAACAAATCTAGCCGTAATGAAGTGATAATGCCATCAGTCAGAACAAAACAAAAAAAGTAAGACCACATGATGACTGGTTTTGAGAGTCCCATCTAGTGTGCACATTCAGGGTGCGGCTTCAGGTGGGCAGGAGACTAGCAAGGGATATAAATGTCAAATAGTAACCTTCAAACTCCAATGCTGACTTGTTCGGGTTTTGTATTTCCAAAAAGCTTTTGCATACAATAAAGGGGAAATAACTTTTAAGAACCTGACTGTGGGACTCTTCTTGCCATCACACTAGAAATAAAAAACCAAGGGGGGTTTTCAATATCATCTCACCTCCGAAACTAATCAGGGAGAAAGAGTGACGTCCATCCAAATACATTTCTAATGCCCACATATCATATGAAAGACTCTTTTAAAGTATCATTTCTGACACATCACTTCTGACAGCAACCTTGTACAGCAGGTGAGAAGGCATCTCCCCACCATCAGCAAAGCAGGCATCTCGGTTTCACTGCACATTTTCCAAAAGCCTACAATTGTGCTTCTTTAGGGAAGCCCTGATATGGAGAATCCTAAAAATAATGGAGGCAGATCATAAAAATCCCCTGAGAATATTTTATCTGTACTGAGTTCCTGAAGACTAATTTCCACAAAGCATTCACCACTGAGTTCCTTTTAACTGCCTTTGAACCTGTAACTGAAAATTTAAACAGATGTGCAATCGTATAGTTGGGTAGAAATTTTTAAAGCTATACTTCTGGTAAACAACCTTCTAAAACTCAGTGCACCTGTGAACCTAGTTGAGTTTTAGATGCAGTGCAGCAGGCATGAGATTAGTTTGAGCCTAAATCCTTTCCAGTACTGTCTAATGAAATTATATCAGGGCTATCGAAAATTCTCGGTGCTACATGCCAAGAACTGAGAAGAAAAGGGATTTCATTTGGTAACTTAATTAGCTACAGCTTCAATTATTTCTGATGGACCCGTACAGCAGATTACAGGAAACAAAAAGGAATGATACCATGCCATGTACCACTGAGAGTGAGATTTAAAATATGGAAATATTTTATGAAATCCTACTGAAGGAACCATGGCGCCATCTGTAGGATAACAAATGCACTCTTCAGTTTAGAGTCTTCCAGAATGCTTAAGTCCACCAGTGTGCCAAGACAGGAAGATCTTACCCTTCTCTTTAGGTTTGTCTTCCTGCGCTGCCTCTGTGATTCCTGGAAAATAGAGGGACAGTGTATTCACAGGTGTGACAGACCAGCGCACTGGGAGCCAATCAGCTTCTCACATAGGGCAGCAGTCCCTCCTCTGAGATTCAATGCACATTATTACCATGTGACTACATAATAAATCTGTACTGTCCGGGCTGAGTCTCTTCACTCCTGCTGTACATCAGCACTATATTGATTAACTAATTATAATAATTACATGTCAAATCACCTAATCTAGTTTCTGGGGTTTGAATTTTTAGGTTATATTAAGTGGATAACAAAAAACAACAGACACAGAAGCTCTTTGAAATTACATATTACGGATCTAGATCACCACCAACTGAAATAGGGGAAAAAATGTCAGAGTACACGTCACTATACCATTAGCTAAACATTGTTATTGCATTGCAACTCCTTGCTTCATCAAAAAATATACCACATCATTTAAGACTAATCAGTATCACAATGGTCACATATGAGACTGTCGGAACAGAGGGGGAAAAAAAAAAACAGCTCAGATGTGGCAACAATAGATAGGACCCATTTGGGTAAACAGCTGCGTGAATGCATGTATATGATACATGGCAAGTATATCACTTTCAGAAAACTGCTGATATAATTGTATAGTAAGGGTGTATTTGGGAAAATAATGTGACCCAAACTCCTCATCTCTCCAAGTGCAATGAGTGGGTTATGGATGAGTCTTGATAGCAGTCTTTTTTCCCCCAGCCACTGTACATGTATTGTTTTTAATGAGCATGTATCACTCAAATGCAATCATATCACTTACACTGGCATCTTTGAGGTGGATTATGCATACCCCCTTTAAATAATGCACAACAAGAATTTGTTCCCAAATCTTTATTTGCAGCCTTCAAACAGAAGATTTACAGAAGTGTGTGTCAGTTGTCAAACACCAATGGACACAATCTAACAATAATTTAACCTGCTAACCTGTACAGCATGATATCAGTTCACAGCAAAATAGGTTTGCCATGAAAGCTTTGGTCCAAGCGATATCAGTGATAAAGAAAACCTCTGAGATTGTCATAGTGTTGTTACTGCAAGTTGTACACTGCTGCTCCCTTTAAGTCATATCCCCACTCACACAGAGTAATTCCATCAGTAACCTGTGAGACTGTTCTTATGAAAAATTAACTTCTCATAAAAACAACATTAGAAATGCATTCCTAAAACTGTTTTCAAAATCCACAGAAAAACAAAAGGCCCTGCACAACTGCATAATTCAGCAAATTTAATCCCACAATTTAAATTCACATTAAAATTAAAAGACTTATAGGGGTAGAAAAGACCCTCTAGTGTTATAGAAAAATATTATTCCAAAAATACCATGGATAGAAGCCTTCTTTTCCAGAAAAAAACAGTAATGAAGCATTTCCTAGTCTCTTATATAACAAACTAATGTTTATTCTGGCAGGACCCAAATCAAACAATACACAGACAAAAGCATGAGGAAATTCCTTCAAAAGGACACTTGTTCCAAATTTGCCAGATACATATGCCATGCTCCTTTTAAGCAGTACCAACACCAGAATTAGCACAACACAGATAACACTGGACACAAAAACACAAAAAAGTTACACCACAAACTAATTTTATCAGGATGTTCCAAAATTAAGAACAATTTTAAAGCCTTTCCACCATGGCTTGCAAAACGTTATTTCCATATTTTTACCACCATTTTATTGTTCAGCTTTTTCTGTTGAACAAACCCCAGTCAAGGGTGACTTAAAGTCAATTGACCACCAAACCAAAAAATAACAGTCGTAAGGGCCACGGCAACTCACTGTAGTGCTTGAGAACATTGTCAGCAATCCCAAGGATCACAGACTTTAGCATAATTAATGAGATTCAGGACCTCAGAAAGAACAGTTGAGTACGTCCAATTGGCACAATTAAAAGTGTCAAAAACAAAACAGCAATATGAAACACAGCAAAAAAAAAAAAAAAAAAAAGAAAAAAGCAAAAAGCCAGAGCCAGGAACACTACCCGTGAGGTGTCTGAAAAAGGTGCATGTAAGGTGCATGACCCTTTACTCTAAATGTAAACATGAACCCGTCCACCTTTTCCAAGTTGAGTGTACAGCGTAATAAAGGCTTGTAATTGTGAAAATTGATTGCCAAAGGATAAAACTGAGACGGGAAAATACACAGGAAACATTAATTGTATACCTGGCTTAAAACCAACAGGCACAACTCACTTTGCAAAGCGACCCATGCACATGCACACAAATGCAAAAACACACAAACTCACATAAACACACACACACACACACACACACACACACACGCTCTTCAAAAATTATTTCTGAGTTAACCTGCCAGTATAAATTCACCTTTTGATATGGAACGTATGTGTAGACTCCACACTGTTAATACACAAAAGCCCTAAGGAGTCATTGTGAGAGATCAGTGCAGCTTTGCATAGTACCTTCACACTAACAAGAGTCAGACGATAGAGATTACATAAAATGTTGAAACCTGTTTAGATCCCTTCCCACTAACATGCTGCAGAAAATGCATAGCCTCAATGTGTCCAGACATTTTAATAACTACTATAACTGCCCGTCCAAGCAGTTCAAAACAAAAGCGGAGCAAAAATCAAGGCAAAAAACTTAAGAATAAATCCCTAGCCAGCTACAAAATCTACTGAAAGGGTTACTAATGGCAATCATTGATTTACCCAAAAAGAAAAAAGGAGAAAGAAAAAAATGAAAGAGAAACCCAAATAAAAATGATCTTACTAGCAAAATTCTGCAGAAAGAAATGATGGTTTAAGCACGATAGTAAAGGACATACAGTACGTAATGTATGTAGGAAGTATAGAACCACGAGTTAAGTCCAAAAAAAAAAAAAAAAAAAACCAAAACAAAACAAAAAAGTGTCATAAGTGACCACTAGCCAACACTCTCTCGATTCACTTGAGCATGGGTTATCATTTTGTTAGCGTTTTTGCTCAGTGGTGGGAATTGGCCTCTGCTCCCTTTCAGTTGAATGAAATTTGGGCTGGTCCTCATGGTGTCCCAATTCTGTGTTCAAGCTTTACGTATCTGGAAAACAAGGGGAAGATTCTAAATTAGAGGACCAGATGGAGCTGAGCGACAATTTGCACCGACATGCAAAAACAAAACATCAGCAAGGCCAGTTTCATCGAGCTATAATCATGAGCACTCAATAGAAAAACAGCCATAATGCTGGGTTCCCATTCGTATCACTTCATGGAGAACCAGAGTTACCAAGCCTTAAAGTATGACTGTAAAAATCGCAGCAACTCTGGAATCAAAACGCTTCTCTTATAATTACACAAGTTTGTGCCTTCATGAAGTACAATTCCAGAAATGTTTAAAATTACGTGCTTAAATTACTCAGAGCAAAATTTTTAAAAATAAATGCACAAAACATTCTTCTGGTTTAAATTGTGCAATACATTTTCAGTTCATATGCAATTTGGACAGCCTTATGCATAAAAGTGACTAGACATGCACATAAAATGACTGATCCTCAATATAACACACATCTTTAAGATAGAGGGCACTTGGTCCTCCATTTATAAACCTGAGACATGAACGTTCCAGTTTGCTCTAAATTGTCCACATTTTTAGCAGACGCATGAAAGACCTAGGTCATTAATCTTCCCACTCCCAATATGCATCAACCAGCATCTGCTCAGAATCAGCACAGGCCTACTCGCAAAAATGCCCCATTCTTGACATTTATTCATTCACTGTGTGCATTGACCACACCAAACAAGCACGCCTACTCAAGCTGCTGACCCACCAGGAACAATAACATATCCCAACACTAAAGACAGCACGGACATGTGATCATGCCGTAGGGTCGGGCACCTTCCAAAATGGTCCAGTGACAGCACAGGTCCCATCGGCACATTCATGTTTGAAAGGAGCCAAGGCAACAGTCAGCTGAAGGAAGAGAGCTTTTCCCAACTTTCTTCAGCAGCTTTTCTCAACCCCCACACTGGCTTCTTGAAGACACATGCCCATAAATTCACAGAAAGGGCACACTAACCTCACAGGAAAAGACTTCACACTTTGACCTGGATGCTGCTAAATCACTTCCTAGTGTTGGGTCATGCTCAGTGAGGGGACAGAGCCCAAGAACATCACACATTGAAGGGCACCTCTAGACTGAAGGCGGCCATTTTGAAGCTCCTGCCGATTTCTCAGCATGTAATGGCTGCTCTGCTGCAGACCGCTGGCTGTGGGAAGGTGGGGTCAGTGGTTCACGTCTCCAGGGGATTGCTAATCTCACCCCTCCATTCACATGCCTCTCAGAGCAGAGGGAAATGTTTCAATTCACCACCACTTTCTCGGTCTCTCCGTGACAACAAGCATTGTTTGTCAATGAGCCATCAAATGAGGCCATTTCATATCATCAGAGTAGGTAGAATAGCTCAATAGCTTGATAAAGAAAGCCTGCACTGTCAATAGGCAGAGCTGAGCACATATTGCATGAGGGCCGCATACATTAAAAATGTTAGTTAAATCCCCATTTTAATAAAATGTTAACATCGCAAAATTAAGATAAAAGAGCTCAAAATGGTGGGAAACAGTGACTTTACTGTGTTAGTCCCACAGAATATAATGACTCTTCTTTCTTGCTTTTTAAAAATGGCGAGATCAGCAGGGTATTTGCCTTTGTAAGACCATGTATTATTTACCGATGACAGCAGAGAGGTGGAGCCCCTAAGCACTCTAATGGCCAGTGGCTCTAATTATTTCTGCAAGAAAAATTGTCATGAGGAACTGTGACACTCGAAAAAAAAAAAAAAAAAAAAAAAAAAAATGCAAATATGTCAATGAGAGCAGCCAGCTGTGTTCGGGGAAGATCTGGACCGTGAGTTATAGGTTCACAGTTCCCCAGTCTTTCCTTCCAACTACTGCCATGATAACATGGCTGGTTGTCAGCAAGCATCTGAAGCTTGATCAAGTGTGGGCAACCTTTGTCACCTTGGACAGCATCTTCACTAATTGGTGCAGTACGCTCAAGTATGTGACCCACTGACTAGTGATAAAGGACAGCTATCCCCTCCTGGTTTTAATACTCCCAGAATTTTTATGTGCATAAGGCATTTGCCTGAGGCAGATCGGAGCAGTTGAAATGTTGTACATCAAAATTATAAGAATTTTACACCCAAGCAAGGATATCTATCATTTTCTGTGAGGTTTATCTTTCGTGTCCGCACCCATGCCAGACACAGGTTGGACATGCACGCCTTTTACACTCATACTTAATCAACCATTCACTCATCCACATGCTTACATCACAGCATTATTATCCTCTTAGACTCAAAGAAAGCACTGCTAAATCAAAATTTAGCATGAAAATTTTTTTTTAAATAATATTATACAAAACAAGATTTGTAAACCCCCCCCCCCCATCTCAAGCCAGTGGGAATCAGTCGCTAACTTTGACTTATTATCAGCAAGAGCGCTCACAACATTTACATAACAAGTGAAAAAGCTGGTATTAGCCATGTCTTTCACAAGGTTACACAGCCTTGTTCTTTTATGTAGCAAGTTCAGGGTGAGAGAACCGATGCTTGATCACACAGTGCCATCATAGTGTACACAGCCTATGCATGAAGCAGCAATGGCTTTGATGAACACTGCATAGCAGCCTCTTTACGAGCGGTGTCATCGTACGCACCACTTAATGAGCCCTCCCAAGCAGTACATGAAGGTTTTCGTATTTGAAAATGTAGCCACTAGAAAATGCAAAGAAAAAATTGCTGTCTATTTTCTCTGTGGTAGTAGTGTGGTGATGTGGAGAAACACGGCACTTCCGACAGCACAGCCCATTGATTACTCTTCATTGTTCTGTATATGGGTCAATGACAAATAAGCCTTTTAAAAATGTTTTTTTTTTTTTAAAATAAATCTTTGTACAAAATGTACAGAATACATTTATTTGAAGTTGGAAGAGTGTGTTTAAACAAGTCTTAATGGTTGCACAACATTTACAGGGTTTTGGTACAGTTTTAGACTGTATTTGCAATTTTATAAGCCAAAAACGTCAGGTGGCGCAACCAAAAGTTTCTTGAAAAAAAAAAAAACACACTTCCCTCTTTTTATTCTAAGTGATTTTTTTAGTAAGTATACCTGAGAGTGTCTACTCTGCCTAAAACATTACTATTTTGAGGTTGAGCTGGGTATTAAAAGTAACTCATGGATTCTTTATTGTAGGGGCGGGCATTTTGGTTTTCCAAGCAATTTAAGAACAATTAAACTATTAAACTTTGTTTATTTGAAAGGTTTTCAATATAAAATTATGCCCCCATATTAATATTATATTAATTCATATTTTAAATTACATATTTAATACATTTCACACAGCGTGAAATTGCTCGGACGGTTGCACCACCTGACATTTTGAGGGTTTGAGATGGCAAAACATAAAATATATATCATTTTTATGATAAACTAAGAAATATGTTCAAATTAAACAGGTTTTATAGAATAAAATGATGCTTATTATGAATCATTTAAAATTTTTTAAACCAAAGTAGTGCACTCGGACACAAAAATCTGCATGTCACGTCATTGACCCATATGTTGTTGTTTCACTGATAACCTCAGTCCTTACGTAACCAAGAGAGCTGGGATGTGTTTATTTACTTTTATGCCAGAAACCGGCCAACAAAGGGAAGACCTTTATTGTGCATTTCATTTTACTACCATAAGGGGGCAGTATTGTTATTACTGCACGGTTTTATTTGCACACTTCCGTCGCGAAACAGCTCAAGCAGTTCCCCCTAACTGAAACTCCTAATGACTCAATTTCTCCAGCAATTCCCTTGATTTCTTCTTTGTGCAAATGAAACACTATGATTTATCCATGTACCAGCGTTCTTCACCCACACAATGATATATTGATTGCAGTGTGCAATGGGATATGCATCGGTGTAACTAATAAGTCCACCAGAAGGAATGGCTCAGAAATCCAACAGCTCTTTCAGCCTTCCAGTAATTAACTTTGACACAATCCTGACATATAGCTTGGTTTCTTTTCTGTGTTGCTGCAGTGGGCTTCAATAACTACCACCATTTGGAGAATAAGATGCCTTGATGCAGTAAAATTGATCCATTCCTCAAAATTTGCACGTCAAAATGTCTGCATGCAATGAGGCTCCGTGCAACAAGCCTGTTATTTGAACCAGCCATTTCAGTCCCAAATTCCACCAAAATTATTACACAACAGTTTTAAGAATTTTCCCTGACAAAGGGTGAAACTACCTGTATAAAATATTCAGTTAAACATAACTAATCCAACCAGTAGTTCTCTCTCTCAGTGCCAAGACCAGCAGGCAGAAAGGTGCGCCAGTGAAAACAAATGTGAGGCAGCACTTTGCAGAGCCGTCCTGGTCACTCCTCTCCAACAGTGGTGTTAACAAGAAAACAAAAAAACACAGATCCGCATTCAAAAGCAGCCAGCCACTCAGGGAAATATCCTGCAAATTATCCACTCGCGACTGAAGCAGCTTGTGCCTGAGGAGCTAACCTGACAGTGACAGTGAAATGGGGGACCACACCTTTTTCGCCATTGGATTAAATCAGTTAGGCAAGAGAAAGGGACATTTTGAGAGGGAGGTCAGCCAGTTAACACCCTATGGAGAAGGCAGCTGTGACGTTTTCAGCTCAGACGCTAGTGAAAATGAGTGTAAGCAGGATGCTGGCTGGATGCTGGGCATTCACAGTAGTCTGTACAGGCTGAAACTGAACTCATTCTCGCTTCTACAGCTCAGGGGACAGGGGAAACCTGCAAAGTCCTTCAATCTTTTGCAAGCAGTCAGATGTGAATTTGCAGACACACACTACCTTCCACATCCCTTTACATTGGCATCTGGCATGCATTGTGCAGCTTGGGGGTTTTTCCTTTGGACAATTAAAAAAAATCTTCAAGGCCACTGTGGAGTCATGAAAATATAAAAATATTTGACTGGGAACATTCAAATCACACTCCTCAATAACTTCCCAAAACTTCACTTCTTTCCATTTTTTGGAGAAAAAAAAAACCCTTCCTCAGACCCAGCTCTTGGCTGTAGAGTTTGCCCCTGAAATTCATTTCAACCTGAACTTGTATTTCCATAGGAAGTCTTATGGTGTAAAGCTGTGTTAATTCATCATTGGACATCATTCAAAAGGTAGGCAGTGTAGTGTATGGCAAAAAAATTGAGCATTGTGGTGGCTGGGCACTGAAAAAAAAACAAATGAAGAACAGCTATGGGTACAGCCATTTTCTTATTTAGGGTCAAGAACAAATTGTGCATGTCCACATACTACGCGTATTGAACACAGCAGCCTACAACATACAATGTGAAAAGATGAAGTACAGGCTTTTTAATAATTGAATACAATGATCACTCTTCATGAATAAATCACTATAACAGGATTAAATGGCTCCTCCATTTAAAATTAATTTAA
Organism: Gymnothorax javanicus; assembly: GCA_029692085.1. Classification (NCBI taxonomy): domain Eukaryota; kingdom Metazoa; phylum Chordata; class Actinopteri; order Anguilliformes; family Muraenidae; genus Gymnothorax; species Gymnothorax javanicus. Next base: position 75,160,207 of record CM056196.1, read on the forward strand.
AATTGGGTTAAAATTCACAAACCTTTGAAAAAGTCAAGATTTGTGAATGTACCGATGGCCCAGTAAAGAGAGTTAAAATTAACATAGTAGCCAAAAGGCACAGGTAAATGTGACAGCACCCTATCAGTTAAAGCAGGCTGTCCCAAGCAGCTGTGAGCATCTCTGCCATGTTCTTTGTGAGCCCTTTCATATCTCAACACCACTTCATCATGCACTCATGCTGTACTGTAAAGGATCTGTGTTGGTTACCTAAAATGCAAATCAAATGTACGCATAGAAAAAGGTAACACCTAATACATAAATTACACCAAGGTTGTTCCAATCAAATAGTTCTCCATTTTCCCCATTTGCCTGATTGAATTTGTGCCAACGTTGGCATGATTCCTGAATAAACTTTCCTCTAGTTCTGGCTAACTGTTGAACTTTCGCAAACATGAAGAAACTGAAAACGCCCAGTGAAGAAGGGCCATTCAATAACTGCATATATGCAAAAAGGAATGGCTGGCTCTGAGTGAGGTTAGGATTAACTACAGAAACACAATACAAAGCAGAGACAGAGCCATCGCACGAGTACACTGCACAATATGGGGGGCAGAAACAAAAGCTGAAAATCATGACACCTGTGGCGAGAGTCTGCTGACAGAAGCCAACGAAGACTGTGTACTGAAGTTTCTGCATGTGGTTGATGAACAATTACAGGCTTGCAAAAGTGACTCGGAGGTGACTCTCTCTAACCTTATCCGAGAGCTCTGGGGCAAGAGGGCCAGAATATTCCCGAATTTCAATACAAAGCATGCCTCCTGCTGCCTGAATCCACAGCTTCAGATTTACAGTTTTTCCACTTTAGACTATCAGCCTACACACTCAATAAGAATGGCTGCCTCATGGTGATAGCTCATGCATATTTCCTTAGAATAATGTCATGTGCATGACGGGACTGAAAAAAACTAGAAAGAAAAAAAAAAAAAAGAAAAAAAAAAGACAGCCAAGCATAGCGTGGTAATATGCCCACATGGCAGCTTTGTCGATGACGTTATTTGACTAGTAATAGGTGTAAAATTGATGCCACTACTATCTACAACTACAACAATTATGAATCCATTTCAATGGCACAAAACCATGGGAAGTCACCAATACAAAAGATTTAAAACCACATGGCTAAAGAAGGAGGTAAGAGTACACCAAAAAATACTGACATACAGTATCACACGACCAAAATCAATAGGGATCCTCTTCATATCACTATTGACTCACAAAACAAACATGAGAGGGATACAGCAAAAACTGTAGATTGAGAACAAGCTACATACAGTATAAGCCGTGCATAAGGATGTGCCAAGTTCGGTGTCGCAGCTCCCTGAAAAATTTTCCACTCGTCACCAAAATCAACAGGTACCCTCTGCATTTCAGTATTGAGTATTGAGTAATGAGTAAAAAAAAACTATACTATGAGTGAGAACAAGCTATAAATAAGCCATTCTCTTACAAAATTTTTTAAAAGTTAAAACTTCTCCATCTACAAGCGATGTATCAGGATGTGCCAAGTTTGATGCCATAGCAAATCCAACAAAAGTTGTAGTCTGTAAAGTGAGATTGTGGACAGACCGACTGGTGGACCCAGAAATGGATGAAGCAATTGCAAAATTAGCCCATCCTGTTCGAGTGGGCAGGTAATAATACAATATGAGGCAATAATAAAGAGGTAAGAAGTTTGGCCAGCTCATCTCAACAGGAAAGGCTTTGTTTCATGCAAGTTCACGCTGAACTTTGCCTTGCCAAGAAGTCCGATTTATATAATGCATCTCAGCCAGTCTTTTTCCATCCTTCGAAGATTGCACATTTTCATTTTTGCAATATCATTAATAACCCAAAGTCACAGAAAGAAATACTGGAGCACAGGATTACTTAGGCAATTTATTATGGTGCAGGTGACTAACGTTTCAACAGAATGTCTTCTTCAGAGTCAAAACAGAGGGCCATAGGCATCAATGCAAAATTAAATATCCCGCCACAGAGGGGTAAAATTTTCTTATTGGGTGAGGGAAGTGCGTCCAAGTATCACAGCCAATGGCCTCTACACATACATGTACTTCTACTCAGCTCTGTTTCTCTAAGGAATACACTGCAATGGCAGGCAGAATTAAACACACTGGGTCTCATTCATGAAACGTTAGTAAATTTGTGCGTAGATTTGCAGATAAAAGCCTACGCAACTAAAAACCTACTCCAGATTCATAAACACTGCGGGAAACTCAGATCTGATCATAAAGACGTGTGTATGATCATGAATGCCAATCCATCGTAAAGTGACAGCGCGCTCCCGGTAATCAGCTATTAGCATAAATCCCCGCCCATGAATTGCCAATGACCACCATATAAGGAGGTGTAGATGCATCCAGTCAACCTGTCAGTCATGGCGCAAACAAAGAAAGAGACAGAAAGAAAAAAGAATTATTCCGAAGCGGAAACAGAAATAATTTTGGGTGAAGTGGAGTTAAGAAAAAACATTTTATTTTCATCTGTTAGCAGTGGTGTGACAGGGACAGGCAAAGCGAAGGCCTAGAGGGAGGTGACAGATGCCGTTAATATTGTCTCTGTCGTCCAAAGAACCATGCCCGAGGTGAAGAGTAAATGGTCTGACATGAAACTGGAGGCAAAGAAACGCATACGCACACACAAAAAAAATACATCAGCCACAGGAGGAGGAGGCTCACAGTCACAACTCGTCCTACGAATAACAAAAAGTGGCAAGTGACATTCCTGATGAAACCCACGAAGTGCAGAAAAACGGGTTTCATCAGGAATGTCACTTGCGACCTTTTGTTATTCATGGGACAAACCATCAACTGCTGAGGAGCGCATAGCCGGCATAATTGGGGAGACCTCTCTGTCAGGAATTATACCTGACGGAGACGGCGACATGCCTCCACTTTTAGTTTTTTATTATCATCATTCAACATGTAGAAAGAACGTGTAATCTATTGAGTCGATTCACACAGATAATTCACAATCATGAACCTAATCTGGATCTTAAACCTGCCAATTGCCAACTAATTTAACTAAATGTGTTATATTTTTAATCGTTTGTCATGTTTAGGCTATATCACGTGTTTCAAAGGCATTTGCGTATTGTGTACATAACAGAGCGCAATATGAATTAAAATTGTAATTTCCAATAGTGACAAGCATCATTTATGTGCATTCTTAAATTTACACAAGCATTACGCGTGGTCAGCAGCATGTGTAGATTTTGTTAGTAGCTACAAAAAGATCGGAGCTACTAAAATATTGATGAATGCGGAGATGCACGTAAATTTCCGTCTGCGAACAGTTTAAACACAAATTCGTTCTGCTCACGTTTCACGAATGAGACCCATTGTTCTTAAACACTGGAACACTCTTAAAAGTGACCCATCTCTAAAAGAGATTTATGCTCAACCTCCTTTAATTACTTTCAGACGCACACGCAATCTCAGAGATCGGCTGGTTCACTCCGATATTCATAGACCAGTGGTTCCCAACCCAGTCCTCGAGGACCCCCTGCCCTACAGGTTTTTGCTCCAGCTCTACTCTTTCACACCTGATCCATTTAAGGGCTTCGTGGTGATTGGTAGAAAAAGATCTACCTGAACAGAATGTGCATGAAGATGCATTGGGGCTTAAATGAATAAGGTGTACAAAAGTAAAGCTGCAACAAAAACCCGCAGGACAGGGGGTCCTTGAGCAATGGGTTGGGAACCACTGTCGTAGACCATCCCCTTCTTCCTGGCTACCGACTCAACCTGTAGGTTTTTATCGCTGCGGGCACGGTACCCACTGTTCAAACTCTTCCGACATCACAGAGTTTACACACCCACGTACGGGCAAAAAATTTTAAATCAATTCTTTCATAAACTGTAAGAGCACTCATGTTATCTATATACTGAAATGCTCGTGTGGTTTAGTATATGTGGGGCAAACTAAGCGTCCTCTTAAAGCCAGAATTGCCAAACATAAGACTGCTATTCGCATGAAGAACTTAGACTATGCCATTGCACGGAACTAGATAACTCGGTCGCCACAGGGATCGAGTCGTGTATCTCCCCGATCCCCATGAGAGATCACTTGCAAATTTTTACAGCCACAATGTTACTGTTTTTACTCTTGCTATAACATGAATATGCATCCCTGTACATGTATATATATATATATATAAATGTGGCTGAAAATGAGCAGAAAACACAAAATCTGCAAAAAAAAATTTTTTTCGACAAAATGGCCGCCGGCGGCCATATTGGATGTCGGAAATTGCCGAAAATTGATCTTGAGCATTGCCAAATAAACATCTTTGACTATGCAAATTTAGAGAAAAATCCTATAAACTTTGAAGCCTCCAGTGCCTGGAACAGAAAATCTCTGCGGCGGCGGCCCCGGAACTAAACCATGGTATGTCCCGACTATCGTCGTCGAGGAGATACAATTACGAGCTGGCCAAACACGGGTCAGTGGCTTCACTTAAATTCTGCGGGACTGAGAAAAGTTCCCCATCATTAAGAGGTGGAGACATTACTAACAAACTTCTCCGTAGAGAAGCATTCTGGACTTTTACTCTTAACACAATAGATCCGTTAGGTTTAAATGAAGACTTGAATTTGTCTTGTTTCTTGTAATTTGCCTTTGACTGTTCTATGTATCTCTGTTAGTAATTGATTTTGCTGCATGTGTTTTTTCTCCCACCGATGAGATGTCGTTGTTTCTTTGTGGGAGGGGCTTCTTCATTCGTTCAGTCATTCCTCTGTGTGTGAGTATGTACGTGTAGAGGCCATTGGCTGTGATACTTGGACGCACTTCCCTCATCCAATAAGAAAATTTTACCCCTCTGTGGTGGGATATTTAATTTTGCATTGATGCCTATGGCCCTCCGTTTTGACTCTGAAGAAGACATTCTGTCGAAACATTAGTCACCTGCACCATAATAAAATGCCTAATTAATCGTGTGCTCTAGTATTTCTCTCTGTGACTTTGATTACTTATCCCCTATTCTGAGAGGCACCGATTTGGCTACTGTTCATCAGCTGAGGAGTGTGTTTATCCTTTGTTATCATTAATAACCCTTCAGGATAATAAAATCATTGATCATTAAGGCTTTAAATTAATCAGTTACTTTAAAGAACCCCATGGTACATGTGACCTGTCAACAGAAGGAGGAACATCCATACAGACCAGACCCGCTGGGTTCACCTCCAATTCTCTTATTTACAAACATTAATGACATAATTGTGATTAAAAATAAATTGGGTAAAAAATATATATACATCTTCAACTTTTCAGTTTAACGAGCAGTTCAAGTTCATCGTGATAAAACAGTGATTGCACAAGGTCAGTGAAAAAGGACTAAATCTAGGGGAGCTGTGTACCTATTTTTTTTGGACAACCCAGACATATTTTTCATCTATCTCACCACTCAATTAACCCAATAATAATGGAGCCTTGCAGCTGTAAGTTGGGAGCGCCTTGTGCCTTTGAGAGCTAAACCTCGCGCCACTGAGAAAACACATCCGCAAAAAAGCATTAGAAGGATTAAAATGTAATTACCTGCTGGCTCATCCTGATGCAGGTCCTCTGGTGGAACAGGCTCTTCTGTATAAATGAAAACAGCAGTTAAAAGGACGAATGCAAAACATTTACAGCAGAGCCCCAGTCCATTAAAACTGAAGTCCCTCAGGGGTAATTTCACCAACTCCTCTGTAACACATTTCTACAATATCACTGAATGAACAATTCAGCACTGAATGAACAATTCAGCACAGAATGAAAGTGTTAAATAGTAACTATGCAATTGCTCAACTGGCTGGTCTTTGCCTGGAGCTATTTCTTCTTCAAGAGCAGCACGGGCAACCAAAATGAAACCATATAGTTCATGAATACACATATTTTAATATTATAATAAAAAATAAATCATAATATACAACATATGTGAGCGTTCGTATGTACAGTAAAAACATAGATGCATATAAACACTGACAGTATTAATCTCAAGGAGTGATCGTCCCTGAAATTAAGGGTCATTATTATGTGGACTTCTTTGACTAAGCCAAATGATTGCGAAGTACAAAGTGATGCAATCAAAAACATCACATTCAAGGTGATACTTGCCGCCATTTAAAAAACGTCTCTTATGACATTTTGTTCTGATAAAGAGAGATATCTCCATGTCTGATGAAAGCTTTGCAGCAGAAACTAACCCCTTTGCGCATAAGCCAAATATGGCTATTTATGCATTACTCAATTTACAGCTTCATAATTCAAGATTTCAGCTTCACAGAGAGGGGGGAAATGGCTTAAATGAAACAAGACGCTTGTAGCATTTAGAATTCCATCGTATTTTAGTATTTTTTCATGTTTGTTCAGAGTAAGGGCCACAAACACAAGGGCCACAAACCAGTTTTAAGCCGTACTTTCAATAGAATAAGAATCTTGTACGTAATTTCCTTGTTTTGGTCAGCCATTGCTGTAATCGTCATCACGCATACACAAACCAGCTTCCATATGCGGCTTTCTTATTAAAATCTCACTCGAGCCCACAGTTTTGACAGCCAGCCTTTGTATCTCGTGCACTCGCCGCTTCGCTTCGCCTAGCCATTTGACGATTTTGATAGAGGCTACAATACAGGCAGCGCTTATATCCCCCGCCTTGGGATATTATGACTGGCAGCAGGAGCACAGAATTATTGGGGACACAAGAATCTAGCATGGCTGAACCCATAAGTACAAGACTAAACACCACCACAACACTGTCGGTTTTTAACAAGATGGGTAAATGCATATAATGTCTATCTAATCTAAAAAGAGCCATCATATCATGTGAAATTTTTGATTACCAACAGTTAATGGAACTGTTTCCTGAGTGGTACACTTTTTCTTGCTGACATTCTATTTAAATTTCCCTTAAACTGTAAATATAAATAATTACGTCATGTTTTCAGTCAATTCAGTGGTATTAAAAGAAAGTCTAATTTCTTACCTTTCTAACCAGATATCGTTTTAATCATTTACCGAAGGTCTGTCTTTACAATAGTAGGCAAAATGACGCCAACGCCGGTGATTTAGCTGAGCGTTAAACATATCCTGCGAGGCACACCCATAGCTTCTGCTGTACAATCGTCAGCGCTGATGGTTTTGCAAAGGTTGTTCTTAAGTCGGCAAAATCCGCATCAATGTTGGGTTTAACCTAGCTGATAAACTGCATTAAAAACACCTGAATTGCTTATTTGAAAAAAAAGTTTCGCGTTAAATCTTTATGGGTACGGTCAGAGATCAGAAAAAAAAAAAAAAAAAAACCAACTGCATTATACTAGCTCCGTGATTATTCATTCATCTTATTTATGGAAACTTATTTTTTCCAGACATCCAATATTTCTGCTTCCCTATTCCCTTGACAACAAATTATGTCACACATGATCCTTTATTTTTATTGCCTGAACAAAGCTCTGTAAAAACCAATGTAAAGCTGGCTATAAATCAATACAGTTATTGGCAGACACTCTTTAAAGTGGGATGAGCTCACATTTGAGGAGTTCTTGCAGCATTGTCTTGAAATCACTTCACATAGTAATTAGACATAAACATTCCTTCATACATCTGAAATTTGACATAGATTCTTCAGCATGCGTAAGTCACTCCCACGTGTGCTTCATTCTGATCATCAATTACAATGCTCGTGACTTGTTGTTGTTTCTAAACGTTCACCGCTATGTTGTGCTTCTAAAAAATGAAACATCAGCATTGTATATTAGTTCTAAAAATGAAACTGAATATGATTTTTATGCGGTATTTTACGCAGATCTCATTTCATATGGTGCATTATGATATGTTGCCTATAATTTTATTATAAACGCCATTATATCTTTTTATGTAATATGGTGCCTATTCTGTGTATTTTGAAGTTTTATCAAAAATGTTTTGATTCAATACTCAGCAGACTCACCGTTAGTGGTAACTGGTTATTACTGTTATGCCATGAAAGTATCAAACTTAAGAAAATACAAATTTTGACTGATATCCTTCACATTATTTCAAAGTTATTGATTATTGCATCTGTTGGGAATGTTTTAGAATGCCCCCCGACCCCCCCACCACCACCACTACCACCACCAACTTGAACCCCCATCCGCATGTCTCCATGCGGACTTGTTGCTGAATTATTCTCAGTAGCAAGCAAATAAAAGCATTAGTACTACCACCATGTGTACAAGTTTTGGTAATAAAAACAAAAAAGAATGGTGGGATAGCAGTCACCTAACTTCAGGCAAATTAAAGAGTGTGATCTGCTGGCCATGCAGTGTGTTATCAACAAGATGGCTTTCTATACAGGGCCATGAGGGAGAGGATGCCTGTGTAGACATTGGTAAAATTAAAACCTCTCTTATATATAAATCTAATTATAATAACTGATAATCAGAAGTAACAACACATAAGAAACGAAAATTTATAAAAGAATATATGCAGTAACTCTACATTAGGATATTATGACAATTATGCACAAAAAATATACAAGTTAAAAGTTAAAAAAAAGTTAAATTTACATCACCAAGGGAAAAGGAAACTAGATTCTAGAAGCCACCAGAATGCACCACAGGGCTTCAAATTTTCAAAATTTTCTCTGGGTGAATCTCTCCTGAATCCCCCTGGAGGACTTCACATCATTAGCACTGGCATGCTTGCCACCAGCCATAGCCGCCTACTCTATTCTGCTGGCCACCTACTCTAAAAACTTTTGAAAGCCCCGTAAAGGAGAAAAACCCCTCCTCCAGATAAACAATGCAACAGAACTTTCTGGTACAAGGAACCTTCCAGTACTGTTCCACTTTGAATAACTCCCATTATCCATGTCCGTATAACATTGCCATCACGTAAATGTAACCTAGATAGGTACTTCAGGGTTTTTTTTCCCATTAAGCCTTTTTTTCCCATTATACTCTGGTCATTCTGCTGCGCACAGTTGAGAATACAAGATAATTTGCTGTTTAAACACTTTTCTGAGGGTCCAATCAAAGTCTTTCAATTACTGTGGAAAGTTTCTCCTGTCTAGAATTGGGTAAAAATGTGTCAATCCATAAATAATTACTGGGTTATAGTTCACGAGGGCATGAAGAAACACTCGTTTCTTACAGTGCCATGGCAGCATTTCACATTTTCAGTATCGTGCAAGGCCACAGTGCAACTATGAGCAATCTCAGAGAGCTCATCCCTTCGTGCTGTCGTGTTTTACACTGAGAAACTGTTCAAAGTTCATGTCACCTTATATACTGGAGCAACTGACCATCGGAGGTGATTTTGCTTGATAATGTTGCTTCAAACCAGTTTAAACAAATTTTTTTTTAGCATCAGTAATCATGAGCCTTCAAACATGCATTCAGGCTATGCTTGTGTCAAAAAAAATAAAATGTTGACACCTTTCCTTTGGTATAAAAAATTGATATTTTCAGTGTTTTTTTATTTATAACCCATATTTTTACCTGGACAGAATCGTGGGAATGATTTTTTTTTGTTGTCATTGCCCACAATAGTATTTTTTAATACATTTTCACCAAAAAATTATAGAGAAACAATATATCAGGGCCCATTTTGGACAAAAGAAATGGTGTATAATCATTACTGCATACTAATGTATAAAAGGTCTACAACTGATTTCAAGAGTTACATTTTCATTTGGAATCTGTTGCTGTTAACTCTTAATATGAAATCCAAAAAGCCGTCAGTGCCAGGAAAGTAAGCCATTATTAGGCTGAAAAATCAAAACACATCCACAAGAGAGAAAGATTAACCATAACGTAGAGTCAACAGAACTTTTCGGTAAATTCTTAAACAAAAAGAAAGGACCAGTGAGTTCAGGAACACAAAAAGGCCAGGATGACAGAAGAATTCTTTCCCTGGTCCCGAAAAACCCCTTCATAACAATTGGCCAGATCAAGAACATTCTCTAGGAGGTGGGGGTAACAGTGCCAAAGTCAACAATCAAGAGAAGACTTCACTAGAGTAAATAAAGAGGATTAATTTTAACGTGTAAACTATTGGTAGGGCTCAAAAACAGACAACTTGAAAAATAATCTGAAAATGCATGTTTATCTCTGGAACAAAGACCTACAGACAAAAGAAACAAAGCTCAACTTAAACCAGAAAGACAGGAATGGAAGGATATGGAGAAGGGAAGAAACTGCTCATGCTCTGAGGCATACCATCTCAACTGTGAAGAGTGGTTATTTATGGGCATGTATGGCTGCAAATTGAGCTGGTTCCCTTGTATCTGCTGGCGTTGAGACTGTTGACAAAAGCAGGAGGAAGACATCTGAACTGTATCGGGCCACACTCTATGCTTAGATTCAGCAAAATGCATCAGAAATAATTGGAAAATGCTTAACAATGAAGATGAACGATGACTTGGGAGCATACTGCAAGTGCAACTTAAGATTTCAGGCAAAGAAGTGGAATGTTCTACCACAGACAAGTCAATAGACCAGTTCAGTTTAAGGGAGATTAGGGTCGCGCCCATGCTCTTTGCAGACTACGTATGGCAGAAGATGCGCAAATTGCATTTAAAAAGGGGAGAATATTAAGTTCTTTCGCTTTCCCTGTGGCTAAAAGGCAGCGAGCGGCATGGATTCGGGCTATAAATAGGAAGAATTTTTATTCCCAAGGAATATTCTAGGGTGCGCAGTGTGCATTTTGTGTCCGGATGGCCCGATTTTGTCGACCCTGACGAGGAAAGAATTCTGTATTCAACCTCCTTCAATATTGAATGAAATCAGTACTTTTTTGGCTTACCTTGATGTTTGGATACCTAGAGAAACACTCCAGTGCATTAAGACGTCAAGCGTACATCCATTCGAGAAAATCTAGAGTTTAATTTCTGGTGCTGCTATAGTTCCATGGTAGTAGCATATAACGGCGACAGCCACATCACTGATGACACAACATGTTGCTAGGGCATGCGCAGCATATGCATTTGACATATTAAACCACCTCCTCACAGGTATATAATATATTAAAAAATATATAAATATCGTCGCTGTCGGGCGCAAACCTCCTATGTCCAAATCTGTTACTTTTCAGGAAATAAAAAAAACCGTGTGGTTTTGTAATAACTGGACATGACGTCATCAAACTTGGTATTCTGTCTTTACATATAGTCAGATATTTGAATGTGTCAATACTTTATTAATATTTTACCCAAATCAAGCTCACGTGGAGTTAGGAGGTTTGTGACCAACGAAAGTGGAGATAGAAGGTTTTTGCCGTCACTGATTATGACGGCCGCATCGGCTGCAGTAGCTTATCGCATTACGTTATCATCAACTAAGAGATAGGAGCGCTTTTGGAAACTCTTAGGTCCAGAGCAAATCTTGAAAAAAATGAAGAAGAAAAAAAACAAGGCACTTATCTTTAGAAAAATAGATAAAATACTTATTCTATGGCAAGTTTTAACAGCAGAACATGATTTAAAATTATTACTTCGTGGGCTGCCGGATCGCTCACTCGGAAAAGCATCGAGTTGCGAAGCAGAAGTGACCATCACGACGTGGGTTCGCTCCCTCGTACCAACCAGCAGTGGTTGGCAGCTCTCTTCAGAAGTAGCGCGCAATTGGCCAAAGCGCTACAGGGATGCAAATTGGGAAGGGTCTGCTGGGAAGGGTTATGTAGATTAGTGTTCCCCTAGGCGCCTCCTGTTGACCAGACAGGCGTTCATAAGGATGATTCTGAGCTCGCCATTCATCGGGTATCTTCCGCCCGCATTCTGACCTTGCGAAGGTTCAACCAGTGAAAGTATAAGAAACAGGGGCTAACGGGCGTGTGCTTCGGAGGAGAGCCACAAGATGTGCACACTCTCCTGAGTTGGCAACAGGGGGCCGCACATGCAAGAAAGCCTAAGTATTTACATAGTTCCCTCATTGGATATTCCAGATTCGGGTAGGATTGGAGATGCCAAATTAGTAGAAGAAAAAAATAAAAAATACTATTACTTCAACACATTTCGGCGTCCAGCCGTCAGAATGGTGTACTCTGATTACTGAATGCTTTCACCTGCTAATGACTCACCGTCTGTGTAGAAGTTTGTTTCCTGAGGAAGGAAGGCTGGACGCCCAAATTTGTTTAAATAACAGTTTTGATTATGTTCTGCCTGTAGAACTGGCCATGAAATAAGTGTGCCTCGTTTTTTTTTTTTTTTTTAATAAGTATAACATTCGATGAATTATCGATCTGAAGTTAGCTAGCGAGAGACAGGCTGTGAATAATGTTACTCTGGTAATTTCTTATCACACCGCTGGCTAGCTCAGCACTTTGACACGTTGTTAAAATCGATCAATCAGGTACACTACATACTTTTTAACTGAATTTGCAATCACCTAAGCCTTATATGAAAACTGTTTACCTCAGTGAAATCCAACAGTACTGTATCCGCTCCTCTTGTTGACATCCTTTGAAATATGGCAGAGGGGTGGGGGTGGAGTTAGGAGGTTTAGTCGGAAGTTTCAGGATCCAATGGAGTTAGGAGATTTAGTCATAGGCGGTTTTAAATACTTATCATTGGTTAAATATTTGTAAAACCACAGTCAGACATAAAGGGTGACCAATAGTACTGATTTATGGAAAAAAATAAAAATCATGATTTTTGGACATAGGAGGTTTGCGCCCGACAGCGACGATATATATTATTATAAAATATATTGGTGCCCTGTTTTAAAATCATTCTGGAAAATAAAAAGCCGAAAAAAGTGGAGGTTGGATATGGAATTCTTACCCCGTGACGATGTAGACTATGTGCCATCAGTCTTCTCCTACAAACTAAAACCATTGACTCCTTCAGCGCAACGTAGACTTGAAAGGCTGTAGCAGCGAGATATTGTCAAGGTAAATCCTCAACGTTGTTGTTTTCAGCAGAAATGAGAATCCGAAATCATATCTGTTGCATTCAGTAAACAGTAATGATGTTGCTGTTTCAGTATGTCTTGACCTTGTATCTTACATGTGTACCTGCGCACTTATCCATGTTGAGAAGAGGTTAGGATCATGTGTGCTTGCCGGATGTTTTGAACAGAGCGAATTTGTCGCAGGAACGCCGTAACTATTAGCTGACTTATGGCGTGGGACCCAATTGTCGTGGTGTTAATAACATTACTTCATGTCTGCAAAAATAACTGGCAGGAAAATTCAACTTTGTTGGCTATATATAGCAAGTAATTATGTAATCAACATCACAAAGAAACTGAATGATTATGGCAAGAAACTGTGCTGAAACAGCGGAAATGAAAACCATGTCAGCCCAGTTTTCGGACGTTTTAAGTGACCCAATTATTGTGGTAGTTGAGGAAGAGCTGGCAGTAAATGGGGATGATTAGTCTGTCGTGTGCAAATGTTTGTTTTGACAGCAGATGTTTTTCAAATATTGCTTCAACTAATTCTCCCTTTCAGAGCTTTGAGTGGTAAATCCAATTAATTGCATATCTGTCTCAGCTCACAAACCCTGGGTTGAGAGATTGCTCTCCTCTCGCTGACTGCAGGTTTGTTTACGGTCTCCAGTTTTTCTTCTGCCATAAACAATGTCCAGTGCTCATGCCCTCTCCAAATCTCGCTTTTTCATGCCCTTAAACTGAAAGGGTCTATTATATGACCTGAATCTAACTGAGCATACATTTTACTTGCTGAAGCCTAAACACCCCAACAACGAGGCAGGAACTGAAGACTGCTGCAGTGAAGGCTGGGCAGAGCATCACCAGGGAAGAAACCCTGTGTCTGGTGATGGCCATGGGTTTCAGACTTCATACAGTCATTGACTGCAATGGGTTTGCCATCAAGTATGAAAAACGAAAAATTAATTATTATGTCAGTTTGTCCAATTACTTTTGAGCCCCTAAAACTGAGGGGGCTCGGCACAGAATTGTTGTAATTCATACATGGTTCAGAGAGTATTTTTGAAAAAACTTCTAAACTGAAGTTGAAAGTCTGCACTTCAAGCACATCTCGTTTCTTTTTAAATCGATCTTGGTGGTGTGCAAAACTTAACAATGAAAATGGTATCTCTGTTCAAATATTTATGGACCCAAGTGTACATAGTGCACACAGTTTTTATTATAACAATTTTTTTTTTTTTTTTTTTTTTTTTGTGGCTACAGCATGTTCCTTTGAGGCTGCCCAGCACATTATCAGTATCTCAATATCAGTTTGTTACACAGAGAAATGATGCAAACACTGACAGAATTCATGCAGTCTATTCGGGTCGGAATTCATCTTAAGATGGCATTTTGCACTCCAGATTTACTAGAGGCAGTAACAGCCATATACACAACCACATTCCTCTAAGCCCAAATGGCCGAGGCCGAATACAGGCAGATACAGCTCAAATATCCCAAGTTTCATCCTCTAATAGAAAAAAAAGATAACGTTCTCCAAAAAGAAGCATTCTGAAAAGGACAACCTACATCAGCACAAAAGAAATGTTCCCACCCACCACCCAAAGCAGCTTTTTGCAGCGTCTGGAGTTGTGCAAAAGACTTAGAGCTCCATTTTACACTGGGCATAAAGCGGCGCCAAGCATAACGCAGGTGTCTTAGCTAGTTTAAGATACAGTTGTCATTTTCCGGGTTTTGTTTAAATTGCAAATGTACTTGTGCCCAACTGAGTGCCCAAGGGCACGCTGGTCTTAAAATAAGGTGCACTGTTGGTGCAATGTTATCTTATGGTGGAAACCAACAGCGCAATTAACCAACAAATACCTGGTGTTAAGTCAATGGTCAGTTGTTTACAGTTAAGGGTGCATCATAAAGATGGTAATATGCACCAAAATTGGCAGATGCACATACGCTTGCACTACTCTTTATTAACATTCCTGAAGATTACTGTGAACAGGTTTCCATACTTTCCAATTTCAAAGAAATCCAAAGCGATAATAATAATAACAATAATAATAATAATAAAAAAAAAATTCACTTTGCTTTCACTTCAGGTCCATGGAAACTACCCTCCGTCCAAAGCTGTGTTCAACTTGTTTGTTGACATGATAAATATACAATTTATCACTTCTTTTTCCATTCTTCTTTTTTGTATAAGTTGAAAACATTGAAATCCACACACCTTTCTGTTTCCATCTTCAAATTGAGGATTGGAATAGAAATTGAACCGTTATATCTACATTACCTGCCTCAACTGCATCTCAGTGCATTGTCTTTGGCTAAACTTGGTATAGCATAGATATACCAGGTATAATATATATGTGTACATTCACAGATAGGATATAGATAGACAGAGAGGCTAGAGATCAATGGATATAGAAAGACAGGCTAGAGATGGATAGAAAGATAGACAGAGAGGCAAGAGATGGATATGTAGATAGAGTTGGGGCAGACACAATAAAGATAACAATTAAAGGGAAAAAAGTTGTTCTCTGGTTTTGGTCTCATTTCTATTCTATAGCCAAAGCGGAGACTTTTTTCCATTTTGTCCATGTGAACTCCCATTGAGCAGACAACGATGATACAGGTTTTTTTAAGCTTACTTCCTAATCTCATGCACACGCACTTAGTGGGTGTATTTGAGTGCACATGGTGTATATAAGCGTGCATGCATGCGTGCAGGTGTGTGTGTGTGTGTGTGTGTGTGTATATGAGCACGTGCGTGTGTGTATATGGGCTATAAGTGTGTTTTTGTGTCTGTGCATTTGAAACATGTAAATGAAGGTTTTGAAGCATCAGCCACAGACCTGCTCCCTCTGTGTGCTGGGACTCCTCTGGCACACTCTCCTCCTCTGTGTGAAGTGGAGGGAACACAAGAGTCAAAAGCATGTCACACCAGAGCTTTATCAATTTTCCATCTACTACATAGCTCCCATCGGTTGGGCCTCTGGTCCACGCAGCCAAGAGCTTGCAGCTTCCCAATACAATATAAACATATCCGAGTTATCAACTAATGAATGAGTAATTCTGGCCCCTGTTAAAGGATGAGGTCTTTCATGCCACAACAGTGGCAACACTGATTTTTAATGACTCCCTTTCAAAAAACTCAAAAGATGAAAACACTCACCCGCAGTTTCTTCAGGTGGAGCATCCTCAACAATTTCTAGAAAAAAAGGACAATTAATTTAAAAGACAACTAGAAATATCCCGCATTGCTTAATAAATAATTACACAACAACATAATAATTGGAACCATTTTAACTGAAAAGGAAGTGCACGAACTGTAGGAAATTACATACAGTATATATGGTACGTACAGATAGAATATGCTTTGTTACCCCAGAATAACAGTTTCAAAAATAATTATCTGTTAAGGATAAATATTTGGTCCTGCAGATTCCGTACATTTGCAATGATTTTATTTTGCTTAATGACCAATTTCAGGCAAAATTGTTTTTCTCTAATTCAGTCCATCCATAAACAGACAGACAGACAGACACACACACAAACACACACACACACACACGCACAGCTTAAAAAAAACTGCAAAATATGGAAGCTGACGAAAACCATCAATTGTCAGTCTAGAAATGCTGAGTTCTACGATGTTGCCACACAACATTTTTTGTCATCTTGTCCAAGAGGCGCCAACAGAGGCAAAGGATTGTGACTGCACTGATAACAGTTCTCAACATGTTTCTGGGACAATCTTACCTCCAACTGTATCAATAACATCATCGTTGTCCTCTTCAGATGAGGGACAGAAAAAAGTACAGTATTAATAAATATGGTTCAAAAAGAGCAACTTTCCCGCAAGGTAAACAAGCGTTTTAACATCAAGTGCAGCACAAAGTAATCTTATACAAAGGCAACCTCACAAAAAATAAAACTGAAGCCAAATGAGTTGCAAGAATTTAAAAGGAAGTACACTAGCAGGAAAAAGGGTAATATTTACCATAGGGGTGTGCATCATTGTCATCGACTTCACTGCCAACTACATATAAAAAGACACACATACACACACACACACACAAGTTATACAGCTACAGTCTTAAGACCTCGAGTTCACTGACACATACAGACTTCTGACTACATCAGCTGCCAGCAGGGATACAAATCAGTGCAATTTGGGATGGTATAAAATTGGAATATAGAAAATATATTAAGACCTATAATGTCCAAACTGCCCTTCACATAAGCCGAAAGGAGTTATTCACATTGACATGGTACCAGAATCTCAATTATTTGATATTGACAGGGGAGGTAATGCTGCATTGTTTTTTGTTGTTGTTTTTACAGTTGGAACCTCCAGACGAAGGTGTGCAGATGTTCGCCATTTTAAGCTGCACTGTCTGAGGAGGAAGACTCAACAGTCTACCTGTATTGAAATCCTACTCTTCTGACTCTGGAAGGGGTACGGCAGCTAAAATGATAATGGATGTTGATCTTGTGAGTAAAACAAATTCAATATCACATTCAGAAGCATCATTCCATCACAGATACGCAACAGGGAGGATAGACAAAGAATCCGTGAGCAAACATGTTAGCAAAGACAGAATCACACTGGAGATAGACAAGATGTATAGGAAGAATGGGACTCTGAGAAGTAAGGAATATTTCAGACTGGCATTTTGTTGAGAGCTAAGAAAAAAATGGAGCTCTACAAAGTCTGGATGACCTTTACAGGTCATTTAAAGCACACAGAATCAAACAAACCTTGGATTTCAGATTCCACATCCATACTCTGAGATCCATATACTGTTACAGGCAATGGAATTAACAAAAAATTTTAGGATAATGGCTACATTAGTACCACTACAGTCTAATAGTGTTGAGTACTATGAGAAGAGCTAAGATCTTACAATCATATTTGCTTTCTGATGCAGTAACTGCACAGCGAAACAATGGGAATTCACAAAATGGACACCACTTCAGAGTAAACTACAGAAAGTTGTTTTACTGTTTTTGAAAACTATCTGCTCAATTTGAATTTGATACCAGCAACATGGTTCAAAAAAGTTGGGACATGGCCACTGTGTGAAATCTTCTCCTCTTTTAACAACACCTTCTAAGTGTTTGGGAACTGAGGAGACCGATTACTGCAGCTCTGAAAGCAAATGTTTTCTCATTTTTGCTTGATTTTAGATTTCAGCTTCTCAACACTTTTGCAGACTCTTGTCACATTTTTTGTTTCATAATGCACATTTTTTTTTTTTTTTTTTTTTTTTTTTTTTTTAAATTTGGCATCTCAATCCCACCCAAATCTGGAATGCCCAATTGGTGAACTATGTACAAGGCTTGCTCGTATCGACCCCTTGCTGCCAATTCAGGAGAGTGCAGACAGTTCGCGGCTCTCCTCCACACGCCAGCGCCTGTCAACCACCGCTTCTTATACACTCATTGGTTGAATCTTCGCAAGTTCAGAACGAGGGCGGAGGATACCCGGACATGACCAGGCTTAGAATCTTCCTGACGAGCGCTCGTCTGGCCAACAGGAGGCGCTGGAGCAACGAACAAGGCAACTATTGTAATCCCTTCCGGCAGTCCCCTCCCAATTTGCAACCCTGTAGCGCTATAGCCAATTGTGCGCTACTCTGAAAAAGCTGCCGACCACTGTCGGCTGGTACGGCGGGCTCGAACCCGCGGACGTGATAGACACTTCTGCTTTCAGAACGCGATGTTTTTTACCGAAAGTGAGCTATCCGGCAGCTCATGCACCACATTTTTAATGGTGCACCTGTCTGGACTGCAGGCAAAGCCAGTTTAGCACCCGGACTCTTTTACTTCGATCCATGATGTTGCAGCATGCGCACAATGTGGTTTGGCATTCTCTCGCTGAAATAAGCAAATCCTTACCAGAAAAAGATGTCTGGTTAGCTGTATAAGTTGCTCCATAACCTGTATATATTGTTCAGCATTAATGCCATCTTCACAGATGTGCAAGTTACCCATGCCACATGCACTAATGCACCCCCATACTATCACGGATGCTGGCTTTTGAACTGTGCAGTCATAAAAAGATGTTCTCTCACCTTCTTAGCTCAGAGCAGTGATTCCCAAACTTGGTCCTGGGGATCCACTGTGTATGCTGGTTTCTGTTCCAACCATAATTACAATCCTAGAATTAACAAGCTGTTCATTTTTCTTAATTTGTTGCTTTTCAGGTGAGTGGATGTTTCACACTCTTAAATTACGTTTACAGAAAGGGCTAAGCATTCCATGCTGTTTAATAGCCGAATGTACTAATGGTGTTTATTTTTGTAATATTCCTGGTAACCAAGCCAAACAATGGTATTATTGTTTGAACACTGCCCAAATTCAAGACTGTGGTGAATCATTAAGTGTTAATTAGGTTAATGAATGCAGGTTTTCAAAGTTCAAAACTAATGAATTTCCAAAGGCCAATCAGAAAAATAACACCAAACAGGTCTGACTCAATATACTTGGCTTTGTCTTTGAATTCTTAATTACCTAATAAAAGGTTAGTTTTAGTGACCACCTGTTTATAATTTTGACAGTTAGAAGCCAGTTAATTCTTTGGTTTCAAGAGTCACATTTTCCACTCTTTTTATGCAGTAAAAAGTAATTTTCAATTTACTGCAATTTGAACATAGAGTTACCCAGGGCATGTATAGTCATTTCGGATATAATGTGGCTTCAAAGAGTAAATAATCCCAATAATCGTGTGTAGAGCAATTTAGAAGCATTAGCAACTTATTAAATTTCTGGGATTGTGATTGTGGTTGGAATGAAAACTAGCAAACTCCGGGGGTCCCCAGGACCGAGTTTGGGAACCATTGGCCGAGAAGATGTGGCATCCTTGATTTCCAAAAAAAAAATTTCAATTTCAGATTTTGATTGGTCAGACCACAGGACAGTTTTCCATTTCATCTCAGGCCATCATAAATGAGCTTAGGTCCAGAGAAAGCATAGCATTTCTGGATCTTATTTATTTATATACTTTTTTCTTTACATCGTAAAGTTTTAACTTGCAACTGTGGATGCAGTAACAAATTCTGCTCACTAAGCATGGTTTTCAGAAGTGTTCCTGAGCTCATGCATTGATTTCCACTACAGAATCGTGTTTGTCTTTAATGCTGTGCTACCAGAGGGACTGAAGATTATGGCCATTCAATATTGGTTTTTGGCCTTGTCCCATGCATACAGAGATTTCTCCGGATTCTCTGAATAATTTTATGATATTACATACCATAGATGATTAAATCCCCAGCTTCTTTGGAATTTCATTCTTAAATTATTGAACAATTTTCCCATTCAGTTTGTCACAGATTGGTGAAGCCCTCATCATCTTCTGAAAGACTCAACCTCTCAGTGATGCTCTTTTCACGCCCATTCATGTCATTCACCCGAGGCCACATAATCCAATTAGCTGTGAGATGTTCCACCAGGTTATTTTTTTTAGTATTATAAAACATATCCAATCTTTTGTTGCCCCTGTCTCAACTTTTTTTTGGGAAAACATGTTTCTGGCATCAAAATCAAAATGAGCAAATACTTATCTAAAAACAATAAATTTCTCAGTTTCAGCATTTGATATATTGTCTTTGAACCATTTTCGATTAAATATAGGGTTTAAATGATGTGCAAATCATTGCATTCTGTTTTTTATTCACATTTTACACAGCGTCCCAACTTTTCTGGAAATGGGTGTGTATATTAAGCTACATTTCAACAAAGCAACGGTTTTAACAGCTGTTCAGCACCCGAAGATGGGTAATAATCTCGTCAGGGCATACATCAAACATTGAAACTTCCAACACAAAGCCTACTCGCGTAAAAAACGGAAAGGTAGGGGGCATAGCTTACCACTTTCCTCAGTTTCATCTCATTTGTGCAACGAATTGACTTTTATTGAGGTAATTCATACAGCGGTTCACGTATTTTTTCATGGAGACCATGAATATTTAAATAATGTAGTCAAAATACTGCAGAAAAAAGTCACTATTTGAGTTATCAGTTTACAAACTGTTTGTGACTGAGATAAAGTTCAGACCACATTTTGTGATAAACTAATGCAAGAAGGCAACTAAGTCTGAAGGATAGTTTTTATTGCCATTCCTGATTTCACCATCATCCTAAATAGGAGCGTTATCTTCACCAATCAACTAACAAAGCAAAGTTAGAGAATACGGAAAGATTACATGATACAAGATATTGGGCATATTAGACTGGAGCATGGCGATTAGACTTGGGCACCTATACACTCACATTTAGAGTCACATTTAAAACATGTGACTACACTGAGTACTCATCTGGAAAATATTCACAAACCAGGATTGACATGGAACAAACCAGTATCGTTTGTGATGATGCGTTAATGCATGTGACTGTCTCAAAGGAAAACCCACTTGTTCTGTGATATTGTGATTATTGAAGCTGAAGTACAACCATCCCCTCAAGATGAACTAGGAAAACAAGGTGAGTAAATTTCTATCTGAGTCCCTAGTTACGTGAACTTGATTGATATGAGCAGATCATAAATTATACAGCTTACCTACTGCGTGCATCCTCTTCATAAGCGACACCTAACTACAGTAGTGTTAGATTTTGAAACGAAACCCACAGCTAATGTGGCACACCGGTTCATCAATGATTCGTTCCTACCAGACCGAATCGCAAGGCAGATGTTTCGCACCTCGTTGATCTTCCAAAACGGATGTTACAGGCAAAAGAAAATAGCAAGTACACGAGCAAAATGAATTCAGCATGGTTGTATCATTTCTGTGCTCTGTCGTCTCAAGAAAAAGATATGCATGATGTTGAACTCATGTTGAGTGATCGGAATTAATTACTAACGTTAATGTTTGATCGTCTGTACTTTCCGTCTTTTTCAGCGGGTATGAGACCCAACTTCACTGACCTCATGTTCGCTTACCTACTGACACACCAAGTGCGTCTTTACGCATCATATTTTAGTTTGATTAGTCTTCGATTTAACAATCACTTGATGCGTACAATCATGTCATTTGTTGCCAAGTTTTCTACCACGGTATGACTGGCGATTTCTGAGCTAATGTAATGCGAAAGATGGTAATTCCAAGTTAGCTGTTATGGCACAAGGCAGTGCTATACAATATCTTGTTCCTCATCAATAATGTTCAAAACTTGGTATTGACAACAAACCGTTCCTACACGGCTGGGTTGGTTGTTTGTGAACTCATCGCTGTTAAAATATGTTTAGGTCAGTGCGATAGTTAGCCAGTAAGGTAACTTGCTGTAGCCTAACTCAACAGTTCTCAAACTCGGTCCTGGGGTGAATGCTGTGTGGGATGGTTTTTGCTCTACCCACAATTGCAGTTGCAGAATTTCAACGAGCTGCAAGCAATAATTTTTCTTAATGAGTGGCTTATGATGTTACAGGGACGTTTCACTGTTTTAAACTCTATTATGACTGAAATGGCTATGCATTCAATGATTTTTAAAAGCTCAGTGCAAGAAGTAGCAATGTATTTGTAAAAATCAACTACACCTTATGACCAAATGGGCGCCAAGCTTTTGACCAATGACAATACGTCTTTATCGGCTAGGAAAACAATTTTACCAATTATAAATTAATGTTGGACTGACTTATGTAAACCCCGTGGTGCTCGCTACCACCAGCTTAGCATCACATGGTGGTTTCGGACAATGCAGTTAACTGATTGCATACACAAATATAGATTTGTGCAATGATTTGATCAAAAAAAGATGTTTTATGAAGCCTTTGGTGGTCATTCATGATAATTTAAAGAAATGCTCCAGAAATGTCAGATCTCATGAATGGTTTGGCTAATTTAGATAATCAGCTAATTAAAGGCCAGAAGTTGGTGTGAAAACATGGGACACAGATACGGCCCTCGTTGCCCACCTCTGGCATAGACTGTATAAAAAGATGGACGCTGCACCTGCGTCTGAAAAGTGGGGCCCATGTGGAAATCTCTGAAAATTGCTTTCTATTTAATGGCCAGCAGATGGCGATGTCGGTGGTTGCAGAAAGAAGTTCAATGCTATAGAAGTCTATGAGAAAATGGCCCTACTTTCCCACCTGATTTATTATTTCAATAATGATTTTCCACATTTTTTTATCCAAGTATGTTTTATTGAGCCTTGAGATGTAAAAATCATTATGCAGTATACAAAATATACAGTGCTCATTTCCTTTTTTATAAACAAACATAAAGTATCAGCATAAAAACAAAATTTGGTTGAACATAAAAACGAATAGAAAGAAAAGAAGGAAACATAAAAATCTGAATAACAAAAACATATCTCTAGCCATTACCAAACTATGTATGGCACGAGTTCACTGTGGAAAGTAAACTAAAAAACTAAACTTAAGTGACTTCCCTGTTGACAGCTATTAACCTCTGTAAACCTCTGGGTTTTTCTTCAATAGCTTGACATAAACATAACAATATGAACACATATAAATGCTTTCATGAACATCATACAATCCTAGTCAAGTGAACACATTTATGAGAGTTTTCAGTAGTGCTATCCCTTATGAAGAAACACAGAGAACTCTGAGCAGATCTTTAGAAGACCTGTCAAAATATAGAGAACAATTAACTGTAAGGCCACTGAGCTAGGATAAATTATTAAGGATTTGGATAATAGTCAAGATATTTTAAGGTATCCGTGTTATTTCAAATAGCTGCCCATGTAAGTAGCCAAAAGAGCCTTCAAGTATATATCAATAAGTATCACTATCATGTCATATTGTACCCTTTTGCCAACAAGAATTGTAGTTCAGAGGGAATTATATGAATGATAGATTGACGTTTATCCATAAGCAAATTATAATATATCACAGAGTAATTGTTATTGGTGCTGGAGTGATCTTACCATGGGAATGCATAGTCTCTGTTTACGTTTGGGTGAGCTGCCTCGGTTAGCATTGCTATCATGTTTGCAGCTAGTGTTGGCAGCGAGTTTTAGCTGGCTAGCGGCTACCGCTAGCCACCAAACTTTCAGTCACTGTATTGTCGTTTGCGCTACGACACAATTCAGCTTAGGATGAAACAGATGAGTCGGATGAGGAAAGTCGTCGGCCTAGTCCTGGGCTTTTTTGGGGTCGGTAAATGAGGTTTATACCCCGTTAAATGTAGGAAGTGGCTATATCTATAGCGCCGTACACGCTGATTCGAGGCTATATTTACGGCGCGCGCGCGCAGTGACGTGTCTTCACTTATGTTGGCAGCTTCCAAGCTCAGCACGCTGAACTGCGGTCGACGGTGGAGTGTTTGTTTTTAATACAAACTCTCAGACCGCTTTCGCACTAGGTACGATTGTTCGGTACCGTGCCACAGTGCGATTGTCCCCTCTCCCCGCTGGTCAGCTTTCTCACTAGTAATATCGTACCATACCAGAGTACACATATGCCAAAATTCCAATACAGCGCGTTGCAGTATGCACCTAGATAGTTTTAAATGGGGAAATATACAGAAAGGAGTAGTTAACTCTTGCGTAGAAAAAATTCCATATCCAATCTCCGCTTTTTTTCTGGCTTTTTATTTGCCAGTACAATTTTAAAAGGAGGTGCCAATATGTTTTGGGGGATTTCATTATTGAGAAGGGGCTTTAGAATATTAATATCGCGAATGCATGCTGCGCGTGCCCTAGCAACCCAGTGTGTCATCACTCAGTAACATGGCACGTATAGCAGCACAAAAAATTAAACTCGAAATTTTCTTGACTGAATTTCAGTGGCTAAATCATCAAAGTTGCTCCCTACAACTGTCAAACGCGAGTGCTTCATCTCGGATTTGCCTGGAGATGCCTGTCAAACGCGAGCCCTTCATCTTGGATTTGCCCGGAGATGCCTCTGCGCATGCCCACTCCGACTTGCTGTAAATATAACCCCGAATCACCGTTCACAGCGCCGTAAATATAGCCACTGCCTTAAATGTCACCAGGAGCCTCGCCGGGTAGAGTAGGCCGTATCTGACACCGGGTTTTTCCCCGGAGTAGCTCCCTGGCCCGGTTAAAAAGTGCTCTCCAATAGCTGCTGGATAGCTCACTCCGTAAAGCATCGCATTGCGAAACAGAAGTGACTATCACGTCGCAGGTTCGATCCCCGCTTCGTACCAACCGGCAGTGGTCGGCAGCTTTTTCAGAGTAGCACACAACTGGCTACTGCGCTACAGGGTTGCAAATTGGGGAGGGTCTGCCGGAGAGGGAAAATAATAGTTGCCTTGTTCGTTGTTCAAGCGCCTCCTGTTGTCCAGTCGGGCACTCGTCAGGAAGATTCTAAGCCTGTTCATGTCCGGGTATCCTCCGCCCTCGTTCTGAACTTGCGAAGATTCAACCAATGATTGTATAAGAAGCGGTGGTTGACGGGCGCGTGCTTCGGAGGAGAGCCGCAAACGGTCTGCACTCTCCTGAATTGGCAGCAAGGGGTCGCATATGAGCAAGCCTTGTGCCTTGTACATAGTTCACCAATTGGGCATTCCAGATTCGGGTGGGATTGGAGTTGCCAAATTTATTTAAAAAAAAAAAAAAAAAGGAAAAAAAAGTGCTCTCCGCTTTGCAACGAGTGGTGGATAGTTCGGGAAAATTTGTATTTTCTGACCTTGGTATTCCATGTTTTTCGTGGCTGCAGCTTTACGCAAGATCTCCTCGAGAGTGTGGTAATAAGGCAGGCGCAGGATGATGGGTCTACGTGGTAGATGTGATTCAGGTCGCTGTCTGAGGGTCTGGTGGGCTCTATCGATTAGCGGCTTGTTCTCCAGGGACAGCACCTCCTGTAGCAGCTGGGCAGTGAAGTCTCTGGGGTTAGATCCTTCGTTTCCTTCTGGAACTCCTATGATTCTTATGTTGTGCCGTCTCGAACAACCCTCCAGATCATCACACTTTTCCGTCAGTCTCTCCACCTCGGTTCTAAGACGTGTTACCTGGCTCTATAGTGTGGTGACGATGTCCTCATGGAAAGTGGCTGATTTTTCAATTTCCCCGATCGTGTCTGGAGTGATAAAATCGAAGTTTGTAGGTCCTTCTTTGTCGAGGCTATTTCCCCTCTCAAGTCATCGTAGATGTTTTGGATCCTGCTGTCGATGGTAGAACAGATTTCAGACTTAAAGTGGGCCACTTCGTTGCACAGCGCTGTGATAGCAGCTAACACTGCTCTGTTGGGAGGGTCCCGTTCCTCGGCCATCTCCTCAGGCGTCTCGAGGTCAGGCGAGTGGGGTGCCTCGTCGGAGCCTTGGTCGCTTGTCTCGGTTTTCTTATTTTTAGGCTTAACTATGATGTGTGTTCTCTCCACAGCAGGTGAGAGTTTAGTTTGCAGTTTACATCTTTTTTTTATAAGTTTTCTGAGGCTTGTTTACCGCCCCAGTTCAGCTGTTACGCATTCCATTAGAGTTTATGCAGAGCGTTGCCCATGCCTATTTAAAATGATGATTTTTATTCGCTGAAGCAAAAAAAGCTATCCAACCCTTCCTGGCCCCACGTGAAAAAGTGCCCACTTTGTTACCAACTCAGCCAATCAAACAAATTTAATTGATAACTGGGTTCTGTTTCACCAGACACACCCAGGCATGCATACTGCCAACCCTGTTGAATCTAAACATAATTTAAATAGAACCTGCCTGGCAATGTGAAGTAGGCAAAAGGCAGCACATAATGCTGCAATCAAAAGAAATTCAATAACTGATGAGAAACAAAGTTCTTGCTATCTATCACTCTGGAAAGCCTTATGAAGCCAATTCTAAGGCTGTGGGAACCAGCAAACCACAGTGAGAGCCATTATCTACAAATGGAGAAAGCTCGAAACAATGCGGAACCCTCCCAGGAGTGGCCGGCCCACTGATATTCCTCCATGAGCACATCAATAACTCATCCAGGATGTCACAAACAAACACAGCCTAACATCTACAAAACTGCAGGCCTCACTTGGCTCAGTGAAGGTCAGTGTTCACGACTCCACAATAAGAAAAAAACTGGGCAAAATTGGCATCTGACCTGTATGGCAAAAGCCACTGCTGACCAGAAAGAACACACAAGCTCATCTCCTATTTGTTGGGCTGTAAAGATGCATCTCAAGACCGTTATAAGTTATATCTATTGGCAATCAGATTTGTGAACTAATAAATAAATCAAAAATCCGGCGGAAAATCTGTGCGATTATCTGACATTTTTGACACAATGAAACCAAATACGCTAAATTTCCAATCAGAGAACCGAAGGCTCTGGCAGCACTGTCAATAGCAATAAATCACAAGTATACACTGCAGTGCCTGACTGATAGGACAGTTGTGACCAAATTTGGAACAGGAATTCCTCAAAGCTGGACGGTCTGCGGTATCAAATTAAACCACCATTTACAACTCAGAGGAGGCACGATTTCTAGCCAATGAAACTACGTTCCATGTGGGATCTGTTTATTTATGAATATCTCGTTACTTCAGTATCGTCCTGTGTAGCAGCAGGTAAAAGTAAATGTGCAAAGCCTGCGACTCAACCCACAAGAATGTACATCAATCATCAGGATCCACAAAAGAAAAGTGAACTGTTCAGATGAACATGTCTTTATCCGTTCATAATATTTTAGTTGTGGCACAGCACAATTGAAGACGAAACTGGTTCACTTGTGCCGGTGTCATGTAAAATATGGTACCCCATAAAATCTGGTCCCCCCACGTGACTTTCGTCGCATATTGCGCGTCAGTTTGTGTGAAATCGTGTCATTTGAGTCATCTACGTGCTTTGTGTAGTAAGGAAGTATCCTCAGAAATAAATAAGCATTTAAACTCAAAGATCGTTAGAGAAGTCAAGTTAGTGGATGCAATATAATCATTCGCTTGTACTGAAATCACTACAACACCAATTCCGAAATAGTTGGGACGAAGTGTAAATTGTGAATAAAATCAAAATGCAATGACTTTCAGATCACGAGCCAATATGTTATTTACAATAGTATTTCAAATTTTCTGGCTGCAACAGGTCTCAAAAAAGTTGGGACACGGCAAAAAAGGGCTGAAAAAGCAATTCATATATAAGAGAATCAGCTGAAAGAACATTTAGCAAGTAATTAAGTTAACTGGCAACAGGTGTGTAACATGATTGGCTATAAAAGGGATGTCTTAGAGAGGCTGAGTCTCTCAGAAGTAAAGATGGCCAGTCTCTCTCCAACCTGTGAAGGCTTGCGTAAAAAATATTGTGGAATACTTTAAAAACAACGTTCCTCAACATCAAATTGCAAAGGCTTTGAAGGTCTCATCAACGACAGTGTATAACATCATCAAAAGATTCAGAGAAACTGGAAAAATCTCTGTTCATAAGGGACAAGGCTGAAGACGCCACTGCATGATTCTGTCATTGACATTACTAAATGGGCCCAGGAATACTTCAAGAAACCACTGTCTGTAAACACAGTCTGCCGTGCCATCCACAGATGCCACCTAAAACTCTATTATGCAAAAAGGAAGCCATTGTTAAGCATGATCCAGAAGCGCCGCCATGTTCTGTGGGCCAAGGCTCATTTAAAATGGACTGTAGCAAAGTGGCAAAGTGTCCTGTGGTCAGACGAGTCCAAATTTGACATTCTTGTTGGAAATCGTGGGCGTCGTGTCTTCCGGGCTAAAGAGGAGAAAGACCACCCCTCCTGTTATCAGCGTTCACTTCAAAAGCCAACATCTCTGATGGTATGGGGATGCATTAATGCATATGATGTGGGACACTTGCATGTTTTAAAAAGCATCATGAATGCTGAAAGGTATATAAAGGTTTTAGAGCAACATATGCTCCCCTCCAGACGACATCTGTTCCAGGGAAGGCCTTGTGTACTTCAGCAGGACAATGCAAAACCACACACTGCAGCTATCACAACAGCATGGCTTCGTAGTAGAAGAGTCCGTGTGCTGAACTGGCCTGCCTGCAGTCCTGATCTTTCACCGATTGAGAACAATTGGCGCATAATTAAAAGAAAAGACCGTTATAGGAGACCCAAAATTCTCCAGCAGCAGGAAGCCTGTATTAAACAAGAGTGGGATCAAATTCCAATGGCTAAACTCAAGAAACTTGTGTCCTTAATGCCCAGATGCCTCCACTCTGTGTTAAAAAGAAGAGGGGATGCTACACCATGGTAAACAGGCCCCTGTCCCAACTTTTTTGAGACCTGTAGCAGCCATCAAATTTGAAATGAGCTCATTTTGTGGATCAAATTGTATAATTCCTCAGTTTCAACATTTGCTATGTTATCTCTGTTCTATTGTGAATAAAATACTGGCTGGTGTGATTTGAAAGTCATTGCGTTTTGATTTTATTCACAATTTACACTTTGTCCCAACTATTTCGGAATTGGGGTTGTAGCTAGCTAGCTTGCTAATAAGGCTACAGTTCACTTCTACAGTAATAGCCGCTAGCTAGGTAGCTAGCTAAAGAGATAAACTCTTTCGTGAATAGCTAGCACACTAGTGTAGCGAGCTAGCTAGCTAGCGAATAAGGTTACTGTTCACCTCTGCTGTAATAACAGCTAGCTAGCCAGCTAAAGTGATAACAAACTCTTTAATGTTATAGCTAGCACACCAGAGTAGCAAGCTAGCCAGCTAGCTAATTATCTAGCTAGCTTGCTAATAAGGCTAGAGTATACCACATGCACAATGTCGTAATTCAAGTAATTCTAGCTGTACTATGTCAGCAGTGAGTGATACGAATATCTCTCCAAGACATGTCATGTGACGCGGGTAATGCGACGGAAGTCACGTGGGGGGACCAGATTTTATGGGGGGGCCAGATTTTACACTACACTGGTTTATTCACAACATCTGGCTTGCTTGTCAGATCTTGACTATGCCACCTCACATTCTAGCTACATTATAGGAGTGAATATCTGCTAGCTAGCTAGGTAGAAAAATGCCGTTATAAAGGTGATACTGAAAATCGCCAATTCAACAACACATTAATTGAAACGCAGGGAGGAGCAAAAAATGTGTCTGCTTTAGCACAGAAATACATTTGTTTCAAAGGAGTACATTCACTCGCAGAAGGGCAGGTATATCCAGTTATCATCATGCCAAACAGAAACAGCAGAAAAATGTTTTGAAACAATCAATGTCATAAATTTTAAATTCACAATAGAGATGGAAAAGCAGAACTGTTTCCCCTCCTTTGGCATGCTGATCACAAAAAAGGAAATCGGCTCGAAATATCTGCATATTGGAAGAAAACAGATACTGGAATACCATATCATGTAGACGAGCATTATAAAGTTTGCCAACTGAAAACTATGGTACATCACGCATACCGTCCCTCATCAACGTCCATTGCTTTCAGCGACGAATGCAACACGCTACGGTCCATTTTCCGCAAACTCTGTTACTCCAGCAGTTTGATAAACTCATCCATCAATCAAGTCATTGCAACTTTTCAAAATGAAGGAAATGATGACACGGGGCAAAATAAAAGTGAAAAGGTGAAAACCGTCAACTTTCCTCTATCCTTCAAAGACCAGAAATTGGCTAATGCAGTGAAAAAGCAGATGTTCTGGTGTTAATATTAAACTGATTTTCCAAAGCAAACAGGTCAAGCAAGTAATTTCTAAAACAGAAAAGAAGCCGGGCATAGTGAGCCACTGGTGCATTGTTAAAAAATTTTCATGTGATCTGTGCAATTCACATTATGCTGGCAGTACCTTACGCCATCTTCATCAACGCATCACTGAACACAAAAACGGCACCATTGGAAGGCACCCGTTTCAAGAACATGGATTACCAAAATCCATGAACACTGAACATTTTTGTTCAGCACTGAAGAAATGTAAATCAAAATTTGACTGTTTAATCTTTGAAATGTTTTTCGTGAAAGAATTCAAACCTAAGTTAAACATTAAATCTGACTCTGTCCGTGCAGTTATTTACGTAAATATGCATGTGACAGTTATCCCCTTTGACCTCGTTTTCTCCTTTTCCTTTTTTCTATTTATACTACTCATCATTCAAGACTTAATTCACATGAGAATGACGCGAAGCTTGCGTCAAAATGGTGTGCGTTTTTACGATAAAATTTTTACACGTTTTGAAACTTTTAAAAATATTTTTATACTTAATACTTTTTAAAAATGCTTTTTAAACATACCAGTTTATTGTCACTAAGTTTTATTACTCAATGCGTACCAAAATCTCTTCTTGCACGAATTACTCTTCACCTACATTAAATGAAATAATAATTTCAAAGCTGCATTTTGCATTTGCTCACATCATCTTTGTTTTACATCAAAATTAGTTGGATGATCTGAAACATTTATGAATGACAAATAAGCAAAAATAAAGGAAATCAAGAGGGAGGCCAATACTTTTTTCACAGCACTGTACCTGCATGAAATGCATACCTACTACGACATTGTGTCACAAATATCATCCATCATTTAAGTAACCAAACACTCTCAGCTATGTGTGGAACGAAACAGCCCAAGCGCATTTGAAATTTTGTAACATAACAAACTTTTCATTCCAATATTCTCAGTGCACACTGACAGGTCGTCAAGAGGAGGCTCTTACCCTCTTCAGCACCATCCATTTCCTCTGTCTCAGAAACCCATTCCTCCTCTACAAGTGGCTCATCTGGATTCTCTTCAGGCTCCTCATCAACAGCTGGCTCTTCTTCTATTGTTTCTTCCTCTCTCTCAGGCTCCTCCTCATCTGTTTCAGCAAGAGAGGAGCATTATAAAATGGGGCTCGGATGTATGTAAATGGGTTGTCAACTGAACATGAAAACCATATTGAAATAGAAATGATCACGTGTAATATTTTATGACTAAAGATCCAGACCATAGATTCTAAAATTTGACTACCCAAATCCTTTCCTCCTGTAACAGGATATTACAAGTAATTGATTTGGCTTAATTTCCTCAGACCTGGCACCCATGTAAAGACAGGGCCGTAAGGCAGTAAACCAGTAGGTTTCAGTTTTTGAGGACCATGATATGAGCATTAGCAATGGTGGTCAATAAAAAGTCTAACAATAACCCCCAAATCAGAGAAAGTTGGGACAGCATGGAAAATACACATAAAAACAGTAACCAGAGATTATGTCCCCCACGAAAGCATAGGAAATTCTGTTTTACCCCATCCGTAATTCTGTGATTACAAGTCCAAAACGCTACCGTTTCCGGGTACTATATCAAACTATTTATTTACTACCTCTTGACGCTACGATCAATATTATTTTTCTGTTTTCCTGTTATCCAGGAAACAGTTTCGACTCTGTAGATTTTATCTGGGGGCAGGGAACATCGCAGTGCATCACATGCACATCACTATAGTTTCTTAGTCATTTACTTTCACTTGACAAAATATTAAACATTTTACCTGTCAACCTCATTTTAAAAGTTCATCCATTCCTGCCATTCAGGCTTGCAACACACTCCAAAAAAGTTGGGACAGGGGCAGTTTAGGACTTCTAATTAGGTAAAAAAAAAAAAAATTGAATAATAATATGATGTGAAACTACTGATGTCAGTAGGTAATTTTAATCATGACTTGGTACATAAGCAGCATTCAGGAAAGGCTGAGCCCTTTAGGAGAAAAGACATGCAGAGGATCGCCAACTTGCCCACGAATGCTTGAGAGAATCATTTATAGGTTTAAAAATAATGTTCCTCAATTGAACATTATAAGGGATTTTGATATGTAGCCCCCAATTATGTATAACATAATTTAAAGATTCAAGGAATCTGGAGGAATTTGTATGCATAAAGGGTAAGGGCAGAAGCCTAAGCTGAATACATTTGATCTCTGATCACTCTGTCAACAGAACAATTATTAATCTTCAAGTGATATTACCACATGGGCTCAGGATTACTTTGGCAAACTTTTGTCAAGTACCACAATACGAAGTTACATGCACAAATGCCAGTTAAAACTTTATTGTGCAAAAAGGATGCCCCATATTTTCAGTGCCAAGAAGCGCCATCGACTTCTCTTAGCTCAGAGCTATCTGCCATGGACCATTACAGAGTGGAAACGCCTACTGTGGTCGGAAGAAGGCAAAAACTGAGGGAAGATATTTTTTTAAAGAAATGGATGCCATGTGTTCCAGACCAAAGGAGAAAAGCATTATCCAGACTGTTGCCAGCAACAAGTCCAAATGCCATGGTCCTGTGTTCGAATCCCAGCCAAGGCATTGCTGGCTATGGCGGGAGGTCCACATGGGCGAGGCAGGAATTGGCACAGCCTCGCCGGGGATAATATGGGTTAAGCCAGTTAAAATACATTTGTTCATCCTTCTGTAGCGACCACAGCTGGCTGACCAGGTGCATGTAGTGGTACAACCTAAATTTTATGCTGACAATGAGATCCTCCAACGGAACAGGCAGTGTGTAACTGATGGTGTGACTGTGTAGAGCAGGGGTGTCCAATCTTATCCGTAAAGGGCCGGTGTGGGTGCAGGTTTTTGTCCTAGCCAGCAGTGCTACTGCACCTGATTCCACTAATTAACTAATCCGGGGTTTCAATCAGGACCTTGGTGGGTAGAATCAGGTGTGTCAGTGTTGGGCCCTAACAAAAACCAGCTCCCACACCCGCCCTTTCTGGATAAGATTGGACACCCCTGGCATAGAGTAAAGAAGCGAGGGCTAGTCGTCATGTGAGCTGGAGAAAACGCATGCCGCAGCATCTTCCCCAAAGTGGATGGGAGCAGGTCACGTTGCAGAGGGCTAAACAGTTTGGCTGTGTTCAGGATGGGTAAAAAAAAAAAGGGGAAAAGATCCATAAAATATATAAAAAAAGTCTCATTCTTCTTGCATTATAAAGGGAAGGCTGCATAAGATAACGATGCGGGTGCTGACTTGTCCTGAACGTAGAACGCAATGACCCCATGTTGTTGCATACCTTGAAGGGGAACTGAACCTATCAGCCATTTGCGCCATATCAGCAACATTTTGATTCAAATAGCTGTATCGTATCATTTTTACTTGTATTTGTGCCGCACCAACTCTGATATCTGTATTTTAACAGAGCTTTAAATAATTCATGGACCACATCATAAGACCTTTTGCCCTCTGGTGGGAAACCCTGTTTGTGAGGTCATGTTGTTGATATGTTGCTGTTTTTGCGAGAACTGTCTTGCACAGGGTAAGTTACCTCAGGACTGTCAGCAATTGTTTCGGGGTGACAACGAGACTTTGAGGTAAATGCAAGCAGAATTTTTATGCCCTCGAACACAACTTTGATCGCAAGACAGCTAAAGGAAGACATAATTTATGGTTATGGCTGTATGAAATGCAGTTTATTTTTGTTCTTTATCGGCTGCTAATTAAGTGTATTTTGGCTGCTCGGCTTTTCTGCATTGATCGCCAGCACTTCGTGATTACTCTTGTATCTCCACCCGTTCCGTTAAAAAAATTGATGTCATGGGTATATACATGCTTTAAATAGTTAAGGCCTCCCTGGAAGACCGGACAAGTTGGACGCATTCGGTAAGAAATAAACCGCAATATTTTCGGGATTACACGCAAGAGTTCTGCTCAAACTTCAGCTGACTGTGGGAACGGAGCTGCATAGTTGTGGGCCTTAGCAACAGAAAATAAGGGGGGCGGAGCTGGTCGGAGCTAGTCGGAAAGGTCAATTACACTTGAAGCACTAAATCACTTTGTGTCTTAATTCTCTAGATGTTTATTAAGTGTTGTGAAAAGGAATGGCAACATTACAAAGTGGTATATCAATTACTGTCCCAAATTTCTTTGAAATATGTTGCAAGAATCAAAATTGAAATGTGTTTATTTAAAAAAAAATCAATATAATTCACATTGTTGAATGCGAATGTTTTCTATTTTTTTCAATGTAATACAGGTCAAAGATTAACTTACAAATCACTGCTATCAGTTTTCCTTTCAAATTAACAAACAACCCCAACTATTACTGATTTGGGGCTTTCAGTCAGCAATGACATAGTGAGCATTTAGCATTAATGAATAGGCCAAGTGGTTGCTCAAAGAAAAATTCAAGACATGCTTACTTGTGTAGATGGCCTTATGGTGTAGTGGGTAGCGCTATAGCCTCACAGCAAGAAGTTTGTGGGTTTGAATTGAACCTGGGACCTTGCTCAGTGGAATTTGCATGTTTCCCTTGGGTTCGCATGGGTTTCCTCCAGATACTCCTCTTTTGCCCACATGCATGTTACATTAATTGGAAACTCTAAATTGCCCATAAGTATGAGAGTGTGAGCCCTCCATTGGATTGGCAAGATGTCCAGGGTGTATTCCTGCCTTTTGCCCTTAACTGGCTGGAACAGACTCCAGCTACTCCGAGACCATAATGAAGAAACAGTTTAGACAACTAAGGGATGGATGGATTCTCCCTTCGCCCGAGTTAGCTCCAACCACTAATACACTGATACACATCAATTCAAACCCAAATCAGAGGCAATCCGTGAAAGGCAAAAAATGTGAAGCGACTGGTTAAATGCAGGTGTACCTGGGGGAAGGTGGGCCGCCTCTTCCGCCTGGATGGGCTGAATCACCTCCTCTACCACCTCTGTTTCAGGTTCAACCTCTGCTTCAGAAAAAGCTATTCAGAACTTCTTAAACCATGAGCCCCCGAAAGAGGGCAGGATCCAATTTTGAAGGGAATGTTCACATTCTGCTTTTTCATATGATTTGTGTGCCATGAAGAAAACAGAGGCTTCCTATGATTGGCTTTAGGAAACCAAGTGACTGCATGAATGAGTCGGTGGGCTAGAGAATGCATGTTGGTTTATATACACTATATCCTATAGTAGGCAGAGACTGAAATTAACAAAATTTCAAACTTAATTCATACTTTAAATATATCAATCATATAAACACATGTTCAGAATTCATATACAACAATAGATTCCAGATTTCAGGAAGCCATGGCAAAAAATTTGCAACAATGTATTAAAAATCACAATTTAACTTATGATTATGTAAAATTTCTAATGCCCAAAATTCGGGGGCTGTGCATGAAAAATGGTTCATGTAATATTTTTGTCACAACCCTTAAATTAATGCAAACAGTCTACATGTCAAGCACATCTTGATTGTTTCATTTCATATCCATTGTAGTGGTGTACAGATTGAAAATAATAAATATTGAGTCACAGTCCAAATACCTATGGACCTGACCATCTTGCAATACCACCATATATGTGTGCCCTCTGATAAAGGGCCTAATTTTTCCAAATATTTTCCAGCTTTAGAACAAATATATGAAATGATAGTTTATGAACAGTGATGACAGAACTGACAACGGTGGGAAGCACTCAAATGTTCACATGAAGCTGGTTTTGAGTGTGATCTTACCTAGGTCTTCTTCCAACGATTGAGACTCCGCTTTGCTCTGCACTTCAGCAGAGAGCTTCTCTTTCAGTCCTAGATGTTTCAAATGGTGATGTAAACTTGTAAAGTATGACTCTCCACGAAAACAGCCAAGTCAAGTAATGTTTTATAAGGTACTCCAGATATCCAGTCTTTATCCCTGAACATTTTTCAGTTGTGTCACATAGGTAACATGTAAATCTAACATTGCAAGAGTCTGAGCACTCTTGGAGATTCAATCTGTGGTTAAAGTTTGACCAACTTTAACCACAGTTGACCTAGCCACTGACCAGCCAGGACTGGCGAAGGGTGTCATAGACAAAGCTGAAACAATCTTAGAATCCAATCAGTGGGTTGCTGGATTTAACGGCAGGGGAGGTACATAATGTAAGTGCTCAGGTAAAAGTTCAAATACACAGGGACTAGCAACCACAAAAATGCAGATGCACTTAGACAGTTTGTACTTTTGC
Organism: Gymnothorax javanicus; assembly: GCA_029692085.1. Lineage (NCBI taxonomy): Eukaryota > Metazoa > Chordata > Actinopteri > Anguilliformes > Muraenidae > Gymnothorax > Gymnothorax javanicus. The sequence goes on from CM056196.1 coordinate 75,196,875, forward strand.
AAAGAAGACAAGGCATGATATAGAATGGAAAGAAATGAGCATGACTGACTTTGGTTTACTTTGGTCTTGGTCGTTTGACAGAGCAAGTTAAACAACTTTGGGTGAGATCATAATGAAATTTCAGAAAAAGAAAATGCGTAGAAGCAAAGTCGTGATAGTTCCTCTCACTTTTCAGATCAGCCACACTGATATATGATAAAGTGAACCTGCAAGAGAAAACTGAAACATAACTGCCTGAAACTCTGTTTCAATTTTCCAACTATTCTAAAGACAGGACTGTCTTAAGACACACCTGAGCACTTCTGCCCTATATTCAGAGTGCCCACAGGCAGCAGAGAGGAAGCCGTTTAGAACTTGAAATATGAGACAAGCGCGTATTCACCAGTAGTGCAAGAACTCATCGTTTTGTAATAGAGCGAGTTCAAATTATGTAATGGAATCTCGCATGGGAGTTGTTTGTCACTCCGCGAGGCATTTTCAACACTTTTTAAAAAATGAGGTATGGATATCAGACATTGATGGAGAAAAGACTCCATGACAGTTGATAAAGATGTTGATCATTTAGACATATTTCTGAAAAATTATATGGTTTATTCAGCATAAATACTGTAATTTTCTTTTAGAATATAAATGTTTTTCACCAAACAGTACCAACATTACATAAAACAAATAAGCAGTCTCTGCAAGCTTTCAACATCACATAACAGTCCCCGTTTTCAGATCTTGCAAGATACTTTTGAGTTGGATCATCGTAGGAATACAAAATAAAAATTCGAGCCTTTTTGCAAGAGATCTACTATAAAACAAAAGTAACAGCACAACATTGGCAACCTAATGCTAGAAACAATCAAGGAACAAGAGGACAACTAAAATTCTCAAAAGAACATTGAGCACTTCTTCCAAAAACATCATGCATTTCTAAAGCACTGAGTTGACAAAACAAACTGACAGGACAGAGGCCATATGTTTGAAAGTATGAGTTTGCTCCATAGTTCATTCACAGATGTGTCCCGCAACATTGATTCTCCACTGTTCATCCAGGAACACTTCTTGGGCTTCATTCCCCAGTTTGGGTCCATGGTGGAATTTATAACCTCATCAACTAGTGTCTGAAAGGTATCACTTCATTTTTTAGAGTCTTTGACAGACTTCTTGCCCGAAGGTTTGAGAAGATCTTTCAGGGACCTTCTCTCCATTTTCAACCTTTTTCCTGTCCTGCTGCTTACTTTCTCTGGCTTTTTACCATCATCTTCGGGGGAGCTGGATTTCTTCATGTCTTTCAGTTGGACTTTGGATTTCTGACTTGATTTCTTTTCTGGTTTCTCTCCCTTCTCTCGCTCATGCATCTTCTCTTTGATGAACTTCTCCTTTTCAATTTTTTCTACCTCTGTCTTCTCCAAAGCTAATTGCTCCTGTTCAGCATTCACTTTTGCCACTTTTTCTTCCTTCTCTTTCTCAGTCTTTTCTTTCTCAAATCCCTCAGTTTTTGCCTTCTCTTTTTCTTTCACTAATCTCTCTTCTTCTGTCTTCTCCTTCTTAGATATCTCCTTTTCTGTCTCAGCTTCTTTTGCCAATCGCTCTCTTTCGGCCTTCTCCTTGTCTGCCTTTTCTTTCTCGACTTTTTCTTTTCCCAATCTTTCATTTTCTGCCTTCTCCTTTTCTTTCTCTGCATTTTCCTTAGCTAATCTCTCTTCTGCCTTCTCTTTCTCAGCCTTTTCTTTTTCAGCTCTCGCTTTCTCAGCCTTTTCTTTTTCAGCTCTCTCTTTCTCAGCCTTTTCCTTTTCAGCTCTCTCTTTCTCAGCCTTTTCCTTTTCAGCTCTCTCTGTCTCAGCCTTTTCTTTTTCAGCTCTCTCTTTCTCAGCCTTTTCTTTTTCAGCTCTCTCTTTCTCAGCCTTTTCCTTTTCAGCTCTCTCTTTCTCAGCCTTTTCTTTTTGAGCCCTCTCTTTCTCAGCCTTTTCCTTTTCAGCTCTCTCTTTCTCAGTCTTTTCCTTTTCAGCTCTCTCTTTCTCAGCCTTTTCCTTTTCAGCTCTCTCTTTCTCAGTCTTTTCCTTTTCAGCTCTCTCTTTCTCAACCTTTTCCTTTTCAGCTCTCTCTTTCTCAGCCTTTTCCTTTTCAGCTCTCTCTTTCTCAGCCTTTTCCTTTTCAGCTCTCTCTTTCTCAGCCTTTTCTTTTTCAGCTCTCTCTTTCTCGGCCTTTTCTTTATCAGCTCTCTCTTTCTCAGCCTTTTCTTTTTCAGCTCTCTCTTTCTCAGCCTTTTCTTTTTCAGCTCTCTCTTCCTCAGCCTTTTTATTTTCAGCTCTCTCCTTCTCTGCCCTCTTCTCAGCCTTTTCTCTCTCCAGTTGCTCCATTTCCTTCTCCAGTCTCTCTTTTTCTGCTTTCTCCTTTCTCTCAGCCTCTTCCTTCTCTCTCTCCTCCCTGAGCTGGGCCTCCAGTTTCTCCTTGGCTTTTAGAGCGACTTCCTGTCTCTTCAGCTCCAGAGCTCTGGCTGCTCGTCTCTCCTCATCCTCTTTGGCGATCATGGTCCTGACCTCAAACATGGCCAATCTGGCTATCTTTTTGGCCTCAATCTTCTCATGGATCATCCTCAACTGTTCTTTCAATGCTTCTTTTAACTTCCTCCCGATTTCTTTTGTGGAGTGCTCTGGGGGTCGAAAACTTTGCTTAACCATCAACACAGCTGTAGACTATTCTTACTGCAAGCACTGCAAGTCCTGCAGGCAAAATGCAAACGGGTTTGTTCTCAAGACTGAGCACAGTTCACAGGTTAGGAGTCACCAGCAAGCTGATTAATTTCTTACTTCAAACCACAAACAGACAATGCCAAATCTGTCCCATATAAAAGACAAGAACAGGAGAGCGCATTGTACTGTACATCATTAGTTCGTCAGGTTAATACCATTCCTTCAAAGCCATGACTCCACTCACATTTTTTGAGACCATGATAACCCCGGGTTTTTTTCAGTATTGTTATCATATTGTCACCATGCTGTGAAATACTTAGCAGAAAGTGACAACAAACATGGTAAAAGAGAAAACAGAGGAAAATGCTACTTTTACACATGCATATCAACCAGAGATAAAATAAACAGCACTGATAAAAATACCGTGCTAATTGAAATTCTCAAAGCAAGCAATGGTGGTTCGTATGTTAGCAAGTAAGAAATTCGCAGAGTAACTTCTTAGGAAAAGATTGAGGGCCTTTTCCATGATTTGCAAGAAAAGGCATATCACGGCAGGAATTTAACTAATCATAATAAAGAATCATCCCAATTTAAGACCACTAATTTGGAGCAGACGATTACAATTTCCTGCCTTATGCCAACAGAAAAAAAACCTCAAAAAAAAAAAAAAAAACCATTAAACCAAAATTGAGAAAATAAAATAACAATTTCAGGCTTGCCAAATCCATTGAAACCAGCCAAAATAAAAATACGTAGCTCGCACAACTTCTTTTTTTACTTTACTTTTTAGACAGTAAAATCTGCCACTGCAAACAGGAATTCCAGGGCTCAATAACTCAAGAGACGAGGTGATGGATTCCATGTCACATAACCATCAGCCCAAAAACGTCACACGACAGAAAATGCACTAAGGTCTGTGCCAAACTAACAAAGCGTACACTAGCTAAAAAAATGTGGATTTTTGTTTTCCCTTGGATCTTCATAAGGCTGGATTGTGATTTAATTATTAATTTGATGCTTTCATTTGTGAATTTATAAAAATAGACCCTTAACAATCCCTCACCAATAAACTAGGAAATGCATAAAAAAAGTCTAGTCTTCACGACTGCCAATTTCAGGTTCATTGGCAGTTACTTGCATTCACCCCTCTAAATCCCCAGGCGCGTAACCTTAGGTCATAAGTGAAACTTTAGAGCAAGATTGGCATTTAGAAAGGGAGGTCAGAAGGCAAAACACTGCCTATTTTGTAAAACAAGAGGCTGGGAATTTCACACAGATCAACTGTAACTCAGATTTGGACCAGTTTGACCTGACTAAACAAACGCACCTGAAAAAAGAAGCAAGCGAAGTTTCATGCACAGCACCGTTTAGGGAAACCAAGACAAACACACAAGCTACTCAACAATTGTTTAGAGCCATTTTATTAGTATAGTTCAATGAAATATTGGGGGAAAATTCACACCTTTTGTCAATTGACCACCATATTAGGAAACAAATGTATTTGCAATGTTAAACTGAACAGGCAAAGTAAATAGGAAGTGAAAGCTCTAACAAAGTGACCCTACAATAACTGCATCGTTTGAATATACTTGGTTTTGCACTCAGGACTTGGACTCAGTTTTTCTTTGCTTTTCAGCAATAAAACCATGCCAAACAGGCTCATTATTTGCCAAAAAATAAACAAAATAAAAAAAATAATCACACCCCAAGCTAAATTTGCAGCCATCTCAAACTCAGTGCAGAACAAAGAAAAGAAATACCTTTTACAGGTTTTTTCTCAGTCACTTCTCCTGGCTCTTCCTCTGATGTTCGAAAAAAAGGAGGTGGTGAAAAAAGCCAGAGCAACAGTAAACCACAGCATTTCTATATGTCTACCAGATAGCAGAAGGCTGTCAAGCTGGCATATTGAAAAAAGCATTTTTCATTTCCATGTTTCAGAAATGTGCATGAGCTGACTTTATTTCCCATTAAAATCCCACATCTATCACGACATCCACAAAATGCCGGGGCCTTTTCAAAATGCTCAGCAGTGGACACTATCTGCATGGCAGAGATGCCAACTTGGCCATAGCTATGGGAGCCACTGTCCAGCTGCTGGCATCATCAGTAGTGAAGTTAGTAGGAGAGAGAAGGTACATGTCAAAGCAGTGGGTACCTGGCTCAGGTCACAGCAACCGCAGCCACGGCAGGTATAAACCTCACACCCAGCGCAATCAAAGCTGAACGTGAGCTGATAGTGATGTGGCCATGACTGTGCACATACCACAATTGTACATGCTGTTCTCGGGTTTATCATCGCGTCCAAGTAACAACTGCGAGGACAAGATCAATCTCATGACTACCACAGTCCAGTAAACCAGCTGAGGCAAAAATTGCCAAGTATAAATTCAACAACACACAGTGCCATGCCAATTCCATACCAGGCTGTTAGGAGATTAACCAAGCAATCAAAGAACACACAATACCCACAGCTGTAGATGTAAAGATGTAATATTCCCCTAGTTTAAATTGTAAGCCTGAGACATTTCTATATGGTGACGTCTTGGTGATCCAGAACAGAATACTGTGCAGCACAAACAGTGCAAACATACTGCAGCATATCTAAGGTCAGTACAGAAAGTATACTAAGGAACACTTTCATACTGAAATTAAATACTGAACATTTGGTGCAAAAGGAAGTATTTTTCTTTTGATGTTACAAAATGATCTGATGTTTAAAAACATATTGTTGAATTTTCAAAATGACCAAAAGTTGCCATATATTGGTGTACATTTTATTTTTAATGAAGATGAAGACTGTATACCTCTCACTACTGGGAAATATTCTGGCCCTGTCTTTGCAATAAAATGCAGGCTATGCATACTGTGAAGCTTAACACACTTCCACACATGCCAAATCATCAGGTTAATTCCCAACATGGCATAAAACTCCCAAAAAGGGAACAAAAATCACGCAAAATACCTTTAGGTTGGACTTTTTTCTTAACTTCAACTGGTGCTGCCACTTCTACATTGTTTGAAGGGGAAGAGAAGGTCAAGCATAAGGAGATAATAAACTTTGCAGCTTTTCTTCTACAATGAGATCCACCTACAATTGGTTTTATATCAGCATGCCAGTAAATACTCTCCAGACCATTAATTTGGCACTGGTACTCAGGCTGTTGTGCAAGGACCAATGAAAGTCCCCCAAAGACAACATGGACTTGTCTAACAGAAAATATGCATTTAAAACATCCAAAATATTTATTTTAGTCTCAATTGATGCAGGTCACTAGAAGTTTCCATTCACTGGCCTATGTCCTATTCCCAGTGAAATCTGAAGACACTAGGTGAGCGCTCATAAATGTAATGTAATGTAATGACTAGTTCTCATTCATAATTCTCATACTTTCACTCATCATGCATCAACTGCTTAAGGGAAAAATATTTTGTTGGAATAAACACACACAGACAAACACACACATGCACACACGCGCACACAAACACAAACTATGCATTTTAATGCTCAAAAGAGCGCCAACTACACCTGTACCTTCTGGCTTCGATTTTTTCAGAACTGCAGCATCTAACGACACATCTGCTGGCATATTTTAAGAGAAGAAAGGAAATTAGATGTTGGACCTTGTTCAAGAAAAGAGAAATCTTATTGGTTAGACACCAAAAGTGCTGGAACAGAGACGTTCCACAAGCAGCATGCCCAAACTGCACGCAATGCAAGTTCATGCCACAAATCCAGCTTTTGATTCAAACAGCATGCACTTCACCTTCCACCAAATTCAAATTGCTGCATCTTCCAAGTATTTATTCTGGTTTCATTTGACGGTCAAAAATCCACTGATGCTCATCTTGGCTTGAAACTGAAGGTCACTATAAGGATTTTGTGCTGGAAATATCTCAATAAAATTGAGCTTCCTGTTTGGTTTCTGGTTAAAAGCACCTTTGGTTAATCTTTGATAACGACCGCTTTGAGGGTACAAAATCCCCCATTGGAGTCATGACAGCTATATGCGTAGCATTAGTCAATCTGCAGCATATGTGCAAAGTCAAGGACGTCCCATGAAAACTGTAATAGGAGTTAATTTCACCAGCCAAGTACCTTCTGATACGGACCGACGAACAGACGGACTGCACAACAACATGATCCTCCTTTTGGGCTGTCGCCTGGCGGGGGATAAAAAATTAAACCCAGAAACCCGTTTGGATGCAAGTACCAAATATGAACTAACATACCCTGAAAAGAGAATTATTCCTCCGGTATATTGTACGTGTTGAATCTTCATTGCTTAAACTCCATTTGCACACATGGAATATAACATAATAACACGGGTTTCACAAGGTATCATCAGGTTCCCTTGAATGATGACAACAGAATGAACAAAAAAAAAAAAAGAACGAGTAGTGGGGAGCTTATACTTTTCCAGGCCACGATTCAATTCAAGACTCAACAAGCATGAATTACCCAGATCCATGGTGGCCGATATCTGGCCTGGAAACAAAATGTGGCGGAGGGACGGACCGGACCGACAGGAGGATGAATGGAAGTATGAAAAGGCTCATCTAAACAATAAGATGTATCTATACATTAAATTTTGTAGAAAAATACTGAATAGTTTTGGAGTTCTGGCCCAGAAAAGTTCTGGTGACAGATGGACACCCGGACAGAGGGACGGGCACGTGGAAGGAAAACGCACATTCCTGTAACCCCCTTACACTTCATGGTGGGCGATAATAATCCTGTAATAGTCCACTGCTGAACTAAACAGTCCTGCTGATGCACTACAAACTAAAACTGCCCATTCACTTCCAACCACCCACTACTCTCTCGAATTTCCAAAGGGGCAACACCAGCACGATGTGTGGGGAGGTGGGGCACCAAGTTTGAGAAGGACTGACTGTTTATCTCATTTGTGAGTGCAAATAGCAGCAGGAGAAACCAGACAGACACTTTGTGAGGAGTCATGCATTTCAGATGGTGCTCGTGACAGACCACAGGTCATGACAGCCAGCCTGCTGGTAACAACACTAAAAATGTAGCACACCGGAATGAGGCTTCTGTTCTAGACAGCACAGTGGCACACCACAAACAGTCACTCGCAGGGAATTCAAAGCATGTCGGAGCCTCTCCTCAACTGCTGATCGTACAGCCAAACAGCCATGAATGCACAGTGAATGTACATAATTATCAGCAAGAAAGAAGATAAAAACAGTTCTTTTTCATTTCATGCACATATGCTAATTTGATATGCCATTATATAAGGAAACCGCATGCATCAGTGACACAGCATGAAATGTAAAACTGGAAAAAGAATATTATGCACATTGTAATCAATGAACTTCTCATGAGATGATCCTGAAACTATACTATTAAAACAATTTAAAAAAAAAGTACAGCATTGCTCATGGCAACTTGGCAACTCACATTTTGATTAAGAAATGTCCGGACAGGACATGTTTCAAATAACATTCTCCTCCAGAGTCACATGGACATCAAAATAAAAAAGCTATTATGCCAAAGGCTTATTGTAGAATACATTGTTAAAATACAAATAAAAACCACGATTTTCACTGGCCTAAAGCTGGATTTATGCTTCTGCGTCGAATCCACGCCGTCGCTACGCAGAGCCTCTGTGGCAACGTGAACCCCCAACGCAGAGCCTCTGCGTCGCCTGCCATGCACATCGAAAATTTTCTAACTGCACGTCGATGCAGACCGCAAGGGCACGGATTGGTCTGACCCGAGTCTAGTGACTTGTGTTATTCAACATCATTCAAGAAAATGACAACGGTGGCTAGCAACTACCAAGCGCAAAGAAAGCGGACGAACCTAGCTTGATGGTTTACTACAGTCGACTGGCTATAGCTAGTTATGTCGTTTTTTTATTTTTATCCGCAGCTATTTGTCGCCTAATGAAAGCGATGCGGTTGCTTATAAAGCTACCGCGAAACCGATAAATGGCCAGTGAAAACAGTTCTCCCTTGAACTGGCTGCATTTGCTTACTCTTGCATAAGCAGAAAGCAGCAGCAGCGAAATATGTCGAAGGACATTCCAAACGACCGTTAATTGAAAACCCTTTTCCCTGCTGCCCTTCAGAGTTTTCACTACGAAGGGTAGTGACTTCGTAGGGTGTAAGGATTATTACCAAGGATGGTCCATGATTATTACCCTACGGAATGAAATACAGCCTATAACGTAGCGTAAACACTCTACCCACGAGTCTCACGTGATCTCTCGACAGGTCCTTCGGAAATCTGACGCAACCTAGCGGTTTGGCGGTGAATTGCTTCGTGGCACAGCACGACGCAAACGACCTCAACGCAGAACTTCGAAAAGTCCACGATGGCGTCGAGGCGACGGCGTGCCCTTCGCGTGGAGTCGACGCAGAACCATAAATCCAGCTTTATGCTTCAAAAACCCGCAAGTTCACCTTAAAGACTAAGAGACATTGAAAGATCACCAGGGACAAGCACAGCGCAGCAATATGGCCCAGATCTTTAATCACAGTAGTATTTCCTTAAATCATAATAATGCTATATATCGATTGATACCAATTCATGGCTCTTGATTTGAGTTGATTTGAGTTGCCCTTTGTTCAGTGCATCAGTTGTATTTAAAACCAGTATAAATTAAACAACTTTGAAATAATGCATTCAGATATTCTTATTTTTGTTTCTTTACTCAAATGCATTTTGATAATTTGAAGTATTGGACATATATGAAACAAAAACTTGAAGACGTTTAATACTTGGGAACTGAGAACCCCTTTGGGCTGGGCAGAAACGTGACAAGCGAAAAACAGGCAGTGCCCCATCTTTAGTAGGAATCAGTTTTATGACTCAGTTAACTTTGCCCCCCATCAAGTTCCTTACAGCGGAAAATCATGTTTCTTTACATGTTACGTGTACCAAGTCAGGCATGAATCACTTTGTTTACAAGGGTATGCCAGTTTTTGAAGATGTGCGTGCGTTGGGTAACTTGTTGCCCAGGAAGAATTTAGCCATTCAGAATTGTTCTGAATTGGCCAGGATAATTGCGGGGAAAAAAAAAATCAAGACGGAGTGGGATTTCTGAATAAAAAGCTACCAATAAAAAAACCAACTTCAGCCTTCTACTGACCTGTGCATCTCATTTACTTGCACATAAGGGAAAATTCTCAATCAACAGTGTTAGTATTAAGGAATTTCAGCAGCTGATTCCTATTATAGAGATGATTGCAGGTGAATGGCTCTCTGTAACGATGTTATGCATGACATCACGTTTGTTCTATTGACTAGAACTCAGACATTAGAAGAAGCTTTACTGCAATCACTGTGTATGAGCAATTAAACATCCTACCACACAAATGACCCCCAAGGTAGTAGGGGCATAATTTACCAATTACATACAATGTCACAGTGTTAAACCACTTAATAGATGGCTTAAGTGCCAAGCACTTCCCAGAAAAGGCAAGTGAGAGGAGGCATTTGACAAAAAAATGGGGGTGGGGTGGGGGGTTGGGGGAGTGAATGTTATTTGAATGAGAAAAGGCTGGCAGCTTAAATTGGGACAGTCTAAATGCTGAACGCAGTATAAAGTACCAAAAAATGATTGGTTTAGAGACTCAAAACTGCTCATATTCATAGTTATTCCATAATACAAAATATGTCCAAAAGATTGAGAACATATCAGAAGGGAAATATTTTAATAGTGCTTCTTTCCCCATCTCCACTCAACGTGCTATATATAATATACCTTGTAATATACAACCCCAATTCCGAAATAGTTGGGACAATGTGTAAATTGTGAATAAAATCAAAACGCAATGACTTTCAAATCACACCAGCCAGTATTTTATTCACAATAGAACGGAGATAACATAGCAAATGTTGAAACTGAGAAATTTCACAATTTTATCCACAAAATGAACTCCTTTCAAATCTGATGGATGCTACAGGTCTCAAAAAAGTTGGGACAGGGGTCTGTTTACCATGGTGTAGCATCCCTTCTTTTTAACACAGAGTGGAGACATCTGGGCATTGAGGAGACAAGTTTCTTGAGTTTAGCCATTGGAATTTGATCCTACTCTTGTTTAATACAGGCTTCCAGCTGCTGGAGAGTTTTGGGTCTCCTTTGACGGACTTTTCATTTAATTATGCGCCAAATGTTCTCAATCAGTGAAAGATCAGGACTGCAGGCAGGCCAGTTCAGCACACGGACTCTTCTACTACGAAGCCATGCTGTTGTAATAGCTGCAGTATGTGGTTTTGCATTTTCCTGCAGATGTACACAAGGCTTCCATGGAACAGATGTCGTCTGGAGGGGAGCATATGTTGCTCTAAAACCTTTATATACCTTTCAGCATTCATGGTGATTTTTAAAACATGCAAGTGTCCCACACCATATGCACTAATGCATCCCCATACCATCAGAGATCCTGGCTTTTGAAGTGAACGCTGATAACAGGAGAGGTGGTCTTTCTCCTCTTTAGCCCAGAGGACACGACGCCCATGATTTCCAACAAGAAAGTCAAATTTGGACTCATCTGACCACAGGACACTTTGTCACTTTGCTACAGTCCATTTTAAATGAGCCTTGGCCCACAGAACACGGCGGCGCTTCTGGATCATGCTCAACAATGGCTTCCTTTTTGCATGATAGAGTTTCAGGTGGCATCTGTGGATGGCACGGCGGACTGTGTTTACAGACAGTGGTTTCTTGAAGTATTCCTGGGCCCATTTAGTAATGTCAATGACAGAATCATGTTGGTGAGTGATGCAGTGGCGTCTGACGGCCCGAAGATCACGGGCATCCAGTAAAGGTCTTCGGCCTTATTCCTCACGCACAGAGATTTTTCCAGTTTCTCTGAATCTTTTGATTATGTTATACACTGTTGATGATGAGACCTTAAAAGCCTTTGCAATTTGACGTTGAGGAACATTGTTTTTTAAGTTTTCCACACTATTTTTTAATGCAAGCCTTCACAGGTTGGAGAGTCTCTGGCCATCTTTACTTCTGAGAGACTCAGCCTCTCTAAGACATCCCATTTATAGCCAATCATGTTACACACCTGATGCCAGTTAACTAAATTACTTGCTAAATGTTCTTTCAGCTGATTCTCTTATATATTAATTGCTTTTTCAGCCCTTTTGTTTTGCCTGTGTCCCAACTTTTTTGAGACCTGTTGCAGCCAGAAAATTTGAAATAAGCTCATTTTGTGGATAAAAATGTAAAATGTCTCAGTTTCAACATTTGAAGTGTTATCTATGTTCTATTGTAAATAACATATTGGCTCGTGATCTGAAAGTCATTGCATTTGGATTTTATTCACAATTTACACTTCGTCCCAACTATTTTGGAATTGGGGTTGTATTATAAAATGTGTGTGTCTTTTCATGATACTGGGTAACAAATGTGTGACCTTGAAACAAGCAAGAAAATGCTGATTCTTATTGAGTTTTGAAAGTCGTCATCACTGCTTACGGGTAACGTCAACTGTCCAATTAATTCATGCGTTATTTTATAGGACAAAGTTACTCTGAAGCATACCTTTCGTCATGACAGATTATGGTGGACAAGAAATTAGTACGAATGTATCCGTCACTGCATTAGAAGAAATTGCGTTATTATCCAAAAATATGAAATCAATAACGCAAATTATACGGAAAAGTCATGAAAATAGCAGTCAGCAATGTCTCGCCGTGCGAGAGGATGGCGAATTGCCGAACGGTGATCAAGAGTAAGAGTGGATTCAGACAATGTTTATCATAATTCCCTTCACACTTAACAGTCATTGCAGCATACAAAATTACGAACACGAAAGGTGTGATCGCGGAAATCAGCCGACTCACAGCAGCACAAGGGAAAACTTTCGTTGCCGATAAAATGTGCGCACAGATTCATTTCACTGGACATGAAAAATCAATAAATTAATGCGCATAATCAAAGAAGAAGAATCAAATCTTGTCTTCAGTAAAGCAGTGATTTACTGGACTCTACATGATTTTTTACTATTTAAGTTAATATTTTTCAAAATCGACGGAAATAGCGGACATGACGTTGGTTTATTGGCGAAAGGAAAGTCAGTTACTCTGTGGAGTGGCAGTATACATTTGAGCTGTGAAACTCACTGAAGACCAGCCTGCCGTGGTAACAGTTGTTAGTACAGCGGATATTTCGGGGAACAACCATAACCCAATAATTTCAGTCTGACATCGTCCTATGGTCTGACCAGAAAAGTTTAAAAAAAAAAAGTGGAATTTATTCACTCGACTGTGAGTGAATAACTTGAGAGCAAATGCATATGATAACTAAACAGTCCAGTCGTCCACGACTGCATGGGTGTAGCCCCCGAAAGCCCGTTTCTCCAGCCTGTACTGCGTCCACAAGGAAATCTCTATGTTTCAGCAAAAATTTGCGCATTATTCGGCCAATACTGTGGCCATGGCTACCAAAATCTATAGGTGTCATAACTTAAGTATAACACGTCAATACCAAATATGAAAGTAATCGGTCAAAAATTACAGCCTGTACAGCGTCCACAAGGATGTGTCTATGGTCGCGGATGCGGCGGCTGAGACAACAAGCATGAATCCATAGTAGCTGCCCGACTTCGTCTGGGGGCTGCAATAACTCATTTTAATTTCCCACATCCTTTTTGATAAAAACAAATTTTTGATGTCACATTTTGGTGTCTTTATTTTAGCCAAAAGTCATTTTAATTAAAAAAAAAAATAAAAAAACCTACTCGGGTTCAAGTGGTAGTTTTATCCTCACTATATCTCTTATATGTGCTGAACAAAATGAACATAAATTAAAAGCATCAATCCTTATTTGCTGATAATAAAACAATGAAGAACTATCCCTGAAATCTCTCCAATATTGTGAAAAGACAGACAGACAAACACACGCACGCATGCATGCATGCACACACACACACACACACACACACACACACACACACACACACACATATAAATCAACAACTGTGAAAGGTTTGGAGTCTCTAGTTACTGTAGGGCTGCAGCTGAGCAAAGAAAACTGTTAAGCAGCCCGTTAAAAACAATTCCCTTCTGATTAGCTACATTCTCAAGCGTTAGTTTAGACATGAATTAAATCTATAGGTTAGTCGTTGAGATTTTTAGTTTTTATCATTTTATCCATGTTTTAGCATGTTAAGCAGATGTGGGCAAAGATGAGTACTTAGTGTTTCCTTTCTAATGTTTACTGCATTCTCAAGCTTTTGGATAAGTTTAGTGCTAAAGAAAACCTAAAATCACAGTACATTTTGAGTTTCCATTTATGCTTGTCAAGTGGATAAGCACAAAGAAAACACTTCATTGTAATGCAAAATATATGCTTTTTACCTGGCCACATTCGTAAGCTTTCGGTTGTGTTTAGAGTTGAAGGAGTGTTACAATCATGGAAGGTTTTGAGTCTCCAGCTGTCATTTCAGGTAAATAGGTTCTCGCTCGTTAAGCGTTTACATAAGCACAGAGAAAACGTTTAATTATAATTTAAAATGGGAATATTTCTCTGCTGATATCTTTATCTACCATAAGTGTAAAACATCCCTAAAAGGACAATGTTTGATGTATACCATGATTGCTGAAAAAAAATCTCTTAACCTTCTCTCACGATGTTGATCTCCTGTGAACTTCTATTGAAAATGAATTGTCTCTTTGAGTTCCAAGTTACGTCAGGGAAGTGATGTTGCACAGATTATTAGATTATTATTGGACGCTCTGATTCATATTTGTATCCTTACCTATGAGTAATCACCACTGACTTGCATTTAATTAGGCGCTTGCAAGCAGCAATACCATAGCATATAAATGCGTAATTGCCGTAACTAAAATGAATGAAAAGATCTTATTTGATGTTGAATATCTCCGTTAAACAAACACTGAGCTACATAAGAAGAGAAATATTCAGTCATGCTATACAAAGGAGTTAGATGATACTGAAACTGAATCACTTAATTTCAGATAGCTGCATTAGCTAATGTTGTCATCGCCCTGACCACTATTCTCAGTGAATAAGCGTTGAGTCATCGCATTGCTGCATATCAGCATATAAATTATCTGTTGCAAGGTGCAATCTTCCATACGACTTTCTAAATGAATGAAAGTCATATTAAAACTAAACTAGCCAGAAAATGAAAAAACAATTTGGATACAATAACAAATGTAATCCACGACAATCCACGGCTTTATCAACGTTTTTTTGACATCGCTTCCCATTCATTTTCACAGGTGCTAGCCCATTTCCATGTCATACACATATCATAGGCAGGTCATATACACGATCTATACTCATGACCAATGCTGCAAAGTAGTCCTGAACAATGACCTATGAACCTTTTTTTCCAAGTTCATGCCACTCCGAGATAAAATACAAATGCATTAGCATATCACTATACAAAATGTTGTAATGGTATAAAATGTTATATCATCTTCACTATTTATAGCCTATTATCACATTACCCAGCCCTAAGTGACAGCTAGCCCCTGCATTCCTCTGCTTAGCAATATTTTAAAGTTGGGACTTTCAAGTTGCCTGACAGTATCGCTGGTCCTCACACGCCTTCACAGCTCTACACGTCCCTAACTTTTTTCCCTGCTTGTGAAATCCAGCCTCAAAAGCTCTTTGAGGTTGTCACTTGTCACTTGTTGCTTTTCACTGTCTACAGTTCACGGTTGAGTCCAATTTCACATGTAAATCATAAAATTAGCGGTCATGCATTCAACTGCCCGGCAAAATGGCGGTCACTGACGACATATAACTTGACAGAAGTGGGGTGCCTGCATGCGTGTAGTCCTCAGCAAAACCACACAAAACCATTGGTCTCACTGCACTGGCAGCCCACATTATGTGATGTCCATGACCACCATTCTGCAGAGGAACGCAGGGGGTAAGTGACAGCCAGCTCTATTTACAGACCACCTGCAACGGCCAGCTCTGTTGGATACAACGAGTGCTGCGCCTTGAGTAGGTGTTGTTGGCCATAACAGAAACATGGGGTTCAAGCAAGATTCAGAAGATTTCCTAATAAAAGGTTCAGCAAAATATCAATGCAATATCCTCCACACTACCAAAGAAAATGACATTTAGACAAAAAAAAAAAATTGAGCACATAAACAGCTAGAGTTATTTTTCTGACTAGAAGCCACAAACCATAATATCAACAAACTGGCACTCTTATTTTCTCAATTTCTAAACTAAATTGCGGTTGATTTAGCTGTGAGCAATGCTTATTAGTTTAGTAGAGTCATTCCTGGTGATGCATATGTTCATGCATCAGCTAAATCTCTCTCTCCACCCTTTCCATGCAACAAACCAATGAAGACGGAATAAGTTTACAAACTGCTTCCAAGCAAAGCTCTTAAATTATGACACTGCCTAAAAAAGTCCATTGTGCCCCCACCCATAAGATATTTATTAATGAATCAAACAAAGCAAAAAAAAAAAAAACAAGCTTTTTGGCAATACAGTGCCTAGCAAGGACTCAGCTTTTAATACCATTTTGAAGGAAAAAAAAAAAAACTTGATTCTGGAGTCAGCGCTTGAATTAAAATAGGAAAATGTAAGCATTTTTGCTTAGCCGATATCATGACCCAAGTTCAAGCTTATGAATAAATGTTAACTAGAAAGTACCAAAGATACTGAATAGCAAAGAAGAACTTGACTATTGAATAGGACTCTTAATTCACAACAATGCTTATGATTATTACATCTGGTAGCAAGAGCAATAAAACACAGAGGAAATATAAACAGTTTTAATATCGATACACACAAAAACATGACTAAGCTTAAAATTATACACAATTAAAAATAATGGTGATAGTGGATTGCTGCCCTAAAATCCCAATCCTTATGGCTAAAAGACAGAAATAAGGAAGCAGTCCTTACAATATTTTTTCTGTCTGTATTGTGCATTTTGGCCATTAGTCAGCATAATACAACATGCAGCAGTTAGATCCAGGAGCATAAGGTACAGTTAGTATATATGCTTACATCATTGCAGTTTTATATTTGTAGGTACTTGTATAGATTGTGCAAACAACTGCACGTAACAGAGTAAGTGGTAAGAAGATAAATGACTGTACATTCAGCATTTACACCACTGTGTAAAGAGTTTAATATTCCCAATGGTAATACACACCACAGGAATCTTGCAAAGGGGGATCCCTCATTCCGCATATGCATTCAAAGTTCTTAACAAGCAATACTGCTGAACATTTTGTGACTACAAATCAATCCATGAAGACAAACTAACAAGGAGGCAAACCAGTCAATTTGTCTTGATGGGGGTTGATGGGAGGATATCGCTATTGATTTTGCAATTCTAGAATCACACCCTGAACCCCATCGTCCTGTGACGTACCAGCAACTTCCTCCTCTGCTGCTTCATTCTCGTCCTCTTCTACTTTTTCAAATGGGGTTATTACATCATAGAGAAAAGCGAGGAATCCGTAAAACCAGTCCGAGCCCTCCTCAGCTAAAATATCAAGGACTTCCTCAAGAGATTCAGAGTTTTCATTACTGCCGTCCTTGGTCAGGCCTACGCAGATAGAGGAAAAGTAAGGAAGAGAGAGAAAAGGAGAGCGAGAGAAAGGGAGGCAGTGATGCAGGAAGGCAGAAATGTTAAACATTTTAAGCCAGGTAAGGAAGAAGATAAGCAGCAGGCAGGCAGTGGAGGTCAAAAGCACACAATCCCTCAGCACCAGCAGAGAGGCAGAATAAATATGAGTAAAAGGAATGCCAGAACACAGAACAGGCTTTTCAAAGAGGCATGCACTGAGGAAGAAGATGGCCATATGCTACACAACCTAAAGCTATGCTACAGTGAGGGAACATTCCTGCGAAAGCTGGAACAAGACTTCCGTACAGTGTGTTCACGAGCCATAGTGAGCATGAGTTTCTCATGTTATGATAATAAAAGGAACGTAAAGCAATATACTGGATATGCTTATCAATTCAGGTTCCCATGTATTGTTTAAAATATTCACTGAAAACTATTTGAAGTCTACTTTGTGCTATGCTGTAATTTCTGCATAATAAAATTTACACTGTAATCATCTCTAAATTAGGCACAGTTATAAAACGATTGTGCTACTTAATTTGAAATGGACTGCCGCGGCCGTCTCTTTTTTTGTAGACATGCACATTTAGTAAGGCAAAAAGCATATTTTGTGCTATTTACAGCAATGTTTGGATGAGGGTCTTAAAAAATCAAAAGTAAACCAAAGTCAGTCATGCAAAAAGAAAATAAACATTTTCAGTTCCAAGCTCCACACATTTACACAAAGCTGTAGTAAATGCACTTGCCTAGCAGTACTTTGGCATCCTCCACATCAAAATCACCATCGCCATCAGCATCATAAGCTCCCAGTTTACCTACAAAAGAGCTAAATGTTAGTGAAGTCCTCAAGCCAAGAGCATCTCCCAACATCATGTGACAGTCATACGACAGCTTTTCCTGCGATAAATCCAAGTTAAAGAATTTCCTCCATCATTAGAAAGGGAATATTTTACACCAACAAAAGCAGGCTATTTGCATAGGATCAGTTCAATTCAACAGCTCCACATTGTTGGTGCAACACTTAAGCTCATACGTATTTAGACATGAGACTTTAAAAAGGGCGTTCCGAGTTGTTTACGCAAGGTTAGGCTATGGACGATAGGAAACTGTTCTTAGATCACCACTCCAGATAAGCGGCATCATAGACATGTCCTATCATCTCTAAAAGCCAAATTCAACATATCGCTATGCACTGCACTTTCAAGTGCTTTCAAGATCTTCACCTCTCCTCTTGAGAATTGCATTAAAGCAGTAATAATCTCATAGAACAAACTGACCTTGTTTTGGGATTTTTCCATAGTAATTAATATTTTTAACACTGTAAAACTGTACAGAAGTTTAATCAATCTGCCCTTCAGCAGAAAACTGAAGGAGTGTCTGCCATTTGACAGCAAGTTGAACTTGTGTTTTAACACAAGACAGTTCAAAATAATTTTGTTTTGCATAACCAAGCCTTATCCACCGTAGGTTTCACAACAAATTATTTGCACACACATCAAACGAAGAAAAAAGGAAACTTGAAGAGCTTATTATCTAAAGTGGAAGGATCATTAGTTCATCACCAAACTACATGTTTTTAGTTTGGCACTGGATGATTGCAAATGTCTTTGTCAGAAAAGCATGAAGACTGAGCCCATACCTTGCAATACCTCTGAAATGTTATAACGGAACTCCTTTGCCCTGGCTGCATGCAAGATTCAGACAAGATAAAGACGTGAATCAGCAAAGATTAAACATCAGTGAAGATCATGTCCATGAAAGTATTGTTCATGCAAATTATTGATGAAGCTACATAATAACCATCAAATTAAAAGAACATTCAGAGGTGTTTCTCACATGCGAAAGAAATGAGAGGAAATTAAGGGTCTGTAAAGGGTGACTCTAGTGATCATTGTGTGAAATGGATTACAGTGCGAGTTTGCACTCTCCATTTTCTTATTAGTGGAGGTTGGGTCCTCACAATCAAATGAGTGAGCTAAGTTGAACACTGGATAAAAGGAGGCATTAGAAGTCATCCACAAAAGAGAGACACTCAAAGGATCTGGCCCCCTTTCACCAAATTTCTTCACCTCTAGAGGACGGCTAGAGGCATTGCATACACTAGACTTACCGAGCACATCATCATAATCAACCAGGTCAAACCACACAACGGCCACAGAGGTCCAGACGCCAAGCAGGGCCAGCACCATGAACCAAGTAAAGAATGAATGTCCCGAGGACCCCTCTCCCTTCTTGCCATTCTTGCCAGCAGACTGTGGCTTTGAATCTGCAAAAAGACAGAGACACGGCAGTGGGAAAAGAAGTTACGTAATGCTTACATAAGTACAACTTGCACATGTCATGGTGGAGATTCAATGCAGAGTTTTATCACCGAGGTGTAAAAACAAGACAGAACAGCTGCAGAGTGGTAATTCTCTCGCCTCTCTCCAGTCCAATGTGGCATTTACCAAAAACAAGATTTTTGCAATGCATAGGCCTACATATAATCATTAAAATCATATTTTTAATTAATACGTTCAAAAAGTTACGCAGGTGGAGACAGCCAGTGTGGCCACACGGGCTGTACTTGCAGCAGTTAGAGGCTCCAACGATTTAACAGGAGGGGGTTACAGGTCAAACACAAAGGCATGAATGTTGCAGACGGTCTATACATGCTCACGTCAGCAGTTACAGGCTATATATAAAATATCACGGCACTGGGGTATGTGCAGGCTTCAGTGAATAAGGGTCAAAGGAATAGGCCTCACAGACATTAAATGAAATTAAACTTCCATGGAAAGTAATGTTGTATCAACAGTTTTACACACACAAAATCCTTGTGGATTCAAAACGGAGAGAGAAGGACTGGAATTTTACCCCGCCCCCATAATAGCAGAACTATTCCCATGTTGCCTTTGAGGCTTTTCACAACTGTGTGAATCACAATTTTAAAATTACACGAAGTCTTCAGTGGAGAAGGCACACACTGTAGCCATTAAAACTCAGATAAAAGTAATTACATGAGTAACAGAATGCTTATCATAATCAATGGTGTGACAACACAATAACAAGAGTCAGGAGGAATACCTATTAAAGACTGACATTTACCATTATAGCCAATTCAGAATTAAACCCACTAGCTGAGAATAGTTGTCAAACTAGAGCTAACATTGAAATCTAAGGCCTCCTCTCACATATTAAAAACCTTAATCTACAGTATAATGTTGCTGGGCTAATGAACTTGCACATTCAACTAACTTTCTTACTACACTTAAAAAAATTAATTCTAAATTGAACAACTGCACTTTGCTGAGAAAATACGCAAAAACTAGAAAACAACAATAAAGGAATGGCACTTTTTGAAAACGTGAATTTTGATCCTCGAGAACCCTGAGGCACGTGGAGTTAGGTAACCTTCCAGATATTTTTCAGCTGCAGTGAAGTGAACAACTCACTGCAGATGCTGTTACATTAATCGCATTGCTAATGCCACACTACAAATGAGAGCTGCGGTTGATGTCACATAGGCAAAGTAATTACCATTACGTTATCATACATTATCAAAATCCGGATAATAAATAAGAGCACACCTGAATAGACCAATAAAGGAGAGGTGCTAAATGTTCCATCACAAAAATGCCGTTCAACATTCCTAGTGGGAAGTACGAACACTCAGATACTCATCACACCTCTAAATTAAACGGCAAAACAATGCCATTCCGAACACAAAAAGCTGTCTTTTCAGGTCCGGCTAATAATTCGAACAAAAAAGGTTGTGATACCCCTTTTTGAAGTTCAGACTCAACAAATGAAAGCCCAAATGGTTGCAAATAATGACAGACAGGAAATAATCATTAATCCTGTACTGCGACCTTCCCCAAAATGCACTCCAACCACCATTCAACTCCGCTCAAAGCACACATACTGCACATTCAGAGATCTTCCAAAGGCATAAATCATTCCAGAGCAATGCAGAAGAGGGGAAAATCCTTTACAATTACACTCAGAAAATTTGTTCACACGCATGTTAATCGTGGTTTCACCATCTTACCCGACTCCATACTGTTGGATTCTGTGCTAGGGTCTCCCATTTGTATGCAATAGGACAGCCAGTACAGAAGTAGAAAGTGCTAAATTTCTCCCGTTTTCGTCCAGAAAGCCCAATGCGCAACAACTGCCCAAGGTTCTTTCACAGCTAACTCAGCTAGAACTTGATACAGGACCAGCCCTGCTTGCCCCGAGGGGTATTTTTAGAGCAGCCCACTAAACCGGCCAAACAAATTTAAGCACTCATATGGAAAGACGCTTTCACTCTATGTCAGCCTGCAGTGCCGCTACCTGATAGGACAGTGGTGTAGAAGCCCCGGGCTCTAAAAATAAGCCCTGCCCCCACAAACCTCCCCTCTCACAGTAATAAGAACAAGACGACAAAAGGCGTGTCACAGACTTTGGTATTTTCTAAGGGACGTTGTCCCTTGCATCTGTGCGGACAGCCTCCTCTCTTTAACTCTGACAGATGTGCATAAAATCTTAATATTACACAGTTGCTTTTTCCAACTGCCCCCATACACAGACAGCTCAGTATAAGAGAGTTTCAGAATTATTTTCACCCTTGACTGAAAATGCATTAAAAATACTAAATAAAAATAAATAACATTACAGAAATAAAACACTGAGCTGGAGTCATCTTCGGGGATAAACTGACTTTTTTTGAGAAATAAACTCAATATACAGAGATGGAAAAAAAAATGATTACCGTTATTCATGTTCCAACAAAACCAACCAAAATTATATATATATTTAATAAATCAACAAATTCACCAAAAATAAGGATACATACAACCCCAATTCCAAAATAGTTGGGACAAAGTGTAAATTGTGAATAAAATCAAAACGCAATGACGTTCAAATCACACCAGCCAGTACTTTATTCACAATAGAACAGAGATAACATAGCAAATCTTGAAACGGAGAAATTTTACAATTTTATCCATAAAATGAGCTCCTTTCAAATTTGATGGCTGCTACAGGTCTCAAAAAAGTTGGGACAGGGGCCTGTTTACCATGGTGTAGCATCCCCTCTTCTTTTTAACACAGAATGGAGGCGTCTGGGCATTGAGGAGACAAGTTTCTTCAGTTTAGCCATTGGAATTTGATCCCAATCTGGTTTAATACAGGCTTCCAGGTGCTGGAGAGTTTTGGGTCTCCTTTGACGGACTTTTTGTTTAATTATGCGCCAAATGTTCTCAATCAGTGAAAGATCAGGACTGCAGGCAGGCCAGTTCAGCACACGGACTCTTCTACTATGAAGCCATGCTGTTGTAATAGCTGCAGTATGTTGTTTTGCATTGTCCTGCTGAAATACACAAGGCCTTCCCTGGAATAGATGTCGTCTGGAGGGGAGCATATGTTGCTCTAAAACCTTTATATACCTTTCAGCATTCATGGTGATTTTTAAAACATGCAAGTGTCCCACACCATATGCACTAATGCATCCCCATACCATCAGAGATGCTGGCTTTTGAACTTAACGCTGATAACAGGAGAGGTGGTCTTTCTCCTCTTTAGCATGGAGGACACGACGCCCATGATTTCCAACAAGAATGCCAAATTTGGACTCGTCTGACCACAGGACACTTTGCCACTTTGCTACAGTCCATTTTAAATGAGCCTTGGCCCACAGAACACAGCGGCGCTTCTGGATCGTGCTCAACAATGGCTTCCTTTTTGCATGATAGAGTTTTAGGCGGCATCTGTGGATGGCATGGTGGACTGTGTTTACAGACAGTGGTTTCTTGAAGTATTCCTGGGCCCATTTAGTAATGTCAATGACAGAATCATGCCAGCGAGTGATGCAGTGGCGTCTGAGAGCCCGAAGCTCACGGGCATCCAGTAAAGGTCTTCGGCCTTGTCCCTTATGCACAGAGATTTTTCAAGTTTCTCTGAATCTTTTGATGATGTTATGCACTGTCGATGATGAGACCCTAAAAGCCTTTGCAATTTGACGTTGAGGAACATTGTTTTTAAAGTATTCCACAATTTTTTTTTACACAAGCCTTCACAGCTTGGAGATCCTCTGGCCATCTTTACTTCTGAGAGACTCAGCCTCTCTAAAACATCCCTTTTATAGCCAATCATGTTACACCTGATGCCAGTTCACTTACTTACTTGCAAAATGTTCTTTCAGAAAATTCTCTTTTATATTAATAGCTTTTTCAGCCCTTTTTTGCCTGTGTCCCAACTTTTTTGAGACCTGCTGCAGCCAGAAAATTTGAAATAAGCTCATTTGCAGATAAAAATGTAAAATGTCTCAGTTAAAACATTTGAAATGTTATCTATGTTCTACTGTAAATAACATATTGGCTCATGTGATCTGATAGTCATTGCATTTATTGCATTTTGATTTTATTCACAAGTTACACTTCGTCCCAACTATTTCGGAATTGGGGTTGTAATTACCAGCACCACTGGCAGGAATAAAAGCAGACAGTCTGTTCTTCTTTCAGTTAAGCCCACATGTTTTAGATCGGATTGAGGCCAGGTGACTGAGGTGGCCATTGCATTTGTTGTCCAAGAACCATTTCTGATTGGATGGTTTTTTTTTTCTTTTTTCTGTGTGGATGTCCATGTTTGCTTGGGGTCAATGCCTACCCAAAGATACTTGGAGGAATCCAGTTAGTCATTGATCCTAACCAGTACCCCTGGACATGAGGAATTAAAACAGCCCCAAAACATCACTGATCCACCCCCGAATTTCACCATGGGTATGAGGTACCATTAGTTGTATTCAATTCTGTTTCAATGCCAAACATGCCAATCCTGTGTACTGATGAAAACATTAAATTTGGGTCTCATTTGACCACAGCATCTTCATCCTGTCATAATTTAAATGACCTTTGCCAAACTGCAAGCACTTGTTTCTTTTTCTGTGGGTCAGAAAAGGCTTGTTTTTAGAAACCCCAGGACTTTTTGGTTGCAGAGAGAAGTTCAATGCTATAGATGTCTATGAAAAAATGACCCTACTTTCCCACCTGATTTATTATTTCAATAATGATTTTCCACATTATTTTATGGTGTCTATCGCAAGTTTCAAGTCCTCTCCAATATACATCAGGATGTTCATTTTTGTACATTATGGTCACAAATAGACAAGAATAAAGGATAAAGCCAGATATGCTTTTGGGGGCGTGGCTATCCTCTGGTCCTCATCAGACACTGTCAAATCCACTCATAGATCAACCCCTCGCTCCTCCCCGGATCTTCAATTCACGCTCTTGTCCAAGAGGAATCACATCCGGTTTCAAAATGACAAAATGGCGCTGTTCAAATTGCCAAAATCGAGGCTTCCTAAATGGTATGGTGAAACCAATGGGTGACGTCACGGTTGCTTCGTCCACCTTTTTATACAGTCTATGGTCAACCATAGGATATGTCGGCCTTAGTCATCCGTGGTAGGTTTGGATAGCTTTTTTTCCCTTAATAATGAAATCATCATTTAAAAATTGCATTTTGTATTTACTCAAATTATCTTTGTCTGATATTACATTTTTTTGATGATCTGAAACATTTAAGTGTGACAAATATGCAAAAAAAAAAAAAAAAGAAATCAGGAAGGGGCATAGTGTAAGCCAGCCACCAGTCCCCGTCTTTGAGACGGGTAATGTTCACCTGAGACAGGGAGACGGGCAAGTCTGATTTGAGACGGGTCCGGTCGTTTCCAGCATTAAATTTCCTATATGTGAGATGGGCAAGCATTTGTATAGAGAACAATGGTTGTCCCGAAATCTGCGCAGTCGATTTGACTTTAATTCTTTCCTGAAGTGCTGTGGGACGGGCGCAAAATTGGGTTCAAATATAAACTCATTAACATATGACAAATCCGCGCACTTCTGTCTTATTATCTGTTCACCACACAATGGCACCATGGCCAAGTCTTGTAGCATGTGTGGCCAATTGGGAATTGTCCACTTGTACAGGAGTTGAATGAAGTTAGTTTGATAGTTTGGATGTCCAAGAGCATTTTATTCACTGTAATGTGATTCAAAACGCTCTGATTTGTTAGATGCAATGCCCCTTTCAAAGCCCCTTCAAGTAGTTTTTATTTGTATCGGTGCGTGGGTGTCAAGGCAATAGAAACTTGCATATCAGAAATCGGGAATTTGACTAAGTGCAGCCTGAAATAAATACATGTACATACATTACAATAATCGTGGGTCTGCTTATTTATTTTAGAATGATGTTTCCAGCTTTCCGCTCTTAGAAGTTCAAAAGTCGCCAGATTTCATCACTAACTGATCCACCTGTTGTGGCGCAGAACCAATATCATTTCCTTCTTGGCTCTCTCTTGAAATCCGAGTCCACAGGACATAAAATACAATTCTAATGGAGACAAATTCCATACAAGCGGTAGAATTGGGTGAATATTCCATTATAAATTAATTTGTGATGATAATCTTAAGGCGAGATGATATTCCATCTACAGCAGCTGATATGAACTGCCTGTAAAAGCTAACAGTTCTGCCACTTCGAAACTGGTTGGCTCTTGATCAAATAGATGGCGATTCCCAACAAGTTATTTTAATCATGTTAATGGTGTTCAGAAATTCCCTGGCGAGCTACGAAACGTAGCTATATCCCAGCAAACATTTCAACGTTGTATCAACGTCGTTTCAACGTCAAACCACGACGTCGCGTCATGGTTCAAAAATAGTTCCAAAATGAAAATTGTGCCGACGTCCGGACGTTACCTGTCCGTCATCTGGCCGTCCTTCCTGGCCGTTTGCCTCATAACCACAATGCAGTTTTTGCCGTCTGACCGGGACCTTTTTTGGCCAGGGACACGACGTCGCCGTCCAGCCGATGTTTGCTGGGATGGGCTGTATCGCAGTAATCTATCAAAAAGGCTTCCAAGTGCAAGTTTCGTTATTCCAAGTGTTCATATATGCCAAAAGGCTCCCAAGTGATAGCTTCGGTATTTCAAGTTTTTATGTCTGCGGCTCTAACACGAGAGAAGATTGGTCACATGGTATATGTTATATTTGAGCTCAGAACCGAAGGGGGGTGGAGAGAGAATATTGCAGGCCTGGCTACATTCTCAACTGAGCGATCGCCCTGGATACTGCTTCACGCTGAGCTGGCGACTCCCGGACGGACTGGCCATGCTTGGAACCCCAGTAGAGAGAAATCCCATCACTTCGGTCAGTGATATAATGTCGAAGGACAGCACTACTTCCAACACTGTTGTTTGCCAGCTGAGATCTCGATAAATATTGAAGAATAACGAGACTTTGTTACTGATGTGCATTTCAATACTCATTTAGTTACTATCGAAAAATATTTGGTGCTGTAACACCGAGAAATGACAGAAAAACCGATAAAGTAGATAGACGGATGGAGCGGCAAACTCGATCTCCCTACACGATCAAATCACCTGCTGAATACTGTCGGGGAAATGCCCAGTCTTTCCACTGGAGCTTGTTCTTGGAGAATCTCTGTTCTAAACAAGATAAATAAACTTGTGGCATTACCCAGGGTTCTGCCCAGGATGCTCGGAGTGCTGGTCGGAGAATTGTTCGTATGCGAGCGCATGCAGCGCGCGAGCTGGAAAATTTTTGCGTCAATTCGAAAGCAGATATTGCCTCTGAGTCACCAGGGCCCAGTATTTCAAAAGTGATCTGACAGGATTATCCTGATAGGATTGGATTAAATCTTGATCTGATCTGAAAACTGGGTATTTCAACACAGATCCAGAGAATCCTGATCCTGAAGATCAGGATTCAGCTCTGGTAATCCAATCCTCCCTTTAATCCAGATAAAAGGCTGGACTTGGGTATTTCAAAAGTTAAGGCAGAGATCTGGATCAACTTGATACCAAAATTTCAGGATCATTTGGATCCCACCTCAGAGGTGGATTTGACTTGGATTGACAAAGCCTTAGCTCCACTTCTCCTAGATATTGTTACTCAAGATGTTCATTACACTTAATCTAAATTGTTAGTGTTTTACATTTGAAAAATTGGAGTAATTTAAGAAAATTAAAGCATAATAAAATAGTGTTCGGAAATACCTTCTGAAACTGCTGTAAATAAGAGTAACAAATACAACCCATTTCTCAAATTCTAATTTCACCAAACTTTGTAACTTCTGTGTACCAAAACATTCACCACACATTTGGAAGAGCTGTGCGAAATGCAGTGGTTAATCTTTATTTCTCCAATTAAATGGGTTAAACTATGATATGTGTGTACTTGCATTTTTCATTGTCACAGTTTATATCATGCTGCACATTGAAACACTTTCCAAGAATTTTCAAGGTATATTTTCATGCTTCTGATTTAGCGAAGACAAATTTGACTTCAGTCAGAAGCTTAAAATTGCACTTCTAAAATGTTTGGAAAAGGCTTGAATGTGATTTTAAAGCACGCAGCAATGTATTTCAGTAAGTGTTTGTGTACAAACAGATTATTTTACTTCTCAAATCAGATGCCATTTAACTATAAATGACCATAATCATGTTTAGTGGAAGCCTTCTACATAATGGTGACAAATTAGGATGGAAAAAATGTTTTGAAATTGTGTCACTGACAAGCTATATACCATCCAAGTAATGCAATAACAATTTCAAGCAGTTTTAAGCACTTCATTCAAAATCCAACGCCTTGAACCTTGAACGTATCACTACAATTAAAGCGTTTCCAAGGATTTCCAGCACTCATGACAACCCCGTTGTCCTTAATAGCTGAGTGGTCCGTGGCTGTGAGTGCACTCTGAAAGTAGAAGAAAGAAGTGTATGAGTATAACTTTGTCATCGTCAGGAAGCATGACATCACCAGCATTACCGTAGCACTTCTAAATGAACTGCATTATTGATACTCGTACCGTATAACGTTACGTTTCCAAAGTACTGCAGCAGTCTGGTCTGTACACATGTAGCCTGCTGTGTTGCCAATGACGTAATGCTAATAAACTCTGAACGGGTTGGTGTTAGTTTAAAGAGTTAAGGTATGATGTCCGTCCGATTAGTTCCATTTTAAGTTAAACCATAGACCGCAAAATTCATCAACAAAGCCAGCTACCTCGCTAGCCCGCTAGCTACTTAACACACAAGTCAATGGAGCCGAGTTAAATACCGTTAGCACAAACGCAGCTAAATTAGAGATCGCTGCGGCCTGGTTTTAAGTAGCTGACAATTCAAGTAGTTGGCTAGTTTGATATGTTGGTTGGCGTTCAGTATTGCCTTAAAAACCGCTACACATTAGATGACAGGAAACTTACACTTTTGACGTGACAGTTGTGCTCCCAGCTGCTCCTTTCATTAAGTAGTCCGCCATGTTTCAAATCCGGAGGCGGAGACACGGATTTGGAAATCCTTATCCGGCCAGGTAAGGATCACGGTGATCCAATCTGCCAGTGTTTTGAAATACTCAGATAAAGTCAGCAGGATCACCTTGATCCATGATTGAGAAAAGGTGGATTTCATTATCCGGATTATTCTGATCCAGATTACAAGTTTTGAAATACTGGGCCCAGATGACTGTGTTTCTCTGATGTGCTCCTCTGTGCATAGCGAGATGCCTTTAATTTTCATAGATAGATGCCATATTCATAAACTTGTTTTTCTATTTTGTATCCAAATACTTTTGATTAAATTCCTGAGAACGACTTAACAACTGTCGTTTATGTCTCAAACATTTCTTTAGTGGCGCCCGTTAGACAGAGAACAAGGAGGGCGATAAACGTCTTTAAACTGCTTATTAGTCTTGATCTGTTTCGGTCATTTTCTTGATAAAAGATACTTTAACTCTCCCTTCTCAGGTGTAGCTAATTGTCTTCATTAAGACGAGAGACAAAACGCGTCAACTGAAGGCAAAAAAGTGCGCATTTCTTGCTTTGTAAGATGTGGCAAAAGTTAACGCGGAAAATCCACAGGTTTTTTTTTTTTCGTGAAGGGTTACCTATTAAGGCACCTGAATTAAACATTTTTATTGAATTTATTATTCACTCGCCTTGCCATTTCATTAAAAAGGAAACCGTGTACTTAACTGCAAATGGATTTTTCATATTGTTGGAAAACGTGTTAACCAAGGACAATGATTAAAATCGGGTCAATAATCTCATCCATTTCAAGGTATGTTTTCCGCCCCGTCGGTTTTCCGTCCACCAACCGCCACTGTTATTAAACACTGATAGATTAACATGTAAAGAGTGTTACTGTCCTCGACAGAGATTTATTTAGTTTTGCTGACGTTTATATAACAAGAAAACTTTTCTCTCGACATGCAAAGTACAGCGCTACAGAAATCAATCACCCTGGCCGATTATAATTGCCTGTCTTTCATTAGATTGAGACAACCGCACCGATCATTTCCCCACAGCTTCAGATTCAACTCGCCATGAATACCCTACACACGCGGGCTCGGATGGCACTCGGTGTTTCCATCACTGTTGGGCAGGTTTTCCAGTAGGCTATCAATGAAGACCAGCACAGACGGGGCATGGGTCGAAAACGAAAGTTCGCTATTCTGACTATAACAAGAGTGGGGGGAGCATATTTAGCGTCATTTATGTCTTGTTTCTAGATTTTATTGGGCACTGGATGCATTCATTTTAACTGATCTTTGAAAAAAATAGAGCCGGTCAGGAAAAGCACTAGCTATCTGAACGGTGGTCAGTGCGTTCCCAGTGCTGGTCGGTGCATTCCGAGTGCTGGTCGGCGCCGACCACCGTCGACCAGCATCAGCAGGACCCTGATTACCGATTGTAACAGGAATAAACAAAAGTACCTGAATAAAAGTACTGTCCTCAGGCATGTTTTGAGTATCAGGCAATCGGCATTTGAGACGCCCTTTGGCTGTTCCCAGTATTCTTCAGGATAGCTCAAATCGAGGCTGTCCGCACTTGACACTTGCGTATCGTCTAAAATCACTTTCGGTTTTCCCTGCCACATAGTACAACATTGAATTTATTTAGGTTTGAGGTGTCAATAATGCCATGATTTTCTTTTATATACAATTCCCTTTAGTGAACCAAATACACTAATGCAGTCGTGTTTTGATGCAAGTACAGCTGTATCTTTAAGATGAGTTTCTTGAATAATTAAATGTGGTGTTTTGAATTGAAGTGGTGTCTTTGGCTCTTTTTTTCTGTGTCAATGGCACGAAATACCCATCAGTTATTTCTTTAGTGTGCAACGAGCTGGTTCGATGGGATGAACCACTACCGTAGGTGGTTTTGTCTTGGCCAGGTTGCCCTGGTCGCTGGAGTGAGACACCCTGTGATTCCATTCTGGCTAACACTATCGGAAGGGGGCAAATGCTTTTTCACAGCACTGTATATCATATTATATATCATATTTCCGATGATACATATATATATGCATAATTGAAATGTATCTCAATTTCAGAAATATTTAGATTTTGGGATATAAATCCATTTTTCTCCTTAATCAGTTAGCCTATCTGAAACAGTACCTGGGTACTGGTATAGGCAGTGACTGACAAGGCTGATTTTCACATTTTCCCAAATGTACGCCATTTATGAGTATTTCCGGCATCACTCTTCATGGAGTTCATAAATCAAAATCAGAAATCATTTAAACTCGAGATCCCCCGGAAAAAACTGACTGAATTTGAAAATGAGAAAGGGTGTTAATTGGAATGAGCTCCAACAATGTGACCAACTGCTGTAATAAGCTTATGTCTACTATTGGATGTATTGTTGATAAATTCATTGAAAAGCGAATAAAATCGAGAAAATTTCAGCTACCATGGATAAATGATAATATTCAAATAATAATGAAAAGAAGGGACTATGCCCTGAAAACTTCGATCAAAACTCGTAGGGACATCGATTTGAAACATTTTAAGGGCTTGTGTAACCAAGTCATTAAACTCAGAATATCCAAATCAAATTATTAAATTCAAGCTCTAACAGAGGCCAAAGGAAATGGCAAAATAATCTGGAAGCAACTAAACAGCCAACTAAATCCTAAGGGTTACACCACCCAAAGCAAATATAAATTTAAGATTGGTGAAAACACCATCACTGATAATGCACAAGTCACAAACGAGTTCAATCATTTCTTCTTAGAATCTGTTAAAAACCTTGCCTCAAGCTTCTCAAGCAGGTACGATGTAGGCCTAACAACAATAGACCTGCCTGATGATCAAGATAACTCATTTCAGCTCAGGGAGGTTGGCCTGACAGCTGTCCTGAAAGCTATACAGGACCTAAATATCACCTTCTCAAAAGATATTTATAACTTGGACACAGCTTTTCTTAAGAAATATAGTAGCATTCTAGTCCAGCCTCTCACCCATCTTATTAATATTTCCATTAAATCCGGCCAATTCCCAGATGGGTGGAAAACTGCTCTGGTAATACCACTTTTTAAAATCTGGAGATGCTGAAATGATTTGTAATTATAGACCTACTAGTCTTCTTCCACTTTTATCTAAAGTCCTAGAGAAGATTGTCTCAGAACAACTGATGCACTACCTTGAGACAAACCATTATTTGCATCCCTGGCAATTCGGATTCAGGTGCAACTATTCTACAGAATCTGCCACTTGCTTTTTAACTGAAAATATCAAACATTCACTTGATAAGGGAAAAGTGGTTGGTGCAGTATTTCTAGATCTAAAGACAGCATTTGACACAGTAAATCACGACATCTTAATTTCAAAATTAACTAAGTTCAATTTATCCAAACAGTCATTGTCCTGGTTTTACTCATACTTAGGGCCATCAACAGTGTGTTACAATTAATAATGTGAGATCCACTTTTCTCAAAATTGAAACAGGGATCCCTCAGGGCACTGTCTTGGGACCTATACTCTTCAGCCTTTATATCAATTATTTACCAGATGTATGCCCAGATATAGGTCTACAGATGTATGCAGATGACATAGTGGTACACGTATCTGGTAATAACTGTACTTCCGTGTCTGAGAAACTAAATGTCAAATTAGACAAAATATCATCTTGGCTGGCCTTATCTTGTTTTAAAAGACAAACTCTGTCTGGTTTTCCATTAAAAAAACGACCTCTTACGCAACTCCTGAATATAAAAATCAATGGTGAGCTCATTGAAAAAGTACCTGAAGTAAAGTATCTGGGAATAATTATAAACTATCAGTTAAATTTTAAAAGTCATATTAAGAAAATCTGTAAAACCATTAAGGCCAATTTGGGCTGCTTTATGATTATAAGGAACTGTTTGACTTTTGACTGTGCTTTTCTCTTTATGAATTCTATGATTCTCTCACAAATATCTTATGGTTTAACCACATGGTCCCAGGCTCACCAGTCATCAGTTAAGGCCATAGAGTGTCTTTATAACCGAGCCTTGAAAGTCCTGGACAAGAAGAGAATAAGGTATCATCACTGCAAAATTCAAAGCAAACATAAGATTTTAAGTTTTGCTAATTTTATTTCCTTGCATTTTGTTAAATTGGTTTTCAAATGCCTAAATAACGCTGCTCCCCCACCCCTTTATAAAACAATAACAAGATTGCAAAGTGGCACCAGATCCACCACTCGAGCAACATCAAAAGGCAATTGTAGTGTCCCTTTCTGTAGAACATCTTTCGCCCAAACTGCTTTCTCAGTAAAAGGGACAAAATTATGGAACTCACAGCCAGACTACTTGAAATGCGTTCCTACATTCGTCTCGTTCAAAAAAAAAAAAAAAACACCAAATTGAGGCTAATTCAGCAACAATCTTGCTCTCGCATTTAGTTTTTACAATGTGCTCTCTCTGTATCTTCTTTTCTTTTTCATTTGATTTTATTCCCATTTTTCATTTTTCTTTTTTTAATGATGCTAATCTGTTTTATTATTTTTAACCAAAAGCCCTACTAGGGACAAGTGTCATAAATTAGCTTCAGCTAAAAACACTATGATACATACATCAGATGACTGTTTCAAGTTTATCTATGTTTTTGTATCTGTCCCTATTCAAATAAACTATAAATAAATAAATAAGTTGTGCAACTTCCATCCCCAGCAGTCCGGAATTTGTTGTGGTGCTCACTTAAGCAGGTGTGGACTAATGGTCCACAAAAGAAAACAGAATTCGATGATTCCAGAACACTTACAAACCTCCAAAAATGAAACACCAATTACATGTATACTCACTGACTCAGCCAACTGTATAATTTTAAGTTGCTGTATACATTTTTGTTGAGAAAACAACCACCTTGAGGATTGATTTGCAAGCCTTATTTCCAAATCCTTAAATAAAGCAAATGTGAAGATTACACAGCTATCCCCACCTCGTGGACATGTATTCCAATCCAGTCAGAAAAAAATTTCACATTTGGCCTAGTACAGAGCTGGGCATCGAGGGCCATATCTGTCCCAGGTTTTAACACCAATTTCTAGCCTTTAGTAATTGTCTTGATTAGCCAAACCACTTGTGAAATCAAACATTTCCGCTGCATTTCTTTAAATTATCATGAATGACCACAAAAGACTGTTCTTTTCTCCCTGAAATGTAACATTTTACTTTGGTCTAATCTATGCGCAAACCTATGTTTGTGTTCACAACAAGTCAGCTCAATCAGTCAGGGTAACTGATAGAAATAAAAACCCGCATACTGACCAGCCCTCCACGACTGGAATTGCCCACCCCTGGCCTAGTACATCATTGACACTTAGTAAAACAAGCATACCTCACATTGTAAAATGAGAGGGAAGTAATGTCATATCCCTATTTGACAGATGGTTATAGGATACCAGATCTGGCTATGACATCTATTTTTATGACCCTAGTGCTGAAAGTGACATAGTTCTCCAAAGAATAACATGTGCACACTAATAATGGAGCCATTTTGGCAGTGAGCCTTGTACAGCCCCACAGGGCAATTCAGAGGGTACTATACAAAAAGAAAAAAGATCCAATTAAAATTTCAAGGACAGCCTAATACCAGGCAGATCTAACCCACACTTATCAGTTTAAATTCTCATATTGGAAGTGAAATATAAGCTTGTACACTGGTTTGAGAGAAGTATTTTCACATCTCTGCCCAACCTTTGCAACAAATATGGAAATATAAATATGGACAAATAGGGCAGCGGAGCAGTGCAGCTGGGATCCTGACCGAGGGAAGCCAAACCCCAGCTTTGGGCCTGCCGACGGGGGAAAGAGTGCGGTCGCTAGCGGTGGATGTACCAGCCTCAGCGGGCATGCAGCGGGAAGCGAAGCTGCCGCGCTTCGATGGCTCCTCACAATGGGAGCCATATCACGCGCAGGTGAAGCTAATTGCGCAGCACAGCGGGTGGACGGAGGCAGAGACAGCGATGCGCCTGGTGACAGCCTTAGGGGTCAGCGCGGCAGATTCTGCTGGACCAAGACGCTGACGAGCAGAGTGGCCCACAGGCGCTGGTCACCGCACTTGTCCAACGCTACGGGCGCCGCAAATCTGCCGAACTACACAGGAAGAAGTTGACATGTCGCCGCCGCCTACCCGGGGAGGGTTGGGGAGCTGTGGCGGCCGACGTCAGACACCACGCCCACCTGGGTTATCCAAACCTCGAGTCCAGGGGGCGGGACGAGCTGGCGCTGCATGCCTTCCTACAGTCTCTCATGCCTGAGAGACTTAGGCACCACGTCATCTTGGCGGCGCCTGGCTCCTTAGACGAGGCGCTGCGGAAGGCTGAGCGGGCGGCGGACATCTTCGGGGAGACCCAACCAGCCGAACAGAACAGACCTCACCTTTGGGTCCGTACAGCGGACTTCAGTGAAGAGGCGGAGGAGGTGCGCTGGACGCATGCCGTGTCAAATCAGCAGTGGCGTTGCTACTGCTGCGGTGAGCCGGGGCACATTGCCCGCTATTGCCCCACCCCAACAGGTTCAAGGACCCCAGCCGTTGGGGAACGAACCAGGGGTGGCGCTGTGAGGAGACCGCCACCCCAGGAACACATCCTCCCCAGTCCGGTCAGTCCCCACCGCCCTGAGCTTAAAGGGGAACTCCGGTCGATTTCAACACGTATCTTTGTTGTTTGTGGTGAAGGAGTACTGTCAATAGTGAGACAAACAAAGAAAATTGGTTTTGCCTACACCGAGTTATGCTCCTGCTAGAGTTCGCACCTAAGCGGCTCAAATGGAGCAGGCTTTTTTTTTTAAGATAATTTTTTTGGGAATTTTTCCTTTATTCGATAGTTATACAGTGTAGAGAGACAGGAAGGTTGGGGAGAAGAATGGGGGAAGACATGCAGCAAATGACCCGAGCCGGATTCGAACCCAGGTCGCTGCGGGAAGGACACAGCCTTTATGGTACGCGCACTTAGACCGATGAGCCACCGGGGCGCCCCAACGGGGCAGTCTTTTAACATGCTTTTAGCCTCCTAACACGATCGAGATGTCATTTCAAGTCCATAGCCATGTTAACCTAACCCTTCCTAGTGACCACAGTGAATTTGACTGCAGCAGCTGACCTAGAGATGCATAAAAGTTGTGCTAATTCACTCCAGTGCACATACATCTCTTTACTTCCTGTGTTCCGGTGAAGTCCACAATAGTCGATTGTCGAACTCGTATGATCCAATATTCCAAAATGTAATTTTTCCACCAAGAAATTATGGTTACAAAATGCTGTGGTTATGTCCATTGTAATGACTATGTAGCAACATAGCTTTGTTGCTCTCCCGCCCCGCCTTCATCATCAATGCAACCACCTACGACCTTCAGTCAACGGTGGGGAAACAAACCGCGAGGAGAGCCCACCCACATGCCGTGGTTTCAGCCCAACCAGCCAGTTCGCCGCCCCAGCCAATCAACACAACCTACAACGCGCACACCGTCTGCCTGGCCCCTTCGCCACAACCCTGCTCGCCCCCAGTCGACACAACGAAAGCCGTCCATGAGCTGTGGCAGCGCAGCTGCAGCGGCCTCAACCCCTCTCAATGCCAGCAGCTGAAAGCCCTGCTGATAAACAACGCAACCCTCATCGCTGTCCGCGACGAGGAGTGCACCCAAATGGACCTGGTGCAGCACACCATCAACACCGGGGATGCCGTGCCCATTCGCCTGCGGCCACACCGCCCCTCCCTCGCCAGACGACGAGTCGCAGAAGAGAAGGTGAAGGAGATGGCTGCGGCAGGCATAATTGAGCCCTCCGACAGTCCGTGGGCAGCTCCTGCCGTTCTGGTGCCGAAAAAGAATGGCAAGTGGAGGTTCTGCGTCGACTACCGGCACCTAAATGCAGTAACCCGGAAGGATGCCCATCCAATTCCACGCATCGACGAGGCACTCGACCACCTAGTGGGCTCCAGCTGGTTCTGCTTGCTCGATCTCCGCAGCGGCTACTGGCAGGTGCGCATGTCCGACGACATCAAGTTGAAGACCGCATTCACCATTGGGCAAGGGCTATAGCAGTTCCGGGTCATGCTGTTCGGGTTGTGCAATGCCCCCACGACCTTCGAGCGACTGATGGAGAGGGTCCTGTCAGCTATCCCCCAGGACCGCTGCGTCATGTACCTTGACGACCTGCTGGTGCACGCCAGCAGTTTTGAGGGCGCCCTCTCCAACCTACGAGAAGTGCTCGCTGCTATCCAGCGGGCGGGGCTCCGACTCAACCCAAAGAAGTGCCAGCTGTTTCGGCGTGAGACGGCCTTCTTGGGGCACGTAGTGAGTGGACAGGGGGTGGCCACTGACCCAGCAAAGGTGGCCGCAGTGTGTGAGTGGCCGGTGCCGGCAGACGTGGGCGAGCTGCGCCTTTTCCTAGGGCTGGCGAGCTACTACTCATGGTTTGGACTTTGCATCCATCGCTAGCCCACTGCATCACCTCATGGACAAGAAGCGGGCCTTCGAGTGGACTGAGGAGTGCGCGGCTGCATTTGCTCGGCTCAGGGCGGCTCTCACACCGACCCCAGTGCTGGCCTATGCCGATGAGCAACGACCCTTCATCGTGGACACCGACGCCAGCAACACCAGGATGGGGGCCGTGCTCTCCCAGCAGGACGTAGAAGGGGAGAAGGTGGTCGCCTACTATAGCTTCACCCTGAGCCGAGCGGAGCGCAACTACAGCACCACTTGAAGGGAACTGCTGGCCGTCATCAGGGCGCTCTGTCATTTCCGCCCCTACTTGCAAGGCGCCATCTTCCGGCTGAGCACTGACCCTACCTCCCTCACTTGGCTGCTGAACTTCCGCAGCTCCAAGGGTCAAGTGGCGCACTGGCTAGAGATCCTGCGGGGCTACGACTTTACCATCCAGCACCGCCCGGGGGGCCACCACGGAAATGCTGATGCCCTGTTCCGGCGGCCGTGTGCTGTGCAGGAGTGCAGGTACTGCCAGCAGCTGGAGGAGTGGGACCAGCCGGCTCTCAATGTGGCGGCTGCCGTAGCGACAGAAGCAGAGGGGGGGCGAGTGCCGATGGAGCGTCAGCAGCTGCAGGAGGAGCAGGAGGCGGACGACAGTCTGCGGAAGGTGAGAGAGTGGCTGGAGTCGGGTAAGCCACCAGCATGGGCTGAGGTTGCGGCGAAAAGTCAGGAGCTGAAGGCCTATCGGAGTCCATTCCAGCACTTGGAGTTGCTGGACGGGCTGGTCATCGGTGGTGGCAGGCACCCGGCCAGGGTCGCGATATACTCCAGCTCCTAGTGCCTCACAAGCTGCTCCCCTTGGTCCTCGAGCTGGTGCATGGCTTGGTGGGGGCGGGCCACTTCGGAGTGACAAAAACCCTGCGTCACCTGCGGGGGCGATTCTACTGGCCGGGTTGTCGCCGCGACGTAGAGCTCCATGTGAACTGCTGTGACTCTTGCATGGCTCAGAAGGGGCCCAGCCGAACATCACACGCCCCCCTGCAGCGGTACGTCATCGGCGCCCCAGTGGAGCGGGTTGGAGTGGACATCCTTAGGCCGTTTCCCATCACCGATGCTGGGAATCGCTACATTCTGGTGGTGATGGACTACTTCACAAGGTGGCCTGAGGCTTACCCCGTACCCGACCAAAGCGCAGAGACGACCGCGCAGCGCCTGGTCGAGGAGATGTTCGCCAGGTTCGGCGCGCCCAAAGAGCTGCACAGTGACCAGAGGCGAAATTTCAAGGCGCAAGTGTTGGCGGCGATCTGTGAGCAGCTGGGGGTGACCAAGACCTGCATGAATCCCCTCCATCCACAGAGCGATGGTTTGGTTGAGCAGTTCAACCACACGCTTACCACCCAGCTCTCCATCCTTGCCAGCTAACACCAGCCTGACTGGGACTGTCACGTGCCCCTGGTCCTGTGGGCGTACCGCTCGGCCGTGCAGGAGTCGAGCCTGTGCACCCCTGCAGCTTTGATGTTCGGGCGGGTGCTCCGTACACCGGTGGATTTGGTGTTTGGGGCCCCACCCGAACCTGAAGAACCAGCGACAGGAGAAGCGGACTACTACCGGTGGCTTTTGGAGCGGCTGCAGGTGGTCCACCAGTTCTCCCGACAGGCCCAGGAAACGGCCAGGTTACGACAGAAACGTAGCTACGACCTGAGATGCAGGGGCCAGGCCTTTGCGGAAGGGGACAGGGTATGGGTCTACTGCCCAATCCGAAAAAGGGGCCTGTCTCCGAAGCTCCAACACCACTGGCTGGGGCCCGGGGAGATCATGGGCCTCCTGGGGGAGATCATCTACAAGGTGCAGATGCCGCACAGAAGGAAGACGGCGGTGCTACACCGGGACCAGCTCGCCCCATACCGCCCCCTCCTCTCCAACGACGCTGCCGCGGAGGTAACAAGTCCGCCTCCCCAACCACCCGCCTCACTGCTGCCAGGTTCGGCGCCTCCTCCGCCGGGCCCCAGTCGCCCAACTCGGCGACGCCAGACGCCAAGGCACTTGGCGGACTTTTGTTGTAAATAGTTGTTTGAATGTTTAAAATTTATTGTGTACATAGTTGTTTTTAATTGTGCTGGGGGGGGTGTTTGTGTGTACATAGTCATGTATATAGCAGGTTCCTTTTTTTATTACGGGGTCGTCAGGGGACCGAGACCCCTTAGGTGGGGGCTGTGTGGCGTTCCTGCCGCTTCGGTGGATGAGTTGAATGTCGGTGTCAACTGCTCCTTGCTAATTTGCATTAATTGGCCTGAGCTGCTGTGATTGGCTCACGGGCCCCAGAGAATTGTCTAATCAGAAAACCCCGAGCGGGTATATAAGTAGACGGCTATAAAGTTTTGAGTTAGGGTCCGTCCCAATACCCACACTTCCACTCAAAATTTACCCTAGCCTTAATATTTGCGTGTTCCTGCGAAGGGCAAGGGTGTCCCAAACCGTAAAATGATTAAGGGAAGTGCTTTTTAGCCCTTAAAATTCCCACTTAATTGTAAGGGCCGGGCGATGCTCACTACGAACTGAGGGAAAGAATGAATTTCCCAGGATGCACTGCGAGACTATCGAGCTGGACGAGTTTTCCAAGAAGATGGCAGCTGCCATGAAAAAAGCATCGCACAATTATAAGTACTTTTTCCATAAGCATGCATGCAAAAAATCCAAAACATGTCGGAATGTGTTATATTTGTGGGTATACACCTTTATCTGTAAGTGTTGATTTAGAATATGAATGCTTGAAAATCGCTAATTCACGTTGTAGCCAGCATGATATCCACTGAGTTATCTGTATAGCAGTAATGCTGCATGCATTTGGCTAATGTTATCGTTATGTGTGACGGGCATGCCTGCGTTTTACACGTGTTTTATTCCAATTTCTTTGAAATTTGTGTCATGACATGATCTGGTTTGTGATTGTGAATGCGAACACACCACGACTGCTTCCGGTTGTAGCTGCATATGACAACTTTCAAAGTTGCAATGATTGCTCTGGCAAGCCATGCAATGAGTCGGTAACTGTATAATGTAGGCTACTGTTCAGTGTACAAAACCAATACAAATTACATGATAGAATGTAAACGCCACGCAGTCGTGGTGGTTACCCGTTGTCCCAACTTAATAATGCTGGCAAAAGTCATGACGACGATGATCAATTTGTCCCATGTCATTTTGGAGCCGGGATTTTCGAAATAAGTGCAAGAAGCCTACATCGGCCATACGCGTGACGTACGTGGGCACACGTGTTACGCCAATTTGCATGAAGTGGCGTCCGATTCTTAGATGAAATTTCCTTCCCCTCAAAACTATCCCTTCGTCGTTGAGGGAAATCTTACTATTTAGTGCACTTGAAACCAAGGATTAAGATTAAGGGAAGAGAATTGGGATTGGCCCTTAGTCTTAACGTGAACCCTCAAGAAGGGATAAGCTGTACTTTGCCTGCTGTTTGACTGCTGTTGAA
This sequence comes from Gymnothorax javanicus, assembly GCA_029692085.1. Lineage (NCBI taxonomy): Eukaryota > Metazoa > Chordata > Actinopteri > Anguilliformes > Muraenidae > Gymnothorax > Gymnothorax javanicus. Next base: position 75,237,346 of record CM056196.1, read on the forward strand.
AATGTTGAACGCTGATACAATAAAACGAAGCTCAGAAGGAGCGATTCGAAAACGCAGATCCCTGACTCCGCGTCTGCTCTCTTCAGAAGTTGCCACAGTATCAATGCTGTCAGCCCTCCTGTCTGTTCCATTCAGAATAACTTTCTTTTTTAAAACAGTTTATTAAAATTTTAAAAAGAATTTTAAAAGTTTTAGAAGATACATTTTAAGAAAAGGACTACAATATTGTGTGTGTGTATAAACAATTAATTAAAAGTCCTAATAAATGCCACCTTCAGCATTTTGAATGTCTATATCAATGTCCTTAGCATTGCATGTTATTCTTCGTGTTCTTGAGCCTCTTAAACAGATGAGGGCGGATCGTAATAAAGCAAAGGAAGTCCTGGCCCTAATCCAGCTGATGGTTTTCGCATATTCTTATCCTTTCTTAGTTGCAATGAGTTCGGCTAATCGACTGTGATAGCGTACGCACTCATTACCCATTCCGCCAGTTGATGTAAAAACAAGGGGTGTGAATGGTCCGTTCTCGATGTCGAGAACTCTTCTTGAGTACAGGCGCTTTTTCTCATTCTCAAGCATACGATAGATCTGTTGTGGCTCTAGGTCCCTATATGAATCAGCATTGGGGTGGCAAACCCTAACATCAAAGAATGCTGACCATTGGTGTTCCCAGAATCCATGTGCATGGATGTCCAGTCTCGCGTCTTGTGCTTTATTAGAGCCGCTGCTCAACTGTTCAGAGATTTCTTGCAGGACAGGTTCAATTTGAACATCACTGCATACCATATCGAGAAGTTCCGCCTCCAGATCCCGCAGCTCATTATGGCGTTGAGTAATGAAGCCTCCTCGTTTACAAATCATGGAGTGGTGTACAGTGAAGACTTCCCCGCACACACATGTGGAAGGAATATCATCAATTGCAGGGCTAGAGCTGGCTTCTGAAACCTATTAGTCAAATGATTAGCCAAAAAGCAATGTCAATTAGTCAAATAACTTTACCCCTAGTCACTTTTTTTTAATCTGATGTCCAGTTGTGAGGGTTTCTAATACCAATCGATTTCTTGTAGGTTTTGTTGCACCGTCGTTGTATTATTTTGATCATGCTTTTACTTACAACCATGTGCTGTTAAATGTCCTATCTGACCGTGTGCTTTCCTCTGTCCTTTCTGACTTAGCCTCGCCTTCCTTGTTTCCTGTGCTAGTAGCATGCTTTTTTAGGGGTAAGCTCCAGGAACGTCATGAATAGGGTTTAATCCTGGGAAGCGGGATTCCCGGTGTAACAGTTTCAGTTGACCCCCAATTCAAGTTACCCCCGGTAATCTGAAGTTAACTTGAAATTACACCCCCCCCATTTTCAAAGTGAAATTCATCAACAAATTAACTAATTAATGAACTAATGAATTAATTAACTTCAAATTAATTAGAAATTAACTCCAGATTACCCCCGGTACTTTGAAACCAATTTCAGCGTACCAGGGGTAATTCAAGTTAACTTCAGATTACCGGGGTATGGTGAATAGGGGGTAATCTGAAATTGAAACACCGGGATTTGACCTCCAAACCATTTCCCGTTTCCCGGGAAACAGAAAAACGGGAAACCGGGAAAAAAACATTAAAAAATATTTATAAGATAATGGAATATATTTAGAAAATATGTAGGCCTATTTTACTTTCTTAAAACTTATTCAACAGCTGTGTATTGTTGTGTGCGCAGGCGGAACAGCTGTGTGTGTATATCGTGCAAGGAAAGAGAGTACTTTAATTAATCGAACTGACTATTCGCACTTATTTAAGTGCGTCCAGGCACAAAAATTGATCGAAATTGCGTTAGACGCACTTATAAGTGTGGCCAAGATGCACATTGCTCGATGCCCACACTTATTTTAAGTGTGTCCAAAGCTAAAAATTTTTTCTTGGCCAAACTTATTTTAAGCGATGCGTTCTAAAAACTTGAATGGTCATCAACTGGGCGCAGCGAGTAAGTGTGGCCAAGAAAAAAATTCAGCATTGGCCACAGGTATAAGTGCGAATAACATCGGCCTTAATTAATTGATTAACAATCACAAAACGCCCTGAATTCAAACACTTCTGACCTTTAACGCAGTTAGTTAAGTAACTTGTGGCTCTATAATCTGAATTAGACTAACACAACACGATTTTTGAAATCAGCTGGAAATACTTCATAATAGCCGACTTCAAAATATTAAATAATGAGGGCGCTTTCGCGCTGTCTGAGGAGGGTTCAAATCGCAAGAATGAGGTTCAACAGTCGGCTCACTGCAACATTTAAAATCTCAGACAAAACTCCAGGTGAAAGCTCAAAACTACAAGAACATTCATACCTTATGCAAAACACTTCAGACAGAGATGCAGCGGGCTTTGGTGAAAAGGGGCTCTCACTGAATAAAGAAAAATCTCCTGAATCCATCTTAAACCTCACACCCAGTGAGTGGATGCGTTTTGTAACTTTGCCTTTTAACTTTGAGTGATCGCTGACTTTATTTAGCCGACAGTCTGACACCGCCCGCACACACCGTGCGGCCTCCCCCAAACGCACCCACAGCATCTGAATGCGAGCAGATTATGGAATCTATCTGAGCTCTAAACCATGACTATGAAAGCACAACTACTTGCCTTAACGAATTTCGTTAGTTTTATAATATGAAGAATTGTAAAATATCATTTCCATGAGTCTGTTCAGCCAGACAGCGACAGATCACAGGCGTTTTCTCCCTCTCATCTGCAGCGAACGTCAAGCTGCATGCGGCTTGCGCAGTTTATATTGCTATAATATTGATTAATGTTGAAATTACGTTTTTGTGCCTAAATAATTATATATACCACCAGATAATATATTAAATCAGTCATGTATGGGACCCACATGTCTCTTTGTTAAGTATGGTGTTGCCTGAACTATGACCAATGTTATATAACGGTAGCCAAAATTATACCTTAAAAACAAGTTAATTTCCCGGGATTCCCGGGAAAATGTGCTTCTTTTTCGGGATAGTAAATGTCTCATTTTTCGGGAAAAATATTAATCCCCTAGTCATGAAGAAGCGTGAAACGAACCGCGTGTAGCCTACTGTACCCTTATTAGGGACGGAATACTCCACCCACCAGCTCATGCTCGAGCCAATAGACTACGCAGCTGTTAGTTGGGTTGAATGGATCGCGTAATGCGTGGCCTTATTTGGTGCTCATCATCACGGGAGACGGAGTGCGTGCTGGAGTCAGAGAGCCAGAGTCGGCTTGTGAGTTGTGTTTTCTTGGCCGACCCTATATTATATATTCACCCCCCAAATATTATTGCAGATTTGCGCCAAATCTCGTGACCCCACTTTTGAAAGGTCTTCGTCAAATTTATCGTCAAATGTGACTTACAGATCGTCAAACTGCAGGAGAGATCGTCAATTGCGAATTGACGAACGGGTAGCCCGAGCCCTGAATTGGCCAGTGATAACGCAGTTTAACAGCATCGCGGAACTCCCTCTTATTCAGGTTGAAGCCCATTTCTTGGAGAGGAAGTACTGTAAGCCACAGTGAAGATCCTTTTTCAGCCGCCAAGTCTAAAAGTCGCCGAGTCTCCCGCGGTGCCATATCCTCAATACGCTCTACCCTGGTTTCATGTTCCTTTGCTCTTTCACTTCTTACTTTCCACTGTGCTGCTTGAATAAGGGCATCATCTGGTAACTTGTGGGATTGAGCTATGATTTGCTCAACGAGAGATGTTGTTACTTTAACCGATGCAGCATATTCGCGCTCTGCTTCTTGGCATGGGTTCCCCAGACCCAGACCACCTTGGCGAACCGGGAGAGCTAAAATTTTCCTATCCAGCTGATTACACTTGCGCTCAATAATCGCAGGTATCAGCACTTAAGATACTGCCCTCTCCAATGGCTCTAGCAGATCTTGAATATCCGATAGAGTTCTAAGAAATTAAGTCCAGCAATGCTTCAAGCCGAAGGTGTAGGCAGCATAGCAGAATAACTGCTATTTTCCACCTCAGAATCACATTTCCGTCTCACAAATAAGCTCAGCTCTCCAGGCTCAGTTCTGGAGGTTTTTTGTTCCCACGCAACCACGTCAGTCTGAGCTGCGTAATGTTTACTGAATACAACGTAAGCCTATTACGCAAGCATTTTAATATGTTTTTTAAGGTCCAATCAATGTCTTTCACTTACTGAGGAAAGCTTATACTGTCTGCAATTGGATAAAAATCGTGTCAACCAACTGGTAATTACCAGGAGAATTTCACGTGGGCGTGAACTACAGCTGGGCTTTCACACAGATACCACTGAATCACCATTAAAGTGATTGGATTTCCGTGAGAGCTTGTATGAGGCTCTAAAAGACAGCTAAATTCTTCAACCGACATATCTACGCGTTAATCCACTATAGGAAATTGCGCGTTTTTAAAATCTGATGACTGAAATTGATAGTAGAATGACACAGTGTCAATACCATGGCGAATTTTTGCCTCCGGAAACTGATTTTTTTTTTTTTTTTTTACTACTTGGAATACCATTAATTCACTGTAACTGAAGTGGTTGCTACAGAGGACAATGAATTTTTCTGCCGCAAGAGATCATTTTTTTTAAACTGCTGGATAGATACTATGGGCAAGGATATTGAGCAGTTTGCATATCAGGCTTAGCTGAGGAGTTTAATTCATGCAACTCCTGAAAAACAGGGATAGGAGTGAACTCGTCAATATTCTAGACCGTGTTCCAACTCTGCTTGCTTGTGAATATTCAATAACTGATCCGGGGGTGCCATCTAGTGATAAAGTAGTGCAACTGCTTCCATAAAAAGAGCTGCTCTATGTCTGCAGGCATCTACATCTGCAGAAAGGCTTTAAGGCGAAAACAAAGACTTTACGACTTTACGTTAGATATGCATTTAACCCTAACACAGTTGATGATTTGATTCGGATCAGTGTGGAGGGTCCTCCTCTGGACATATTTGATGCCTCACAGGCAGTGAAGAGATCGATGGAAGGGCAGAGAGCCAGGAGACCCCATTTTAAATCCTGGCATCAGGGTATGGCATAAAGCCAATGTAGTGGAAACTTTTGCTAATCAATGAACTCAAGACTGTCATCTTGTTTAATAATTTTCATTTGCTGGAGACAGTTGTATTGCTAATGTGGAGTGTTATATTGTAGTTTTATAAACATTAAAAAATGTATATATATTGGTGCTTCTTAGATTTTGGTATGTGCGCTCCTAAATTTTGGCTCGTGCTCCTAACTTTTTGAACTTGGGAGCGCAGCGCTACCAAGTCAAAAAGTTAACTTCGAGCCCTGTATAACAAGCATTCTGATTGGCTTATTTCGCACAATGCCATGACCTCACAGAACACAAAACCAGGCTTGAGTGCGCAGACGCTGATGTGCAAGGGAAGGGTTATTCCATGTCAAATCACCCAAAAAAAAGGGATTCTACACCTCACTTGTATTGATTTTCTTCAAATTTGGTATGTAAGTTGGCTATGGCCCCAAACACCCAAACCTCAAATTTCAACTCAATAGGACCTTCCAGTGCAAAGTTGCAGCCTTTTGTTTTTTTTTGATATTTCACGAAAAATGGCCGTGGCCACTGAAATTCAAATGGCCATATCTCCAAAACTACTTGACCGATTTTGACGAACAAGGTATTGTTGGAGAGGGAATCACACAAGCATTCCAAATCTGCCATTTTTAAACTCATTCTGGTAACTCTGGGTGTGATGAATTATTGACCTATATTTTGACCTCAAAATTGACCTTGAGGGTTGCGTGACCTTGAATTTTTTTTTTTTTTTTTTACACCCAATTGTACCCTGATGATCTACACCCCCTGGTATACCCTTGCTGAAATTCAGGTCTGCGTACACAAAATGTACACAAAATGTACTACGTACAAACTTATTCCTGCAGTTGAGTTCTGTTAAGTGTAGTCTTATTCCATGTATGGTCAAGTAATGTTTTTTACCCTGATAGCTTGCACACTTTCTCGCAAAAATCAAATTCAAATCCCACTATCGAAGTTGCTCCTGGAAGTGTAGTCCCACTTGGTTCAGCTTATTCAGAATCACTTTGCCAAACTGGGCAGACTTTTGAAATTTTCATCAAGTCACTGCGGCTGAGAGTATATTGCCTTGATGAGGATGATGCAAGTGATGGGGTGTCAATAACACACAGAATATCCACCTCAGGTAGCCAACAAATGTCATTCCGTGATGGCCAGTGTTTTGATTGATTTGTCTCCTAATACAAACAAACTGTAAACAAGATTTATTGAAGGAAGGCATCCTGAATAAAATGAAGATATAAATGTACTTACATTTTTAATGCTTTCAGTTGTTTACAAATACTAAAAATTGAAATTGAGAGTTGAAGTTCCTTTGTCTAACTTCTTAAGCATGCTGTGATGACTAATTATAGGGGACCACCACTTCCTAGTCCAGGGAGTCCCAGTGCATCGCTAATTGCACAAGAATTCTCAGAAAATGGCTGGACCACATGAATTTTAATTTTGAATTACTCTATAACAAAAACAATATGTTTCTAAGTTTTTGATATGTTGTAGATACATCATCAGGGTACAATTCGGTGTTAAAAAAATTCAAGGTCACGCAACCCTCAAGGTCAATTTTGAGGTCAAAATATAGGTCAATAATTCATCACACCCAGAGTTACCAGAATTAGTTTAAAATGGCAGATTTGGAATGCTTGTGTGATTCCCTTTCCAACAACACCTTGTTTGTCAAAATCGGTCAAGTAGTTTTGGAGATATGGCCATTTGAATTTTGGCGGCCACAGCCATTTTTCGCAAAATATCGAACAAAAAAAAAACCAAAAGGCCGTAACTTTGAACTGGAAGGTCCGATTGAGCTGAAATTTGAGATTTGGGGGTTTTGGGTCACGGCCATTTCACATACAAAATTTGAGCAAAATTGGAGATGGTGAGGTTTAGCTCATTGGGTGATTTGACATGGAATGACCCGGAAGCGAACCACATAAGACCTCTGCAACTGAGGCTACATCCCACCTGGGTTAGCGATGGTCCCATCACAAGTGTTAGCACCCCTTAATTCACATTTCTTTACAATACATCAAAAGTTTACAAAATAAATAAATAAATAAATGTTTCATCTGAAGAATGTGTGTCTCAGAGCTACTTCTCTTATCAAAGAAGAGAGTACATGAGACTATTCAAAACAGATAATTGCTGCAACTGCTATTCACTGATCCCATCGCCATCATTCTGACCATTCTGGCCTCATCTACCACAGCCGGTTGTAGTGTCACCACGCACTCGGGAGGTTATCCAACTTCCAGCCTTAAAAAAATACAGACTGGACTGTAGTTACCCTCTTCAGACAGAACAACCAACATTGTGATTCAAGGGCATCTTTGCATTAAGTTTCTCAACAGCCTGGCCTACATTATAAAGGGTATTTGATACCGGGATGTCAACTATTCAGCTCCAGCAACGACATCAGTCAGCCGCGGCCAGGATGTCGGCACCCTTCATTATCTACCTCCAACAGCTACAGCAGCCTGATCCAGCAGGGACACCGATATGCTAGTGCCCCCTGCTGGCCACTCCTGGCAACCGCAGCCATCTGCTTCAACCGGAGCTCCTGGCAACGCTATGCCAGTGCCCTGTGCAGTCCTCTCAGAAATAGAAGCAGTCCAGTAGCCACAGCAGTTCATTTTAACCAGGGATCCTGGCACTTGGAGGCCAGTGGCCCTGCTGCCCTTTAAGTAAGAGCAGCAGTTTGATCCTACTATGGCTCCTGGCACAAGATGCCAGGGCCCCTTGGTGTCAACTTCCAGAAACCACGGCAGTTCTTTTCAACCAAGGCTCTAGGCACCAAGACGCCAGAGGCCCTGAATGCCTTCCTACAGTGACCATATCAGTTTGTTTTAATCAGGCCTCCATGCACTGAGTTGCCATGAGGCCCTCACTGCCCACCCAATATCTCAACTTCACCCTATGTTCCATTCCTCAAAGGCAAACCCTCATCTCTCTCTCGCTATAAATCGATTGTCTGTAGTGTTTGTCATAAGTGGTAATCATTGCATACCGTTTTTATTGACAGTTTGTCCCAAATTTCAGGGAAACAGCATTATAAATATAATTAGTTACAAGTTTATGGCACAGAAATATGTACAGGTGCATTTCTGATGTTTATTATCTTCATTGCAGGCACTGAGATAGCATTTTAAGAGCAATGCATTGATTAAATTAGATCAGCGTTGCAAAAAAGCTCCACTCCTCAGGTTATTCACAACAAACGTTACTAGTGCAAAAAAAAGGGAAATGCTGCAAAAAGTGAGCATACCGATCAGAACTACAAAGCAAACACATTTCCCAGCTGACCCTCTCTCGGGGATGCCCCAACGTTAAACAAATGTAGTTCCACTATGTACAGGACCCAAGTCTTTGCAGCGTGCATGCAACATTAGTGCTGAAACGGTTAACCGGTTAACCGTATCCGTTCATTTGATTCTGGGTATTCGGATAGTAAATTACTATTCGAATATTCGATACGGCCCTTAACCTATTTTACGCACGTGATGAGTAGCGCGCGCAATAGCTTGTCGTCTGCTCGGCACTAATTTTCAGTCAGTCTTCACAATGGACAAGCGGCGATCTGACGTGTGGAAACAGTTCAATCTGGTCAATGACAGTAAGAAAGCGCAGTGTAAACTCTGTGATGTTAAATTAGGGTATGCAGGGTCAACATCAAACCTGAAGAACCATTTAAAGTTCAAACATCCTTTGGCAAAACCTAGTCCAGTGATTCTCAACCTTTTTGAGTCGCGACCTCAAAGATAACTTTAGTTGGTGTCTGCGACCCCTCACCCCCACCGCGCGCGCGCCCGCTCTCCCTTTTCTCCTCCCTCCAGCTGTGAATGTATGCAGCGCTGTCCGGGGCCGAAAGCAAAAGCAGAGCAGATAGACCAAAGACCAACTGAGAAATTCACTTTGATATTTTAGTCTTCTCCCTTTAATGGTTGAAAATAAAATCTGGCTCTATTTACACACCCCTCTCATTGCAGAAATCGAAAGATAGCGGAAAAACAACAGCTTAAGTGAAGCGATAGCCAAAAAGCGTGAGAGAGAAAAGGTTTTGGAGAAAAAGAACTGCAGCTTTGCCTGTATGGACGAGCTTCCCCTCAAGATTTTGAGCAGTGTTATGAATGACGAATAAATATACAGAATTCTTAACAGTTATTTTTTCATGACATTTAGTTTAATTTCGTAACTTTAGGTTAACAGCATTCCGTGTCCTTTTCTATCACTGACACGCTGGACCAAAATCCCATTTGTAACCTTCTGGGCCCGTATTCACGAAGCATCTTATCTTACCGCTAGGAATACTCCTAAGTTGAGCTAAAATGTTTTATGTAGGAGTAAAATCTCAAAAGTTATTCACAAAGCCGCTGAGAGCAACTTTTAGTTAAGAAAACTGGTAACTCCTAGACTAGGAGTAGCTCTGAGATAGGTGGGAGTAAATCTCCGTTGCTTCGGATTCCGTCAATTCTCATGCACGAGTCTTGGGACAATGAGCACGGTGATTGGTTGTTTGGTGACAGGGCGGCCCATTGAAAAAAATATCCCACATACAACCCATGGAAGAAAAAATGAGGAACTAGTCCAAGCGGCTGGTTTGTCCCATAAAATAATAACATGTTGAGCACTCCTGAAAATGCACTATGCGCAGTCCCCACATATCACGCTCTAGGCAAATAAACATACATAGGAAAGAGATAGTTGTAAAAACGCCAATAGCATAAAACGAGTCAATAATAAAATGCGTCATTTGCCCCAATAATTAGTAACTTATTACCCTATGAGAATATGTTGCGATCATTTAAATGTCGGGCCGTTCAAGTTTGTTTGCCCTAAACTGTCATGGATGAAAGTTCAAAAAGGACGCAAAAGCCCAACTGGAGCCACGACCAGTTACTGCTGCTGGCCCAGTTGGTGCTGGAGCGAAAGCATGTAATCAAAAGGAAATTTGGCTCGGGGGTGAACAGCAAATCCAAGTGGGATGCGTGGGATAATATCAGCCTACAGATCAATGCTGCATTCCCTTCGGTGTCTTGGACGGCAGACGACTGCGAGAGGCGGTGGTATGGGCTGTAATCGCAGGGGAGGTCCGAGATTGCAGCCTATAAACGGGCTATCATTCAAACAAGAAGGCATAATAAGCTTGGTTTGTAATTTATAGCCTACAATTTAAATATGCACACAAAATATGACACAGGCTGGTATTATTATGACGATCTATTAAATGTAACCCATGGTCAATAGCCTAATAAAATAATTCATGCATAGCAGGAGGTACAGCACCAAAGCCACTGTCCCCTAGCAAGTGGCATCCCGCAGGCACATAATGCCTGTCAAATAATTGGCATGAGCTGCTTTCCATTAAAATGCGAGAGTCGTGCGTGGATCCTGGCCATTTCGCAACAATGTCCAAAATATTGTATTCGGCATCAAATACTATCTGGGTGTTGATGGAATGAACTTTTTTTCTATTTACAAATACCTCTTCACCTTGGGTCGGAGAAATAATTCGAATATGGGTCCCGTCAATAGCACCGATGATACCGGGCATACCAGAGATGTGCAAAAACTCAGGTTTGATTCTGTGTTGTTGGCGAATGTCCATCGGAAACCGGATAAACTGTCGGATGATATGGGGTTCACAGAGCGCATTGATTGTTTGTTGAATTGAGCGACTGACAGATGATTGTGAAATCCCTCAATTGTCCACGTTGCAAAGTTGCATTTTTTCCGGTGGCCAAGAAACGAAGTGTTGTCAAACATTTTATTTTGGGGCTTATTGGGTTGTTTCTCATGGTTGGAGACTTAATTCTCTCCCTCACCAAATCAACAACAAACAAGCATTCAGAAAATTCATAGTCTCGCCCAACAGCCCGAAATTTATGTCATGCCGTGAGGTCAGCCCAAGGTGTTTACATGTGAAAGATGAGTGAAATCGGTAAAGTGGTTGTGGAGATATCTGCCCGGAAACACACATACACACACACAGACAGACAGACAAGGTGACTACAATAGTCTCGCAAACCCCTACGGGGGGCCCCCTTTGGGGGCTCGACTAATAAAATCCCTTCACGGTCGATCCGATATCTTTTCAACAACTGCGCATCATTCAGAATTTCCAAGTCATTCTGTCTTTCAACAGCAGCAGCCATTTTCCGATTCTTTGTGAATAGGTTTTAGCGAGTTAGGAGTCCTCCTGACTACTTTTAAGCTCTCCCAGACTTAGGAGCTACTTTTAGGCCTAAAATGCTTTGTGAATAACACTTATTAAAAATAATTAGGAGTCCTAAATTTACGACTGCCACGCCCATTTTTTTTTAAGGAGTTTCTCCTAAATCTGGCAGTTAGGACCTACTTTTAGTGCTAAGATGCTTTGTGAATATGGGCCCGGATTTACAAAGTAAGCACTGAATAGTATATCACACTTTTGCCATCAAACTCACAAAGCAAGACATATGGTTTTTTCCAAAGACATAACACCTAATTCAATTTTGGCAAATCGCTTTTGGATTTACTGGAAAACAGAAAACCGCATCACAAGAACTAATCAACGTGACCAATAGACCGACAATGGCAATATATCACATATTTTTGATAGTTAGCCCGTTAACATAAAACATACAACTCAAATTTTGTTTTACGTTTCTTTCTTATTATTATTTTTTTGATAAAACAAAAACAATCAGCGCATACTTATTTAAATCCTGACAAAACACAATTAGGAGAAAAATAAACAACTCTTGTTTCATTTCTAATATTTATGTTGCTGAACAAGGCTTGTTAACATAAAATAGAATGAGTCATAACCCTTAGACCTTTCAAACTGAAGCTAATAACCTTTTGGTCTCAGTAAATCTTTTAGTTAAAATCAACTCATTCAGCCAGGTTCCCTGTGAAAGCGGAGCTTTTTACTCTTTGTCGACCTCCATTTCCCTTCATTTTCTCTGCTGCGTGTGTCAGAACAGAATCTCATGCACGCACAATTCAATTCATATGAACTAAGTTAATAAAAAATGAATTCTGGACAAATAATGAAACGGAAAACGAGTAAAACTCCCCATTTAAAATAATGTAATTTAATATTTATTATGTAAATTTATATTTTTTCCACAATCATTCGGCGACCCCCTAAAATCATCTCGCAACCCCTATGGGGGGCAGGACCCCGAGGTTGAGAAAGGCTGACCTAGTCAAACGCAATCCCAATCAAAAGTACAATCCCAGTTGACGTTTGCCAAAAAACAATGCCGCTAGCAAGATGGCAGGAGGTAACATGCAGCATTGTTGAATTGTGCGCAACAGACCTACGACCACTCAGCGTTGTCAGTGACTCGGAAATTTTGCCGGTTAACCGAATACTATTCGAATACAGCAAACAGTTATTCGAATACTAAAAATTACTAACCGTTTCAGCACTATGCAACATGCTAGCTCATTTAAACCTAAAAGAAAGAAAACTGAAGAAAACACTATATAACCACGCACAAATAACACTAAAAGGATTCAGTCCTTTACAGGCTACTGTCTTCAGCCAGTGGGAGGATGAACACTGAAAGGTACATTTTACAAAAAATACACCAATTATCATGTAAACATGAGGGACAACATAAGCCTGAAAAAGACTCCCCAACTTTAGACATGATCAGACTAAATTAGATAATAAAAATAATAAAAAACAATTAAGCTTAATGTCTGGCCTATTACCAGGATGAACAATACCAGTCTAAATTCTTAATGACAGGATGTATAGTAGAGCCAGCCAAGAGCAACAGAGTACCAAAAAGGTCTTGCAAAACTCAGACTGGCTTCAGCAGTAACAGTGGCAAATAATAAAATGAACACAGAAGGTGGGACATCACGATAGGTGAAATCTGGACAGGATTCCGAAATGGAAGTAGCTATTTTCAAGGCAGGCTAGTGGCTAATTTCCAATGGTCTACTTAAAAGGCAAGACCCTGCGGAAATTTTCCAATAGACCGATCCATAGCTCTGCCCACCCCCTAACTACACATAGCAACGGCCGGACCTAGGTCAAGCTTTGCTGAGGATGGCCCCAACTTCCCTTATAACCTCATTGGAAGCGCTTTCTGAAAACATTAATCTCGAGTTTTTAAAAACGGATCGCATCGCAAAAAAAGCAAAAGACAAGGGTTATAATTATTTTTTACCTGGGTATATTCACGAATTGTCATTTTCTGTTATAAACGCCCGTGAAGTTGAAGCGAAATGCAAATGCTATCGCTCAATGCTGAAGTCCAAGAAGCCACACTCATTGATAATAACGATCGACAAGGAACAGAGAAGCATTGTTCACGGCCAGTGCTCTTGCAAAGCAGGGTACGTTGCATTCAATTTACATATGGTGTGATAAGATCATAAACCTTTTCCGGAGCACCCAAGTGTTACTGCCCAAGACAGTCTTTGATTGAAACGGAGCTCTGTGTGAAGCCTGCATTAATCGTATCAGGTGTGTTTCTGCTCTGTTTAAATGAAAACTTGCAGCCTCTTGACCCTTTTACGGCCCAGTGCAAAGCCATCAAGAAGCGTTATTGTTCGTAAACAAAGCGAGTTGAGCTTTCAGAGTAATGAGTAATTATTAGCAAATAAATTGCCATATCCAGCCCTCTCCCTCCTGAAAGTAGTGTTTACGACCCTGTCTGGGTATCTCGTGTCCGATTTACACTCACCGTAACAACGCCGCTTTGCCATTGTGAGATTTTATTACAAAAATCCGAAAACAAAGTGCGAATGTACTCTTCCCAATAGAGAAAGCAGTTCGGATAAGTGTTTGTTTGTCCGAGGTTATGGCGAGCGCTAGCTGGGTGCGGTCACATGACTGCAGCCCTGGATCTCATTGGCTGGATAGGCCTGGGTGGGCTGTACTCTGGATCGGTCTATTGGCTTTTTGCAAGGTAAGACCCCGGTGGCGAAATTGGGATCTACAGTTATAAACAAACTAAACAGTCAAAGGGTGACCCCACCATCGGGGGACCACAAGTTTACACACTCTCTGTACTCTTCAAAATCGTCTGATTTTAATAAACTTGGTGTCATTTGAAAACTATTAACCTACAAATGATAAATCCATAAAGTTTACATGCCTTTAACGACGTGAAAATGGCAAAATTCTTAGTTCCCAATCTGGCCACCAGGGTCTTGCACGGCGAATAGTCAATTGGAAATTGCCACAAGGTCAAGGCTGCCTTGCGAATAGCCAAAGCCTTCTGAAATACTGCAACAAGAAAAAGACCCCTGGTATTAAAATACAGGTGTAAATGCACTCAAAAACGCACTGAAGACGGATTATGATCCGGGCATTTCCACGGTGACTCGCGTTACATTCTAGTGCAATTCTGAATTTATATTTTGGCCTGTGACTTATAATGATGAATTTTAGAACCCGTCATGTGCGCTGGAAGGTGTACATAAAAGGCATGAACAAATAATCATTTGATTTCACAACGTAGCTTTAATTAACACTAATTATAGTGTGACTCGTGTTACATGAAAAGGACAACACAAAAAACACACTGATTTCAGTTACAATTTCCCCTAATAGTACACAAGAAAGAAAATAATTAATACTCAGTCTTCATGCTTCTAAATGTGGTTTTAAAGTGTACTGAAGGGAATTAAAATTTACAACCAATAATTAGAGATATTTTGTAATGAGCATGACTCGTGTCACTGTGACTCGCTTTACACATTGTCCAGTATCATTTCAATCAAATAGTGAAGTAAAGGGCAAAGTTAACAACCAGGTAAAAGATATTTCTGTGTCTAAACACTAATGGAGAAAAAAAAAAAAAGAGTACTGTCAAGCAATAATTCTTCATTTTAACAGTTAGTAGCCTACACCCAGACCTGGCTTTACTTCAGGTGGTCAGTCAATGCATCATCTCCTTGTTATGGGTAGGTGCAGTAGCTACAGATAGTCTACATTGTGGGTAGAACCATGTAGGACTGTAATGATTATACTCTGAAACACTAAACAAGACAAGTTTTTTAACCTTTTTGTGCAGAAGCCAAATACGGCTATTTTGCGTTACCCTATTTAAGGCCTTATAATTCAAGATTTGAGCTTCACAGAGAGGGTGAAAATGGTTTAAATGAAACAAGACATATAGCATTTAGAATTCCATGGTATTTCAGTTTCTTTTCATAATTTAAGTTCAGAGTAAGGGCCACAAACACAAAAAATCTTCATGAAAATTCAGCAGTGAAATTATAAAAAAAAAAAAAAAATACTGAGAATTGAAAAATAGCTGAGAGATAAAACAGTACTTTTTTGGGATCATAAACTCCTTGACCACAAGTTCATTTCACAGTGATCTTTTAAATTATCTACAGTTTATGAGCTTAATAAGATGGCTCGTTAAGTGGCTACCCAAGCTGTCAGAGCCCTCAAAATTAAGCACAGTCAAATAATAAAATAATCATATGTTTAACGCAAATCAACTTTTTACTCATGAAGTTCAATATGAATTAACGATTTCCTAGCAGAATTTAGCATGAGTTTATCAATACTGGCGTAGATGGATATCAATAGTCACCAGTAACCTCTCAAAACCAAAAACATGCCTTTTCTCCACGATAATTCGACACAGCCGCATCAGCAAGCACACATACTCGTTGAAGTAACTGCTTATTTTATGGTCAGAACATTCACCCTGCAACAGAAAGCTTGCTGTTTACAATTCCGATCATCCAAGCGAAACGCAAGCTTGTATAAAAGCTTTTCACACCGAATAAGGAGCCAGTATAACTCACTAACATAGTTATATCTGAAATATACCGTTAACAAAACAGGCATTCAACTATCAGAAAAAAAGCAGGCAATATGCTACACTGGATTGAAAAGAATCGGTGCTATGAACATAACGGGATTCCAAGTGCTGCCCTATGTACACAGTTCTATACAACTAACTGATCCACTAGATACAGAGGAAAGAAGGATCCAACTGCACATCCAAAAAAAATTCCAAAATCTGCAATAAAAAAAAATTGTGACTCACGTTTCTCTTTATGTGCATCGCGTTACACGGGACTCGTTTTACCTACTTTAATGTCCTGCACAGCGGCATATGAGGACTAGGCTATATATGCATATTGGTAGGGATGCACAATATTATCGGCACATTATCGGTATCAGCCGATATTGGCTTTAAAATTAAGTATCGGACATCGGCCATTCCACCGATACCCGCCGATATAATTAACCGATAAGACCAAGAAAAAAAAAAAAAAACTTTTGTTTATCGTCTGCGAGGTTGCCCAAAATTGGCGTGGGGCACTTTTTATTTTCAGCAATACTGGGTAATCTAACAGGATCGAGCGCCAATTTAGGTGGCAGCATTGTAGCTCTGTAAATAAGGTGTTTTTGCATTATAATAATAATAATAAGATTTTTTTTAAACCGGGACTTTTACTTTTACTCTACTGCATTTAAAAGATAAGAAAGTATACTTTCACCTCATTACTTTGACACTGGCAACTTAGTTACTCGTTTCAAATTAAAATATGAATTTAATTCATCATCTACAGATTATCTGGATTTGGCGTGTTCGAGAAGAACAACGGTGCTCGGCAGGGTAGCTTTGTGCAGATCTGTGTCTGCCAGTGGACGTGGACCTGCAAATTTATGCACGCAGTTACAATATTCTATCACTAGATGGCAAACCAGGATCAGTTTTTGAATATTCACAAGCAAGCCGAACAAGGTTTAGAATATGGACGAGTTCACTCCAATCCCTGTTTTTCAGGAGTTGCCTGAATAAAACTCCTCAGCTAAGCCTGATGTGTAAACTGCTCAATATACTTGCCCATAGTATCTATCCAGCAGTTCAAAAAAAAATTATCTCTTGCTACAGAAATAATCGTTGTCCTCTGCAGCAGGCTGATTTATTAAATAAAATTTAATTGCTGTACAGTTATACAATGCACTTTTCACATGTTCCTTGTGAATAGAGGTTATGTAAAATTGCCAAATTTGCCCTGGTCATGGGTATTGTCATGATTGTCTCAGGGAGAGCATTATCCAAGTCTGTTTTAAGTAGGATAGGATGCAAGTATCTTAATTGTTTTTTTAAAAACAATTGTCTTGAATAAATATGACATGTTTTACATAACGTAAGTTGAAGTATTTTTCTTATTTTGCACAAGGAATGATTATTGATGTTACATCATTTTCAGCTTTGTCTTATGTCTGATTTTGCCAGCGGGCCGACATGATAAAGAGTACGCAGAATAATTTTGTGTGTTAATTCCACTACAGAACCTAGATGATCTCTGCAATTAGGTGTGGGGGAAAAAATATCGATATCGGTTATCGGCCAAATGAGTTTTAAAATATTGGCATATCAGATATCGGCCAAAAATCCTATTTCGTGCATCCCTACATATTGGTAATACAATTTTGTTAGGTATGGGCAATAGTAGGAAAAATAGAATTTATAATTACAGACTGCTAGGGGTTATTGTGAGTGAAGAAAAAATATGTTTTTGTTACGTGAGTTACACCACCATCACCACCCAATTTTAACACAGAATCCTGAAAAATCTGGAACATATAAGGGAATTTTAGCTATCAAAATACAGTTGATCAGGGTTTCAAAATATAAAATCAACACAGCTGTCAAGAATGCACCGGA
Source organism: Gymnothorax javanicus (assembly GCA_029692085.1). NCBI lineage: Eukaryota > Metazoa > Chordata > Actinopteri > Anguilliformes > Muraenidae > Gymnothorax > Gymnothorax javanicus. Next base: position 75,255,065 of record CM056196.1, read on the forward strand.
AAACATGATGTAGAGGCCAGGTAGTGTTTGAAGCCCAAAATTAATCAAAATTTGTATATTACCTCTGACGATATAACAAGTAGGATTCTGACAGAATCTGGCTGGCAATACTGAATTTTGCATTCTTTCCTTACAGTATATGATGTTCCACACAGATACACACTTCCATAGAAATTTGTGAGAAAATTTTTGAAGGTCTTTGTCCCCATTTTCATGGAATTTACCATCCGATCTTTCAAACCACTTCTGAAGGTGGTCAGAGACAGATTGTGGCCACTTTGAGCACAAGTGTAAGTGCAAATATGTCTCCAATCCACTTACAACAACTTTGTGGATGTATCGTTCTTGTCTGTTTCGGAAATATTCGCAGAAGAATAAGAAGGATGTGACGTCAGCAGGATGGATTGTGATTGGATTGCAATGCAAACGCCGGAGACGCATGCAAATACCAGGTGTAAATGTATGTGGTCAAACGCTATCCGATTGGAATCCGATCACAAAACGCATTTTAATACCAGGTGTAAAAGGGGTCATAGTTTCAAAAGCAGAACAGAATCAGTTCTGTAGCCTCTGCCATTCCTCTGACCTATGCACTATTCTTTGAGCCCAAATTATTTTAGGGTCATTCCATATGAAGTCACCCAAAATGGGGGGTGCTCCCAGCTTGATGGTTTCAGAATTGCTTCATTTGGTGATATTTTGTTGCGTGTGATGAGCAAATCAAATCGCAGGTGGTTTCAAGTTGATATCTCGTTCCGTTCTCATTTTATGGGCCCCCGAAAAAGGGGGCGTGGCCCACGTTGACCCTCTGGTCACAGTTTGTGACCATTTTCAAAGGGTTATAACCGATGAACTAATAAGGATACAAATTTCATTCTTTCAGGATATGTTTATTCTGTCTAATAGACTGCAACAAACCTTTTAATACAGTGGTTAACCCTTTGAGTGCTTTGCAATTAACCCCTAAACATTGAAATTTGGTGCCAAACATGTCGATTTCAAATGAAATATTATGCAAGTATCCTTAGAATGTTCCCTTTGCCATTTACATTGTTGATAGTATACCTTTTGGAGTTTCAACTGAAGGTAAAAACATCTTTCTATCTTCATCCAATTTGGAGAAACATTAACCCCTTTTCAGCTAAATACCAAAACGGTGCACTTTTTGACCCTCATTTTGACCATGTGGGCCTGTTTTGATTTTCAAAAAGTTGGCCTCAAATGAAAGCTTATTCACAAAACTTCAAAATGCAACACAATCAAACTCAGAACAAATACTCCTACTTAGAAAAATAAGACCCCTTTTAAGTGCTATTTACACATCGGCACAACTGCTCTCAGTGTACAGGTAAATATACAATAATGTACAGGGAATACTGAACTCCACCCATTTATTTCTACTTTCAGTTGCATGCTCTTTGATCATTTGCAGCCTGTGTCATTTTCTTGTATTTGTTTTCCCAGTAATTTCAAGATAATTTGATTGACCAGGCAGAATTGTTACTAAAGTGGATGAAACCCTTCAAACCGTACCTGCCCCTTCATGCCCTTTATTTGCGAAAAGGGAATTGGGTAACTTTAACTGCTTGAGCCTGGTTTCCTTCTCTCTTGTGCTCAAGATTTCGATCATAAATACTGCCTGTAGATGTCAGCATAAAGGTGGTAGGCGGATCCCCTTAGTAGGCCTCCATGGTTTCTGAAAACAATGGCTGAACCATCATAATCTTCCGAATCTAATCCCCCATGCACTGTTGGCATTGTGAATGAGTCCTTGTCTATTTATGTACATTTACCTGTACACTGAGAGTAGTTGTGCCAATGTGCAAATAGCACTTAAAAGGGGTCTTATTTTTCCAAGTAGGAGTATTTGTTCCAAGTTTGATTGTGTTGCATTTTGAAGTTCTTTGAATAAGTTTTCATTTGAGGCCAACTTTTTGAAAATCAAAACAGGCCCACATGGTCAAAATGAGGGTCAAAAAGTGCACCGTTTCGGTAATAAGCTGAAAAGGGGTTAATGTTTCTCCATATTGGATGAAGATAAAAAAATGTTTTTACCTTCATTTGAAACTCCATCAGGTATACTATCAACAATGTAAATGGCAAAAGGGACATTCAAAGGATACTTGCATAATATTTCATTTGAAATCGACATGTTCGGCACCAAATTTCAATGTTTAGGGGTTAATTGCAAAGCACTCAAAGGGTTAACCACTATATTAAAAGATTTGTTGCAGACTATTAGACAGAATAAAAATATCCTGAAAGAATGAGATTTGTATCCTTATTAATTCATCGGTTATAACCCTTTGAAAATGGTCACAAACTGTGACCAGAGGGTCAACGTGGGCCACGCTCCCTTTTTCGGGGGCCCATAAAATGAGAACGGAACGAGATATCTACTTTAAACCACCTGTGATTTAATTTGCTCATCTCAGGTAACAAAATATCACCAAATGAAGCAATTCTGAGTACATCAAGCGGGGAGCTTGGGTGATTTCATATGCAATGACCCTTTAAAAAATAAATAAAAAGTATGAAATACTGCAACAACATAGTTTCAAAACAAGAAAAGAATCAGTACTGTAGCGTTTGCCATTCCTCTGACCCATGCGCTATTCTTTGAGCCCAAATAAGCATAAAAAAAGGTCGCAGGTCAGAGCACATTAAGGAAATTTGCCCAAAATCAAAATTTTGTTTTCGTGAAATTCGTCTTGAGGATTTAGCCCGAAACTACGAAACGAACGGCACATGAAGCCAGATAAATTATTAATAAACTCTCAAATCTAATGTCAGGGGCAAAACTTGACAGGTACCTGTTGGATATCATACAACCACTAAATAATAATTGGAGGAAACTTTCCAACGTACGTCCAAGACTATTGCTTGTCAACAAATCACAATTGTATTTTCTTAGTCGTAAAAAAAGAAAGAAATCCAGTTCATTCGCGGCCTGTGTCCCTCAAGACAATTTAGAAAATTCAATCTAAATAATTTCAGAAACAACGGTTAAGAAGGCCACGTGTGTAACCCCTCCCACAAACTGTTTCTGATACATGGGCACTTCATACATTGACTGCACAGAGGAGTATGCTTGATCATCAGAAACTTTAACTGAGGGTGTCACGATCTCAGCCACTGAAAATAACAAAAGGAACACATACAAACAAAGGAAAATTAAATAATTCCGAAATTCGCTTTCAGATGCCAGCCAATGATGCTGGCGCACAGGATGGTGAGCATGTAAGTAGTGTAAAACCGCTATTCATGACGTATTCCTTGAAAGGGCATTTCGGCTTCATCTTCGGGTCTGTTTGTTGACAACACCGGGAAATTTATAGCTCCATCAGATTAGGTTCGAAATGTAGTCTATTAGAATCGTGCCGTAAAATTTAAATTTGAGAGTTGTCATCGATGAGCAATAGATATAAGATTTTAGTAGCACTCGCGTTAATCTTTACGGTAATTTTAAACAGTGGCCATGCTGACTGGCAGCATACTCATTGAGATGACAAGCAATATAGCAGCACATTTCAAATATCGGATTTCTTCCCATTCATGCGCGTTTTGATGCGTAAACAATGTGCAAGATTTACTCGTGCAAGATTATTGTAGGCCGATTTACTTTCACTGACTAGGCCAGCGCTGCAATCACAGGCTGGGCACCACACAACACTATGCAATTGCAAGTGGCACTAACCTTTTTTCACACTTCCTTTTGCATTCTTCTTCTGAGCCATATCCGTTGTAATTACGCGCGGTTAAGTCCAATAATGATAAATTAATTCTAATAATTTGATATAGTCGCCTTTACTGTGGAACCAAATGCCCTCGTGAACCACAACCCATAGCAACCCGTTCACTTTTGAGTGATTTTGAATTTCTCCAATCAAAAACTTAGAAAGAATATCGAGGCGGAGAAAAGGGACGTTTAGTCCAACCACGATCTAGAGGTGGTTGCCTTATTCAATCGTGTGGATACCCACAGGCTTGCACCGCCTTCATTCTAATGTTTGCCAGCACTAGAACGTGGCAAAATGGGAGATATCTGTCATCGCGAGAACTCAGCAGTTATCTAGGGCTGCGAGTAAGCAGTAAGGTCTGCGGATGCGCGAGATTACAGAGTCAAAGAAAACACTAGAGTGGACAATGGTCACTGGCTGAACCAACGGCGAAACGTGAGACGTGTCTGCCATCTTGTGTAAGGCATCGGCGCAATCAGACGCTGCAGTTAAACAGAGTTGTCAAGTCCGCTTATAATACGCGACTTTGGGCTTCTTTTTCCTGAAGTCGCTTGAAAAAATTACGGGTTGCGGTTTTTTGGGCTTGTTTTTAAAAATATGGTTGCTTGTTGGAGAAGTGTAACAAGCGACCTTATTGCCATTGCTAGTTCCCCCCGATTCATTGATTGACACTGCGTGCTCCCAACCTCAGGAGAAATGTGAGAGAACCCACCCTCGCTCCCAGCCCCTCGAGCAACCCAGCTCCCTTTCCGCCTCCCCCCGCTGAACAAAAATGAAAGAGATTCCACCCCAGGTCTTAGTCTTAGTATTGCCTAATTTATATTGGGCCTGTTTTGGGCTTGTTTTTGAAGCTGCAGTCGCTTATTTGTCTTATCAGAGTTGGCAACACTACGCTGTACATGTGTAAATAGTCCTGGGGCTGAGGTGGGTCCTGTGTGCAATCAGATGTCCCCTCATTTTGACTCTTGAACCTGATAGTTCACCCCTTGGTAAGTAAAAAAAACTTGGGTGGAAGGTCTGGATCACGGGCAGGAGGGGTCAAATTCAAGATGGCGTCCAAGATGGCCGCCATATCATAAAATCATCCATAACTCCTCAAGGATGGGGGCTAGAGAAATAATTTTGCTGTCTTTACCTAGGTTTTGGGGGTCAAGGAATCCAATGAAGCCATGTTTTTGGTCATCACCATATTTGGTAATGGTGAAATCCAATATGGCAGCGTAAAGGGGGCTGCAAGCTGTAACTTGCTTAGTAGTTGGTCTAGAGTTACAAATTTGGTGTTCTCTCCTCAGTTTTCAGGGTCAAGGAATCAATTGAGACAATTTTCAGAAATGATAGTTTATTACTTAATGGTGAAATCCATTATGGCTGCATGCATGACATCCACTGTTAGTCAGTAACAATACATAATCATTGTATTTTGGCAACAGATGACAGGATGGTTGCAAGTAAGCATTATCAGCTACCCGTATGTTGTTTGTGACAAGATAACAACAGCCTCATCTTAAAAATAAGCTAGACATATTGAAAAATACCCCAAGAAACACCTGGGGTAATACTATTCACGCTATATGTAGTCCACTTTTTTAAGTGCAGTAAATTTCATGATGAACTTCAATTCAGCTACTTCTCATAAATGACTCCATTCGGGTTCTTGCAACGAAGATGCTCATTTGACTGACACTTACAAAATGCACAACAGGGTAAGCCCTCCTCTCTGCAAGGGCATCGTGAAGTAGCACACTTCATACAATTGCAATTTGTTGCCATGTGATCAGGCAGGGAGTGGTGGAATGATTTGGCCTCAAGATTATCCTCCTCCAGTTGAAAACCGCACTGCAGAGGATCTAGTGAGACATTGTTCAGACAGTTTATCTGGATATGAGCAGCATAAAATGCTCTGAGGATGTGTCCCTTTGCAGCATGACTAGTAGGAGGCAGATCAAGAATGGTGGTTGTCTTTCGCTGATGGTACATCTTGTACCTGAGGTCGTCCAGTGTTTCAATGCTATGATTGCCACGGTTTAACACCTGAATTAAATATTTATCTGCATTGCACACTGCAGCATCACCTCCAAGCTTTCCAAAGTCCTTCAGAAATATGGTTGGATCTGCCTTCAGTCCAGCAGATTTGGTACCAAACTTACTGGTGACATCGCACCCAGTAAGAGCATGAACAGCAGGTAAGACTTCGCACATTGACTGTCCTAAGTTATTTGCAAGCACATGCAACAGGATGTATCTTGGTTTTTTCACCTTTTCCTGCTCTGAACCAAAGCCCAATCAGTCCATTTGACTTAAAACACTCGACAAAATACACAGCAATCATAAAGAAATCTGTGTCATTTGACAGGATTACCAAGCGCGTCAGTCCATTTCTGACAGAATCGAGACAGTGGGGAATGATTTGAATGTCAGCCTCTTCAAGGCTGGAATCAAGGCTTGGATGCACAGAGGGTTCTCCATCACTAATGAACTCAGTAGTAACTGAGACATTGACTCCCACTGTGTGACTGAAGAAAACCTTTAAGCCTTGGACATTCTGATGAATGTAATGTTCCTTAAGCCAGTTCCTTAGGATTACCTCAAGTTTCACCTTATTATCAGCTGACAGCCAGAAACTGTCCATGTCCTTGAAGAAAAATGGACAAAAATCTAAACTTTATCATGGAGAAAAGGCATGTTTTGTGTTTGGAGAGGTTACTGGTGACCACTGATGTTCAACTGCACTGATATTGATAAATTAATGCTAAACTCAACCAGAAAATCATTAGTTCATATTAAATTTCATGACTTAAAAGTTTATTTTTGTTCAATATATGATTATTTATTGATTTGACAGCGCACCATTTTGAGGGATCTCAGATTTTGGGGAGCTACCTGGATAGCTGTCTAATTTGGCTCATAGCAAGTAGGTAATCTAGAATGTAATGCTCAAGATCAATTATACTTCTGGTCAAGGAGTTTATGATCCCAGAAATGTATAGTTTAAAGCCCCAGCAGTTTTTCAATTCTCAGTATTATTATTTTTTGCAATTTCAATGTTGAATTTTCATGAAGATTTTTTGTGTTTGCAGCCCCTTTTCTCGACCAAAATCATGAAAATAAACTGAAATATGATGGGAGTCTAAATGCTTTAAGTGTTTCTAGACTCATCTCAGCCATTTCTTTCCTGCCTGTGAAGCTGCAATCTTGAATTATAAAGCCTTAAATAAGGTAACCCCCAAATAGCCAGATGTGGCTTCTGCACAAAGGGGTTAAGATCTTGTGTTTAGCTGTAAACAGTTGAGAGCATTCTCAAGGGACATTCATCATATCATTTTAATCAGAAATCTGATGAAGAAATGGCATCAATATCAGAATGTTCATGTACATTTCAACAAGTTTCTTGTGTAACACGACTGATGATGCAATAGTAATTACCTTGCTATTTTACAGATGTCACCACTGTTTTAGGCCTAAGGGGCTCATTTCAAAGTTCTTTACTCCAAAGTAGGCCCCAGTTTGAAAGGGAGATCCAAAATTGGTTTGAATCTGCTTTCCGGTGATGATAACTCCAACGGCCATGATCTTTTATGTCAAGACAGTCATAGTGATAGCCATATTGGATTTCACCATTACGTAATGAACTATCATTTCTGAAAATGGCCTCAGTTGATTCCTTGACCCTGAAAACTGAGGTAAGGACACCGAATTTGTAACTATAGACCAAGTACGAAGCAAGTTACAGCTCGCGGCCCCCTTTACACCACCATATTGGATTTCACTATTATCAAATATGGTGATGACCAAAAACATGGCTTCATTGGATTCCTTGACCCCCAAAACTTAGGTAAAGACACCAAAATTATTTCTCTAGCCCCCATCCTTTAGGAGTTATGGATGATTTTATGATATGGCAGCCATCTTGGACGCCATCTTGAATTTGACCCCTCCTGCCCGTGATCCAGACCTTCCACACAAGTTTTTTTTTTACTTACCTAGGGGTGTACTATCAGGTTCAAGAGTCAAAATGAGGGGACATCTGATTGCACACAGGATCCCCCTCAGCCCCCAGACTAATATGCGACTAAATAAACTTAAATGAAAAACACTGGACTGGTGACGCACATCAGCCTGCAAGCACGACCTTTAGTTAAAAAAATATTATTTTGTTTAAGGGTGTTTGTTGTCAGGAAATTCTTAATCGTCAGTTAAAATGCAAAAAAATAAATTTAAATTCACTGTAAATACATATAAAAGAATTGTATATTTATGTCTAAGGAATGCGTTTTCATATTTTGAACACATGTATTTGCACCTTGAATTCCTATAGTGCTCTTTATTCTAGATTATGGCAATTCTTATTTTAATTTTCAAATGTTCAGCTTTGTTCATAATAATTTCCGGTATGGATTTCTTTCGCAGTAGAAATATTATGTATGATAAAAATCATCAACATAATCTCTGTATTCCACCTCTGAACTACCTTCATCTAAGGTTTCTCACAGTTCTTTGCGAGTTGCTATCCTTCGGTAAGATGGCGGACGCGAATCTCGCCAAAACTGGTCTCGTGTCCACTCTACTGTTTTTTTTTAGCTCTGTGCGTGAGATCGCTGAAAAATTGTGCGAGAACCTTGCTGAAGATGCACGATAAGTCCTCCGAATCCCACGTTGGCTGCAGGATCTTGCAGAAAATCTTTCGAGCATCCCAGCTGCATGACCTTTGACTAGATAGACGCTACAAAGGTGTGACAAAAAATATGCGTAGCTCCGCAGACCCTGGAGAGGTGTTGCGAGCGGCTGCAGAGGTTACAAACAGACAGGACAGGGCAAGTAGGATTCACATTTGTATCAGGCAATAAGCACTGCTGATAACACCATCTGATGGAGGAACAAATGAAGAGTTTGTTTCCAAAATGCAATAAGTGCCAAAATTTAAAAAATTGAGATAATACCATAGAGTAATAGCCCTTTGCTTCCTACACATGGCGCAAAAAACCGTTTTGAGAAGTTCATAATATAAGGTATATTTTTTCCTGGTCAAAGTTTGTATTTTTCTGTAAAATGCAATAGGCGCCAACACAGAACAAGCTGATTTACTCAACATGAGTAATATGCATATATTGCATTTTGGAAACAAACTCTTCAAATGTAGTGCAGTACTTTATGGATAGATTCACATTTGTTCTTAACCCTCTGTAAAAAAAAAAAAAAAAAACATAATGCAGGAAAAGATGATTTTTATGCAGGGATTTTTGCCGTTTGACTAATATTTCAATTTCATCATGTAATTGAAGGAAATCTTGAATGAGAACACTTCAGATGCTGTTAATCTGAGTTTTATGGTGAGCAAATTTTGCATTGCCAACACGTGTCGTGGTTTCCATTCAGAAATATTTTCAGATTTGAGGTTCCCCCATCCTCAAACAATTGGAGAGAGACAGATTCTTCAGAAAATTAGGCTTTATTCAGGCATATTAACCAATACAAAGCTGAGTTCTCTTTGCGCAAGAAGAACTGACATTCTACTTTTCACACCCAATTTTCATACCTTCATCACCGGAAATTTCTTCCAACTATGGTTTTTCTGGCCTCTAATGTTACAATGGTTCAATAACATAAAGTCTGCGTCTTACTTGTTTTTCTCTTTTCTCATTGGTTGGCATCCTTCGCAAAATAACTACTTCAAGGCTACTTCATTGTTTAAGAGGACTTTTAAATGGATCATAGATCATCCCAGAGACAGGCAAACCAAAACACTGCCTACATGCCTTGAAAACTGCAACCGAAAGATAACAACCCACTTGTGAGAAATATCCAAATCATACTCCTGCAAAAGCAAACTCCATCTCAGTAATCTTTGATTCTTGTTTTTGATCTTATGCAAGAATATAAGGGGATTGTGATCACTGAAGACCTTGATGGAAGTAGCTGAACAAGTCAAATAGACTTCAAAATGTTGTAAAGCCAAAAGAAGTGCCAAACATTCTTTTTCAATTGTTGAATAGTTTTTCTGATGTTTATCAAACTTTTTGGAAAAGTAACAAACAGAATGATCTACTCCATCAGTGTCTTCTTGTAGTAAAACTGCGCCTGCACCAATATCACTGGCATCAACAGCCAACTTGAACTCCTTTTTGAAATTAGGAGATAAGAGAACTGGTGCATTTTTGAGGATAGCTTTTAGTTGGACAAATGAATTTTGACATTTTTCATCCCAAACAAATTTTGCATTTTTCTTCAGTAAATTTGTCAAAGGTTCAGAAATGATAGAGAAATTTTTACAGAATTTTCTGAAGTAGCCAGCCATCCCTAGAAATCTCATTAGTTGTCTTTTAGTTGTAGGCTCTGGAAATTCAGTGATAACTTTTACTTTTGCATCAATTGGTTTGACTTGACCCTGTCCTACAATATGACCTAAGTAAACAACTGTAGCTTTACAAAAGTCACTTTTAACAAGGTTGATAGTCAGCTTGGCATCACTCACTCTCTGAAAGAAGTTTCTGATGTAGATGAGGTGCTCTTGGAAGCTGTCGCTGGTGATGATAAGTGTCATCAATATAGGCCTCACATCCTGGTAGTCCAGCGATCACTCTGTTTACCAGACGTTGGAAGGTCGCCGGAGAATTTTTCATTCCAAAGGGCATGACCTTGTATTGGTATAATAATTGGGACATCAAGAAAGTGTGCAACATTCCTTCCATTTGAACTGAGGAACCAACTTGTTTGTGCTTTAGTTCTATGCCACTTGGATTACTGTTCTGTTGTGTGGGGTTCTGCTTCTAGGCGGCTGCTTCAGAGGTTACAAGTCGTACAAAATAAGGCAGCAAGGCTCGTTCTTGGCTGCTCTGATAGAACTAGTGCTATTGTTATGCATGAAAATCTTAAGTGGTTGAATGTTGAAAAAAGACTTTCTTACAACTTACTTGTATTTTTTTCAGAAAGTTATTCTAATTAACATTCCCAAATTTATTTCTGATAAAATAATCTACAGCTCTTATGTGCATATGCATTTCACTAGAGGGGCAAATAGTGGGCTGATTAGTCTACCACGTGCAAAATCTAATAGTATGCAAAGAACTGTTTTATACAGAGCTATTAGGGCATGGAATTGTCTTCCAAGTGGCATACACAACATAAAAAGTATTGCAAGCTTCAAAAAACAATTACGATCACACAAGTGAGTCAATGAATATGTAAATGTAGTGTTATGCAATATTTTTTCTACCTTGGTGTGTTTTGTTATAATTTGTTTGTGTGGTAATGTTATGTTTCCATGAATTATGTGTCTTGATATGTTTTAATTTTGTTATGTTATAATCATTTAATGTTGTTGGACCCCAGGAAGAAGACGTCAGCTAATGGGGATCCTTGCCAATAAACAATAAACAATAATCCATCTGGTGTGACGAAGGCAGAGATCTTATTTGCTCTGTCTGTTAGAGGGATCTGCCAGAAGCCCTTGAGGAGATCAAATTTGGTGACATACTTTGACTGTCCAACTTTGTCAATGCAGTCATCAATCCTGGGAATAGGATATGAGTCTGTTTTTGATAGAGTGTTCGCTTTCCTGTAGTCCGTCACCGTTCTATATGTTCCATTGGGTTTTGGAACTAGGATGCATGGAGAACTCCAGTCACTGATTCTTAATTCAACAAAGTCACTTTCAAGCAGGTATTTGACTTCTTGTTTAAGGTATTTCTGCTTCTCTGGATTCATTCGATAAGGATGCTGTTTTACAGACTTGGCATCATCTTGTAGGATGACATCAAGGTAAATCATATCAGTCCTTGATGGAACGTCTGGGAATATGTGACTATATTCAAATATGAGCTGCTTTAGCTGTTGTTGTTGAAAAGGGTCCAGGTGGGACAACTTGCTGTCAATATTTTGAAGAATGCTGAATTTTCAAGTTTGGCTGGACCAGGTTAATTTTCCAAGGGGCAGTCACAATCTTCTTCAGAATTTTCCAGTTCAATTGTATTTACCACATTGACTGGCTTTTGCTGAGTGTCTCTGTCAATGTATTCTTTCAGCATGTTGATGTGACACATTTGTTTTTGTTTCCTCCTTCCAGGGGTTAAAATTATGTAATTTAGATCACTGACCTTTTTTGAGGACAGTGTAAGGGAAAAAACATCGGGCTCTTAGAGGGTTTCCAGGAACTGGCAAAAGCGCCAGGACTTTGTCACCAGTTTTAAAACTTCTGTCTTGGGAATGAAGGTCATATCTGGCTTTCATTTTGCCCTGAGCCTCTGTGAGATTAGACTTTGCAAAGTCACAAGCCTTAGAGAGACGATTACGGAAGTCAGAGACATACTGAAGTAAGTTCATTGGGACATCATCTTTGGCCAGCAACTTTTCCTTCAGAAGCTTCAGAGGTCCACGGACTGTATGCCCACAAAACAAGCTCAAAAGGACTGAATCCAAGAGACTCCTGAACAGCTTCACGGGCAGCAAACAGAAGAAGATGGACACCTTCATCCCAGTCTTTCTCTATGTCTAGGCAGTAGGTCCTTATCATGTTCTTCAGGGTTTGATGGAACCTCTCCAAAGCGCCTTGACTCTCAGGATGGTATGCTGATGACCTGTATTGTTTAATACCAAGCTCATGCATAACTTGTTGAAATATGCCAGACATGAAATTTGACCCTTGATCAGACTGAATGGACTTAGGAAGACCAACAAAGCAGAAAAACTTGGTAAGAGCCTTGATGATAGTCTTAGCCTTGACATTACGAAGTGGAAAGGCCTCAGGAAACCGGGTGGAAGCACACATGATAGTCAGTAGGTACTCACAACCAGACCTAGTCTTCGGCAATGGTCCAACACAGTCAATGATGATCCGACTGAAAGGTTCTTCAAAAGCGGGAATGGGCTTAAGTCGAGCCTTTGGAATATTCTGGTTTGGCTTCCCAACCATTTGACAAGTATGACAGGATTTGCAGTACTCCTGTACATCAGACCTCATGGAAGGCCAGAAGAAATGATTCCTGACACGTTGAAGGGTCTTCTTGATGCCCAAATGACCTGACATAGGATTGTCATGGGCCAGACTAAGAGTTTCTTGAAGATAAGACTTTGGAAGAACAATTTGATGGGTGATCATCCACTCTTTATCTGCAGAAACATCAGGTGGATGCCACTTTCTCATAAGCACACCATTTTTGTTGTAAAAACAGGAACTTGAGTAGCCTCTTGTTCACTTGCAGCCTGTGGTAGAAGATGGGCTAGATAACGAGCTTGTTGTTGCCCCTGAATAAGTTGTTTCCAAGACAGAATGCCCTTAGAATGACCTGACAAGGACAAGTCTGAAGATTTCCCAGACATCTCAGGACTGAAAGGTTCCTGATGAAAAGACTGCCCAGTGAAGGTGTCAGCCAGGTTGAAGTCCAGGTCAGCATCATCTTGAATAGCCTTTTTGGCCATAGAACGAGTAACTGCACATGAAGGATAGAGGTCTGGAATTTCCTCCTCTATAGATTCAGATTCTTGATCAATCAAAGGAGTGTCAGTTACAACAGGGTAGGGCACAACCTTATCCCCAGCAAGATCATGACCAAGAAGCAAATGAACACCTTTGAAAGGAAGAGGAGACCTAACACCAACAGTAACAGGTCCAGAGACCAAGTTTGATTTGAGATGAACATTATGGAGAGGTACACTTGTGAAACCACATTCTACTCCTTGAATAAGGACATTAGCCTGAGTAGACGATTTGTCCAAAAAAGGCAGAATATCCGCAAGAATAAGAGATTGGGAAGACCCAGTATCCCTTAGAATTCGAACAGGAGCAGATGAGGAAAAATCATGTGAAAGTGAGACAAAACCATCGGTGATGAATGGCTCAAAACTCTCCATAACAGAATCAGACACAGAAGGTAGAAGATCAGGCAAACTGACCTTTGATACAAGAGATTCTCTCTTAGTGAAAGCAGTTGGCTTGGTTTCTTCTTGTTGTTGTTTTTTCTTGAGAGCATAACATTCAGAAATAAGGTGACCTTGCTTTTTGCAGTATTGGCAAGACACAGAAGGTAAAGAATCAGAGGATTGCTTCTCACTGGAGGGTTTCCTCTCAGAAGTGGCCTTAGAATCATTAGAAGTGTTATTAGAAGAAGTCTTGGACTGAGACTTGCCTTGAAATTTAGAAAAAGTGGATTTTTGGACAAAAGAAGACTTATGAGTTTATGCATAACTATCAGCCAGGGTGGAAACATCTTTCAAAAGTAATGGCTTGTTTCTCCTCAAGAAAAGTCTTGATATCAGGCTGGATACACCTTTTGAATTCCTCAACTAGAATAAGTTGCCTCATTCTGTCAAAATCTTTCTCAACTTTCATGGAATTACACCACTGATCAAACAACTGTTCCTTCAACCTGCCAAATTCAACATGAGTTTGACTGGCTTCCTTGCGAGAATTCCTAAATTTTTGCCTGTAAGCCTCGGGGACCAATTCATAACCCTTCAGAATGGCAGATTTGACAAAATCATAATCAGAACACTGTTGGACAGATAACTGGTTATAGATTTTTCTAGCTTTACCAGTAAGAACACTTTGTAACATCATTGTCCAATGCTCTTTTCGCCATTTCAAATTTTCAGCAATTTATTCAAAATGGGTAAAGTATTGGTCTACACCATTTTCTAGGAAGGGAGGAACAAGTCTGATGTGTTTAACCACATCAAAATGATCAGAAAGTCCAAAAGATTTTGTAACACTACCTGCTTCTATTTTCTTCATTTCCAATTCGTACTGCAAGTGCATTGTTCTTTCTTCCGGTTCTCTCTCCTTCTCCAACCTTCTCTCTTTCAGTTCTTTCAGGCATAGCTGAAGTTCAAGTCTTTGCAGCTCTGTTGCAGGCACTTCCACATCTTTAATCAATTCTGCTGCTTCGTCCCCAAAGATATCGTCATCGATGAAATGTTGCACCAAAATGTTGAATATTTCTTGTTTCTTCATTGATCATTGAGTGACAGGATGCAGCGGAAGTTACGCCCAGAATTCGCACAAGGGATCATGGGACGTGGGAATAAGCACCTGTGCCGCTTAGGACAGCCACGAGTGTATGGGGTGTGATTAGTGCAATGGCCTAGCTAAAGAGCTCACAGACCTGATGAACGTCCGTGTCTATCCCGTGACTCAGTGACCTGACACCGTCGCTACTTCTGAAGAAACTTGGTAAACGAATTAGCGCCGTGACCACCGCCCTGACGAAGTGACCTGACGCCGTCGCTACGTCTGAAGAAAGTTTTACTTTATTACTTTGAAAAATGTGAACTAGCCAACTGAGTGCAGAGATGGGAAAATTAGACTAAGTAATACAAATGTAAACCTTTAGGTTTCTAATTGAATATTCATAGTAAAAGTAAAAATGCGGTATGAAATTTAATCCTTTCAGGCAGGCAATATTCATTGAGAGAAGTCTGTTAGCTTAATATTGCAGTTCATTGTTGTAGCATTGGCTATGGTTATCTCATAAGTTTTTTGTATTGTTACGACAATCTCTCCAATATGTTCACAATAAGAAACCAAATCTACCATTCGTAGTTATTATTTTGTTTCCGATCTGTTGAGTGAAAATGTTTTTTTTAATCCCTTTTAAAAATTATTTCTAGTCAGTCATTTATCTTTTTTGTCAATATGCGAGGTCTAACATGCCTGATTTTGTACTATTTGTCCTCCAAACTCTGTTGCATAAGTCTTGATACCCCTAGAAAATCCTGGATTAAAATCAAAGTCAAGTATATGTGTAAGGAGGTCTGACTAAAATTTTTATTATTTAACCAAGGAAGTTCCGTTGAGATTTGAAATCTCTTTTTCAAGGGAGCCCTGGGGGTTGAAGTGGGGAGGGAGAGGGCAATTTGTACAGCCAATTAGATCAGGGGATGATTAGGTGGCAGGTCGAAAGAGCCAAGTTGGGGCTTTTGCCATGACACCGGGGAACCCCCTACTCTTATCGATAAGTGTCATAGGATCTTTAGTGACCACAGTGAGTCAGGACCTCGGTTTAACGTCTCATCAGTACAGTGTCCCCATCACTGTACTGGGGCATTGGGATTATTCCACCAGAGGGAAGATCGCAACCTACTGGCCCACCAACACCTCTTCCAGCAGCAACTTGGTTTTCCCAGGTGGTCTCCCATCCAAGTACTGATCAAGCCCACACCTGCTTAGCTTCAGCCACGCAGCTGGAGCAGATTGAATAGTGGTATGGCTGCTGGCATGATGATGATGATGTAGGCCCAATTCAATAGGTATTTAATCATATATTTGCAATATCTAACAATATTTCTACAGCTTGGAGTTGAAGAAAACCAGTTACATTACAAATTGCAAATAAATTCAGTGGAATCAAGAAAAAGATTATACAGTACATTTCTGTCTTTACAACCTAGTAGGGAATGAGCATTGTTTGTATTTTCTTCTTGTACTTGTGTTTTCTTGTATTCTTAATTTTTTATTCTTACGTGTATTCATTCATTTTATAGTTGTGGGACTGTTCTTGTTCCAAAAGCCCTGGACATCTTATTAGGATGCATTGTATCATGGACCCCATCTACAGTAATACTAGCTGATATTCAATAAAAAACAGAACAGCCTCAGTCAGGAAGCTTTTAAAGAGGCTGTGGTTAGACCTTGCTGCCGGACTTGGATCCAATGCACTGTTGAGAATTATATTTCAATATTTCTAATCCTATTCATCAGTAAATCAATAACCATTATGAATAATCATAATCAGTAACCATACTATGTAAGCAACAGTAACACACATACACAAGCACATGCACAGGCGCACACACACACACACACACACACACATAAGCACTTAGCTTCTGTAGCTTTGATTGACATCTGTTCAGTTGATTCAGGCAATATCTGTTCAGTCATCAGCATTATTCACCATCAATAATCAGAAATCATTTAGTTATGCACGCTCCAGTATTACACTGGAAGAGGATTGTTATCTTTTGGTTGCAGTTTTCAAGGCTAGTTGGCAGCGTTTTGGTTTGCCTGTCTCTGGGATGACCTGTGACCCAACTAAAAGTCTCTGAAACAAGTGGCCTTGAAGTTGTTATTTTGCAAAGGATGCCAACTAATGATAAAAAGAAAAAAAACATTGTAGCGTGAGAGGGCGTAAGAACCATCTTTGGAAGATATTTCCTGTGATGAAGGTATAAAAACTAGGTGTGAAAAGCAGAATGGCAGTTCTTCTTGTGCAAAAAGAACTCGACTTTATATTCATCAATATGCCTCACTAAAGCCTAATTTTCTGAAGAATCTGTCTCAAACTGCTTGAGGATGGGGAACCTTATAATATGAAAATATTTCTGAATGAAAACCACGACAGCACTCCTGAAAATCTAGTCTTTGAGCTCTGTTGCAGGCACTTCCACATCTTTAATCAATTCTTTCGTCCCCAAAGATATCGTCATCGATGAAATGTTGCACCAAAATGTTGAATATTTCTTGTTTCTTCATTGATCATTGAGTGACAGGATGCAGCGGAAGTTACGCCCAGAATTCGCACAAGGGATCATGGGACGTGGGAATAAGCACCTGTGCCGCTTAGGACAGCCACGAGTGTATGGGGGTGTGATTAGTGCAATGGCCTAGCTAAAGAGCTCACAGACCTGATGAACGTCCGTGTCTATCCCGTGACTCAGTGACCTGACACCGTCGCTACTTCTGAAGAAACTTGGTAAACGAATTAGCGCCGTGACCACCGCCCTGACGAAGTGACCTGGCGCCGTCGCTACGTCTGAAGAAAGTTTTACTTTATTACTTTGAAAAATGTGAACTAGCCAACTGAGTGCAGAGATGGGAAAATTAGACTAAGTAATACAAATGTAAACCTTTAGGTTTCTAATTGAATATTCATAGTAAAAGTAAAAATGCGGTATGAAATTTAATCCTTTCAGGCAGGCAATATTCATTGAGAGAAGTCTGTTAGCTTAATATTGCAGTTCATTGTTGTAGCATTGGCTATGGTTATCTCATAAGTTTTTTGTATTGTTACGACAATCTCTCCAATATGTTCACAATAAGAAACCAAATCTACCATTCGTAGTTATTATTTTGTTTCCGATCTGTTGAGTGAAAATGTTTTTTTTAATCCCTTTTAAAAATTATTTCTAGTCAGTCATTTATCTTTTTTGTCAATATGCGAGGTCTAACATGCCTGATTTTGTACTATTTGTCCTCCAAACTCTGTTGCATAAGTCTTGATACCCCTAGAAAATCCTGGATTAAAATCAAAGTCAAGTATATGTGTAAGGAGGTCTGACTAAAATTTTTATTATTTAACCAAGGAAGTTCCGTTGAGATTTGAAATCTCTTTTTCAAGGGAGCCCTGGGGGTTGAAGTGGGGAGGGAGAGGGCAATTTGTACAGCCAATTAGATCAGGGGATGATTAGGTGGCAGGTCGAAAGAGCCAAGTTGGGGCTTTTGCCATGACACCGGGGAACCCCCTACTCTTATCGATAAGTGTCATAGGATCTTTAGTGACCACAGTGAGTCAGGACCTCGGTTTAACGTCTCATCCAGTACAGTGTCCCCATCACTGTACTGGGGCATTGGGGATTATTCCACCAGAGGGAAGATCGCAACCTACTGGCCCACCAACACCTCTTCCAGCAGCAACTTGGTTTTCCCAGGTGGTCTCCCATCCAAGTACTGATCAAGCCCACACCTGCTTAGCTTCAGCCACGCAGCTGGAGCAGATTGAATAGTGGTATGGCTGCTGGCATGATGATGATGATGTAGGCCCAATTCAATAGGTATTTAATCATATATTTGCAATATCTAACAATATTTCTACAGCTTGGAGTTGAAGAAAACCAGTTACATTACAAATTGCAAATAAATTCAGTGGAATCAAGAAAAAGATTATACAGTACATTTCTGTCTTTACAACCTAGTAGGGAATGAGCATTGTTTGTATTTTCTTCTTGTACTTGTGTTTTCTTGTATTCTTAATTTTTTATTCTTACACGTGTATTCATTCATTTTATAGTTGTGGGACTGTTCTTGTTCCAAAAGCCCTGGACATCTTATTAGGATGCATTGTATCATGGACCCCATCTACAGTAATACTAGCTGATATTCAATAAAAACAGAACAGCCTCAGTCAGGAAGCTTTAAAGAGGCTGTGGTTAGACCTTGCTGCCGGACTTGGATCCAATGCACTGTTGAGAATTATATTTCAATATTTCTAATCCTATTCATCAGTAAATCAATAACCATAATGAATAATCATAATCAGTAACCATACTATGTAAGCAACAGTAACACACATACACAAGCACATGCACAGGCGTGCACACACACACACACACACACATAAGCACTTAGCTTCTGTAGCTTTGATTGACATCTGTTCAGTTGATTCAAGCAATATCTGTTCAGTCATCAGCATTATTCACCATCAATAATCAGAAATCATTTAGTTATGCACGCTCCAGTATTACACTGGAAGAGGATTGTTATCTTTTGGTTGCAGTTTTCAAGGCTAGTTGGCAGCGTTTTGGTTTGCCTGTCTCTGGGATGACCTGTGACCCAACTAAAAGTCTCTGAAACAAGTGGCCTTGAAGTTGTTATTTTGCAAAGGATGCCAACTAATGATAAAAAAAGAAAAAAAACATTGTAGCGTGAGAGGGCGTAAGAACCATCTTTGGAAGATATTTCCTGTGATGAAGGTATAAAAACTAGGTGTGAAAAGCAGAATGGCAGTTCTTCTTGTGCAAAAAGAACTCGACTTTATATTCATCAATATGCCTCACTAAAGCCTAATTTTCTGAAGAATCTGTCTCAAACTGCTTGAGGATGGGGGAACCTTATAATATGAAAATATTTCTGAATGAAAACCACGACAGCACTCCTGAAAATCTAGTCAAAAATGGTTCACTAACTGCAGAACATTTAAGTTTTGCCATGACCATCACAGTCTCCTGACATAAACCCCATAAAAAATCTGTGGGATTGTTATGTATGGGTGTTTTATGTAAAGCACTGTATAACATTTGTAAAAGGAGATTTGTTACATACTATTTGTGCTGCCTTATTGGTTAGCTATTTGTTTATTTTGTTCATCATTTGGCTCCCTCTGGTGGTATGTCTGTAGAAAAACATGATCTGATGCAATACCACTTCTTTGTGATGAAATAGACTAGTGCTTTCTAGAAGCTTCTGGCATCTTCTTGCCTGGAGGGGGCGGGATTACCCAGGAATCCTGTAGATCTTTCCAGAATGTTGCTAGTCTATATAAATGCTGTGATTTTGGTCAGTGGAGGCAGAGTTCAGAGTTACATAGTGGCATTAGAGTGTTATTATAGGATTGCACAGTGGATTATTTGGAGAAGTTTTTTTTTAATCAGTGAAGAATAAATTTGTTTAAGTTGTTATTGCTGGTTTTCTTTGTTGTGATTTTCAAGTCAGAACAAATTGGAGGGTCCACCGAGATAAACCATTCATTGGATCAACCATTGGATTCACCATAGATTTAAGCTGATCTATCATTTTTGAATCTTGTGACTATTTGAAAAACCAGCAATCATGACTTTAGGTGTTGAAACTTTTTTGAAAACTCCAACCCAGGAATCAATTGTGCTGGCAAAGAAGAAGGACTTGCTGCAAATAGCCTTAACCCTTGGATTATCTGATGTGAAATCATCAATGAAGAAACAAGAAATATTCAACATTTTGGTGCAACATATCATCAATGAAGATATCTTCGGGGAAGAAGCAGCAGAATTGATTAAAGATGTGGAAGTGTCTACAACAGAGCTGCAAAGACTTGAGTTTCAGCTACGCCAAAAACAACTAGAACTGGAAGAAAGAAGGTTGGAGAAAGAACTGGAAGAAAGAAGGTTGGAGAAGGAGAGAGAACTGGAAGAAAGAAGGCTGGAGAGGGAGAAAGAACTGGAAGAAAAAAGGTTACAGAAACAACTAGAACTAGAAGGAAAAAGGATGCAGTATGAATTGGAAATGAAGAAAATAGAAGCAGGTACTGTTACAAAATCTTTTGGACTTTCTGATCATTTTGATGTGGTTAAACACATTAGACTTGTTCCTCCCTTCCTAGAAAATGATGTAGACTAATACTTTACCTATTTTGAAAAAATTGCTGAAAATTTGAAATGGCCAAAAGAGCGTTGGACAATGATGTTACAAAGTGTTCTTACTGGTAAAGCTAGGAAAATCTATAACCAGTTATCTGTCCAACAGTGTTCTGATTATGATTTTGTCAAATCTGCCATTCTGAAGGGTTATGAATTGGTCCTGAGGCTTACAGGCAAAAATTTAGGAATTCTCGCAAAGAAGCCAGTCAAACTCATGTTGAATTTGGCAGGTTGAAGGAGCAGTTGTTTGATCGGTGGTGTAATTCCATGAAAGTTGAGAAAGATTTTGACAGAATGAGGCAACTTATTTTGGTTGAGGAATTCAAAAGGTGTATCCAGCCTGATATCAAGACTTTCCTTGAGGAGAAACAAGCCAATACTTTGCAAGATGTTTCCACCCTGGCTGATAGTTATGCATAAACTCATAAGTCTTCTTTTGTCCAAAAATCCACTTTTTCTAAATTTCAAAGCAAGTCTCAGTCCAAGACTTCTTCTAATTACACTTCTAATGATTCCAAGGCCACTTCTGAGAGGAAACCTTCCAGTGAGAAGCAATCCTCTAATTCTTTACCTTCTGTGTCTTGCCAGTACTGCAAAAAGCAAGGTAACCTTATTTCTGAGTGTTATGCTCTCAAGAAAAAACAACAACGAGAAGAAACCAAGCCAACTGCTTTCACTAGGAGAGAATCTCTTGTATCAAAGGTCAGTTCACCTGATTTTCTACCTTCTGTGTCTGATTCTGTTATGGAGGGTTTTGAGCCATTCATCACCAATGGTTTTGTCTCACTTTCACATGATTTTTCCTCATCTGCTCCTGTTCGAATTCTAAGGGATACTGGGTCTTCCCAATCTCTTATTCTTGCAGATATTCTGCCTTTTTCGGACAAATCGTTTACTCAGGCTAATGTCCTTATTCAAGGAGTAGAATGTGGTTTCACAAGTGTACCTCTCCAGAATGTTCATCTCAAATCAGACTTGGTCTTTTGGCCTCTTACTGTTGGTGTTAGGTCTTCTCTTCCTTTCAAAGGTGTTCATTTGCTTCTTGGTAATTATCTTGCTGGGGATAAGGTTGTGCCCTATCCTGTTGTAACTGACACTCCTTTGATTGATCAAGAATCTGACTCTATAGAGGAGGAAATTCCAGACCTCTATCCTTCATGTGCAGTTACTCGTTCTATGGCCAAAAAGGCTATTCAAGATGATGCTGACCTGGACTTTAACCTGGCTGACACCTTCATTGGGCAGTCTTTTCATCAGGAACCTTCCAGTCCTGAGATGTCTGGGAAATCTTCAGACTTGTCCTTGTCAGGTCATTCTAATGACATTCTGTCTCAGAAACAACTTATTCAGGAGCAACAACAAGCTCGTTATCTAGCGCATCTTCTACCACAGGCTGCAAGTGAACAAGAGGCTACTCAAGTTCCTGTCTGTTTTTACAACAAAAATGGTGTGCTTATGAGAAAGTGGCATCCACCTGATGTTTCTGCAGATGAAGAGTGGATGATCACCCATCAAATTGTTCTTCCAAAGTCTTAACGTCAGGAAACTCTTAGTCTGGCCCATGACAATCCTATGTCAGGTCATTTGGGTATTAAGAAGACCCTTCAACGTGTCAGGAATCATTTCTTCTGGCCTTCCATGAGGTTCGATGTACAGGAGTACTGCAAATCCTGTCATACTTGTCAAATGGTTGGGAAGCCGAACCAGAATATTCCAAAGGCTCGACTTAAGCCCATTCCTGCTTTTGAAGAACCTTTCAGTCGGATCATCATTGACTGTGTTGGACCATTGCCGAAGACTAGATCTGGTTGTGAGTACCTACTGACTATCATGTGTGCTTCCACCTGGTTTCCTGAGGCAATTCCACTTCGTAATATCAAGGCTAAGACTATCATCAAGGCTCTTACCAAGTTTTTCTGCTTTGTTAGTCTTCCTAAGTCTATTCAGTCTGATCAAGGGTCAAATTTCATGTCTGGCATATTTCAACAAATTATGCATGAGCTTGGTGTTAAACAATACAGGTCATCAGCTTACCATCTTGAGAGTCAAGGCGCTTTGGAGAGGTTCCATCAAACCCTGAAGAACATGATAAGGACCTACTGCCTTGACACAGAGAAAGACTGGGATGAAGGCATCCATCTTCTTCTGTTTGCTGCCCGTGAAGCTGTTCAGGAGTCTCTTGGGTTCAGTCCTTTTGAGCTTGTTTTGTGGGTATACAGTCCGTGGACCTCCGAAGCTTCTGAAGGAAAAGTTGCTGGCCGAAGATGATGTCCCAATGAACTTGCTTCAGTATGTCTCTGACTTCCGTAATCGTCTCTCTAAGGCTTGTGACTTTGCAAAGTCTAATCTCAAAGAGGCTCAGGGCAAACTGAAAACCAGATATGACCTTCATTCCCAAGGTAGAAGTTTTAAAGCTGGTGACAAAGTCCTGGCACTTTTACCAGTGCCTGGAAACCCTCTAAGAGCCCGATATTTTGGCCCTTACACTGTCCTCAAAAAGATCAGTGATCTAAATTATATCATTTTAAGCCCTGGAAGGAGGAAACAAAAACAAATGTGTCACATCAACATGCTGAAAGAATACATTGACAGAGACACTCAGCAAAAGCCAGTCAATGTGGTAAATACAATTGAACTGGAAAATTCTGAAGAAGATTGTGACTGCCCCTTGGAAAATGAACCTGGTCCAGCCAAACTTGAAAATTCAGACATTCTTCAAAATGTTGACAGCAAGTTGTCCCACCTGGACCCTTTTCAAGAACAGCAGCTAAAGCAGCTCATATTTGAATATAGTCACATATTCCCTGATGTTCCATCGAGGACTGATATGGTTTACCATGATGTCATCCTACAAGATGATGCCAAGCCTGTAAAACAGCATCCTTACAGAATGAATCCAGAGAAGCAGAAATACCTTAAACAAGAAGTCAAACCAATTGATGCAAAAGTAAAAGTTATCACTGAATTTCCTGAGCCTACAACTAAAAGACAACTAATGAGATTTCTAGGGATGGCTGGCTACTACAGAAAATTCTGTAAAAATTTCTCTATCATTTCTGAACCTTTGACAAATTTACTGAAGAAAAATGCAAAATTTGTTTGGGATGAAAAATATCAAAATTCATTTGACCAACTAAAAGCTATCCTCAAAAATGCACCAGTTCTCTTATCTCCTAATTTCAAAAAGGAGTTCAAGTTGGCTGTTGATGCCAGTGATATTGGTGCAGGCACAGTTTTACTACAAGAAGACACTGATGGAGTAGATCATCCTGTTTGTTACTTTTCCAAAAAGTTTGATAAACATCAGAAAAACTATTCAACAATTGAAAAAGAATGTTTGGCACTTGTTTTGGCTTTACAACATTTTGAAGTTTATTTGACTTGTTCAGCTACTTCCATCAAGGTCTTCAGTGATCACAATCCCCTCACATTCTTGCATAAGATCAAAAACAAGAATCAAAGATTACTAAGATGGAGTTTGCTTTTGCAAGAGTATGATTTGGATATTTCTCACATCAGGGGAAAAGATAGTGCATCTGGAGTAGCACTTTCTCGCATGTAATTTTACTTTTCTGTTCGATTGTGAAAATTGCACTGGTTGTTATGTATATGATTGTTATAATGATTAATGATACTTTTTGTGTAAAGTTCAAGATTATACTGATTATAAAACTGTGTTAATTTTAACAAAAGAAAGCTTTTAGCAAACCTTTCTTTTCTAAAAGAGGGGAGGTGTTATGTATGAGTGTTTTATGTAAAGCACTGCATATCATTTGTAAAAGGAGATTTGTTACATACTATTTGTGCTGCCTTACGGGTCAGGTATCTGTTTATTTTGTTCATCATTTGGCTCCCTCTGGTGGTATGTCTGTAGAAAAACATGATCTGATGCAATACCACTTCTTTGTGATGAAATAGACTAGTGCTTTCTAGAAGCCTCTGGCATCTTCTTGCCTGGAGGGGGCGGGATTACCCAGGAATCCTGTAGATCTTTCCAGAATGTTGCTAGTCTATATAAATGCTGTAATTTTGGTCAGTGAAGGCAGAGTTTTTGTTTTGGCAACAGAGTTACATAGTGGCATTAGAGTGTTATTATAAGATTGCACAGTGGATTATTTGTAGAAGTTTTTTTTTTTTTAAAACAGTGAAGAATAAATTTGTAAGTTGTCATTGCTGGTTTTCTTTGTTGTGATTTTCAAGTCATAACAGGGATGAACAGACAAAGAGAGTCCACAAGCATTAGCCTCTGAATCTGAAGGACGTGGAGAAATTCTGCACTGAGGAATGGTCTAAGATCCCATTCCATGTGTTCGCCAACCTCCTCATACATTAAAGAGGAAAATTAAAAGCTGTTATCCTGGCAAAGGGAGGTCACACAAATTAAGTGCAGAGTTGGCAGTAATGGTGGGACACACATTTTTGAGAAACATAATTGTTTCTTGCCAAAATTTCAAGGTTTCTTTCAATTATGTTACTGCAATTAAAAGTTAGATTTCTGTGAATAGTTGTAATGAAAGATCATGATGATAAAGAAAATAGACTTTTTTCCCTCCATCTTGTATTGCGCATTTTTACTGAAAGGTGCCAATTATTCCAATGAGCACAATGATGGACTAGTTTGTGTACGATTACAGGGACAGAACTAATGAAACACTTGTGTCTGAGGCAGTACATTTTGTTTTCATTGATATTATGTTTAACAAAGGAGATTAGGGGGGGGGGGGGGCGTACCCCCACCAATGATCATGCCCTGGGGACACAGTATGAGCCAACATACATCAGACAATTCCAGGTAGAATCCATGCTCTGCATAATTTCAAAAGATTTTAAAGTAAAATCCAGTTGTTTAATTAGACAAGAGTGAAATAAATGCAAGTGATCAGTATTACAATTCCTTTTAATACAAGGGTGGAGTATAAAAATGTTCAGTTCTATTACTTTACTCATAACATCATAAAACTCCAGTACATGTCCACAATTAAGTTATTACATAAGTACAATGTGTATCTAAGCAATGACATTAAATAATTTGTAAGATAAATTTAATAATTTTATTTTAATTTATAATACTTTCAAATTTGCCAATGGGTTGTCCCCTTCTGCCTTCTTCTACTCTACACGTGGCTGAAATCACTTGTGACACTTGTCGCAGCGATCCCAAGACACCAAGCCCTTGAAGTCCTGAAGGCTGGCTTGCTTACACCAGCTACATCTTCCTCCATAAGTGTCTAGTCTCCGGGGTCTTGTGACCACCACAGAGAAGAGAGAAGGTATTAGGGCACTGCTTGAACAATAGTGAATCATCATGAAAATAATTTAACAGGATAATGCGTGCACGCAGCTGGCATCTGTGAGGAGGGATCTGAGAGACAGTTTCTGAAATGAAGTTGGTGGTGGGAGCAGCCATGGGGGACAGTCCTCTGTGGCTCAAGAGGGAGAGGCCCAACAAGAGATGACTGAGGCCCTTGCAGTCTGAGTCCTGGCTATTACTGCAGGATCTTGCCATTTTGGGCAAGCAGCCGCTGTCTGTCCGCTCTGGCCGCAGCTGTACAGAACACATTCAGAGCAAAGTGAAATACTGTGTCCAATTAAGTAGAGCACAAAACATCACCTACTGGTAAATAAATTCTTTCAAACAGGAGCTACCTGGTGTGTGAATCTGAACTACTTCACCTTATGCTTGGCTGTAGGCCTATACCTTTTTTGACCAAGCACCCAGCCTACTTGACAAAAAAAGATGTGTATGTCCTTATATTGTTTGGTATCATATAATTGTCACCCGTTAGAAAGTTTTGACTCTATACTGATATCTGGTGTCAATACAAAGGTCCAATAATCAAAAAGTGAAACTTCTTAAATCAAACAATAGTTAGCTGCAGGTGGCACACCTCCAAAAGAAAATAATATACATTTCAATATAATCTCTATGCAAGAAGACTTAGCTACTTCTGGCCCTATCAATGACCAATTATTGTGAGAATGAGGTCTCACATGCATTATATAAAAAAATCGGGGGGGGGACTAGTGGAAGGACACATGTCATCACAACCCTAAAAATGTCTTCAAACTCATGTTTCTGCATGAAATCTGCAGTAAATAACCTTGCCTTTCTAAAACAGGAGCACTTCTATCAATCAGGCACCGTTTGGCTGGTAGGCAGTGGCCTTGAAATGAGAAATCAAATTTTCTAAACAAAATAATTCTTGCGCAACCTCGACCTTATTGGTCAATTGGCAGACGGCTACCAGCATTACGAAGTGACTTAATCCATAAATGTGATAGGCTACATGTCCTGCTCACAAATGTATTATACTGGTGAAGAGAGCATTATGTCACTTATAATAATTTATTAAGAAAAAAGGATTCAAGACTCACTAAACCCAAAGCAAATCAGTGGGGAAAAAAAGCTGGACGCTGGGGATTCTTAAATTTGGACCAACTGTTTCAGCCTTTTGAAAGGCAATTTCAGATGTGGTAATAAAAAGAAAATTAGATCACTATCAAAAGGAGGAATAAACATAACCATTTTCTGAGGGTAAAAGGGTCTGTGTAAGCCTCTGATATGGTTTAATTTTAGAATAGTTTAATCATGTAATTGAACATAATATGGAGCGATCCATTTTTGCTTATGGACTGCCACACATGAAACTCAAAATGAAGAAGACAGCTCAGTGTGGCTTAATGGGTATTGTCAAAACTACTCTGTGACTCTCAATCTTTCCCATTTTAACTTCAGAATAAACTGCTTTCTTCCTTTTCATGGTCTGTAACCCGATCTCCATTCTAAGTACTTCCAAGTATGAAATAGCTCAGTAAAATGTGTGCACGCAGTTCCATTTTCTAAAATATACATGCAACTTAGGGAGCTTGTCAATATCCTGAACGCATTCAAATTTGAACAGGCATTCAAAAATGAACAAGTCTCCGTTCGTGTTCAGCTAAAAAACGAATGGCAGAGTGTTCAAAAATGAACGAGCATGTGTTCATTTTGCTTTCATAAATGAACAAGCATGCGTTCATTTCTGACCGGACGGCATCCAAAAACTAGAGAATTGCAATTTCTGAAGAAATTGCGAGTGTGAATGCTGAAAGCTGAAGCCACACTGCGATGCTGTCTTGAACACAGTAAAGTTTGAATGATTTGAATGTTTGCTGATGCCACACTGAATAGCTGCCATGAAAATATAATATTTGAATTATGTAGAATACTTGAATGTTTATTAAAAAACTGAAATCTGAACAAAGAAAGAATGAAAGAACAATGCAAACCATGCTAACCAGGTTTCTCAGCTAACTTAGCTAATGTTGTTAGCCGTTATGCTAACCATGCTAACCACGTGACCATGCTAACCACGTTACTCGGCTAACGTAGCTAATGTTGTTAGCCAGTATGCTAACAATGCTAACCATGCCAACCACGTGACCCCCAGCACCCACCCTGGGCCCTGATGCTCTTGCAGCAGCACCCGCCCCAGCACCCACCCCGGGCCCTGATGCCTTGAAGACATCTGACTGAATATTATCAAAGATTATACAATATGAAATCAACATTAGCCTTCTAACCAGCCTGCAAGGCACTAGTATCTACCATCAGCCTTGAAGGCACCTGACTGAATACTATGAAAGATCATACAATATGAAATCAACATTAGCCTTCCAACCAGCCTGTAAGGCACTAGTCCCAACAATCAGTCTTGAAGGCATCTGACTGAATACTATTAAAGATTATCCAATATGAAATCGACATTAGCCTTCCAACCAGCCTGCAAGGCAGTAGTCTCTACGGTCAGCCTGGAAGGCACTAGTCTGTACAATCAGCTTGAAGGCATCTGACTGAATACTATCAAAGATTATACAATATGAAATCAACATTAGCCTTCTAACCAGCCTGCAAGGCACTAGTCTCTACAATCAGCCTTGAAGGCATCTGAGGCAATACTGTTGAAGATAATACAATATGAAATCAACATTAGCCCTCTAACCAGCCTGCAAGGCACTAGTCTCTACAATCAGCCTTGAAGGCATCTGAGGCAATACTGTTGAAGATAATACAATATGAAATCAACATTAGCCCTCTAACCAGCCTGCAAGGCACTAGTCTCTACAAGCAGCCTTGAAGGCAGCTAACGTTACAGCAACTTGCAATTGAAGTTTTTCAGAAGCTCAACTAAACAGCTTATTGAACAAAATATCTCACAAGTAGGCCAATTTTATGGTTCAAGCAGAGTTATATTTGAAGTTATCAAGGGCTGACTGCAATAAACAGTTATGTCCAGATGTTATATATTGGACATATGTTAGGAAATAGTCAGGGGGACACCAGATGCAGGAACAAAAAGTGTTTATTGAAAACACAAACGCTAAATGAGAAAGGTAGGCAAACAAGCCAGAAATAAAACACCGTGCACATGCACTGAACGACTGGGAGAAACTAAGGTACACTGCCCAAGGCAGGGGGAAACAGAAATACACACTCAATGAGTAGCTAACTAGAAAACAAAAACTTGACCTAACTAAACTGACGGAAACACTGGGAGACTTAGACAAAGGGGAGACAAGACGTGGGCGCAGCAAAACACAAGACTCGGAAATCGCATAAAGGAAATACTCGGGAAGGCACAGGAGCTGAGATTTCACAATGTAGCGCATAGTCTAGCAAAGTTCCGTCTGGCGATTGCTTCGCTCCTGCCCACTGAAATACACACAGGAGGAGGCGGGGACTCGGAAGGCAATCTCGGATGGAAACAGAAACACATGGGATTAATAAACAAATTCACGAGAACCGGGTTAACAATAATGACTCGAGACAAGACGCTGAGACAATCAATCAAACTAGACGGTTTAGATTGAGGTAATCTAAACGTGACGAGTAAAAAGCACCATGAGAGAAGCAAAGGAAAGCATAGCTTTAAACATAGTTAATCAGGGAAAGCTTAGGAAGAAATTACAAAAGCTAGAAATGCTCGCATTCGCTAATAAGTTAATTAAGGTTAATACTACATGACAAAATATATACAAACACCCTCAAATAAGTGCTGGTTAGCACGAGTTAGGAATTATCCTATCAGAGAACGCATTCACTCAGAGTTTAGCGAGACCCAGAATTAAGCACAGGTGGAAGTAATGAATGAAATACCACAGCCGATTCCGAATGAGGAAACGTGATTGGACAACGAGACGCAGGCATGCTCAAGGCTGTCACACGACATCACAGGAGTTTGGGCAAGAGTGATACAATTTTCAGACAGCGAAAAGAAAGCTGAAAAATAAAGCGAGAGTAAGGCACGGGAGAAAAAGCACAAGCAAAAATATAAAGTGATAAACAATATGACAAAGACAGCACACGAGGCAGAACCATCACAACATAACTGTTTATTGCAGTCAGCCCTCGTTATATTGTAGAAGTGTTTAAGTTAACAAGTATGACCTGTTTAGCTAAGGTTAGGTCTACAAGTTGACTGTAAGACAAAAAATAGCACTTGTTTGCATTGGTTAGCATAATCAAAATAGCTGAAATATCTAACGTTACCTCACTAATCAGTTTCTTTAATGAGGAAAGACGATTCAATGCATTCATTAACAATATTACCCCAATTACCGAGTAAAGGCTTCCGAACATAGAATGTATTAAAAGATAGACGAAGCAAATGTGACGTCACCCATTTTTTTCAGAATACCATTGAGGAAGCCTCGATTTTGGCAATTTGAATTGCGCCATTTTGTCATTTTGAAACCGGATGTGATTCCTATTGGACGAGAGCATGAACTGAATATCCAGGGAGAAGTGAGGGCTGGATTCATGGGTGGATCTTACCACATCAGACAAGGACCAGAGGATAGCCACGCCCCGAAAGCATATACTGGCTTTATCCTTTATTCTAGTTTATTTGGGACGATAATTTACAAAAATTAACATCATGATATATTGGAGAAGATTTGAAACTTGCGATTGATACAATAAAGTAATGTGGAAAATCATTATTTAAATAATAAATCAGGTGGGAAAATAGGGTCATTTTCTCATAGACTTCTATAGCATTGAACTTCTTTCTGCAACCACCAACGTCGCCATCTGCTGGCCATTAAATAGAATGCAAATTTTGGAGATTTCCGCATTGGCCTCAGTTTTCAGACCCGAGTGCTGCGTCCATCTTTTTATACTGTCTATGCTTCCGAATTAAATTGGCTGCCTCGTGAGCGAATTGGTTGTAATCTAGCTCACGATCTGATTGGCTGTACTTGGGGGCGGTGTTTACGCAGCCTGACAATAGATATATATATTTAGAACACTAGATTGCTGATGATGTCATATTTACATTATCCAAAGTGAAGCACCCGGCCGCCATATTGATACACCCAACTTCCTCATAAAAATGATTGGTTTCCTATGAGGCCAATTTCAAATAAGTCGATATAAGCGTGAAAATGCCGAGATCTGCAGCTGCCTTTTGCAGCAATATTCATTTGAAGGGCTGTAATAAAACGTTTCATGCGTAAGTTAACGTATAAATGCAAAGTTGTCACTTTAATAGAAAAAAAATCGCGTTTCGTGCTAGCTAGCTAATTAGCCGTCCCATTGACTTGAATAGATCGCTGACTGAAATCAAACGCTAGTGATTGATAATGGTCACCAGCAAGCTACCTTGGCTCCCTTACCGTCGCGGGGACTGCATTAGTAGTTAATAAAATTAACAAGGTGGCTAACAAGCTAGCTACTTGTAATTGACATTCAACAACAATACTTCTTACCTGCATTATATTTAAAACAGTGGACAAGTCGCATTGTCTGTTTATACAGAGCTCCAAAAGACAAGGAGGGAAGAAAGGCTTGGCTGTTCCAAATCAGGAGAAAAAACTTTTCTCTATCCCCTCGATCCATGCTGTGCAGTGATCAATTTTGAGAGCAGTGTTTTAACGGGACAGGGGCAAAGATGAGGCTTAGTAAAGGAGTAGCCAGAGTTCACTTGCGCTTCCTTTTATCAATGTTGGCATTAGCCATATGATTCAATATAAACCATTCGGTTGATGGCAAATAGTCAACCAGGGTACAATGAAGTGAGAAAACCAGAGAGTAATTTAATAACGTATACGGACATTCATGGACATTTCTTATAACGGCGATAACTTCCAAGCAATTATCTTATCAGAGGGTCATTAAAAGCCTCGGTCACGTTAACTTCACTTTTCTGCTGCACTTTAACGCTGACACCGAGTCACATTTCGATCTTCCCTTTAGTAAGTGTGCCGCTTTCCATCCTCCAAAGAGCACATATTTAGGGAGACAAAATGTTGCCCTGCACAACGATACCAAAATAACACCTACTCGCAAGCAAGTCTTTTTAAAAATATAATTTTAAAGTGGGCGAAAATGAATAGGAGCCTATGTGCGAATTTTACTTCCGGGTGTATACGATCCTGGGACAGATGCTTGACTTGAGCGTACCCTATCAGAAATCTAGTGTTCTATATATATATATATATATGTATGAGCCTGACAGGCTGAGCAGCCTGGAAGTTGATGTCTGAAGGCAACTTCTGCTGCATTCATGTGATGTCGGAAGGTCGGAGTT
Source organism: Gymnothorax javanicus (assembly GCA_029692085.1). Taxonomy (NCBI): domain Eukaryota; kingdom Metazoa; phylum Chordata; class Actinopteri; order Anguilliformes; family Muraenidae; genus Gymnothorax; species Gymnothorax javanicus. The sequence goes on from CM056196.1 coordinate 75,287,475, forward strand.
CCCAAGTCGGCAAGTCGTTCTTCCGACTTTGTTGTGTTCATGTGCTTTGAAGTCGTAATGTGGGAAAAACATGGATGCTGCAAAGAAGCTGAGTTGTATTTTAATGCTCAGAGTGTTTGAAGAAAACACTGACAGCTGTTTCCAGTTTTTTCGTGACACTGAGGAACAACCGAAACGGATCAGGTGAGCCATGAAATATGATTAATTTCATACATATGTATTTTAATCAGAAAAAACGTCCATATTTGCTTAAAAGTAAACTACACACTGGTTTTCATCCGCCATTTTTCTGTGAATAATAGTGTCTTCAAATGGGGTCGTGTTTACCGTGTTCACGAGAAAAGTCCATATGAACGCTGCCCTCTTGTGGTATTGACGACGTCGTAAGTCGAACGTTTCTGAAAGCTTCGAGTTCACGAGTTGTGACGTGTTTGATGACATTTTCAGAAATTGTATCCGGACTACAATTTTGCCGTTATGCCTTTCCATGTAATCCCTTAATTCCCATGCTTGCGGGTTCTGTAGTTGCGTTAGCAACCCTTCGTTGGAGGAGCTAACGTCAGCGAGAGCGCTAGCCTGTACAATGTAGTTTGCATAACATTACCTTAATCTACTTGACAAGAAGGAACAGTGAAGACCATCGTCATCTTTATCATTTTGTGTCTTGTTCCTCTGAGTGGCATTCAGATACAAATTAATAATGTACAACCCCAATTCCGAAATAGTTGGGACAAAGGGTAAATTGTGAATAAAATTGAAACGCAATGACTTTCAAATCACACCAGCCAGTATTTTATTCACAACAGAACAGAGATAATGCAGCAAATGTTGAAACTGAGAAATTTTGCAATTTTATCCTCAAAATGAGCTCATTTCAAATTTGATGGCTGCTACAGGTCTCAAAAAAGTTGGGACAGGGGCCTGTTTACCATGGTGTAGCATCTTCTCTTCTTTTTAACACAGAGTGGAGGCATCTGGGCATTGAGGAGACAAGGTTTTTGAGTTTACAGCGCTCCAGACTGCGACCAAAAGATTTACGTTTTGCGACTTACATTCTCACATCGGTCGCGTCACTTCATGCACTGTGCGCCTATTCTGGGCAGGAATTCACTCCCTAATTATCAGCCGCCGGCTGCGAATTTTTTCCTGCAGGTCGGTTGGTACCATTACGTACATCAGCCAATCACAGATCGGCTGGTGCCATCAGCCAATCACAGCTCGGCTGTACTCATGCATCGATGAGAATGGCAAAGCATTCGACCTTGTCACTGTCATCTGATTTGTACGCACGGCAAAATTGTAAAACCTTGTCTGACAATAACGATGCAAATGCTCCACAATACACAAAATTACGCTAGCTGGTCTGCTGCAGAAGTCCAATAGTCCACGTAGTAGGCCTTGGCTTCGGTGACTAATACTGCAGATCGGAGAGCAAATTTCATGATATCAGAAAGTGTTTTCATTACCGGTTTTTTATTTAGCTATTTAGATTTTGCACATTTCTAAGGGTAATGGAAACGCATCTGGAGAGTGAGAACGATGTCCAACGTTATTAGCCCGAAAACACAGTCTGCTTCGTGACCGTAGACTGTTCGTGACACAGTTTTGAGTCTTGTTGATACCAGTTATGGGTGCTTGCGTCCAGTGGCGAATGGTTTTATTTAGCGTTTCAATATCAATCGCTGACCTTCTATCCTGATGGATTAGTTTGGATGCACTCTTCCACTCTGATCTGAAGTTCTGCATGTACATGATTATTCATGCGGTATGTATGAAATCGGTGACTGGTTGGTCCGAGTGCAAGATTATTTATTTTCATTAGAGTATGATAAAGATGAGAAAAGCTGCGGTTCTTATAGATTGATAGTCCATTTTCTTTGGGGTTCCGATAATCGGCCAGCTGTCAGAGGAACAGTATTTTGTCGATTGCAACAAATGTTCAAAAATGGTTAAAAAACTAGCTGGTGACCCCTGTCCAATGTACTCCAGCGTCGACCATAGGGTCATCAGCGCAATGCCTCAAATATGAGTCTTTGTCACGAACAGTGTACGGTCATAAAGCAGACTGTTTTTTTGGGGCTAATAACGTCGTACATCGTCCTCACTCTCTGTGTGCATTTCCGTTACCCTTCGAAATGTGCAAAATCTACATAGCGAAATAAAAAAACTGGTAAATAATAATAATAATTATTATAATAAGCCGTCCTACTACATTGTTACCGGTGAAAGAATTTCTTGAAACTTTGTGCTAACGAACTTGGCATACTGCACCTACTTTTTACCAAATATTTATGGTGGATCACTTTGGGAAATATATTAATTTTAATGTTAAACTTTCAATTTGTGATGAAAAAATGTAGCCAAATTATGCTTTTTACGGCTTCAATTCCTCCTGGGTCTCATATTTTCAAAGCAATTAAGCCATGTTTGGTGTCATATTGTTCCTTGGAATGGCAGCAACAATAACAGTTATACATTTTAGAACTAGCACTGCGATAATTGGGAGTTATTCATTGATTTATCCCCATATGTTGGTTTTAGGGGGTGCTCATCTAAATTTGGCCATAATTTTTCTATGAATGATTCAGTTTATGTACTGGGGAGGGTTTGATGAAAAGTTGTTTCTTGGAGAAATAGAGACTTGTACGTACATTTAGACTTGTATGATAACTCTTCAAAATAATAACTGCATTCATACATTTTTCAAACATTCCTGTGAACATCAATATTTACTTTTCAGTTCACAAAGTGATTTCTGATAATGTTTCATAAATAAATGCAGCAACAACTGATAGTCTGTTCAGGTATCTTTATTTGGGCTTGTAAATATTCAGAAAAGTATCATGGTACTTTGCGTGACCACAGTTTTGGCCTGCACACCTAAATTTTGGCCTGTGTGCCCAACTTTTTCAGGTTGGGAGCGCATGCGCTCCTAGGTCCAAAAGTTAGTCTGGAGGGTTGGTTTAGCCATTGGAATTTGATCCCATTGTTGTTAAATACAGGCTTCCAGCTGCTGGAGAGTTTTGGGTCTCCTTTGACGGACTTTTCCTTTAATTATGCGCCAAATGTTCTCAATCGGTGGAAGATCAGGACTGCAGGCAGGCCAGTTCAGCACACAGACTCTTCTACTACGAAGCCATGCTGTTGTTATAGCTGCTGTATATGGTTTTGCATTGTCCTGCTGAAATACACAAGGCCTTCCTTGGAATAGATGTCATTTGGAGGGGAGCATATTTTGCTCTGAAACCTTAATATACCTTTCAGCATTCATGGTGCTTTTTAAAGCATGCAAGTGTCCCACACCATATGCACTAATGCATCCCCATACCATCAGAGATGCTGGCTTTTGAACTGAACGCTGATAACAGGAGGGGTGGTCTTTCTCCTATTTAGCCCGGAGGACACAACGCAACAAGAATGTCAAATTTGGACTCGTCTGACCTCAGGACACTTTGCCACTTTACGGTCCATTTTAAATGAGCCTTGGCCCACAGAACACAGCGGCACTTCTGGATCATGCTCAACAATGGCCTATATCCAAGCTGCCTTTTGTGTCAAAGATTTTGGAGAAAATTGTAGCTAACCAGCTTGTCAGTGCCTTGAACCACCACAAAATTTTTGATAAATTCCAGTCTGGTTATCGTAAGAGGCATTCAACTGAAACAGCTCTTCTCAAGGTATCTAATGACATCTTGATGGCGTCTGACTCCAGCAAATGTACTGTTCTGGTGCTGCTCGATCTCAGTGCACTGAGACACTGTGGATCATGGAATCCTTTTAGATAGGCTCAGAGACCATGTTGGCATCTCAGGCAGTTCCCTCAACTGGTTTATCTGGTACCTATCAGACAGAACCTTCTCTGTAGCTGCTGGCACTTTTATATCTAAGTCTGCCCCCCTTTCCTGTGGGGCACCTCAGGGGTCTGTTTTGGGCCCCATTTTGTTTGCCCTGTATATGCTGCCTCTGGGAGAAGTTATCAGCCAGTTCAATGGTGTGTCTTATCATATGTATGCTGATGATATTCAAATACAGTGTACTTTTAAACCTGACAAAACCGACAGTCTGAATGTGTTGCATGATTGTTTGTCAGCTATTAAGGTTTGGTTGGCGGACAATTTCCTTCAGTTAAATTCAGATAAAACTGAAGTCCTCATTTTTGGTTCTGACAACACTGTTTCTAAGGTGAAGTGCAGTATTGGATCACTCAGCTTAAATGTCTGTTCCTCCCTGAGAAACCTTGGAGTTGTTTTTGATCATGCCATGAACTTTGAAAAACACATTAATATTTTGACACGCACCTGCTTTTTTCATCTTAAAAACATTGCAAAACTGAGAACTGTTGTGTCACAAGCTGAACTTGAAATGATTGTCCATTCATTTGTATCATCGCGGCTTGAATACTGCAATTCTGTGTTCACCTGTCTCAGTAAGACAGCCATCAACCGCCTGCAGCTGGTACAGAATGCTGCGGCCAGGCCACTGACAAAATCTTGGAAGAGCTGCCATATTACCCCCATTCTGGCCTTGCTGCACTGGCTTCCTGTCAGGTATAGAATCCATTTTAAAGTTCTTGTTTTTGTTTACAGAGCTCTCCATGGTCAGCCACCGGAGTATGTGTGTGACCTCCTTCACCCTCATGTACCCAACAGGTCTCTTAGGTCTGTAGACCAGGGTCTATTGGTTGTGCCTCGTACCAGGCTAAAAACCAAGGGTGACAGAGCCTTTCAGTGCGTTGCACCCAGGCTGTGGAATACTCTTCCACAGGACCTGAGAGTCTCCATTACTGTAGACATGTTTAAAAGGGATCTAAAAACTTACTTGTACAGGCAAGCTTTTCCTGAAAGGTCATAAACTAACCATGTTTCTGACTGTCACTGTCTTTTGATAACTTTGTTTTGTGTTTTTACTGTTTTATTTGTCTTCTGTGTTTTTATAATTTTGCGAGTTTCCTTTGTTTTACTGTCATTTTGTGAAGCACTTTATGAGCTTTTCTCTGTGAAAAGTGCTATACAAATAAATTTTACTTACTTACTTACTTACTTTCCTTTTTGCATGATGGAGTTTTAGGTGGCATCTGTGGATGGCATGGAGGACTGTGTTCACAGACAGTGGTTTCTTGAAGTATTTCTAGGCCCATTTAGTAATGTCAATGACAGAATCATGCCGGTGAGTGATGCAGTGGCGTCTGAGGGCCTGAAGATCACGGGCATCCAGTGAAGGTCTTCGGCCTTGTCCCTTACGGACAGAGATTTTTCCAGTTTCTCTGAATCTTTTGATGATGTTATGCACTGCTGATGATGAGACCTTCAGAGTCTTTGCAATTTGACGTTGAGTGTTGTAGCCATTTTCCACACATATAATTTAAGATAATTTGAATCAACATTCTGTTTGAGATGTTTGAGTTTGAAGTATTTTCTGTTCCATGTTGTAATGTGGAATGAAGGTTTGGCCAGTGACTAATGACGCGATAGAATGGTGTTTTCTCATTGGCTGCTGTGTGTATAGTATAAATACATCGTGAGCCCGCGAAACGGCAGAAGCCACTGAACCTTGATGCAACACGGACTTTTGATCAGCGCACTAATTTCGGTTAGTTTACTACGAAAAGTCGAAAGTCTATTATTTTTCTATTTTGTATGATTTCAGTTTTGTAATAAAGATACTAAAAGAAGAATTTAGCTTTAAGACTTTTGCTTTCCGATGTCAGTGTGTTGCGTGCAAAAACTTTGAGGTCCGAAGCTAGTGAGGCAGCCAGCTGCTGCACCCACATCAAAGTCAAAAGACCTTCATTTCTCTCGGGAGCTAACCTGCAGTTCAGACGGTGGACCTGCGAGTTTGGTCGGGAAGACAGTTTGGAGTTCAAGTTGGAGCCCCGAGAATAACCGAGAAAAGCCTGCGGAATGGAGATTTCCCTGGATCAGGTCTGATATTCTTTATTGACTCTTGTAGCCTTTTGGTGACGTTGGCGCAGACCATTGTCTGAAAGTGAAAGTGAAAGTAAATGTTCACTGGATATTCTGCTACGAAAGCCATCGGGTTTTAATGGAATAAACTCGGCACATGTAGAAGCTCTTTTCACAACGGATTAGACGCATTAGAAGAGTTAGAAGCTGTGGATAATTCGAGGAATTGTGGCAGTTTACGTGTAGAGGATCCCGTAGCTAAACGAGATGGCAGAGAAAAGCGCAGCCGCGCATGATGACCAAAAGAGGGCTTCAACGCCCACAGAAAAGGCTGTAGAGGAGAAAATCAGCCGGCTGAAAGGAGAAAGAAGGGGAAAATTGGCTCAATTAACCAGGCAAAAGAATGACTTAGAAAAATAGAAGGAAAATGAAGATAATGATAAATTCATAAAAGATGAAGCATTCCTGATGTTTGAAAAATACTTTGGAGAGTATGAAAGGCTCAATGAACAATTGTGTGAATAATGGATGAAGGAGAAATACAATCAGATCAAGACACTTTTGAGACAAGGCATTCAGAATTCAAGCAGTTCTTACAAGAAATGAATAGGTGGATTTCATTTGTGCTTAGAGACCCTCAGGAAGAGGAAGAAGGTATTTGGCCACATGATAGTGCATCTAAGTCCAATTCAGTTGTAAGCCGTACTTCGAGCATTAATTCTGCAAAGCTAAAAATCAAAGCAGAACGCGAAGCACTATTAGAAAGAGCTGCTGCAATGAAAAACATAGACGCACTAGAGCAGGAGGAAATCCGCCTGAGATTAAAGAAAGAGCACTTAGAAATTGAAACTGAACTTGCTGCTTCAGATGCCGGATTGAAGGTGTATGAGGAATTTGAAGATGCTCATGAGTCAATGGACGATCTCCGTAATACACTGCCAAGATTTAAAGCAGAACCCCTGGCTAGTAGACATGAAAAGCATCGTGTTGCCAGTGGTTACGTGGATCATGGAGCTAGTGAGCTTTCTCTTGCTTTCAACCCGAAGCCAGCTGTGCAATTTGGTGCTTCAGACAGAAGAAAGCCATTGTCAAGTTTTGGTGCTGCCAGCAGTACCCCGCTTCCTGATCGCCATGACCGCACGGATACGTCTACAGACAACCTACATGAAGTGCTGCAGCGGCAAAATGAAGTCACTGAGATGCTCATTAAACAGCAGAGTTTGTCCCAACTCCCTCATAGAGACCTACCAACATTTACAGGAGACCCTCTGACGTATAGATCCTTCATTAGGGCCTTCGAACATGCAATCGATAGCAAGACAGACAGCTATCAAGATCAGTTGTACTACCTTGAACAGTTCACGAGTGGAGAGCCGCTTGATCTCATTCGTAGCTGTGAGCACATGAGACCAGACAAGGCTTACAGAGAAGCTAGACAATTGCTTGATCGTCACTATGGAGACGAACTGACCATCGCCACAGCGTATATCAAGAAGGCAATGGAATGGCCTCAGATAAAGCCTGAAGACAGAAAAGGATTGAATACCTTTGCATTGTTCTTGATTGGATGTTGTAACACAGTGAATGATGTGGACTACATGGACGAAATGAATAATCCCACCAACATGAAGTGCATTATATCCAAAAAAAAGAAAAAAGAGGAAAAAGAGCCAGATTTCCTGACTAAGTGGAGTTTGTTCTCCATCAAGCGGAAGTCGCAAATGATCCACTGTTTGGAGATATCCTAGACTCTACCTTTGGAAATCAGAAAAGCATGAAAAAGAAACCAAGCCCTGTGAAACCTGAGTCCAAGAGAAGCAGCTTTGCTGTTAATGTATCTGCCACAGAGAAGGATGCCGGTAAAGGTCAGTCAGAGAAGAAAACAGCCACAGTTAAGTCTGCAAATGTTTTCCAAAGTCCCTGTCTTTACTGCCAGAAGAACCACGCACCGAACGTGTGCAACAAGATCACAGGCGAACCTTTCAAAAAAAGAATACAGTTCTTGAAAACAAACAGTCGTTGCTTCAGCTGCCTGACAGCAGGTCACTTGGCCAAGGACTGTAAAAAGAAAGTTTTATGCCCAGAGTTCTCCCGCAAACACCCAGCTATCCTGCATGTGGCAAAAGAAGATGCCGCATCGGCCCAGAACAGCGCAGAGGACGGTTCACAAGGCAAAGGAGAAGTCACAAGTGCTCTCGTGTCTGCGGGCTGTAGAAGAGCGGACCACACTGGGGCTGGGAACAGTGAGAGTATACTGCCCATTGTACCTGTGCAGATAAAGCATGAGAAAGGCACAAAGATAGTCAAGACCTATGCATTCCTGGATCCAGGAAGCACAGCGACTTTCTGCACTGAAGCCTTAGCGAACCAGTTGAACATAGGAGGCAGAAGGACAGAGTTTCTTCTCCGCACCATAGTACAAGAGCAGAAAGTGAGTAGCTATGTGCTTACTGATTTGGAGGTGTGTGGCTTAGAGGAGCAAGAATACATTCAGCTGCCCAGTGTGTATACTCAGCCAGATTTACCTGCGAAGAAAGCCAACATACCACAAGAGACAGATTTGGTGAAGTGGTCTTACCTGAGTCGGGTCCATCTCCCAAAACTTGAAGCAGAAATTGGCCTTCTCATCGGCGCCAATGCATATAAAGCTATGGAGCAGTGGGAGATTATTAGTAGCCAGAACGACGGACCGTACTCCGTGAAAACAGCGCTTGGTTGGGTTGTCAATGGGCCAATTAGCAGATGTCAAGAGAAAGAGTCAGATGATGACAAAAGACCGAGTTTTCTTGTCAACCACATCTTCGTGATGAACATTGGAGACATGTTGATGAAGCACAACAATGCCGATTTCCCTGAAAAACGGTGTGAGGACAAGCGAGAAGACTCTCAACATGACAAGCAGTTCATGCATGCTGTGACAACATCAGCACAGCTCGTTGATGGTCACTATTGCATCAAGCTGCCTCTGAAAGATGACAAGATGAAGATGCCATGCAACCGTGGTATTGCTGAACAGAGACTTAACTCCTATAAGAGAAAGTTCAATAGGAACTCAGACTTCTTTCAGCAGTACAAGACCTTCATGAACAAAATACTGGAGAAAGGCTATGCAACAAGAGTTCCAGAAGAGCAGTTGAGTCGCAATGATGGAAGAGTGTAGTTCATCCCGCACCACGGGGTGTATCATCCTAAAAAGAGAAAGCTGCGAGTCGTCTTTGACTGCGCAGCAAGGTATTAAGGCATGTCATTGAATGATCAATTGTTGCAAGGGCCTGACCAAACAAACATCGGAGTGTTGCAGAGATTTAGACAGGAGCCCATCGCCGTGATGGCAGATGTCGAGTCTATGTTCTATCAGGTGCAGGTTCCAGACACAGACGCTGATCTGCTACGCTTTCTGTGGTGGCCAGGCGTCGATGTGAATAGAGAAGCAGCTGAGTACAGAATGTGTGTGCATCTGTTTGGTGCTACATCATGCCCCAGTTGTGCGTCGTATGCACTGAGAAGAACGGCAGAAGATGCAGCGACTGAGACCACACCAGAGGCCACACAGACTGTCCTCAAAAACTTCTATGTTGACGACTGCTTGGAGTCGGTAGACACGGAAGATCAAGCAGTTGCTCTCGTGAAGGAGCTGATGATATTGTGCGCTAGAGGTGGGTTCCACTTGACCAAGTGGATCAGCAACAGTAGAGCCCTGCTGTGCTCCATCCCTGGCTACAAACGAGCAGACAAAGTTAAAGATCTTGACTTGGAGAATGACAAAGTACCTGTGGAATAAGCACTAGGCGTGCAGTGGTGCACTAGTTCAGACAAGTTCAAGATACACCTTCCAGGCAAACTGTGCACAAGACGAGGCATCTTATCTGTTGTCAGTTCGGTGTACGATCCAATGGGCTTTCTGGCGCCTCTCCTCTTACCCATTAAGCTCATTCTGAGAGAACTCTGCAAAGGGAAAAGTGGTTGGGATGAAGAGATCCATAACAAGCCACGCAAAACATGGCTGAGGTGGCTAACAGACCTCGACAAGCTTTCAGAACTGGAAGTCAGCAGATATTTCAAGTCTGCCATGTTTGGGCCAACCAAGACTGCCCAGATCCACAATTTTTCTGACGCCAGTCAAGATGGATATGGTATTGTGTCATATCTCTTGTCGACGAATGGCCAAGGTGAGAAACACGTATCCTTCCTGATGGGAAAGTGTAGAGTCGCTCCGCTCAAACAGATCACGATTCCTAGAATGGAGTTGACAGCAGCGATGGTTGCAGTCAAGATTGATCGGATGCTGAGAGAAGAACTCGAAGTTCCCCTGATGGAATCGGTCTTCTGGACAGATAGTACAACAGTACTAAAGTACATTGAAAATGATGCCCTTCGTTTCAAAACATTTGTGGCAAATCGAGTTTCGTACATTAGAGAGGCGACAACTTTGTCTCAGTGGAAGTATGTCAACACCTTACAAAACCCTGCAGATCAGGCCTCAAGAGGTTTGAAGATTGAAAGCTTCATGAAAAGTAAGAGCTAGTTTCAGGGGCCTAGATCCTGCCAAATGAAGCTGAGTGGCCAGAACAACCTGAACAGTGTACTTACATGACAGAAAATGACGTTGAGGTGAAGACGTCCGCTGCGGTGTCATGCACAAGTCCAGACGAGTGCACAGATCCATTTAACCAGCTTGTGGAGTATTACTCGAGTTGGCATAAGCTGAAAAAGGTAACAGCTTGGATTCTGCACCTAAAAGTAATGCTGCGACACCTAAGTAAGAAAAGAAAAGAGTTTGAACGGACCATAAAGCAATCTGAAAAAGATCCAGAAAAACACAGATCCATGATTGAACAGTAGATGGGGATGTGTAAGAATAACCTGAAAAAGAGAATACTTACCGTTGAAGACCTATCCAGAGCAGAAATGGAACTGATCAAATGCAGCCAGAGACAGACCTATACTGAAGAGATGAAAGCTCTGCAGACAGGAAACACTGGCGTGAAAAGAACCAGTTCAGTTTTTAAGCTGGATCGATTCTTGCAGGATTGTGTGTTTAGGGTTGGGGGGCGTTTGAACAGATCGGCGATGCCTGAGGAGACCAAGCATCCTGCTATTCTGCATAAACATCACAGAATAGCCCGCCTCATCCTCCACAACATCCACCAAGAGACTGGACATGGAGGCGGAATCATGTCTTAGCCAGACTACGAGAACGGTATTGGATACCAAGAGCCAATGCAGCAGTAAGAAGAGTGATATCAGGGTGCAACCTCTGTAGAAGACTGCATGCAAAGGCAGGGGAGCAGAAAATTGCAGATTTGCTGCAAGACTGTCTACTCCCGAACAAACCACCCTTTACTAACACGGGTGTAGATTACTTCGGTCCATTTGAGGTCAGAAGAGGACGGGCCAGAGTCAAGCGTTGTGGAGTTCTATTCACATGCTTAACTGTCAGAGCAGTGCATATTGAAGTAGCCCATTCCCTTGACATGGATTCATGCATTAATGCCCTACGGCGTTTTCAAGCAAGAAGAGGACAAGTGTCAATCATTCGTTCCAACAACAGTACAAGTTTTGTTGGCGCTGAACAAGAGCTGCGAGAGGCAATAGCAGAGCTGGACCAGTCTCGTATCAATGAAGCAATGATGAGAAAGGGGGTGCAATGGATTTTCAACCCGCCTGCCGCATCCCACCATGGCGGAATTTGGGAGCGTCAAATCCGCACGGTAAGAAAAGTGCTGAGCTCTGTTGTGAGACAACAGCAATTGGATGATGAAGGGCTACAGACTCTCCTTTGTGAAGTTGAGAGCATCATCAATGGAAAACCCTTAACCATGAACACAGACCACCCGAGTGACCTCGAGCCACTAATGCCGAATCACTTACTCCTACTGAAAGCACAGCCCTGCTTTCCGTCCGGCGTGTTTACCAAAGATGATGTCTATGCCCGCCGTCGCTGGAGGCAAATCCAATATCTGGCGGGTCTGTTCTGGCGAAGGAGGACTCTTGAATACCTACCTCTGTTGCAAGAGTGTCAAAAATGGCTCAATTTTAAGACAAGTTTCAAGGTTGGAGATGTCGTCCTCGTTGCTGACTCGTCCCTCCCATGAAACGTCTAGACGTTGGGCAGAATCACCAAAGTGATGCCAGACTCTAAAGGGGTCGTCCGAAGCGCTGAGGTCCAGACGAAGACCAGCGTCATCCAGAGACCCCTAACAAAACTGTGCTTATTGTAAGGAGAAGAACGAAGAGTGAAGAGAAAGACGTATAAATTATAATTACCTGTTGAATAGACTGTAAATACTTACCTGTGAAGAGAGAAGTAGACTCTAGTTAAAGAGAAAAAGATTTGAGAAATGTTAGGAATGACGTAAATGGCTCCAAGTTAAGTAAAGTTGGTAATTGATATGCTAAGGCTTAGTCAATTAGGGGCCAGGATATGTTGTAGCCATTTTCCACACATATAATTTAAGATAATTTGAATCAATATCCTGTTTGAGATGTTTGGGTTTGAAGTATTTTCTGTTCTGTGTTGTAATGTGGAATGAAGGTTTGGCCAGTGACTAATGACGCGATAGAATGATGTTTTCTCATTGGCTGCTGTGTGTATAGTATAAATACATTGTGAGCCCGTGAAACGGCAGAAGCCACTGGACCTTGATGCAACACGGTCTTTTGACCAGCGCACTAATTTTGGTTAGTTTACTAAGAAAAGTTGAAAGTCTATTATTTTTCTATTTTGTATGATTTCAGTTTTGTAATAAAGATACTAAAAGAAGAATTTAGCTTCAAGACTTTTGCTTTCCGATGTCAGTGTGTTGCGTGCAAAAGCTTTGAGGTCCGAAGCTAGTGAGGCAGCCAGCTGCTGCACCCACATTGAGGAACATTGTTTTTAAGTATTCCGCAATTTTTTACGCAGGCCTTCACAGGTTGGAGAGCCTCTGGCCATCTTTACTTCTGAGAGACTCAGCCTCTCTACGACATCCCTTTTATAGCCAAACATGTTGCACACCCTGATGCCAGTTAACGTAATTACCTGCTAAATGTTCTTTCAGCTGATTCTCTTATATATTAATTGATTTTTCAGCCATTTTTTTTGCCTGTGTCCCAACTTTTTTGAGACCTGTTGCAGCCATAAAATTTGAAATAAGCTCATTTTGTGGATAAAAATGTAAAATGTCTCAGTTTCAACATTTGAAATGTTATCTATGTTCTATTGTAAATAACATATTGGCTCATGTGATCTGAAAGTCATTGCATTTTGATTTTATTCACAATTTACACTTCGTCCCAACTATTTCCGAATTGGGGTTGTAATCTTTGCTTATAGACTGCCTGCTCACGACTTCACGACATGACTTCACAACTTCACAAGTTCCATTTGAAGGCAGCATATTACGTCAATATTAAGTCAAGTCAGCAACTTGGGTACCAAAATTATCGCCGAGATGCCGAGTTATTTTTCCGACATGAGGGGGCTTTCTTGTGAATTTTCCTAGTCGGGAAGTCATTTTTCTGAGTATCCTGACACCACATGAATGCAGCATTCACCCTGCAGCAAAAGGGAGGCCCATGCAGAAATCTTTGAAAATTGCATTCTATTTAATGGCCAGCAGATGGCAATGTCGGTGCTTGCAGAAAGAAGTTCAATGCTATAGAAGTCTATGAGAAAATGTCCCTACTTTCCCACCTGATTTATTATTTCAATAATTATTTTCCACATTATTTTATGGTACCTATCGCAAGTGTCTAGTCTCCTTTGATATATCATGATGTTCATGTTTGTAAATTATGGTCCTGAATAAACTAGAATAAAGGATAAAGCCAGAATATGCTTTAGGGGCATGAATATCCTCTGGTCCTCGTCAGATATGGTCAGATTCACCCATAGATCCACCCCTCGCTCCTCCCTGGCTCTTCAATTCACGCTCTCGTCCAATTGGAATCACGTCCAGTTTCAAAATGACAAAATGGCGCTGTTCAAATTGCCAAAATTGAGGCTTCCTAAATGGCATGCTGAAACCAATGGGTGACGTCACGGTTGCTTCGTCCATTTTTTAGCCCGCTTGGCCAAAAGGCCAAAGGGGCTTATGCTATGCCCGTGGTCTTTGGTGGTGGTCTGTCGCGCTTACGTGCATGCGTGCATCCGTGTACACGTACATAAACTTTTGGTTTGTCTGCGCTCTAGCGTCTTCAGTTTTTCACTGATTCTTCTAATATTTCATATGTGCATATATGGCCATAAGGTCTAGGCCAAGTTCGATTTTAAACTGAATCGGACCAATACTTTGGCCAATAGGGGGCGTTCCATTTTGGCGATTTTGGCCAAGCGAGCGCAGTGGCTCTGCCACTATTTTTTTATACAGTCTATGGCTGTGAGCGGCTGCAGAGGTTACAAACTAACAAAGAAAACAGGACAGGGCAAGAAGGATTTGCATCTGTGTCAGGTAATAAGTGCTACCGATAGCGCAGATGGAAGAACAAATGTAGTGTAGTACTTTATTCATAGATTCACATTTGTCCTTAAACCTGTTAAACAAAAAAAAGAAAACCAACCATAATACGGGAAAAGATAATTTTGATTAAGTTATTTTTGCTGTTTAACTAATAATTCAATTTCATTATATAATTGATGGAAATCTTGAATTACAACACTTCAGATGCTGTTAATCTGAGTTTATGGTGAGCAAATGTTGCATTGCCAATACATGAAACTGGAAATGTTGCATTCCCACTTTGGGATTTTTTTTTTCCAATGAGACTAAGTAACTGAAAAATATCATAGAAAAAAATTGTGTCAATTCACTTTAAGGATGTATTTTGACGTGCTCAAAATAAAAAAAAAAGGCATAATATGCTGTAAAGCTCTGCCACACCAAAGTGAATATTATTAGTGTCGCAGACTCTTGTATTGTTGATCTAAGGGATGTACGCACTTGAACCCTTAAGTACATAGGAACGAACGCTTCCTGCTGAATACTGTCTGACTTAACCACCACTGTAAATTATTTCGACCATAAAGACTGCTCAGCTTTTGCTTTTACTGTTTATCTATTATTAATACAGTAAAAGTCTATATTTCTCTTTCATTTATTTTTAATTGATTATAAATATTTTTCATTAATCTATCAAACTGAATTAGGTCTAAGCATTGAAGCATCGACATGAACACATGTTCTGCTGTTTATTAATTGCATATTACATGGTCAAATACTGAGAGGTCTTCAGTTAGATCTTTTCATTTTGATCTGCCACCCTGAATATCTGAAGCCATTGTCCTTCCCACTGGCACCTTCCCACTAGATCAATTCTAGCAAAATTCCTGGGCACACATGGTTTTAACACAGGAGATTTCTTGGTGTGCGTTTGATTGGTTAAGACTCTCTCAATCTTTGTGTCAGTGATGAAGAACATGTGCCTCATTTTTGCATGGTATGTTATCTTGCTGCGCTTCATTCCCCATTTTCAATGGATTACTCTCAACTCAGAGAGGACAACAAATCCCCTGAAAGAGTGCTGTATTTCAAGTACCTCACGCTGCAAAAACAATGGGTTGAGATGAAGAAACAATGGATCTGCACGAGTGGCTCAGAGTAATAAACAACACAATTTATGGACAGTTTCGCTTCCAAGACAGTGAGTGACAGAGAGAGTTGACTTGACTGGTCACAGAATCATTTTGTTTGTTCAGTCAATATGTCTTCTTCCCACTTATCAACTTTAATCTTTGTCAATAAAACCATGTAGGGTTCAATCAACTATTCCATAAACATGCATGTTGGCCTAAATATGCAGTTTAGAATCTAATGAAAATAAAAAGAATGAGAACATTAAATGGGATATTTACTTAATTAAATAGAGATATTCAATGATAAAGGTAGCGGCCTCAGAAACAAAAAACGTGGCCGTGAGATGTGTACCCGTTCTCACGAGCACAACGATAACCCAGTCTCCCAAGCCTGGAGTGTTTGTTGCCAGGTTACATCGATCCAGGCCAAAGTAGACAATTTTTAAATCAGTCAGTTGAAGGACAGGGACTGTTGAGCATGTTGTGCTGTTTGTGGGTGCCCTCCTTTTTCTCTTGATCTATCACTTTTTACATGGTCATGCAGGATAATGAACTGCTCATTCTCTTGTGCATCTAAAACCCAGTCTACACATACATCACAGTATAATTATAAGTTTCCAAAGTTTGATTAAACCTGCATTTTTAAGCAAAGCCATAGATGATGGCACATTTTAAAATTATGCACATTATTTGTGTTATTGCGATTACTTGAAGCATTTCATTGTGGTTAAAAAAAAAAAAATTTGCCACCATTTTAAATAGCATGATGTTTCAGTTTATGCAAAACTGACTTAATCTATTGGTGTAATGTTGCTGTTCTCAGGCATACTCCATGGTGTCCCTATCAATTTATGTGAGATTTGAATCAATAAATAGGTGATTAAAATACATGTAGAAGTTTATTTGAATTGATGGAATTTTATAATCAAGGTTCAAGGTTCTTTATTGGTACCCAGAAGGGTAAATTTGTTGTGCAGACAGGAGTACAGCGACCACGAGACAAAAGACAACAATGGTTCACAATACAAGACACAATCCACAAAATACATTAAAAGCAGACATTAAAATGCCAACAACAAACATTGAAGATTAAAACCAAGTCATGATAAAGTGCTCTAGATGACATCCATTCTAAAGTATTACCCTAAAAGTGCTAAAATGCTTTTAAAGGCTCTTCAAAGAAATACAAATTCCTTCCAGTTAAAGTGCATCATCTTGTAATTGTTTTGTTAAGAAGCGCAATAGTAGCAGGTACAAAAGTGTTCCTGTAGCGTTTTGTTCTCCCTTTAGGAGCAGCAAAGCGACAACCTAAGCGAAGAAGATGGAACTCTGAATTTGAAGGGTGAGAACAGTCGTGGAGAACAGAGCTGGCTTTATGCTGCAGCTGTCAGGAATAAAGAGCCGATAGGTTGAGTTGTTGTTCACCTATAAGCTTGCTTGCCCACTTTACGATCTGGTTAAGAGCATTTGTCGTTTTTAAAAGACAAGTTACCAAACCATGAAACAAGGGAAAAGGACAGGACAGATTCAATAAAAGCTTGATAGAATAAAATCAACAAAGTTTTGTCAATATTAAAACGAGCAAGCTTCCTAAGACAGAAAAGACACTGGTGTGCCTTTTTGCAGACTGCCTCACAGTTTCTCTCAAAGGTCAGTTTAGAGTCTATAATTGTTCCAAGATATCTGTAGTTTTCCACACATTCAACTGCCTGGTTTTTTTTATCATAGTAGGCTTGTGATTTGGGGCATGGGCTCTAAAATCTATGATAGTTTCTTTTGTCTTAGAAATATTAAGCTCTAAGAAAGAATTGTCACACCAGGTGACAAACTCATCTACAATGGGACCGTGGCTGGACTCGTCATTGTGCAACAAACTCACAATAACAGAGTCGTCGGCAAACTTTACAATAAACCTGTTCTCAAGATTACTTCTGCACGTTCGTGTACAAAATATACAACAATGGTGAGAGAACACACCCCTGTGGTGAGCCTGTGGAAGAATAAGAGGAGTCTGATATGGTGCTATTTACTTTGACCCTTTGTGACCTGTTCGTTAAAAAAATCAATTATCCAGCCAACAAGATTAAAACTCAGGTTAAAATGCTCTAAAAGCCTCATGGCAAGGATATGGGGTTGGATCGTATTAAAAGCAGCGGAAAAATCAAAAAACAGCAGTCTGGCATGTGTTTTGCTACCTTCGAGATGCTTGGTTAAAAGGTTCAGTAGCATTAGTGTGGCATCCTCTACCCCTCTATGAGCCCTATATGCAAACTGTGGAGGGTCGAGTGCCTGCTCAGTCGCCTCAATGATCCTTTTCTTAACAAGCTTTTCAAAGCTTTTCATCACAACAGATGTGAGGGCAACTGGTCTAAAATCGTTAAATGCTTTTGGGTTGCTGTTTTTAGGGACAGGAATGATCACAGCCTGCTTCCACAGGTCTGGAACACATTGAAAACACAAGGACATATTGAAAATGTAAGAAAAGATAAAACTTAATTGACTTGAGCATGACTTTAGTAATTTGCCACTGATGTTGTCTGGGCCTGGACTTTTAACTTTTACAGAAGCAAAGGACTTCTCAACCTCTCTTTGGTCAAGGATGAAGTGCTGACTTTTAGTTCCTCTGTTCTGTCTTTGAAATCAATCACATCAAACCTCAGATAAAAATCATTAAAAGCATTGGCAAATACACTATCCGATGTAAAGCCTTTCAGCTTAATGTTGGTTCTGTTTGCACTTTTTTGTGTGCCTGCAATTATTTCCATGCTGGACCATGCTGATGCAAGGTTATTCACGGCCAGTTTGCTCTGTAATTTAGTTTTATACTTCTGTTTAGCCTTCATGATTTCCATTTTCACCTCCTTTTTGGCTGCAATCATTTCAGGAATTTCCCCCATTTTAAAAGCTTTTTTTCCTCTGTAGACTAGATTTAACATCCTTGGACATACAAGGTCTGTTATTAGGAAAGATCTTAATCTTTTTTGAGGGAACAATCATATCTTCACAGAAAGTAACCTAAGAACAGACAACATCTGTGAGTTCATTGATATCCTCGCATGAATCTTTGAACACATTCCAATCAGTGCATTCGAAGCAGCCCTGAAGACAGGCGACTTATTCCTCAGACCAGGTTTTGATGTCTTTGGTCTGTGTCTTTTCCCTCTTTAAGACAGTTTGATATGTGGAAGAAGGAGTGCACAGTTATGGTCTGCGGATCCAAGAGGGGGCATGGGGATAGATTTATATGCTTCTTTAACTGTCCCATAACAGAGGTCCAGAGTCCTGTTGTGCCTTATGGGACATGTAACATATTGATAAAAATTAGTCAAGGACTTTTTAAGGGACACATGATTAAAATCTCCAAGAACAAGGTTAGGAGCCTCAGTGGAGATAGATTGGAGTTTTTGAACAACATCGGATACGGTGCTGGTGGCCGTGTCGGTGTTTGCCTTGGGGTGAATATATACAGTTGTTATAAAGATTTGGGGGAATTCACGGGGTAAGTAGAATGGGTGGAGCGACACTGACAGAAGCTCGACGTCAGGCGAGCACAATCTCTCTCTGACAGTGACAGAGCTGCAGTAGCGCTTGTTGACGTAGAGGCACAAGCCCCCTCCCTGTGCTTTCCCTGTCAGCTCCACTTGCCGGTCAAGGCGAAAAGGAGCTCCGAATTCATCCAATGATAGGTCATTGTCTGAGTCTAGCTCAGTGAGCCAAGACTCCGTTAGTGCTATGACACAGCTGTCTCTGTATTCCCGAAGAAAGCGGACATTTCCTTGCAGTTCATCGAGTTTGTTCCGCAGGGACTGAACGTTACCCAAAATCACTGAGGGGAGGGGGAGCCGAGTGAGCCGCTGTCTCCTCAGGCTCAGCCTGACCCCGCCTCTCCTCCCCCGCTTTCTTTCCTTGATTCGATATGATTGATTGTCATATTCAATAGTTTTATTGCAGTCCCTCCGTATGAAATCAGGAAGCTGGAGGGATAGCCCAGAGATAGGATCTTGAATATTCCATTGCAGCAGGAAGTTATGAGAGTATTGAATCCTTGGATGAGAAGGAGGAAGTGAGACACCAGTACAGGTGAGAATAAAGTCCATCAAAGTCCACAAAGCAGCAATGATTAAAAACACCATCATAGCCGAACCGAAGCTAGATGTTTAAAAGCACCAGGTCTTGACAAACGGAGGTAATCCAACACACAGAACACACTAAAAACTCCATAAAACATACCGACAAAGGACGCTGAAACAACCCCACTGCTGATCGCCGCAAACGTGCGCGCCCCCGGTAAGTAAGAGATTCTCCATAACTCTTATTTTTTAGTGATTGTACTAGACATCCATGACTGTCCCTCAGAATATTATGATTGTGTGAGGTTCACCAGCAGGGGGCAATGAAAGTCAAAACTCAAAAGAAGTTGAGGGTCAGAGGAAAGTTTTTTGATAATTTTTGTAAGTATGGCTTGTTAACCCAGATAGGGTTAAAATATCGCCCTTTGGGTAGTCATTTGGACTGTAGACATCACATTAATATGCATTATATGCGATATGGGATATGCAATCATTACACTTATGTTCAGAATCTTTTTAAGTTAACCCAGATTTCCATTTCATGGATTTGCAGCAAGAACTTTGTGAGGCTAAACTGACAAACTGCTGAAATAAGAAGGTATTTTTGTGTCTTTACCATGCAAGCATAAAAAACTGTTTTGAGACCATATTTCAAATTTTTTATGTAAAAACAAGCAAAGTATTGGTTATAGTTTAAGTAGATTTGGTTACAGACGTGAGGATTATGCTTTTGAAGCAGACTTATTTTCTTGCATGACAAAAAGTTTTGGTCAACAATCATTCCTCTTTGCTTGCGAATTAAAAAGTTTTGGTTATGAAACAGTCCTCTTTGCTTTCAAAACGAATTTGACTGAATGGGCGGGATCTATGCTGACAAATGAGTGGAGAGCGGCTATTGGTGGGTTTGGCTTGGACTGACAGCATGGCTGTACACACGCACAGGTCACTCCCTTCCCAGTGTTGAACTGACGTTTCATGGAGGTCAGTTGACATTCATGTCCCTTTTTGATTGAATCACCATTGAATGTTGCGTGGCACGATTTCACTACGTGTGCCAGCTTGTAAATGTCATGAAATCTGTCACGGTTGACATCTCTTTAAAAATCAGCTTATATGCTAGGCAGCAACTGCAGGAATGAACTTGGCTAGCTAACTGGCTACGTTTTTGCTGCTCGCTCGCTCCATGGCATTTAGACAACAAGCTGGCATTTGAAGTGAAATCGTGCCAGGCTGAGTTTAAAGGCAGTTCAATTAATAAAGGGACATTAATGTCAACTTGCCTCCATGTAATCATACATGTCAACCTCTTTGGGTTCGCACCTGAACTACCACCAGTTAATATCTGTGAAATCCTTAAAAATCAATTAAGATTTTTAAAAAGGTATTTTTTACATATTTTTTCATGCATGAAATTATAAATGGAGCGTGAAATTTTCATTTAAATATTTTAAATGCTTAATAAGCTTTCAATTCAAGTGTGACAATGAAAAACCTCAAAGCCTCATCCAGGACAGTGATATCGGTTGTGCCGATATTATACACGGGCATGTTGGGGATCCTTTGTGCTCCACTTCGCGGAAATTTAGACCAAAATTGCTTATCTCTTATCCATAGCCTATTCTTGTCATTCCAATAGTCTAACATGAGGGAGAAGGCTGACATATAGTAATAGCCAATGCAGTGAAGCCTGCCATAAGTATGACGAGCAGAAGCTCCGAAATGTGGTCCACTATGGCCAACGGCAAATTGTATTGTGTCACGAGAAGAAGCATCTGGTTGTTGTTTGTTTACCAGGGTGTGTTCATGTGCTCTTTCATTGTTGTCAAAATGAATAGCTTCCAATAATTAATAACTTTCAATAATAAGTTGTTTTTCCAACTAGAGACCATCTGGAATTGAACCAGCCGCGATGACAGCTGGGTGCTTGCGTGACGTAGGGCTGGATTAAAACATGTATAATGATGCTAAACATTATCTGTCACATTTATTATGCCCATCTTCAAACTCAGTTTCATTTCATCCCAGCTAGATGCAATGTCTTAAGGTTGAATCAAAAACAGTCCCAATGTTATTGTGTTAACGCGGATAGACCACGTATGATTCCAACACCAGCTACGCCTCGTGGTTGATTTGCTTTGTGCATAGGATTAAAAATCCGTATAACTTTATCTCTCTAATTCCATATAATCTGTGCAATTGGAGGGAAATCCTAATAATTTACAGGCAATCCGTTTTAGTTGACATATATGCTTCTTGCTATGCTTGTACGATGTTTTCACATTTAAAGAAAAATAATTGGCGAGAGCTGCAATTTCCGCACCATTTTACCAGTTCACTCTTTCTCATTTCAAAAGCTCAAAATCTGTACTAGATACGGATAAACCTTAAGGGTTGATATGTATGATATAACGTTAGTTCAACGCTCATTTTCTGTTGGAAAGTGCCTACAGTGGGAATGAGGAAGGACCTGTGTGTGTGTGTGTGTGTGTGTGTGTGTGTGTGTACAGCCATGCTGTCAGTCCAAACCAAACCACCAATAGCCGCTTTCATCTCATTTGTCAGCGTAGATCCCGCCCATTACGCCCAATTCATTTTGAAAGCAAAGAGAACTGTTTTGTAACCAAAATTTTTAACTCGTAAGCAAAGGGACTGTTTTGTTACCAAAACTTTTTAACTCGCCAGCAAAGAGGACTGATTCGTAACCAAAACTTTTTGTAACACAAGAAAAGAAGTCTGCTTCAAAAGCCAAATTCTCACGTCTGTAGCCAAATCCACTTAAACTGCAACCAATACTTTGCTTGTTTTTACTCACAAATTCAAAATATGGTTTCAAAACAGTTTTCTATGCTTGCTTGATAAAGACACAAAAATACCTTCATACTGAAACACCCATTGTGACACCTAATGAACCATTTGCACGTGTTTTGCATAAGTGTCATTCCATGCATGCTAATTTTAGCAATAAAAGGGCTGAGCATTTTCCATTCATCATCACTTGAAATTTGAAGATAGTTTGACGACAACTCAGCATCCAAGACAGGGGAGGGGCCATTGGCCGGCTACAAGATGGACAAACTCAGAGAACTGTGGCACAGCATCTAAATGTAAACCGTTAGCAGCAGATGGTGGCAGAGGTTCAGGACAACTAATGCTGTTCAGAATCGCCCCCATTCTGGAAAACCCCAATCAACAACAGCACAAGAAGACCACTTCCTGATAATAATGGAATTGCGACAGCGCTCTGTGACTGCGCAACATCGGGATCAACTCAGAGCTGCCAGAGGCACCAATGTGTCTGATCAGACCATTAGGAATCATCTGCAGGATTGAGGTTTGCAATGCTGGCGTCCTGCTGTCCGACCACTACTACTTGACCATCACGGAAGGGCTAGCCGAAACTGGTGCAGACATCATATCCGGTGGAACTGTGGTCAATGGGCAGAAACAATGTTCACAGATGAGCCACGCTTCTCGCTCCAGTTGAATGATGGCCCGGCTTGCGTTTATCGTGGTTAAGGAGAAAGATTTGCTGATGTCAACGTTGCTCAATGTCTACCATTTGGAGGAGGGAGTGTGATGGTGTGGGCAGCGGATTGGACCAAGGGCCTTACCACACAAGACCTCATCATGCGAGGGTGGTGCCTGACTTCCAGCAACAGCAGAACGTTCAGCAAATGGAATGGCCAGCAAATTCACCCAATTTGACACCAATTGAGCATGCGTGTGATGAACTAGGGTGGGGAATTCGATCAATTGCTTCCCTGCTGTCAGCCTCTAGCAACTGGCTCAGTGATTAGTCCCAGAATGGCAAGCGATCCCTCAACATTGTTTCCATGGTCTGGTGAATAGCATGCGCCAACGTTGTCAAGAATGTATAAATGCTGCTGCCGGTTTGGCTCACTCGGTCAAGGCACCGCATTGCAGAGCAGCAGTGACCAGCACGATGCAGGTTCGATCCCCGGTCGTACCAGCTGGCAGTATTCGGCGGCTTTTGTAGAGCAGGGCAAAATTGGCCTCGCGCTGCAGGGAAATAAACTGGAAAGGACTGGCCAGGATGGGATGTTAAAAATAGTTGCTTTGTTAGTTGCCTCAAGCGCCTCCTGTTGGCCAGCCGGGCGCTCATCAGTAAGATTCTAAGCTTGCTCATGTTCGGGTATCCTCCGCCCTCGTTCTGAACCTGCAAAGTTTTGACCTGTGAGTGTAAAGAAGCAGTAGTCGACAAGCGTGTGCTTCAGAGTAGAGCCGCAAACTATCCCTCTCTCCCGAGTTGGCAACATAGGGTCACATACGAGCAAGCTTGTGCATAGTTCTCGAATTGGCCAGTCCAGATTTGGGTGGGATTGGAGATGCCAAATTAAAAAAAAAAAAAAAAAAAAAATCCTGTGTGAACATCATTCTGAGGGGTGCATGACCTTTTTTTATCAGAGTAATAAACCAGTGTCTAATCAAAGTTTTTTGTTTTGTGTTTTCTGTTCTTGAGCCATCAAAGAATTATTTTGTCATTAGTCGTCACCGTTTTTGCTTGTTAGCTGCTATTTATATGCACAAAAATTTTTAATCCTTAACTTCTTTTGAGGGGGATTTAGGAGCAAAACAGATGGTCATTAGGACTCTTTGGATTTTTGCCAATGGTTGCAGATCTGAAGGTTGCGCTCTCATTTTTAATGATAAAATGTCCATTTTGCATATTTTTTTCAGTGGGCCAATTTGACTGCCTTGCTTCTTAAATTCGATAGGGAATCCACTTTAATTAAAGGAACAGAATTTAATGGGTTATGCTTTCCACATGCATTTTCAGCTGGATGATCATTCAGAATAAGGGATATTTTGCCATTTACAATGTGCGCTGAAAACATTCACGCGTGTACACGCTCAATGATGTGATAACAGTGTTTCACCTGGGCCTTCGAGTTACTGCTGAGTATTGTTTTTCAAGACATGCGGTGCTGAGGCTCTGAAGTGCGTGTCGAGAAATCCTGGAAGTTTCCTGTGAAGCGCGCACCGAGGCATGTTTCAATATACTCAATGACGTCCAAAGCCTTGCTGTCCATCCATATCTCTGGAAGCACTTTGGATCTTGAGGACAGAATACCCCCATCTTTACAAGCTGGCAATTGGTTTTTTGTCTCACCCAGTCTCTTCTGTATCATGTTGGAGGATTTTTTAAAAGGCAGGACAAATAATTTCCAAGAAAACAAGCCAGTCAGAAACCGCAAAAGTCCCCCATCAAAGGATGCACAAAAGGACAGATGAATGGACCTTCGAATGGATGGACAGACAGATGGAATGACCCAAATCGCCAGTCCCCCTCCTACCTGTTGGGTGGCAGGTGACTAAAAAGCAATTTTGAAAGGCCGCTGCAATCAGTCTGGGGGACATTCTTTAGAAATGGAACTGAGGGTCAAGGTCACGACTCAAAGATCACATGAAATGTCCTGTAGAGGTCATAGGCCAATTTTAATACTGACATTGGTTTCCTTAACCTAAATTAATTTGATTTTTTAATGCTACATAAAAAGATTGAAGGATTTTTCAGAAAGTTGAAAACTGCAGAAAAAAGTCAAGGTCATAGGGAAAATGTCAACGGTCACAGGTCAACAAAACATACAAAAAGCACAACTAGAGGATATGGCCAATCTACAAAAGCAATTTGGAAAGGCCACTGTCAGCAGTGTTGCATGTTCCGGAAACAAAAAACAGTGATGGAGGTTATCGCTGAAAGCTCAAAGGTCAGAGGTCGCAAAAAAGGTAACAGATATGAAGCTTTGGTGAAGGTCTTATAGTAGTGTGCAGTGATGATTAAACACTTCACAAAATGAAGACAAATCAGAAACCAAGTGGTATTCAAGTATTAATATTGGATCATATACGTTGTAGATGCAAATAAGTAAACAGAAAAAAATATATTGTTAAAACAAAAATAACAAGATGACTGTGTCATCACTATCCCCCGCCACACTCAAGGGCAATAACTCCGTAAATAATTACACTACTAGTCAAAAGTTTTAGGACACCCCAATTTTTCCAGTTTTTTAATAGAAAATTATGCAGTTTAATGTCTCATTGTACTCTGGAATGAAAGCATAGACAAGATAGAGCAAATTATCAATCAAAGTTAAAAAAGAAATCATGGAATCAATTTATAAACCAAAATGTATTTTAAACTTTTGACTCAAAGTAGCCACCTTTGGCAGATATAACGGCTGAACACACTCGTGGCATTCTTTCTACAATGGAAATCAAATATTCTTCAGAAAGTTCTTCCCAACTCTGTTGCAGAAGTTCCCATAAATATGTGGCACTTGTAGGTTGCTTTGCTTTCACTCTTCTGTCCAGTTCATCCCAAACCATCTTGATAGGGTTTAAGTCTGGAGATTGTGCTGGCCACTCCATGTTTTTAAGCTTACCATCTTGTTCTTTTTTTCCTAAGGTAGTTCTGGTAGCTTGGACTTATGTTTTGGGTCATTATCTTGCTGTAGGATGAACCCCTGACCAACTAGGCGCATACCAGAGGGTACTGCATGGCGCTGCAGAATGATATGGTAGCCATTTTGGTTCAGGGTGCCTTTCACTCTATAAGTCACTGACCCTGGATCCAGCAAAACAGCCCCAGACCATCACGCTTCCTCCTCCAAGTTTGACAGTTGATGTCACACACTGAGGAACCATCCTTTCACTTACTCGACGGCGTACAAAAAACCTGGGTAACCTTACCTTTTGTTTAAAACTTCTAACAGTTCACCACTTACCTTTGTACCATTTCAAGCTATTCGTTGGACTGAAACTGCATAATTTTCAATAAAAAACTGGGAAAATTGGGGTGTCCTAAAACATTTGACCGGTAGTGTATGCTTCGACGTTGTAACATTTGTACTTCATGCGGAGTGAAGATGCACGGAAGACAGGAAGTTGAAGATGGACTCAGGTGCAAGGATGGACTTGGTTATGATTTAATGACCAACTGCATGGCAGAAGGCACAAATGTAGAAAATACAAAACAAGGATCTGAGGTTCCTAAATCTACGCACTATAAATAATACAAGTCTTGGTTTCACTACAGTAACATTGTATTACAAATAGGAAAGCAAATAGGAAACAAGGTTCCTTAAAATTAAACGTGCTGGTAAAATTATAAACAGCACAGATTCTAGGGTTTGCTCTAAGTTCGCAAATTCGGAGAATAAGCCAATACAAGACTACAATGTCAAACAGACATGCGGTTACACAGACTTCACAAAGAGACTGAGGGAGGCTCAATCTGAAATACACATTGCACACATTGCACTCAGAGGCGATGCGAAACAGGTGTTGATGATAATTAGATAATGACTGAAGTGTGCTCTGGGATTTAGTTGACCGATGAGCTGGACAGCTGGAGGCGTGGCCTTAGAAACGTCCATTTTTTAAACTGGACGTAGATCATGACTAGCTTATTAAGATTACAAAATTTGACCTGTGTAACCATCATAGTTTTCAATAACTTGACAGTGTGACAGATGGGTGGAAGGAAAGACTGACGGACAAAACCTAATTCTACATCCACCGCACCCATTTGTGGCAGGGGATACTAATGTCTTTTTGAGAGAAAAAGTCAATATCAAGTGTAGCCACCCTTTGCTTTGATTAAAGCATTTAATCTTTCGGGCATAGTTTTCACGTACTTTTTTTAAATTTCCTCACTTGCTACACCATTCTGTATGGTTTTAAGTTCATTCCAAAGACAATCTTTTGATATTACAACAGATTTGCTCAATCGGATTAAAGTGGTAATCCGTAAGATTTCCGTCTCATTACTGTCTGTTAAGTCAGTGTCTATCAGAGAGGGAGGATAAAACAACGGTGATTGGGCCTATGACCCACTGATGAAAGCACTTGTATTTCATTCTTTGCCAGCTAAAGTGATCAGTGTGTCTGTGGCGACATTCCCGCACAATACTCAAATACAGGCACACATCTAGTGATGCTTTTTACATCAGTAAGCAGTGATTTGGTCTGTCCAGAAGGTAGGAGGAGCCGCAAGCTAGCTTGAAGGAAGTAAGGAACCCAGGAAGAAACAGAGGCAAGGTAGATGCCAGAAGGAATCCAGTAGCGGTACTTTCCCTAACCTGAACCTTGGCTCTATCCCCTAACCCTAAATCTAACTTGTCCTCAGTTTTACGGATGGAATTAAGGGAGGACCGTTAAAAATGCAGCCTTCCAAGAAGCGGAAAGTACTGGATGCCCTCTGACATCTACCCAATGGCAATGGCAAATACCATACTGTGCAGCTATACTGTGCACAGTAGAATCTAACGTTAGCTGAGTCTCTGTTGAGGTTAATACTGAAACTAAAATTATAACATAATTTCAGGAAGCAAACGGGAAAAAAGCTATGTTAACCGCCTCGACAAATTATTTTTATTAAAAAAAAAAAGTTTTAACGTTACCTGTTAACCAACTACCATTTTCATTATTTACACAGGGCTCTCAACTTTCACATATTCAGCTTGATTTTAAATGACATATTCACGTTCCCGTGCTGTAGTCAGAAATTATTCTATCAGACCGTTTGTAGAGATTCTCAGGTGTAATTGAAGTCCTTGTGCATTGAAGTTTATCAGTTTCACATGTGCTTCGGTGGATATCGCCACTAGAAATATGAGAGCAATTATGATTACGGAATTCTCATACTTTTCTTCACTCAGGGGTTGGAAGCAGTGGAATTGCATAAAAATGTTTCAAATGGTCTTATTTCATTTAAACAATTTGAATGATCGTGAAACATACTCATTTCGTTGATTGAATAATTACTGACTACAGCACGGGAACGTGAATGAAGCACAAATTCTCACGGCAAATGCGTGAGAGTTGGCAGCCCTTTAAGTTAATCAATTTATCATAATAGACTAACATGTTACTGGAATGAGATGAAGATAATGGATGACTAACATCACATAATTTTTACTTTTATTGAGTTCAATTGCCGTGTCAAAGAGCATCTTTACCGTCTGCATGAGAGCTGAGGAGGCGTGGAACTGGTAAGAGCCGTCAATTTACCGACGTCATACAGGCGACACTGTTGGGTCTCGACAAGAGTTATGGGGAATGTGGTCCAGAAGCGCACCTGCAATTACAGTTTACTGCCAAAGATGTCAATATAAACAAACCAATTCAAATCTGAAGGATTACCACTTTAAGGTCTGGACTTTGAGCAGGCCAAGTAAAAAAAATGCAGTTGATGATTGGGGGGTGCTATTGAGACAGTGTGTCACAACCAATGCCAATTGGGATATAAACTTGAAGAACATCATAATTTGAAGTTGTCTGCAAAGTTTTGCGAGTTTTCGAGCATGCCAATGCTCTCAAATATGCATTCGTAGAATTTGGAAAAATGCAGGAAATGGCTCATAGCTCAATTCCTGTTTGGCGAAAAAATTTCAGAAAAATGAAAAAAACTTCATTATGAACCCTATCACCCCACCATATTTCATGGAAATCCGAGTATCTTGATGCCAAAATAGCCACATGTTTGGTGGTGCTTTAGAGCCACTGGGGCACGCCCAAGTTCTATTGACTGCCAATTTTATTAGTACACAGGAATGAACATAAATGTGAAATTTGGTGGAGATTGAACAATGTATGTGCAAATTATAGCAATCTTGTGTTTCATGGCAAGACATCAGAATTTGCCACTCCATTACGGCGAAAACTCACAATTTCAATAAATTTTGATGGCAGGAGCCTTTACATGATCCTGACCAAATTTGAAGTCGCTTAGAGAAAAACTGTGGGAGGAGTTTGTTCAAATACGAGCCCTCCAAATATTGATGATTTTTAGGAAAATTCAAAATGGCGAATTTCCTTTTGGATTTTGGGTCAGACTCCAAGAGACGTTTTTGTAGATTCTGGTATGATGCATCATTCAGCAAAGGTTTTGTGACTGTAGGTTCAACGTATTTCTGCTAATTTTCCATTGAATTTTGAAAATTCTAGGTGGCGCTACAGAGCTATTTTGATGCATTTATTTGGGTAAGCAACAAAATATCATATTTTTCACCAGGCCCTATGCATGTGCCAATTTTGATGACTTTCTGCCCATGACAAAGACCTGAAAAATGCAATTTTCATTTGTGAAAAAAATAATAAAATAAAAAATACTACAGTTACAACAGGGTCCTTGCACCCTTGGTACTCGGGCCCTAATAATAATCATAATAATAGAAAGAAGAAGAAGAGTCGCAATGTGTAATTCCATTCGTCCATTATCTATACCGCTTCTTCCTCACTGGCAGGGGAGCTGGAGCCTATTCCAGCTGACTATGGGCAAAAGGCAGGGAACCCACCCGGGACAACTTATCAATCCATTGCAGGGCGCACACACCATTCACTCTCTCACGCATACCCATGGGCAATTTAAAGTCTCCAATTAGCCTGACTTGCATGTCTTTGGACTGTGCATGGCAGGAAACTGGAGTACCCGGTTGAAACCCACGCGAACACGGGGAGAACATGCAAACTCCTCACAGAAAGGTCCCAGGCCGGATTCGAACCCACGACCGTCTTGCTGTGACGCTGCAACGTATTATTATTTTTCCTCTCATTACGTTGGAAGTGCAGGGAAAATGAAAATTTTTACAGTCACCATTACCACAGGGGGGCGACTTCTGAATTCAATGAAGATGTACCGAAAAGCACACTTAGCTTTGGACAAGATCCATCGGTCTGCTATTTTTGTTACAATCTGACAAATGTCGTTGCTCATGCTCATGCAGAGTCAATAACTGGCATCCCCAGCTTGTCCCTAATCAAGCAAGTTTTGTGGAGGACATCGACTGAATTCTACGATTTGCTTTCATGTGAACCAAATCTGAGTCAAATGTATGAAATTATACTAGCCCACTCTTGTGGCATGGTAATTTAAACACTATTTGCGATTAAACTATGGTAAATAACAAACACAGTAACCTTTCATCAGCCTTATTATTTTATTCCATAAAGTAATAGGATAGACTAACATTTTATTTCATTCTGGTCGTAAAGCGTGGCAAACAATTGGAATAACGGGTTACTTCTTCAAGACTGTACGCTTTCTTTCGTATGGTTAGTGGAGGATCAGTAACAATTTTACGATAGAATTATTATCAATATAAAAATTAATTCCCACATAAAATTGTGGCTATTTTAATCAACTCCCCAGCCATTTGTTATATAGTGCATAATAGAATGACTGCAAACACTGCATTATATACATAGAAATCCACTTCCAATGTAAAAAAAAAAAAAATCACATTATTTATTATTTCATCGTCTGACGATTAAAGAAGTGAACTGAAGTTTTCTTCAACCAGCATCAACAGTTCCTGCCCACATCTTCGGCAATGTTGCCGCTTGTGGTTAAGGGTTCAAACAGTCACTCCCTGGGAGTGTCGAGCGCGCTCCTCAGAATCTCAAGGCCATTCAACTTTCACTGCGGGAACGAGCTACACATCACATTAACGTGGAAAGAACAACTAAGCTGAAATTCGGGAACGACCCACGTTACGCTCATTAAGCAGTAAAGGTGTCTTTATCCTCGTATAAGGGACATGTATGCAGGGAGACGAATTATTTGGATCTGTTTTACTACCAACGTGTATTAACACACGGAACTTTAGAATCGAGTGCGCCGGTGTTCGCATGGGGTACCAAAAACATTAGTATTTTTGAGTCCTGCTGACGCTTGGGAATCGGGCCACATCAACTACCCTTATCTGCCGGCTGTGGACTATTGTTTCTGTAAAAGCTTGCATTTTTCAGTTTCAAGCGGAAGATGGGTTGTTGCTCAGGTCGATGTACCCTGATCTTTCTATGCACTTTACAGATGGTGAGTACATTGCTTGTATTACTGATATCTGACTTTTCCAAACGGTTCCAACGAGCGCAATTAGCATTCAGTGATTTTCATTGTTTTCTGAACGGTGTTGTTGCCGTTATGTTGCAGCCAGGCGGTAATTATATGACTAGTCAGGTACACCGTTGTCTTTCAGTAGTTGCCTGCCGTTATACCATTCGTTTGCAAGATTTAACGGTAATCTTCACCCGCTAGGCAGTATGTAGTTTAAGAATTAACAGCCCCTCAATTTGTGCCAAAGATAGAAGGCAGGCTGACTTTGTGTGTGCGAAATATTAGCCCTGCACGTTTCTGATAGTAGACTACTGTAGATGATGTACCAGTCGCCGATTTTTGGGGAGGTTCAGTCAACAGACCTATTGAACATTATAATCTTATTATAATTCATTTGCGTTCATGTATTTAAGCGTGAACAGCAGTGAAATAACATCACACTTTAGAATTATTTAGTAATTTTCATTCATTTCGATGATGTTGCAATAGGGGAATTTAACGATGATTGGCTACATTTAACCACCTTCCATGGAATATAGTCTAGATGATGGATAAATGTCGCGATAATTATTAACCCACTTTGTTGATCCAATGAACGCCTTTATGTCTGTACTTTTATCTTCATTTCATTTCTATATTCTGTAAAAATTTTAACCTTTTTATGTGATTATTTCTCCTTTCGCATCCTGAGGATGTTAGGAGTCTATTATTGGTATTGTTGGTATTGGTTATTCGTGTTTTGTAGGCTACTGATTTTTTTTTCAGGCGCGCATTGATCTACCTCGTTTTCATCAATGTAAGCCTGCATCTGTCAGTTAACAAGTTTCCTCCTGAACATTTGGCTTTGAAAGCAGCGGTGCTCAGCCCTTTGATTTCTACCAGTTGGCACCTCGATCGTTTCACTCATTTCATTTATTTAGTTGGATTTTGACAACGTAAGTAGCCTACAATTTAGTGTGTTAATGTGAATGAGCTATATCGTAAGTTAGTTTTCGGAATGATCGTATGTCCTTTGTTTGAAGCTGTGCAAATATATAATGTGGAGTCGTGTGAAATTATTTTTGTTTTGAAATTGTCATTGAGCTCGATAGAAATTTGACTCTTGGGCAATGGAAGGCAGCCTCGACAGGCAATATGTGAATTCCTTCCATTGTGTACAGCCTGCGGCATTTCATGGATCCATTTCCAAGCGGAGCAGTGGGAAATATCAGTTAAACTCGCATAACCGTTTATCATGTTGGCATGAGGTCCATTTGAAGTCACTCAATTAATCGTTTCGGCGGCCGGGAAAGCTCTGAGCTCAGTTGGAAACTAAGATGGATAAATGGCCACAAAAGGTGAGGGTAAGCCACATGATCATATCAAACTTCCCTCATGGTAGTGTTTGCACACAAAAGCGCGCACTCACACACACTCACACTCGCGCATGCATTTACAGAGCACACTCAGTAACAGTGGCAGTGACAGCATCAACAACAAACACAACTAAACTTGTCATTTTCGGAACAGCCCCCTTGAAGCATTTCTGGGAAATTTGCAATTTGGCAAAATTTTGCGATTCATAGTCATTTGTATCCTCTGTAACACTGCAGAAATCATTTTATGTCAGAAAGTGTGAGAGATGGGAAACAAAGCTGGGCATTGTTGAACATGGTCTGGTTTGGATTATGTTGAATACTGGTTGGAGTGTGACTGTGAAATTATGGATCAGGTAAATAGGATTTCATATTCTGACAGCCTGCTGAGTTGAGCATAAGACAGCAAACTTTGCTCCGCAGTGTTGTGCTGTTTCTGAAATGCGCCCAAACATAAAGTTTTGTCAATAACTGAGTAAGAGTGTATATTCTGTAATGTTTTCTTGCTAAAACCTAAACCTGTTGTGTAATAACCTTCAACTTAATCCGGAAGTATACTTCCATGTTCTACAGTGTCCTGCCTCTGTCTCTTCTGTCTCTTAGCTTGTTTAGGCAGATTTTATTTGACTTAGTTGAAAATCAGTCTTCATACCGGTAGATTCTGGGAATAGCTTATATATAAAAATGGGGGCATGGTGGCACAGTGGGTAGCACTGTTCCCTCACAACAAGAAGGTTAGGGGAAAGAATCGAGCCTGGGACCTTCCTGTGTGGATTTTGGATGTTTGCGTGGGTTTCCTACAGGTCCTCTGGTTTTTTCCCACACGGTCCACTAAATTGCCCATAGATATACGTTCATGTGTGCATTCTGTTTAGGGTGTGTAACTGCCTTCTGCCCGTAGTTTGCGGGGATAGGCTCTAGCTCTCCTGCAATCCTAATGAGGACAAAGCTGGTTAGATAGTGGATGGACCAAACTCACTATATATCATGCTTGCTGGTCACTGGTAATCTCATTTTTGATTTACTAACACAGAGATGTTCAGTTAAAGTACTGCGGGAGACAGCAGAATACGTATAAGACTGCCTCAGGGTAGTCAGCGACGAGAGTCAGAGACAGTGCCCCTTTTATCTACACACCATGTCTTTATGCCAGTACCATCTGACTATCTTTCTTGAAGGCCCATACAAGAGGCTTCATCCAAGAACCACACCTCATTGAGTTAGTTGTCTGGCTCCCATATTTAGTCTGTAACTGTGAGTAAATTAAACTGAGTCTGGGGCTTGTTTAATTTGAGTTGGCACGATGGGGTTGGGTTTTCAGCACTCAGGAGGATCGGTGTCAGGAGAATGGCTGGGATGGTCCCTTAAACCACGGCTTCTTGGTATGAATTCTATTCTAATGGGATGGAATTGGACACCCATCTTGCATTTAACATGACTGTCTCTGACTGGTCATTGATTGAATGACTTGTCATTTCTGAGGTAAGTTATGAACATTCATATGAATTTGTTGAAAAAAGGGCTCTGGATTATTGCGGCCCCCGTACGAAGTCGGGCATCTTCTATGGATTCACGTGTCATCTCCGCCGCCACTGCCACGTCTGCGTCTGTAGACACTTTCTTGTGGACGCTCTACAGGCTGTAATTTTTGACTGATTACTTTCATATTTGGAATGGACATATGCTGTTCTTCACTTATGACACCTATCGATTTTGGTTGCCATGGTGACAGCATTGGCCGAATAATGTGCAAATTTCTGCTGAAAGTACGCACCTCCTTGTGGACGCTGCTCAGGCTGTACTTTTTCACCGATTACTTTCAATTTGGTGTGGACATATGTTATACTTCACTTTTGACACCTATCAATTTTGGTTGCCATGGCGACAGTGTTGACCGAATAATGCGCAAAAAAGGGTAGGGCTTCACCATGTAACATACTGTATGATCGTTTCCTGTCTCCATCAACCCAATTCCCAACTCTCTGTGACAAATGGTTCAAAAGTTAAACCGCATCAAAGATTGTCCGCTTGGGTTATATATGGAATAGAATGATGGAGAAAGAGAAAAATGCACTATGTGTCTGCGTGTTTATGGTGGTGGAAGGGGAGAGACATCAATATCTATCCTTGTGGAAAGTCTTAAGTGTGAAGCAAGTTTGAATGCTCTTTCTGTAAAGTTGCAGGACATGGTAAATGAATGGAGTTTAATGGAGGATGAAGTGATTAAAAAAGAAAAAGGGGGGCAGGGCTACAGAAACATCGAATATCTGGCAGCCTGAAGCTGTGTAGAAAGTTTGGAGGCTCGAGCCATCAACTTGTGGGAGGAGGAGGGCCTTCAATAATGAATGGAAGTCTATGGATCTGAAAAAGTAGAGATGAAATAGGCAGGGTGAAGGTGGGGAATCATAAAAAAACTTGAAAATGAAAAATCTTACCCAACGTAAAGTAACACATCAAGTTTGGTGTTTCTAGCTATGAAATCGCCTGACTGTGATCAGTTTGAAAAAAATGGCCCATCATAAGTCTAATGGAAAAATGGGGAAGAAAAAGCAAGTAAAAGAAAGAGCAGAAGTGCGCTATCCTCTCAAAAGCACAACAACCTGCCAAGTTGGTATATCCTGAAGCTGCCCTCATTTCTGGGCTTGTGGCTTCAAAGCTGGAGGAGGAGTTGCTTTGGCAAATTGTGCATAAAATAAAAACAATAAGAAGAAGAAGATCAGTTAGTTGGCTGTGTCAGGCTGACTTGAAATGTTGTGTTTAACCAACATTTGACCTTGACTCTGAAATCTTTTACATCATTGATTGCTTTTAATTTTATTGGCAAGGACTTTCAGAGGTAGACACCTTTTATTGACTTTGCTGACTGCCCGAAAGTGGTCCTGCAACGTCTAATTTTACATTTACCACTGGTTACACCACTAGTAATCCTACTGCCCCCAATCTGCGAATGAATTCAGTTATTTTGTCTGGCACAAGATCATTCAGGCATTTCAAAACCAATTTAAGGTGAGAGAACTATATAAAACTTTCAAGACTTAATAAATAACAATGCTTCAGTATAAGACAATGGTGCCATCTCCAAGGCTTTTTGTCTATTTTTCAAAATTATTCTGCAAAAAAGGAATCGTTTTAATCGATTTAATCGATTTCAGACTCATTTGAAATGCTCTTATCATAGGTTTTGAATGCAAGATCTCATCCTGAGTCAAATATTAATTCTAGTCTGTTAAACTGGCTTTCCTTATTTTTGTCTAAGACCTTGTCCCTTGGCCAATTCTTGCCTGCTGTTTTTCCTATTATTTTCAGTAGTAAACATAGCAATGTGTAGACATTGAAACACTGAGAATTTCTCCTAG
Source organism: Gymnothorax javanicus (assembly GCA_029692085.1). Classification (NCBI taxonomy): domain Eukaryota; kingdom Metazoa; phylum Chordata; class Actinopteri; order Anguilliformes; family Muraenidae; genus Gymnothorax; species Gymnothorax javanicus. Next base: position 75,323,575 of record CM056196.1, read on the forward strand.
GTTTCTCAATCCATCTGTTATTCTCGCCATTATTTCAGGCACCATTAAACATTTCTACACGTTTTTATGTTTCTGAGAAACTGCAAGCTCATTATGATAAACTTATTCAGTATTGGTGGAAGAGATTTCAGTTGAGATTTAGGTAAGCTATATAATTCATATAAAATATTTCACAACCCAGAGTTTAGCAAAAGTCCAGAAGATTAACATCAGAAGTAGTTACGCAGAGGATGTATCCTTTTTCATGCTTTATTTCCTGCATTGTATGAGGCAGTTGTGTCATTGAAAAAAATTTATTTAACATCCTAAAGCCCGATGTCCCCCTAGTGGTAACGTCAGCGCTACGGGATTTTCAATGGCATGCCATGAGCCTCTGACCCTTAAACACGTAACAGCTTTCAAGCTGTTCCTGCTTAAGATTGCTTGATTAAGAATCACACAATTTATTTACTGAATAATCAAGACCACTATGTAAGCCTGTAATTATTAAGAAATGACAGAGATCACCAATGGGCTACATAATGACAATGTACTTAATAATGATATTGTAGGCATGAAAAAAAAAAATTAATCCAATACTTCCTCTGAATTCCATTTCCTGTTTTAGGAATTTTTTTGGCAATGTATTTTAAGGTTGCACTTAATCAAAATGTTTTCAAAATTCAACTAACAAATTAACTCCTTGTTGGTAATTAGGAAACTTTAATGGGAACAGGTTAGGAGAAGTAATGTTTCGATCTGTGGGCATCAAGTCATTAATGTATGAAGAACTGGCCATTTTCTGAAAAGGAGCAATCCTCGAGTCAATTTTGAACTATAAAAATATGGAAATAGTGCACTTATGTATATTTATATTTGTGGAGGGCTTTTATTAGTTTCTTAACATAAACATGTTAATACCTGTTAATAAATTTTTTTTTTTTACTGTTTTCAGTTCTTATTACATGTTGAACTAGACGTATGTCGATGGCGCGCCATCGCAAATCTCCGCGCTCCGCAACGAATGTTATTGGAGTAGTAGTAATGTGTCAAAGGGCAATTCACTGAACTGGCATTCTGCTGTACAAATCCTAGCTGAATGCATAAGGGAGATATGGCCATTATTCTTTTTTCACGAAAAGCCCCCTAGTGGCCAAAATATGAATCACTGGACAGCAATTTTTGGCATGCAGGTTGCTATCATAAAGATACATATCCATACCAATTTGCAGCCTTCTACGTTGAGTAATAACAAAACGTGCCATCCTTTTCAATGATTGGCACATCTGACGCCATTTGACCTAGAAAACGGTCAAAATTAGGTCAAATCAAAAACCCATCTGATATGTGATGAAGGGTCATCCCATGCACCTCCCATAAAAATTTGAGCGTTGTAGCTCAATGCATTAGGAACTTATGGCCATTTTTCAATTTTCACAAAAAGCCCCCTGGTGGCCAGAAGAGGAGATTAATTTAAATTCTAAATGCGTTGTGCACCGCTCTGGGTCACTGCCTTACACACACCTAAGTTTCAGGTTGACTGGTCTAATGGCCTAGGAGGAGTTTCACAAAAAGCCCCCTAGTGGTCAAAATATGAATCACAGGATGGCAATTTTTGGCATGCAGGTTGCTATCACCAAGATACATATCCATACTAATTTGCAGCCTTCTACGTTGAGTAATAACAAAACATGCCATCCTTTTCAACGATTGGCACACCTGACCCGTCTGATATGTGATGAAGGGTCATCCCATGCACCTCCCATAAAAATTTGAGCGTCCTAGCTCAATGCATAAGGAACTTATGGCCATTTTTCAATTTTCATAAAAAACCCCCTGGTGACCAGGAGAGGAAATTAGTTTAAATTCTAAACGCATTGTGCACCCCTCTGGGTCACTGCCTTACACACACCAAAGTTTCAGGTTGATTGGTCTACCGGCCTAGATGGAGTCACTCTTTCGGACGGACAGACGCCGAACTGTAAAATCTCCTCGATTTTCGGAAGCGCGGAGATAACAAGGACTTGCCATTATTAAAAATATTTTTTTCTTCAGACAGTTCTCTTAGTGATTGGATTGGCAAATCGTTATATAGCGGCCAAATTGCTGGAGGGGTTGTTCATTTTGCTTTTTACTATTTTTTTACCTAATGGGTTCACCTTACATTAAAATTACATGTACACTGCAGTAATGAAGTGAAACACACTCACTGTACATGAAAGGTTATCTGGTCTGATTTACTTCTTCAACCGAGGCGTTATGGGATTTTCAGTGATGAGCCATCGGAGGTGTAAAGGCCTTTAGTCACCTTACCTTATTAAATGGATCTCCAAACCGGTTTACATTTCCTCAAAAGCAACCAAGATAGGAGAGAGAAGGAATGCACACCAGTGTTGGAAAGATGCTGACATGCTGAAAATTCAAATGAGAAGACAGACAGTGACACACATGATAATTTAGCATACTAAGTAATTAAATTAACATGGTACAACATAAAATATGAAATAATGTGCTGTACTTTGGTGAATGAACTTTCTGATGCAGTCCTTTTTGAATTTATTTGCATTTTCTATGATGTGCCAACCAGGGTTCGAATTACACAATGGCTTTCGGGGGAGCCCTATTTCCCGGTGCGCTGCTAAACATGTCACATGCATGCGCATATATGGAATGCACAATCAACTACTACATGCGGTTAATACTGTCAATAACATTTCACTTAATATAAAGAAAATTTAGCCATACAGGTACCACAAAGGCAGAAAAATAATTCACTGCTGAAATGTTTACATCACTCAAACAATAATCAACAACAATAACAATAACAAACTCCACACAATAATTCAGCCAATGGTTTGTGCTACGCTGCTATACATACCAGACTTTACATGACATGACAACATCAGAACATGCCCACAGCCTAAACTGTAGGTCTTACACAAAACATAGGCAAACAAGGCAGCAGTTATACTCAAAACACGTGTAAACGCCTGCTGCATAATAAAAAATCCTGGGGCCTGTACCATAAAGCTGGATTTCGGCTTAGCGAGGTAACTTCAGGGTTAACCCTGGGTTTTCTCTACCACGAAGGTGGTTTACTTTTTATCGGAGTACGTTGCCATGGTAGCATATGCCGAACACCTAACCTGCTCCGGAGCAGGTGAAGTTCAGGATAAGAGCTCAGCAGGTATAAAAGCCTCACCTACTGACCAATCAATTCTCTTGGAAAATGGCCTACCCATTTGATGAGAACCCAGTGGATCTAGGTGCACAACTTGCGCGAAGAGCGCTCAGGCGCGAAAGAGTGTTTCGCAATCACTGTAATCCATTTGATTTGCCTGAACAATGTCTTTACGAGAGGTACAGGTTTTCCGCAGAAGGACTACGGTATATCTGTCAGCTGCTGGAGCCATACATTACTAATGTAACACCCCGCAACCGGGCTCTGACAGTTACGCAGTATGTCTTTATACTTATTTTTTATTTGCTCCCACGTTTTCTTTGCTCCACTGGGGTTGCATCTGAAATAATAAAGCTAAAATCACATGCCATAATGACAAATTTCATAAACGCATACATTTATGGAACACACGAATGTTACTATAGTCAGATCTACTTGTGCTATCACGGTGGGAAAGTAATATTATAATCCCACTAATTTACACGTTGATACAGTTGGCAATTTTTTGCCAGCATTCCTTGTGGCTTTTGGCAGCTGCAACTGTGTTGCTTTTTGCCTAGATGATGGATTTATATTCCTCGTATTAATGTAAGATTACTGTCTGCTCCTCCATCATTAAGTATGCGGCTCGGGTGGATTTTTCCATCTCTGCGATTGGTCGTATGCAGCAAACACCGCCCTTTTTATGTGAGCGCGCACAGATCTAGATAGGAAAACCCTGGGTTCAGTTAGGGAGTTGATAACTGGCTTTGTGGTACCGAAAATCAGGAATGCGGATGTCTGGTTAAGTGAAGCCAGATAAGTAGTAAGAGAAACCCCAGGTATGTTTATCCAGCTGTTTGGTACAGGCCCCTGGAGGCATCTTGATATTACACCAACGTGCAGTACCAAAGTGCTGCTGAGCAAAATAGAACTGATCACCACAGGCTTATCCATGCCATACAAGTTACAGCATCAGGATGCACGTGTAGCAGACATGCCACACAGTGCATAGGCTAGCCTATCATACATCATGCAAGTCAATCTGATTAAAAGTAAATAAATAAAATAAATCACTTGCATCTACATTAGGTAACAGAATCATGTTAACACCCATAACAATAGCCTATATGTCAATGGTCAGTAGGACTAGGGCCAGTCCTCATAAATTTACAAATCAAGTAATTGCCTGGTTCTTACCTTAAATCAGCAGCGACCGCAAGGGCCTGGGGTCTTCTGTCTTTACTTTTCGTCCTGTAACTCAGGATGCTGAGGTTTGGCGGCCGGCTTTAATCCATGATGATACAAAAGGCAGAGGGTCAAATTGCTCCAATGAGGGCCCATCCAAATCCAGGAAGAGAAGTGAGGAGAGGCTTCCTTCACGCTACTTGTTGCGATACTTGCTGTCAGTGAAATTCACGGCAGAAAATCCCTTCTCGCATTCAGCTGAGGTGGGCAGGTAGGTCAGACTTGCAGTTTGGAGTTTTGACAGCGTTTTCCTAGGTGGTCTGTTCTGCAGTTTAAAGTCACGGCGTTCCTCGATGGCATTTCGGGCTGGTTCACCCAGTGCTTTAGCCAATGCTCGCGCTTCAGTTTCCCCATATAGGATCAGAGTGCTGTGTTGCTGTTGCCAAAAAACGTTTATCCAGCGGTTTCAGCATCTGCACTACGTCCGGTGCAGGCAGTCCTTTCTTTAAGCTGTCAATTACAGACTGGTTGAACTGAAGACGGTTTATCTTCGGCCTGCTCTCCGAGAGCTCAACATTTTTGAACAGGCCGGTCAGTCTGCGCTGCTCCACTTTTTGTGTTGATTTTCCTCCACTGGCCTTCATGGCCGTCAAGACGTCAATGGTCTGCTCAATGTGGCAACTTGCATCGACTAAAGATGTTTCTTTACATTGCAGTTTTAGCGACAGGCTTTGCAGTTCTCGTAGAACATCCTTCATACACGCCAAATCTGCCAAAAATCCAGTGCTTGCTAGGAGCTTGTGCAGGCCTATGAATTTCTGTCTCTCTGTGTCACAGTGGGACCCATCTTCCATCACCATTCTGAAATGACGTGCCAATGCGGGATAGTCTTTCCATACTGCTTTCACAGTATTAAAACTACTAGCTACCCAACGAATAGTAAAGATTTGGCCTATTTTCAAGATCTGCATGTTTAAATCTGCGGCTGCTTCCTGGAGCAAACGGGCATTTTTTGGTTACTGGTTATAGAGGGCATACTATTTTGAAATAAAAAAACTCAAATTGTTTACACCCAGCTACTTCTTTAAGTGAGTCTTTGACAGCTAACTCAAGTCGATGAGTTAGACAGTGTATTGACTGAACTTTGGGAAAATCTTGCTCGAGTTTAGTGACGAGTCTGCCACTCTGCCTGTGAGTCGCTCCATTCGTTGCTATGCTGATAAGATTTTTTCCCAAAAATTTATCGTCCAGTCCTGCTTGTTTCAAGCTTTGCCTCAAGAATTTGTATATTGACACAGCATCCATGCCCTCTGACAGCTTGACAATATCCAAAAAAACCTGTCCACTTCCCCCCTCCCTGAAGTGTCACTCCGCATCAGGTAGGACAGCCCATGAACTGTGCTCTCGTCGATCGTAATACTGATTCTTGAGCCCAGTTCTTTTACTTTTGAGACACACTTAGCTCTCATTTCACTGTCAAGGTGCCTGATTATGTCAGCACAAGCATGGTCTGATTTGTGCACATTTCCCACGTTTGCACCATTGAGTTTCTGTAGGGACATTATAGCAGGGAGCTTTCTGTAGGCCATTTTTTCTTTAGCCACCATATAGGCAGACCTGAAAGACATAGCTGTTTCCTGCATTAAATTTGCATTTACTTGAAGTACCTTGTTTGGGAGCACATCCTTTTCCCTCATCTCCAAAACCTCGACCGCTCCTCTGTGTGCCAAACTGTCTCAATGTTTGTAAATCTTTTTCCGAAGGTTATTCTGTGTCTCGCTGGTGACCTCTCCATTCATCCGTTCCTCTAACAGGTGTACTCCAGTTGCTCTTTCAGCTAGCAGCAGGCTTTTAGCCTCCATACATACTGTACAACTTTTGATTCTTAGTTAAGAGCCATATATTCCTGGTTTTCCAGTCATTCCACTGTTTCCTTGTCCAGAAAGGTAATGTTGCATCACCAAGATTGCCGTTGCAGTCGGGGGCGATGATGTCTGGTGCTGGCCCCGGCACCGAAACCTCGCTCTCTCCCTCCTTGGAGCTAACGTCAATGTTATCTCTGTCAGCAGCAACTGTAACGTTAGGCGGCAAACTAATGTTAGCTGTAGCTGCAACACTTGTCATCACTCGTAGCCCTTGTTTGTTTGGTGAAGCCGAATTGTACGAGGCTTGGTTGTTTCCGTTTCAAAATACTGACTATTTATTTATAGACTGTCCAAAACAATGAAAAATTAGCCAACGACACAAAGAAACGTCCAAGTGACGACAACATAAACATAGTGCTTCGTGTGCACAGCACCGCTACGCATGAATCACAACAGGAGGAATAACATTATGTTAATTATAAAGGGGACAAATATGAGTGAATAAACACAACATTGACATGTATCACTATTTTTTTATTTATTGCGGGAACCTTAATTTACATTAACAAATTTTTTAAAAATTAAAATAAAAACTATAACCTAGCACAAAATTTGATGATCTGAATAGCTCCCCCTAAATTTCTCGAAGTAGGCTTTCAGGGGAGCTCGTGACCTTTTGAGGGGAGCTGAGCTCCCCCTAGCTCCCCTGTAATTCGAACCATGGTGCCAACTTTATTGTAATTGAAGTTGTATACTTGAGAGAAATGTTTCAGATGTGTTCCATAAACTAAGTTTTCTACAAACTTGCAACTGTATTCAATTTGACTTAGGTTAATGGAAGCAAAGGATACCCGTTGAAAGGAATAAGCCTCATTAATATGCAAACTGCAAAATGATAAAGCTGAGGTTTAGGAATGTGCTGTGGTCATCTCAGCAGCACAGCGTAATTTCCGGTCCTCACAACTGATTAGTTTCTGAATGTCCCAGGTAATGAACAGTTTAAAGTAAAGGCCTGTTCAGACAGGACTAACTAGGTAGCGAGTGTGGACTGGAGCTCATCACTGCTTTTGGAGCTGTGGGCCTTGAGGACAGTTGTGACACTGAAGAGACCTGGATCTCATGACTTTGCATGGTAATGATGGTGTACAGTAAGTGGTAATGATGGTGTAAAAAAATTCTGTGAGCCCTTCCTCAGGATGGGCATCACAATGACTGTCTTTTGCGGAATTCAGTACCCAGGAGCTCCCTTTAATTAGAGTAGCCACCGAGGGAATGCTGTGGTCTGATTGGCAGTAGTACAGATGGTTTAAAAATACTTTGGCTGATTTTTTGATGAATATAATCAACTAAATTTTACAGGAGAAAGACCACCAAAAGATAAATTGGTTCCATTAGGGGATGCAGGTTTTTATCCACAAATTAGACTAAACATTTACTGGTAATGCTCAGCAACATAGTTTGTAGGACAACATGTGCTAGCACCCTAACACCTACGACCAAAATTTACACTTTTTTATTACCAGGTGTTCATGAATTTTAACTGTTTGCAATGCACGTGGAACAGTACGCTTGCATGATTTTTAAAGGGAGATACCCTAACTAGTGTTTTGAAAAGGAGGTTGCGCTTCGACAGTTGGATTCTCAGTGGAGTGCTAAACCCAAAATCCAGTGAGCATATAAAAAAAAAATTATTACTGTAATTATTAATTAATTACAAAAAAATTGAGGGTAAAATTAGGATTCTCTTATCGAAACAAAAGTTGTTTTTCTTTTGTCGCAAGGAAGAAACTGATTCAAACAACCTTTTTGTCGGTAATTGACTATGGTGATGTTTTTTATATGCATGCAACTGCATCACCTCTGAAAATGTTGGAGACTGTACTATGCTGCATTGCGATTTATTTCTGATCTGGGTTTCCGCACGCATCATTGTATGTTGTATGAGAAAGTTGGCTGGTCTTCATTATACAATAGAAGAATGGAACATTGGTATATCTTCCTGTATAAGGCCATCCTGCATGAACTGCCTTTGTATCTATGTTCTCTGCTGACTCCAAAAAATGTAAGCAGTTTTAATCTTCGTTCTCACGGACACATCATGTTTGCCATCCCTCGAACTCGCTCTGTTTTTGGAAATCAAGCTTTCTCTGTTTATGCTCCCTCATCTTGGTCCGGGCTACAGGATTATCTTAAACTGGATCATCGCATAAGTTTACATGTTTTTAAAACCAGAATTAAGGCTTACTTAACCAGTGTATGCACGTTTCACTGCTAAAACCGGTAAATGTATTATTCTTGTAGTTTTTGCTTGTCATTGTCTGTTGCTGTTTTCTGTGTGAAACTTTTGTACTGCAGTCTTGGTAAGGACTCCCTTGGAAAAGAGATTTTGTATCTCAGTGGGATTTATTCCTGGTAAATTAAAGGTTAAATAAAAATAAATAAAAATTAAAAAAGGTAGCACATCTCAATTATTTAAATCAAGGAGGACAAAAATACTCACATTTCACTGATTCATTTGGCTCACATCACAAAAATCAAACGCTAAAAAAAAAAAAAAGAAAAACGCTTACGTGTTTCGGCACAAAGCCATCATCAGAGCGTTTGCAATCCTGTGCAGGTTCAATTAGATGATATATATACAAGGGTAGAGAAAACAAACAGCTGGGGGCTATGCCCAGTTATTCAGGTACCAATCACTGCTCTTTTCCCATGTTTCTATATATATATATATATATATATATACATATATATATATATATATATAAATATAAATATTATTTTTTGAATACCCTAATTAGTCCTTGCTCTGAAACCTTCTTCCAACTTTTTTCTCGCTCAAGGACATTAACCATAGGTTTAAAGATGGGACATTGCATCATATGAAATGGTCTCATCAAACAACGACATTTACCATGGGATCTCATCTTGTCAAACATTCATATCATCTGCAGAAGGAACATTTTCTTTGTCTGAAAATAACTTTTAGTTGTATACACACATTAATGGGTCAGTCCAGTACAGGCATTTAGTAAGACAGATGAACGAGTGAAAAAATTGAATAATAACTCTAGCAGTATGAGTGGAAAATACTGCTTGAGGAGGAAGAGGGGTCAGGTGCAAATAATCAAAGTCCAAAGCAACTCCATCACGCTTATCCACCAGCAGGAATATAACTGACCAGGGAGTCTCTGGAGTTAAAATGAAATATGCTGCAAGGAATCCTCTTTGAGGTCACAGAACACAAACATTCAAATACTGTATTTTAATTTGAATATTTCGAATGACAAGTGTTGTTGAGTATGTAGTAAAAGTAATACCGTTCCCTCATTATTTCATCTTTCTGTTATTTGATTTCATTTCAGCAGATTTAATTCAAGAGTTGATTCCAAGTTCTGCATTTGCATTTGGAATCTGTTGCTTTTAACTCCCAAAATGAAATCTTAAGAGATGCCATGGCCAGTGAACCTAAGTTTCATTTAGCAACTCTTTAGACTTCATTTTGGGAATATTAAAAGATTCCAAAGAATGCCGCACATCAAATTGAAATAAACCTGTCATAGGGGTGGCAAAAATATTTGGTGAATTGCAGTTGGCCACGAAAGATCTAAAAAAACCTGTAGAGTTCTGGAACAATATCCTTCGGATATATGGGACAAAAACCGACTTGCAGTAGAATGAACGAATGAGAAGAGTATAGACAAGAGAAGGGACTGCCTATGATCTGAAGCATACCACCTCATCATAGAAGGGTGGTGGAGGTGGTGTTAAGGTGTGGGCATGTATGGCTGGCAATGGTATGTGTATATCTTGATAATTTGATTACTTACAATAACAGGATCAATTTTGATCTTCTGAAAATATTGGGCTATTTTATCTGCCAATGACCAAAAACATTCTGTGGAATCAGTCCAAGACTTTTTTTAAGGCAAAGACATGGAATATTTTGCAGTCGCCTCGTAAATCACCTGACCTGAATCCAATTGAGAATACATTTAAAATGCTGAGCGTAAATTATACAAGAATGAGCTTAAACCAAAGACATCTGTACTGAAGGCCTGTCAGAGTACCACTTGGGAAAAACCCAGCGTCTGGGGTTCCAAGCTTGAGGCAGTCATTTTGCCGCAAGTAATTTGCTCCCATGCGTTAAAAGTGACAATTTCTGGTAATGTTTGTCGAATGACTCTTGAGCTCCTAGAAATGGTTGATTCCTAAATGGTTCTTTCAATTTTTTAATAGAAAACCTTAGATTAAAGCGACACGTCTACCATTGAAACACACCCTTCAAGCGCATTTAATTTCAATTTTATTGTGGTGGCACAAGGGACAGATATGATGAAAATTGTGTCACTGTCCAAATTCTTATGGCCCTGACTATAATTGCTGATTATATTGCATAAAGGTGTGCTTTATACCAGGACCTCAAAGAGGAGAGCCAGTCAATCCATGATTAATTACTTGTTTGTGAGCATCAAGGACTGTGATTAGCTAACAGTCTAGAGCATAAGTTCAGGTTTTACGGTGCTTCAGGAAATTTCATCCATTTTTCTGTAACATAAATGCTTAGTATTGTACTAATCACATGTTAAGAACTTACCTTCCCTTAGTTCTGAAATGGGGATTATAAGGTCTTCACCTGACTCCTTGGAGCTCAATTTATATCAGAGGAACCACAGTGGTCCACTCTCTGGCGTTATTATAGTAATATTGAAATCCAAACCTATAACATTGTATGATAACAATGGCCATGGCCAATTCATATATAACGTGATTTTCTTTTGATTTCCATACATACTTGTATCATTTTATGTTAGGCTTTGGCACATTGATAAATGTCAAAAACTCTTACTCATGCAGAAATATTTTACAAGATATGTGTGATATGACTCAAGATTGATCTGAAATTAGTTTTTGGTAGTGCTCTGAAGAGTTAACTTGTCCATACCTGAATAATTTACTTCGGATTCAAATTGAATTCAAGCCTTTGTTTCTCTTGATCCTGAGAGCTGTGGTTTGCCTGAAAGTCACAGAGAGGCTGCACCACTGGGCCACCAAATTCATTGTTTTTTAGGGGAGGGAGAAGAAATGACATGGGAAAGTTGTGCCAGAAAATTTGCTTTAAAGCAATCCATCATTCACGATGACATATACAGGATGACAGAACAACAGCGAATAGTAACAGTCCCTTAAGTAGATACACATTCAAACTGCCTCATTTCTCATGACTCACCAACTCAGAATCCTTACAGTTTCTTACCTGGAGACATGATGAAAATGGTTTTGCTGTGCTGTGTAGCAGGCCTCAGTCATTTGGGGCAGTTTTCCAAAGACTCCTCATGGATTTCTGTCTTTATTGGTGATGCCACTTTGATTGCACAGTACTCCTGCTGGTTTTCATTTTAGTACTGAAGGACAGCATAATGGACCAGTGTCCCCTGAGTTCAAATAAAAGTAATGGATCAGGTTATTGCCCAAGCTGGCATGGGGCTTGTTGACTGAAGCCTAGTTCCCTACAGCGAGTCCACAAGGTGAACTTCACCCTAGTGATCCGTGAGCATCTGGAGGCTTCCCACATACACGTCACCGCAGGTTTTTATGAATGGATGTTTCCAATCTCTATTAACAAATAATAAGGTTCCTTTCTGAATCGTTCATTTAGTCAGCCCTTAATACAACGTGCCTTAGCAGCAAGCGATCTAAAAACTGCAGTGAGCGATATGGGGAAGTAATGAAATTTTATTTAATTTTGGGCATGTAAAACGTGACATGTCCTAAGGGCTGGCATTAATCATCATCCTATAAAAACTCAGGAAATTCACTCAGTGGATGGAGGCCTGTGCTGCACATTCTCCTGAAACACCACTGTGGGCATGTAACACCGGTGCCTCATGGACCAGATTTCTTTTACACCGTTACTGCTTATATCACCTCTACTATTTGAGTAATGTGTCTGTCTCCCGCTGTCAGCAGTGCATAGCGCACAACGTACGTCACTCATGGTACGTCATTACGTCACTGTGAGATGAACGCTGGCCTTATCATTTCTCTTCGCTTCACGCAGGCTCGATTCAGCCTCGCTTCGTTTCACACAGCCGGACCCCAAGTTTGCAGTGCTGGCTTCAGTCAGTCTGGAGCAAACTCAAAAGCCAAGGAGATCTTTCGCTACAAATCCCAGCACATTATCCAAGGTGATCTTTTGCTACAAATCCGACCACATTATGAGATTAACTATGAACACCCCTGCTAAATTCGCCGCATTCGCTAGTGTTATGCTTGCGTCGGCTACACTCACATTATATAACGCCAACGTTCATCTGTACATAACAATACCAATACGTGCAAATGCCCAAGTATCATAGAAGTAAAGCCAAGGTGAGCTTTCACTACAAATCCGAGCACATTATGAGATTAACTATGAACACCCCGGCTAACTTCACCGCATTCGGTATCATAGAAGTAAAGCCAAGCTGATCTTTCGCTACAAATCCGAGCACGCATTTGATAGTGTTATAATAAGCAAACAAATAACAGTTACTACTTTACACTGATTCATATTGCAATATTAAGGCGAAAACAAAGACTTTTTACACTTTGCCTCATGGAAGCATTTTTTGACGAGGCAGCACAAATTGTAAGAACACTGGCGTTCGTAGTTGACGTTATTGCGGAAAGCTAGCAAGCCATCAAGCAAACTTTGGAGCCCAAAAATAGCTTGCGAGCGATGTCGAAACTAATGCACAAATTCGGCATGACCATTGGGAAAAATTAACTGAAAGCGATCTTGACTCCGCTATCTGGAGAAACCATCCCTCTGGGGAACAGTTAAGCTTGTCTTATTTAACTCCGGAATGTGTGCTTTGCATTTTAACTGTAAATTGTGATGAATTCCAGAATAATAATGTGATGAGCCTGTCAAAGGTGCATATATGAAATATACCTGTTCAATGCCATTGCAGACAGCCAGTATCACCTTCGGGGTCTCAGCTCAGATTGGGTGTGGAGTCACTGGTTATCTGTGATATGAACTGCAGAGAAGGAACCAGGCGCAGATTCCAGAAAAAGCCGCAAAGCTGCATTTTACTGAAAAGCGGGCTTGTCCGCAATAGGCACTTGAACAGAAGATGAACAACACAACAGGCACAGAGGCAAAGAGATGTCAGGGGGCTGTCTGTAGTCAAGCGAGGGGCAAACAGGAATACAGGAGGTCAGGAAAGCTGTAGTTTGGGAGGCCGATACTAGGACAGATTATAGCTGCTAGATATAACTGGGCACAAGTCACAACAAAGCAGTAACAACCCAGCAAAGTGGAAACAAAACACAGGAACTTAAATGCACAAAGACAACAATTAACAAGTGGAAAGGGGCCATGCAAGCACAAGAAGAGATCATGGAGGGAGGGTAAAGGAACAAGGCAATAATTGAACAATGAGAACGCTGAGAAATTGATGAAAAAGGCAGAAACTGACCCAGACGGCTCGATTGCGGGAAACAACAATTAACACGTGGGGCAGGACAGGACACCATAGGCTGTACACACCTCCTTTGCCCTTGTTTATTGTACGTGGGTGCATTCCTTACCTCATGTGAGTATTGGCAGTAGAGATACTTTGCGGCTCTCAGCTCTGCCTCACCTCTCTGTTAGGATTTCTATTAAAGCTGCACTAAGTGAATTCTGACCATTAGATGTCCCAAAATCACCAATTCCATTTATACATAAACAAAACCACCTCTTGATCCCTCTCCCCTCAGGACTCCTGGGGGCGTTGCCTTATGTCCGGCATCATTCAGGGGTTCCGCAGCTGATGTGCACTCTTGCCGGCCCACATTGAGTATTTGGGTCGTCTTGTTGCATTTTGGATAAGTTAGCAAAACGTGATATAAAATGTGGATTACCAAGCTATTCTTTGCATAAACTCCAAAATTAAACCATCATTAGACCTCAGTCTTAATTGCAGATTCAAACAGATGATTATTTTAGTTGTGATCATTAACCTGTTCAATCCCACTGGTCACCTTTGTGACTGATTTTCTTTTTTTTTACTTCTAGAAGCTCTATAAGTTTTGTTGTTGGCTTTGGCCAAAAAAATGCAACTTTGAACTGAACTTAACCATCATGAAATCAAAAAAATACACACAGTTTATGTGTCAGGGAGGTTTAAGGAGTAAAATGCATGCGCGTACATTGCAAGGAAAAATTTGGGATTGAGTGGGTTAATTGGCGGAGATACACGTAAATTTTCCTCCTCATAGCTGCTAGTGGCTGCAACTGCGACAAGACTTCCCTGTAGATTATCAAATGACTTTTACTTGACTGCTGATAAATTCTCACATTGACTATCATAATGCTATATGGGAAAACATGCAACTAAACAGTGCTAAAATGTATCAACATTTAGACAAGACTAAATTTTGTCTGACAAAAATCTGCTCAGATGAGGTCTGTTTTCTGATATCAATGTAGTGTCTTGCATCAATAGATGCCCAAATTGGAAGACTATCAATTCGAGCAATGGTCACTACACAAAAAAATAGCCAGATCTAGCTTTTTCACCAAAATTTGCTCTTGTTTTTTGTGGGATTTACACTTCGGAACTACCACACTTCCGGAGATGAAATGATGCGGATTGCTAGTGCTTAGGTCTATTGCATACGCATAATAACATTGAATGATAGCAATCTTATCATCGACATCAACGCTTTTCAAACATCTCCTGGAGTACCACTTCTCCTGGATGTTTTAGAGCTCTGCCTGCTCCAGCATAGGTGAGTCAAATGATAAGCTCGTTACCCATGAAGATGCTTGATAATGAGTGAATCATTAGAATCATCCATGCTTGCAGGGAGAGATCTAAAACATGTGGGAGAGGTGGTACTTCAGGAGAGGTTCGAGAAGCACTGATCTACATCATCTGTGATTGTTGATGGCAATGCCAAAAATTATACAAAAAATATATCAATCACCTGAATATCACCATGGAAGGCCTTTCTCAAAACTTCGAGAAAACGACCGTTCCCCAGCTGAAAGCTTCTTAAAACCGCTTCTATGCTCAGTATTGTATGGCCCAGTGTCTGTAACCATGCACACTAAAATAACTTTCCGCGGCTCTGCAAGACTGGAATCAACTCGGCCACCTAACTATCCCATAAAGCGTCGGAAATGGGGAACATCAGGGCGTTTTTTATTATTGTCGATTGCTCGAATTTACTTGTGACATTAATGTTAATACGTTAATATGTGTGAGACCAAATATACTAATTATTGGTAAACATGAATAGTATATCTTGTATGCCTTCATACTTCACATGCATCAAATAAACTGATCCGCCAATTTTTTTATAAGACTTCATCAAGTGTTTAGTGATCTTTGATCATGACTATTCATGATTTTTTCCGACCCCTTTCTTCTGCAAAGTTGGTATACATAATTGATGGATGGATATATATTCACTCTTTTTATATCCCGATAATGCTCCAGGTGCATAGTCCACAATAAAGGATGGAGAAAGACCGACACAGTTATTTTTCACCCATGACTGCAGTGGCTTCTCTTTTCATCTATTATGTAATGTATTTCCTTGCATTGAACTTTAGGAACGGAAATTATTATACCTATTATACCACAAAACTAAAACTTTGTGAAACGAGGCATGAACTATGGAAAAAATAAATACAAATTCTGGTTATTCTGTATGTTAGCCAGCAAATAACGTTAGTGCTTTGAAATACCAGCTACCTATGTTAGTAGTTGGCTGGCCACCGTATATAGCCATGATTAGCCAGCTGAGTTAAAGTCCAAGTGATCAGTAGCCTAACGTTAACGTTACCATCAGCTATGTTTTGCATGTATACTGATCGCTAAATCTATCTTATAAGTGGACAGTTTCACTTATTTTAAATGCTAATCAGAAAACGCTTCCAAACACGAGCTAAACAATGCATGGCCACTTATGAATGTGCACTCAGTGCACTTACCGAAGAAGCTTGTTCTGGCATGCACGGCTATGTCCTGCAAAACCACTCCCATCCAGGAGAAATGCAGACATTTTAAAGAGTCCCAACATAGGAGAGAGGGGTGACATGAGGAGCAGAAGAGGATCTTATTGTTGGGCTGGTGTCATGTAAAATAAGGTCCCTCCCGGGTGACTTTTGTTGCATATTGTGCGTCAATTTGCATCAAATCATGTCATTTGAGTCATCTATATGATTTTCACAGTAGCGAAGTATTCTCAGAACAAACAAGTTTTAAACCAACACACTAAATGAGTGGGTGCCTTTGGTATACCTCGGGTTTCGAAGGGGTTGCTGGCAAGATCACAAAACAGCTGAAACTGTTATCTGTTAAACTGTTGACAAACTCAATGATAAGTAGTGAAGTAATGTTAGCACTTGTACTGAAATAACTAGCGAGCTAGCTTGCTAATAAGGCTACAGTTCACTTCTACCGTCATAACCGTTAGCTAGTTAAAGTGATAATAAACTCTTTGCTGTTATAGCTCGCACACCAGTGTAGTGAGCTAATGTGATGATTCACTCCTTAATGCTATAACTAGCATACCAATACATTTAGCTTGGTAGCAAAGGGTGAATTATCACACTTTGCCATTGCTATTTTCTACATTATTTCAGCAGAGAGCAATACAACAATCTTGCAAGACCAATCTTTTGATGTGCATTATGTGACGAAAGTCACGTGGGGGACTAGATTTTACAGGGAGACCAGATTTTACACGACACTGGCAAAGAAATTTAGAAAACACAAACCAGGTAACAATAGCAGGTGGACTGAAACCTGTATTGTGGAAAGAGACTAGTACAAATGATGACTCTAACATCGTATGGGGCAATATGACTGAAAAAAAATGCATGCAATATTGCTTAGTGTAGTTTTGATTAAATGATCTAAGCTGCCGACTGTGATGCACATCTACCAGCTGAGCTCATCGAGAAATATGCTGGTATGTTATTGATATTGAGAGCAAGTTTTGCAGTAGGCTCACAACTCAAACAAAAGCACAGTTGGCCCTTCTTGTGGTGAATAGGAGTATAATGAAGCATCAGAGGGATCACCAGAGAAGAATAGCTCACATACAGCAGGCTTTGCAGCGCAAATTTTAGCTTTTCTCGCTTCATTATAATGATTTTTATGCATCTCATTAGCTTGGACATGGGAAGTCAAGATGAGCATTCGTATGCTTTTACATGTGGATAGGTCTGAGGTGCAGTAGTACTGAGTCTGAAAATTAAAGGAGCCGTATGTAAGTTTGTGGCCAAAACTGGTACTGCAATCACATTAAAAATACTGCAGAGCACAGTATCCCCTCCCCCTCTCCCCCAGACGAGAGGTTGCCAGCTAGGTTAAGAACGTCTACTACAAGGAGCTACCATGGTAAGCAACAAGTCCTACACTGTAAGTATCATCGGTTAATTATGTTTATGCTTCATGCGTGATGGTTTGCGAAGTAATTATGTACAGCAAAAATTATGTTATCACCAAATATAATTGTAAAGATAAGTACTGTAATAGCTCATTCCTGTCGAAAGATGGATTGTTTTCATTAGCCTACCATGCTAAAATGTCTTCGTTAGGCTAGTGGTGCGATATAAAGCTTTTTACGAATGCATTTAGTACGAATGTACGGGCTACCACAGAAAATTCCTTGTCAATAATGTACGGATAATGTTCAGCGTCGGTCTTCAAATTCTTCTCCGCTTTCAGCCGTCTCCATCTTTCAAAGGCATGTCCTGTACAGATCCTTGTTTTGTTTCTGACTTTGTCACGACGTATTTCGGAATCATAACGAGGCCTTTTAGGTTTAATAACGTCTGACATTTGTGCTCCGAAACGCTGGTAGCTGCAGCTCAGTGGTAACTGGCAACCTGGATGCCGAAATGCTACTGACTTCGTGATTGGGAAATAGGTGGAGGGTGGCGCAACAGGCCAAAATGCAAAATGACAACATCAACATTAGTTGTGGGCTGCAACTTCGCTTTTGTAATGAGAATATTCTGGCTGGTCTACTGTTGTCAGTGATACAATTATTTGAAATTAACATCATTTCTTAATGTCTGGTGATATATCAGGGCCATTTTATGATTAATCTACATACATTTCTTACATACGGCTTCTTTAAGGCTGTGCATATGGCTGCCTGTACTTTTCTTTGTCAAAGATGCAGAGGTCTCCAAAATCTGTTGTTTTCCAAGTCAGATGTATCTTGTGAAGCCTATTGTTCTTCACAACGTTATGGACTGGAGACACTTCCCCTCTTATTCTCTCTTCTTTATGAATAGTCGCAACCCTTTGAACGGCCCATCTAGTGGTTAACATAATTAGTCTACTTGATTGATCATCCTATTCCGAATAGAAATAAGACCTTTTCGGAGGGCAGTCAGGCTTGTGTTCCAGGAGAGCCACACTGGCTATATATTATTTTCCATACATGCCCGTTGTTTCAAGACTTGTAATTTGTGTACCATAACAATAGCTATATGTGTTTTGTATCAGGAATGAATTAAATTTATTAAAGGCAAAGAACTTAAGTGTTTTGGCGCTAGGAATGCACAGTTAAAAAAGATTGGATCTAAAAATGAGATAAGGTTATGCACCTTTGCCATTCCTCATTTTCTTTAGTTTATAAAGCTGGCTCCACCCGCCTGAGAGGTGCATGATTAATGACCAGCATGATCATGGTGGAAATGCAGATAATTGAGTGAGCAACTGCAGAGGGCTTCATCATGCGTAAGGTAGCCTTGTTCAAGGGGGGCAAGCCCAGGGTTGCAGAGGCCCGACCGTGGGTAAATTTGTCATTCCGAGAGGATGACCTGGTGACCTGCTGGAACCTGCTGATACTTCAGGTGAATGGGAACAATGAGGAAAATCCTGTGACTTGGTGACATATTCCAGCCTAATAATGCTGCTCAGACCTGAAGCTTGGGGGCCACAGCCTCTGGGTCATTCCATGTCAGATCATCAAATGGGTCTCACCACCCCCTTCTCAATTTTGCTAATTTTTTCTATGCGGCTATATATATATATATATATATATATATCACTGCTAAATCCGAAATTTCAGCTCATTCGGACCAAAAATTCATTTTTGGTGAATTATTTTCTAAGGGTAATGTCCATCAGTTTTTTTGTCAATTGACATTTTTCTTGTATTTAACATGGCATAAATGTTTTATTATTACACCTATAGCTTTGAAACTTTGCATCTAAGCTAATGTTTTACTGCTTAACCAGAAAATCCAGTCCAATTTACTTTATCTTTCTTGGTTGTGGAGCTATGAGAACACCAAAAGTCCCTTTTGTTCAGGCAGTTCCATGTTTAGGTCTCCAAAGCACCCCCAATATAAACCCTAGCATAGGCTCTCTGGCATTTTTTCCATTCATTTATGTCTGCTGAATGTAAATCAGGCTGAATTTTGACCAATATAAATTTTGCAGGTGTCTGAACAGGGGTGGGGTAATCTCAAGAATCGCTTGGCATTTTCAGCTTCTTATACAATGTTAATGATTATTGAATCACAATAATTGCAAGTTCTCAATTCATCAATGCATGACCCATTCACAGAAAGGTCAGTATATGCCGGTTGGTAGATCATGTTGGCAGGGAGAAACCTGAACCAGTTATTGATCAATAATTTCTGATTATTGCTATTGTCTTTCATGAAGTGAAACAAGAGTACACAAGCATTAACATGGACTTCTGAAAAATTCTGGGTGCCATTCAGTAACATTCTCCAAACTGTGCCAACTCCGGATGTCACTGGACGCACAGCCCGGTAGTATAGGCTGGACAAAACTGGGACAGACAACACTGTTGTGCTCTTTGCTGCATTTAGGAAGCAATAACACTGTTAACATAGCATGGAATACAATGTTTTAATTTGACAGTCAGTTTACAAGAATTAGTGTCAGTAAATTTTATTGATGCAAAGAAGTGTGATTCTCAAAAATTGCCTGACCCCTATTTAGACAGTTCTGAAATGTATGTCATTCAAGTCACATCAACAATTTTTGTTTTGTTATGTCTGCTATAATACAGGAATTAGTACAATTTAGGATGTGATTGACTAATGATTGAAAACACTTCAAATGTTGCATAGTTAAATGTGTAAGAAGCTGAAAGAGCCACACGATTCTCGAGATTACCCCACCCTTGTTCAGACACCTGCAAAATTTATTTTGGTCAAAACACATCAACAATTTTTAGAGTGGTCTTTCTACTATAATAGAGGAATCAGTAAAAAAAAATAGAAGAAAATCCAAGGTGTGCCCCTGGAGATAGGGGGGTTTGAACAGGTGGCATTTTAGTTTTTTTTTCACATTTGGCAAGGTACTGACTGCAGTTGATGATGAATTCATGGTGAATTCAGCCTGATTTGTATTCAGCAGATTCAAATGAATGGAGAAAATGCCAGAGAGCCTATGCTAGGGTTTATATTGGGGGTGCTTTGGGGACCTAAACATGGAACTGCCTGAACAAAAGGCACTTTTGGTGTCCTCATAGCTCCACAACCAAGAAAGATAAAGTAAACTGGACTGGATTTTCTGGTTAAGCAGTATAACACTAGCTTAGATGCAAAGTTTCAAAGCTATAGGTGTAATAATAAAAAAGTTATGCCATGTTAAATACAAGAAAAATGTCAATTGACAAAAAAACTGATGGACATTACCCTTAGAAAATAATTCACCAAAAATTCATTTTGAGCTGAAATTTCGGATTTTTTCATCACTAATACATATTTATCTAATGTGAAAATATGGAAGCAATCTATGACTACACGGTGACAGATGTTTTGAAACTCTGATGATTTGACATGGAATGACCCCTCTGGCTTTAATTGAGTCTGCCAGGCATGGAAAATTGGCATTGAGAATCTCATTATTCACCATGGAACAAACAAGCAGATACTCATCTGCATGTCAGAAGGTGAAATTCGATTTCTGGCTTTGCCTTGTTTTTTTTCCGTGCATGTTGTTAGATTATTTATTTATTGCAGCAAAAGATGTCTGACCTGGAATTGCACTGCTTGTGTTTGCATTGATTTGCTGTTATCTGGGTCATGCTACCTGGCATCTCCGTGAATACTATTCCACACAGTTGAGACATCTGCTTTAGCTTTGTTGCTGGTTTTATGGTATAAGTGTTCTTGTAAAGAAAAAAAAAAAAACAATGCAGACAGACTCCATGCAGTGTCTGTTTACCTCTGGGTGTTTCTTGTCATCTGGTGTGCCACCCTGCCAGCTGTTTAGCTCCTCAGTTTCTTTTGCTGCCATCTTTGTCCTGCAGCCTCTTGTCTGTGCACAGCACTTCTTTAAATAGGCTTTACCAGACTGTACCAGGCTGACCTGATTCTGGTCAGTGACTATGGGAGGGAAATGTATGCATATATAATGTAGCATTTGCCTCCTCCCTTATTTCTTCTATTTTTGCTTACTTGTTATATATTTAAACTAGCGCATTGCCCGTGGGGATCCACGGGTTCTAGAAGTAGTTTCAATTTCTCTTCGGGTTCTATCTCTTACTTATTTAACTGCCTGCTGTCCACTCGTGTATTGTTAGTGGGCTAGAAAGGTTAGGAAAGTTCAGTTCAATTGGTGATCGGATCAGTGATCGGCTGATCAAACCATAAAAAAGTCGGTGATTAGTATCGGGCCTTAAAATCCTGACTGGTGCATCCCTACTCAACTGTGCTTGAGCTTTCGGTCAGGAACTGATGGCGGGCATTCTCCTTCAGGACTTGCTGTTAGAGAGTACAATTCATGGTTCCATCAAGCAAAGCAGCCCCAGATCATCACACTACCACCACTGTGTTTGACTATTGTTATGATATTTAGATGTAACGGCCAATGATTGCCATTTTGCCCAGCCCTTTCTTCTTGTGCATCCAAGGATGAAAGTGAGGCCTGCAGTTCTTAAGATGTTAGTTTGGATTCTGTTGTGACCTCATAGATGCACTTTTGGGCAAATTTTGGTAGGTCTGCCAATTTGATAGGTCAGCCACTTTTGGGAAGGCTCACCACTGTTCCAAGTTCTCTTCAGTAGAAGATAAGGTCCCTCACCATGGTTTGTTGGGGTCCCAGGACCTCAGAAATGGCATCATAACCCTGTCCAGACTGATAGATGTCAATGACTTTGTTTCTCGTCTGTTCTTGAATTTCTTTATAGCCTGTGGCGTCTTTTGCTGTGTTACATATTCAAAATTAGAAGAAATTGGGAGGGGCTCAAATACTTTTTCACAGAATTTTTTCTGTTATCTCGCCAGTTTGCCAGTTTGTTATTGGAGAATTTGTTGACATACGGTATTAAATCTTTCCAGTCAAATCCCTCTAAGCACAGTTTGAATTGTATTATAATTGGCTAAAATCAAATTTTCACGTATCTATGCATTATTAAAATTTAATCTTCATTTTTTACTGACTCCACCTATGCTATGAGCTAAACAATTCTTACATTTATTTCATTGTTGCTTCACTCTGATAAAGTGTCCGCACAGATTGAACACCATGAAGAGGGCAATTGGATTGAATTCTGTCAAGCCTGCCTCATCTCCATTATGGTGTTGGTATCAGACTTGCTCAGCCTGCCAGATATGTCCGGGTCCTGTGTTGACATGACCATTGAAATTTATGAGTCCTTGAAGGAGTTCTATAAACACATCACATCTGTACCCAGAACACATTTTGGTTGTGAAAGTCAGTGAATTGCCATTGTGATGGTAAGATGAAAACTCAGCTATCTTAAAGGATCAGTGTGTAAGATTTAGAGCCATCTAGTGGTCAGATTATAGATTGCAACTAACTGACCATTCCATTTCTCAGAAAACCTATGGTGCCCGCAAAACTTGTGAAAACGTGAAAGGCGCTCTCTTGCGTCAGCGCTTTATTCATTTACTTTTTTCCCGTTCTGGGCTACTGTAGAAAAAATAGCGGTGCAACATGGCGGCCTCCACGGAGGTGGACCCGCTCCCATGAAGGTTTAAAGGGTTTATTCTAAGCGAAATGAAACTCAAAGATTATTGTTTTCATGTGATTATACACTACTAAAAAAGTAGTTATGAATGTTATATTCCATTTCTGCCAAAATGTCAATCTAAATTCTACACACTGCTCCTTTAAAGGTGAAATGAATAAAGCAATTTGCAGTCTTTGACGACCCACTTGGTGGACATTGCTTTAGATGGTGTATTAGTACATGTGGTGCTCTTAAAAACGGACAAACAATGAATGTTTCAGACGCTCCATCGAGTGAGAAGTTAAAAAATAATTTTTCAGTGCTTTCTCACAAACACTTTGATATTTGGAGTGCCTACCAACCAACAAACTCTGAATTTAGACAACCCAGTCAGTTTTTTGTGGGTTGCGTTTTTCATAAAACATGGCATTTGCAGTGGCGGTACGTCAGCAGAAACAAAGGCCTTCAGAAACCTCGCCCTTCAACGCTCATTAACCCAAACTTCTCGAAGTTTACTTTTCCCGATCAGCATCAGTTGCTAAGGCTAATTGGTGGGACCGGCGACAGTATAATTTATTTTTGATAGCATTGTTATACATTGCGCTACAAAATTATGAGGCATTTTCTACCGTACAAAAATGACGACATGAAATATGATTATGTCTTTATAATTTGTGTGCTTTTTCAGCTTGTGAAACAGCACAGGTTTGCTTAGATTGCGAGGCTCATTAAGCAATTAGCCATGAGAATCCGTTCTATATTCTGAATGTGGTTGCGCTAAAGGGCGTTGTTAGGCACGCTGCACAGCTGAGTGATGGTGAAAATAAATGCTGCAAAGTCAGCGGAAGTTTCAGATTTTTTGAATTTATGTTGCACTTTGCTTTTTTTTCATTATCATTTCTTATTATAGGCCATAGATTGTTCTTGGTTGTTCAGTCGATAAATTGTTCGATTGTTAATAAGGCAAACTTGAACGAAAACAGCTTGAGCACAATCGAGCGGTCAAGGGTGAGGTTACTGAAGGCCTTCTGAACATCTGACGGCACGCCGCTGGGCATTCGGCATGCCATTCAGGTTTTACTCCCCTTCCTGTATCACATGTTGGCTTGAGAGAATTATTCTGCCTCTCATCTGAATATCTCCACTCATGGCTTGTTTGACAAGGTGCCCCATTTTTTTTTTTTTTTTTTTTTCTGGACCCACTGGCATCATGTCCTAGTGCAGAATGAAGCAACCAGTAACTACTGCATTGCTAATTGTAAAGATCGGCACCCATCACAACACTGGCTCTCTGCCTTAGAGGACAGAAGAGCTGAGTGTTTTTTTTTTTTTTTTTTAATGGCAACATCCCAACTTCAATCAGCAGAGACGTATACCCATTGTGGGTCTGACAGCGTCATACTACTACATGGGTCAGTGAGTGCGTTTACATGCACATCATAATCCGGTAACTGGGAATAATCCGAAAATGGCAATAATCTGATTTGAGGCGTTTACACGCACTTTAATAAACCAATATCCGGAAAAAACTGGTTTATATTATTCAGTCAAATAGCCAATTTCTCTCCAAGCACATTCTTCCTGCCCTCCACCGGTCGCACATGCGCAGATTTAAAAAAACCCGAAAGAAATCAGCTTTTGCTGTATACATGCACAGAATAAACGGATTATTGGGCAAAAAGCTAGGTGTGTTTACCGGATTCCTCATAAACCGACGACGGCCTTTAACCGATAATGATTATCGGACTTTGCCGTTTACAGACCACTTGAATAATCCGATAACTCCAGTAATCCGATAATAATCGTTTTATTAGTGTGCATTTAAACGTACTCAGTAAAGTGCAGGACTAGAGCTACTTAGCTGGGTAAGTGTTTCCAATTTCCATTTGGGGAGTGGGGATAATTCTTCTCTAGCTTGGAGAGCAGCATATTAACGAGGGGAGCATTTTAGTGAAGTGTCATGCTCACAGTGGAACAACATCCCATTTATTGAAAGTGAATTAGCACACAGGACATGAAAGTTATGGAAACAACACAAAGGGTGTCTTGTTTCAGTCACATGCAGGTAAACTAGTGGATCACGTCTTGCTTGCATCTCCCCATGTCTCACTTGCCCTTGCAATGTAAGTCATGTCAAATTGGCTCTGCAATCCCTTCATAGCCAAGCGAGTCCTCCTCCTCTCAGGGTTTAGCAGTGAAGTTGGTGTCTCACTGTCTGCCAGTGAAGGTTGGGTCTCATTGTTTGCAGAACACCAGTGCTGCTTGATCCCAAAGCGGCCTTATCTCTTGTTTACCCCTGAAGCTGACCATGTAGAGATATATTTGGATTCCAGAGACCCACTCTCCGTCATTCCTCTGCAGCTTGCTGTTTGTGACGCAACTCGTGTGAAATCTCGGCTGAAAAACACATCTGCTGGCTGGTGTGGCGGCTCCAAAAATTAGAATCAAGAAATCAAGGTTGAATTGGTTGTGTTACTGATCTTTGCTGTGGGGCAATTCCACGAAAACATCAACATCAGGGTCAAAATTGAAAATACTTATCAAGAGTTAATTTGGTATGTAAATTGAGAGAATGTAGTGTAATGACTGTGCAGCTACAATGTTTGTTGTTTTTTTTTTACCCTCCTTCATCAAATTAACCTTTTTAATGTCACTGAGTTAAAATGGATGAAAAAATTGTTTTTTTGCCACTGCATTTTAAATTGCCAAGCTTATGGAACAAGATAGTATTGAAAAAAAGATCACTGCACTAAAGGCTTCATTAACGGTCCAGCTTTCACAGTCAAAGTTTTAAGTTTGTATGATATTTTGTGGTCATCAACCCCTTCTCGTCTGACCTATACCGAAGATGTCATGTGAGTTACTTTTTTGTAAATAAGTTTTGTTTTCATAAGAAATCTTTAATTCAGGTGTGGGCTTGGTTAGTACTTGGATGGGAGACCACCCGGGAAAACCAAGTTGCTGCTGGAAGAGGTGTTGGTGGCCAGTAGGTTTCGATCTTCCCTCTGGTGGAATAATCCCCAATGCCCCAGTACAGTGGCGGGGATACTGTACTGAAGGAGACGCTGTCTTTGGATGAGACGTTAAATTGAGGTCCTGACTCGCTGTGTTCACTAAAGATCCTAATGACACTTATCGATAAGAGTCGGGGGTTCCCCGGTGTCATGGCTAAAGTCCCAACCTTGCTGTTTCAACCTGCCACCTAATCATCCCGTGATCTAATTGGCTGTGCAAATTGCCCTCTCCCTCCCCACCTCAACCCCCAGGGCTCCCTTGAAAAAGAGATTTCAATCTCAACGGGACTTCCCTGGTTAAATAAGGGTTAAATAAATAAAATAAAATTAATGAATCTCAGAGCCAACCAATATTCTCTGTAAAGATCCTATGGCTTATAACAGAGGTGGGCAGCGAGGGCTGTATCTGTCCCTGGTTTTCACACCAACTTCTGGCCTTCAATTAGTTGATTATCTAAATTAGCCAAACCATTTATGAAATCTGACATTTCAGGCGCATTTCTTTAAATTATCATGAATGACCACCAAAGACTGTTCTTGTCTCCCTTTTTGATCGAATCATTGCGAAAATCTATATTTGTGCATGCAATCAACTCAATTAGTCGGGGTAATTGATAGAAATAAAAATCTGAGTACACACTGGCCCTCCTGGGCCAGAATTGCCCACCCTGGCTTATAATGTAAAAAGAAGAACCATCAGAAATATTAGCCCTTTCCCAGAGAAAAAGGGTCGCACAAGTGACATGGTAACTCACGTGACATGACCAACAGATCACAACAAAGGCAAAGTGGTGGCAGACCAAAAATAAATTACATTGTTTTACAAACTTATTTGTTAATTTCACTAATTTCTTATACATGGCAACATCAGCAGTCCATCTTTTTTTGTTCTTGTTTTAACCCTTTCAGGGCGGATGATGGCAGGAAGCATTTCTGTACCAGGGCAGGTGATGCCTTGGAGGCAGTAGCGCATCAGGGCTGATGATGCCTTGAGGCACTTTTGGAGTGAGCACTTTGGAATATGACAGCCCGTTGTTTATCGTCTTTGCTTCGCTACCACAGACGATGAACAATCTCAGAAATGAACTTTTATGTAGCGTCTTTGTGTCAAAACACGTCTATTGTCTAAAGGAAACAATGTATCAAACATCCACATATTTTGTCCTGGAACTGCGATATCTATCTACTCATGTAGGCTCTATCAGAAATCCTCTGCTCTTGTGTGGTACAGAGTGACACATTGTGGCTGGCCCTGTGATGTGACGTAACTACCATCGCCAGCATAGTGACCTCATTTCCTTGTTCTGGAACCTGCTTTTGAAATGAATGTTTCACAAATTGAATTATGAAATTCAGTTTTCAGTCTAGCTTTATCTCCAATTTAAGAGAGTCATCAGCAAGTAAAATTTAATTGGGTAGTACAATTAATGTGCATATAATTTTAAGAAAACTATATGTCATGAAAATAACAAAACAATTGTTTGAAAAAGCGTAAATTTGAATGAAAATTATTTACATGCAGATGACACATGCACAAATGTACTTGAAGGTTAAAGTGGACGAATCCTGTGTGGTGTGTATGACAAAATATGATACACAAGTACCATGTTCTGACATATCTTAAAAGGATACAGTTTGTTAATTTTGTATACTCTTGATTTAGGTACTCTAGATTCAAATCCTCTTTTTTGCAGGAAACTATGTTCTTTTAAGTTGATGCGACTGATAATTTTGGCTGTTCAATTCAATCAATCAATTTATATTTATATAGCACCTTTCACTACAGCAGTAGTCTCAAAGTGCTTCACAAGTTAAAAGCAAAAAGGGTCAACACATGATAAAATACAATACATACAAGTGCTTTGTAAATAAAAACAGTAGAAACTGAGGTAAATATAAAAAAAAAAAAAAAACAAAGAAAAAAACAATTAAAATATAAGTAAAAAAAAAGCGTTAAGTAGTGCATGTGCGTGTGTGTGTGTGTGTGCGTGTGTGTGAGCGTGTGCATGCGTGAATGCTCGTGTATGCAGCTCAGTCATAGAATGTGCTGAATAAATATGTTTTTAACCTTGATTTAAATATGGTCAGTGACTCTGACTCCCTAACTGTGAGTGGTAGGCTGTTCCATAGTAAAGGTGCCCTATGGCAAAAGGCCCTACCCCCCTACCGTTTTTCTTTTTATCGTGGGACAGTTAGTAGTCTAGCATCCCGACGACCGAGGGCACGCGTGTTGGCGTGTATGGCTGTATTAATTTAGTTAAATAGTGAGATGCAAGACCATGTAAAACCTTAAAAGTTAAAAGTAAAATTTTAAAATCAGCTCTGGCCCCAATAGGGAGCCAGTGTAGGGAACTTAAAACTGGGGTAATGTGCTCGAAGCGCCTCTTTCTTGTAAGAATTCTGGCTGCCGCATTTAAAACAAGTTGGAGGTTTTTTATGGCACTTTTGGGACAGCCAGAATAGAGTGAATTACAATAATCAAGGCGGGACGTTACAAATGCATGTATTAATTTTTCACTGTCCAATTTGGAGAGGAAGTGTCTAATTTTTGCAATATTTCTGAGATGGAAAAAAGCTATGCGAGAGACGTTTTTAATGTGGGCTTCAAAAAAGAGATCTGGGTCTAAAATAACACCAAGATTTTTGGCAGTTTGATTCGGGGTGATGACACAGCCATCCAAATTTAATGTGAGATCAGACAGTAGATCTCTTTGTCTCTTTGGGCCTAGTACAAGAAGCTCTGATTTAGAAGGATTGAGAAGGAGGAAGTTTGCTGCCATCCATCTATTAATATTAGCGACACAGATTTCCAGATCACGTAAGGAGTGGCGATCTCCTGGTTTTATGGAAATGTACAGCTGCGTATCGTCAGCGTAGCAGTGGAAATGTACATGATGTTTGCGGATTATGTCACCGAGTGGAAGAGTGTATAGCGAGAACAGCAAAGCAGCGAGCACCGAGCCTTGGGGGACACCATAGACCAATTTTGCATGAGCGGAGGATTTATTGTTAATTGAAACAAATTGATACCTGTCCTCAAGATAGGAATTAAACCATCTTAACGCTTACTGCAGTATGCTGCGAAGTGCTGAGCAGCTGAGATTCGACATCAAGCAAGAATGTGAACACATTTCACTCTCAAAACTACAGCAGTTGGTGTCCTCAGTTCCCAAACGCTTACAGAGTATTGGTATAAGGGGAGATGATGCAACACAGTGGTAAAATTGCACCTGACCCAACTTTTTTGAAATGTGTTGCTGGCATTAAATTCAAAATGATGGTTTTAAAAGCAATAAAATTTGTTTCAGCATTTGATATGTTGTCTTTGTACTATTTACAATTAGATATAGGGTTTATTTGGTTTGCATCCTGTTTTTATTTAGATTTTGCATAGCATCTCAACTTTTACAGGAACTGAGTTGTATATTCATAAACAGACCCATTTATATGTACATAATCTTCTTTTCACTTGGTTGGATCTGAGATATTGCTATTCTTGACTTACCTATTTAAAAATTGTGACACTATTTCTCCTCTTGTGTTTATAAATTTATGTATCACTTTGTTCTTTTTAGTGTAGATTTTCCAGTATCGAGCCAGTAAATGATTGAGGATCTGTGGGCCGATCACTCACCCCCGGTTGCTCAATACACATGGTTATTGATTTGACTGCAGACCTTGGGCCCCTCTCAGCTGCAGTTTCAATTGCATGGTCATCTGGGTAAATATCCTTCTGATGACAGTGCTGTAAACTTATACATTGCTGTCATTAGGAGCACCCTCCAAGAGGTGTCCAATCTATAAATCCTCAGCCTTCTTAATGGAATCTGTTTCATTCCAGCCTTGCTCGTCCTCTGACCTACTTGAATACAGCAGAGGACCCTGCTGTTTATCTTCAGGGCTAAGTTGTTGCTGGGCCCTGTGATTTACGCGATGCGGAATATGCTGATGGAATCACGAAATTTGATAATAAAAATCTAATTAACTGTTAAATGCAGAATATTGTGGAATTGCCCAAAATATGAACGTAACTTATAAAACTCAGTGTTTTCCCTGCAGTGCCTATAGGCCAGTGCACCTGAAATCACAGAACATATATGAACATCCTGTCGTGCGACACTGACAGTGGTCATCGTTGTTATGAATAAGTTTGAACTCACCAGGAACATTCCAACAGCTTTGTGTCATGGACAATGGAGGAAGAAATTATTTTGCTAAATTTAACCCTTTAAAGTGCGGTCCTTTTTTGAGGAAATTTCCTCCCAAACTAAAATCCTTTTGTTCTTGAACCACTTTGACTACAGTCAGAATTTCTGAGAACAGAAACCAAATGGAGTAACAACAGTGAAAATTCTTTGTAAGTCAGAAAAAGATTTTATGTTTTCTTCTGCCCCTATGGCACTGGTGACCAAACCTTATTAGCCTAGAAAAATTATACATTCATAGCCAGATGCCTAAACAACTGCAGGTTCAAATTTTGATTTTTGAATATTTTCTGTTTCAACAAACTATTTTGGAAAAATGAATAGTTTTTTACAGCTTTTTTGTGTGATTTTTCTAATAAACCAAACCTATGGCAGTGCATATTCAGGCTGAGGGATGTTATGACAATTTTAAATACTATTTTTGCTATTGTTTTTGCATTATAAAATGGCTTACAGTTAGAATGCTGAGTCCGCAAATGTTCGAACGATATATAATTCTACAACGTAGCACAATATTTGATGGCATAAAAACATAATTATGCCTTTCGGCCCACCCTTTGGCCAGTGCTCATTGAAAGGTTGACTTTGTTTGGTGCTTTTCAAAAGGTGAATGCAAATGAGGAAAATGTCAGGTATGTGAATATAATGCAGGGCTCGATTAAGAAAACAATTCTCTAGTCTAAGAATTGAGGTTCAGAGATGAATGTTAGACTCTCGCAGCTAGAGTACAATTAGGCCTAGTGCACACACGTGAATTTTTTAATTTGGGGTTTTTCCTCCATTTTCCAAAAAAACCCACACCATGAAAGTGCTGTCAAAACCATACCATACCAACAAGCAGCAATAATATAATTTAATATATTATTTATTAATTAGGCCATTTCGTGCGGTTGCGATAATTTATATAGCATTTTAGGAGATTATCAAAAACTAATTAGGAAGAAAGATATTTGTTTTAAGATCGCCTTGGATTTTAAGTGTCCAAAAATACAAAAGGTGGAAAACATTCCATAAAGCGGGTGAAACGTGAATGTGAGATATAAATTATCACAGTCGCGCGAAATGGCCTAATGCAAGCCGAAAAAAAATTGTGCAATCGCATTCATGCAAATCTGTGCTGTTCTATGGCCATTTAAATTTAAAAATGTTACAATCAAACGTGCTATGTTAATAAGTTGGACTATCTACTCATTCAACTTAGTAAATGAGCAAATCCACCGTTTGATTGCTAATTGAGCAGATTCAACAGGGACAGCATTAGAGCAGCCTAATTGGTTAAAACGAGACGATCAAGTTGTCTTTTTCTTACCTCCATTCAGCATATTGCCAAAAAATACTGATGTCAGTCAAGGATTTCTGGAAGCATTTCACCTGCCCTTTGATGTTTGGCACTTTCAGCGGCTGTTTGGTGAAGACTGCAGCTGGGATTTTCGCCCATGGCAGCAGGTGGTCTTAGTACGCTTTAAAAAAATTGTGGTTGAATATCGTTACATCCCTGGTTTCAACACTCATACAGCCGTTTTGAGTCATCATGATGTGATATGATTATATGGACAGCATCTTTACTGAGGCCAAAACTAGATACAAGTTGACATTGGCAGTTATCGGGCTAGAAGACAGTCCTTACCGACAACCGCTGATTCATGCAAAGATGATCTCACAGATTGGCCAGATTTGGAGTTTGGAAATTGTATATGCATCTTACAAGTAAACCAGGTTAGCCAGTATCGCCATTTTGTTTTTGCCTTCATGTCACACCTTTGACTTAGGAGACCAGAATTTGCATGAGCTCATATAATTGTGTTAAAGCTATTGTAACTTCAATTTTGAAATAGTGTACAATGAGTAGTGTGCCCTCTTTTGAGTTTGATTTCATAGACAATATGCGTGGCTTATGGGTTTATTTCAAATGTGATAGACTGTTTTATGCCCGTGCTTCTGTTAGGGTGGACGATTATTGTATCATTTCAGGTGTAATTAATTTGCATTGGTGTGAACTTGGTGGACTCCAGTGAGACCTGTCCTTATTTTGCCTGTCAACAGCTGCCAGCCTTTGTCCCTTCTTTTTAAATTTCTATACCGTTCGGTCTGCTCAAAATATATTTTCTTTCACGGTTTCCATTTATGATTACTACAACCAACAACTGCGCTACATTTTTATATTTTGGAGCATAGAAATGGCAATAGAACAGCATGAAATATAGCAGTGCAGCAAAGCAAGTGACCAGTCAGACTACTTTGTTTTCAGCAGCACTCGTGGTTGCTAGGGCCAACCATTCCTAGAATTCAATGCACTAAGCGAAGTGCCCGTTTGTCCGTGAGCGCCTATTTGCCCTCAAGTTCCCTACATCACCCACAGCATACAGAAAACTACCAGAGGTGATTAAAAAAAAAAAAAACTTAGGGCAATGCATACAGTTTGTGGGACTGTAAGGGCATTACTCTGACGGGTTGCACTGGCAACATATGGCTCAAGAAGCCGACTAAGATAAATCATTCCTACAGACAAAAACGGTATCTCTCATAGAGGTAATCAGGGAATGTTGGAAGGGTTGGTGTTGCTGTCATATCCGCTGATCTCTTATCTCCAAGGTAGAGGCCATTCACACCAAACACACTTTCACCATGGTTACACCATGCGCGTCTGTCCTGATTTTTTTTAAAGCCTACATTGTAAAAAGTGCTGGATGCGTCTTTTTTGCAGTAGCAAAGTAACGCTCCTGTCACTCACTTTGCGAACATTCTGTGCTATGTTAACGGCTGGTGCAAACAAACTCCACCGCAAAGTCTGGTGTTTTTTCTGTTTAGTGAAATAACACTTCAGCAGTTGACACGCGCTTTTGCTCGAAAGAAGAGTGAAAAATAAAATTTGAGGAAAAATGTAACAACTTTTGTGAAATCGCTGTTTTAGGGCCGAGACCATGCTAACGGTAACAATAGATCTCTCTGCCATATTTGTTTACAATGGAACATAACGTAAAATAAAACTCCACCCCTGCTTTCAATTGAATGGACAGCAGGTAAAAGACTGACAATGACGTGAAGCGCTTTTTTATTGGGGCAGGATTTTTTTTTGAAAGAATATTTTTCAGCTGGAAGAGCACATAAAAACAGCAAGATGCCTGGAGCATATAAACGTGAGGCAGCATCCAGAATGCTTCAAATCTTTGAATATATTCACAAAAAGGCCGCCCCACGCTGATGAAGTGTGTTTGGTGTGAACGGACTCTTAACCTGCTTCAGAATAGTTGGGCATCCAGCCTTAAGTTACTTTTTGTGATTTAGGTGATTTACTCCAGTAAGAGAACCACCGCCATAGTCCTGAAAATTTGGGAATGAATATGAAGTTATTTTGATAACCTCTAATCCTGCTCCGTAACACAGGCCTCAGTTGACAACAGCTAGCATGTCCAGATGTGTTCATCACTTTTAATTGTACTCTGGAAACACTTGCATTTTCCTTTGGTGTAATTGCAGCACATTTCTCTATTGTGTTGTGTTGTGCGTATTTGCTGTCCGTTTCTGTAATGTGATGTGGTGTCTGAATTTGCTGCACGCTTTCTAATTGCTGCACATGCAATGTTCAAGTTTGCAATTGATGAAGATGTTTCCGAAATGTTGCGCATGCGATGTCAAATTGACAAAGAAGTTTTTGAAATGCTGTGCATGTGTACTCAAATTCTAAGATGTTTTCGAAATGCTGAGCATGTGTTGTCAAATTTTGATGTTTTCTTAATATGCTAGTGTCTATTTGCATGTGTTTTCTTAAGTTGCAGTCCATTGTGCTCTCAAGGCCACTGTGCAGGAGGGATATATCTGAGCATCCATTAACAGTGAAGGACAGTTTCATTTGTGGGCATAACCTCAGCGTTAGCTATTTACAAACAGAGAAATCAAAGTTTAGGAATGGACCTAAAAAGGTACTCCGGATTTGTCGCTCCAGCAGTACCCTACCAGAGCACAGAAATATGCCTTTAACTCTTTCAACCCCAGATATTCTAGCATCACATGTTTAAACCTCTGTTTTTTTTTCTTACTGTTATCTCTGGACCTTTAAATGTAACCTGATATGTTCCAATCAATTTCAGATCGTTTGAATTTCCCTGACAGGAATTTGGGGTTGAAGGGAATATGTTGAACAG
The DNA here is from genome assembly GCA_029692085.1 of Gymnothorax javanicus. Lineage (NCBI taxonomy): Eukaryota > Metazoa > Chordata > Actinopteri > Anguilliformes > Muraenidae > Gymnothorax > Gymnothorax javanicus. The sequence continues at coordinate 75,358,087 of CM056196.1, forward strand.
CCCTCTGTAGAGGGCTGTGGTAGTTAATAAAATTGTTTAAACCTTTTTTTTTTTTTTTTTTTTTTTACTGTACCTTTAAAGGTACATTTCTGTACTCCTGGTGACAAAAATTTACCTCGAAAAAGGTAAATTCCATACCCCTTTTGTATTTGGAAGTACCTCTATCATTTCTGTACCTCCTGTGATAAGGGTGTACCCTATGTTCTCGTGCAAGAGTGTACCCATTGGGAAGGTACACAGCTGGTACATAATGAGGTACAGCTGTGGTGACATGCCATTCTGTACCTATGTGGCAAAAAAAATTCTACCCTAGTTCCAAAAAAGTTGGGATGCTGTGTAAATTGTATATAAAAACAGAATGCAATGATTTGCAAATCTCATCAACTCACATTTGGAAGAGGACCCAGGACTGTTGAGCTAGAATCCAACATCTGACAAGAGTGGGACAACATTCCTCTCCTAAAACTTATGCAATTGGTCTCCTCACTTACCAGACATTTACAGACTGTTGTTAAAAGAAGAGGAGATACTAAACAATGGTAAACATGGCCCTATCCCAACTTTTTGCGATGTGTTGCTGCCATCACATTCAAAATGAGCTAATATTTTTCATGAAATGATAAAATGTCTCACTTTCAACATCTGATATGTTGTCTATGTTCTCTTATGAATAAAATGTCAGTTTATGAGATTTGCAAATCATTGCATTCTGTTTTTATTTACATTTTACATAGCATCCCAGCATTTGGAATTGGGGTTGTACCATTAAATTCATAGACAAACACATTGACACTTATTCACCAAAATTTATTTAAAACCAAGCAATGAATTTATTTTTTTTTTTTTTTAACAAAATCAATATTTTACATGTAAACCAATCCATTTTCTGTACATTCTAATCAATGAATTGTTCTGCTGGGACTAATTTGTCCTTTAAAATTTCAGCACATTACAAAAAAACAGTGCTCTTTAACATTAAGCTGAAGCATAAAACCTAAGGAGTGTTCACTAATATCTGAGTGCAACAAAACTCCATTTCATGGCTTTGTTTCACACAATTCATTGAACAAAGTTGATTAAAAAGTACAATTACAAAATGCAAATTCATAACTCACATGCAGGGTTTAACTTACTTCCTTCAGTATTTTGACTTAAACTGGAAGCATCAGGCTTTGAGAGCTCATCGTTAACCAGTTTTAAAGGCAAATTTAAACATAAAACTATTCTGAGTGTTAAGAACAGAACATTCACAAAATTCAACTTTATATCTCCCATACAGGATATTAAGTCTATATAAAACACATTAACAAAATCATGCAGGTTGCCTTTCAATTCCTTACAAGCTTACACATAAAACTGGAAGCATCAGGCCCAATGAGCTGTGGTCATTAATCAGTTTTAAATGTAAAACACTCAAGCAGTTCAACACATCCAGCTACCCAGCCACTTGTTCTGCAGACCTCAGTGGCTCGTACTGTGCCATTAGCATTGCGCGTTAGCTTAGTGTTAGGACTTGAAGTCTATGGGCGGCAGTAGCTTGCCTCAGTAAAAGGAAAAAAAAAAAAAACCTTACAGCAACTCCGAAGCTGAAATTCACACAGTGTATCGTGTATTTGAAATACATGTCTTGGATGTTTTCTAAAAAACGAGTCATTTTAGGAGCAGTTTGATTGTTTGTTGGAACTTCAGTTGGTAGCGACTATAGTTGATGGACAAAGGACTTTAGTTCCTAGCAAGCATCTAACTGCTCCTAAAACTACATCTTTTTTTTTTTTTAAATTCTGGGACGTGTATTTCGAATACATATGATAAATAAGACAGCATGTGTGAATAAGACAACTTCAGAGTTGCTGTCAGGTTTATTTTTTCACTCTGACGGAGGTAGGCTACTGACTCCCAGAGACTTTGTCTTTACACTAAACAAGGTGCAATGCTAATGGTACAATACCAGCCACTGGATGCACAGAGACAAAAACTGCATTGATCATTGGGGATAACGTCCCAAACGTCAGAGTATTCCTTTAAACCACATATGTGGCAACAATTTGGGCAAGAGACTTGTGTTAATGGAAGGTGTAAAGGAGGCAAAAATTCTCTCTGGTAATACTTGCACAATGCGAAGTATTCCATTCATCTACCGTTGACAAAAACTTTTAAGCATTTATACAAAATTTCTCAATCCAACATACAACTTATCATCAACTGCATATGTGTCAAGGGATGTGTGGTCCAACTTGTCTCCAGGCTTGGGGTAAAATCCAGTCTCTGTCTACTTTTACATGATATGCATGAAAACGCGAGTCAAAGGACAATGGATGCAAAATTTTACTACATAATACCACTTAGTATCAATGTTGAGAATGTATTTGATTTGTCCAAACACAGGAATTTTTTCAACATGTAAAAGGTCCAATGTCAACACATCACTAACAGCATACTTGATGTTGTCTACATTCAATTCAGACACGCTGAATTATTTTGCCCATTATACAGTACCAGCGTGGATAAAGGTTCCACTTTCGCCAACTCGCCTTTGGCCGTGTGTCAGCCGAAAGTCAGGTGGACGTGCCCTGCTCACTGATCCAAGAAGTAGAGTGAGTGAGAAGGCATGTTGGCCGGCCGTTTCACACATATCTTAGTGTTAATCCCCGTTGCAAAGAAGTCCAAATAAGTTCAGCGTTTAAATTTTTTCGTCGGACCACATGACGTCCATTATATTTGTAGTATAGTGCAAACGCCTGAAGTAATTTTTGCTACAAATTTTCTTTTCGCGCAGTTGACGATATATTTATTTCCAGGAAAGTTAATGTCTGCAAATTCTAGTTCTAAAGCGCCGTTATCGGAGAAAGCAAAACAACAGCAACATGTTTTGCCACCACTTTAATATTATTTAAATTATGAACAAAACCCACACTTTTGAAAACAGAAATAAAATACGCAAATATCTATGCAGTCGAAACTTACAATAACGGTGTCACTTTTTCCTTAGTCCGCAAGAAATGTTTCAGCCTTTGCAAATGAGTTTTTAGTCCTCGTTGTGAATAAGCCGAACAACTCTCAGTCAAGAAAGCGGTGACTTGTTCAGTTGGATCAAACGGTTGAACATGAAGTGTGCTTTGGTTGCCTTTCACTCATAATTTGAGAGCTAATCTCAAGAATAAATGTTTTCTGTTACCGACAAATTAACGCGATAAAGCCCTTCTCAGTTGCAAGTGTCATGGGCAGTGTTGTGCTAGTTACTGAAAAATAGTAACTAGATACAGTTACTAATTACTTCATTCAAAAAGTAACTGAATTACTTTGTTGATTACTTATACCAAAAAGTAATGCATTACTGTTAAAAGTAACTTTTTAGTTACTTTTTTTTAACCCCTTTAACAGGCACACTACAAAATACACTTTCAAAAAATTATTTATTGGTAAAATTGTCTTCCTGACTCTTTATTTAGCAAATATTCAGTTTTTTTCCCAGATGACCCAATCAGATTTTGCTTCTTGCTGGTGATATTGAAATTAATCCTGGACTGCCACCCTTGAGTATAAATAGCTTGACCACCGCAATGCCTGTTCAACATCTACAATTAGCCGAACTCTCACGGTTAGCACAATGTTCACTGTGGCTAACCGGATATCTGCAGCAGCAACCAGCATGGCCATCCACACAGATACCCGGACCTCTACTGTGGCCTACCGGGCTTCTCAACCAACCAGCTTGGCTTCACTCACAGCCAGCCGGGTTAGCTTTACTGCGGCTAGCCGGGTGGATCCAACCATTAGCCTGGCAATATCTACTCCAGCTTGAACTTTCGCCGAGGCTAATTGGGCCCATGTACCAGCTGCCCTGGCTACGGGTACAGCTAACTAGCTTAGCCCTGCCGAGGGCGACGGGGCCCTTTCAACAACCAGTCTGGCTACATCCGCAGCTAGCTGGGATACCTTCGGCAAAGGCATCAGAGCCCCAGGTACAACCAGCCAGGCTACTCGGGTTTCAGCCTCGGCTAAGCAGCCCAGCACTACAACCTTCTGGGAAATACCTGCAGCTGCCGCCGTTGCGGCCAACCGGGATCCACAAAAGCAATCCTGGATGCATCCACAGCAAACCGGACTGGCTCCACCACGGCAAACCGGAGTCCAGCAACCCCCACCCGGGCCACAGGTACAGAGGCTCAAGCCTTCGCAGCGGCTACTTGGACCTCCGCCTCGACCAACAACACTCCTGCATCTACCGGCAGAGACACAGCCGGGGTCTGCAAACATCCACATGAAGCCTCCGGACACTGACATCACAAAGACGGACTCAGAACTGGACGTGGAGCCGAACCACCATAACGGTACTATCTTAACATGCACTCACAATGTTCAGTGTAATATTAAAACCTCTCGTAGGAATCCAGTGATTAAAAAACATAGGTCGGCATATATTTTTTCAACACTGAATCAAGCTAAAGTAATTTGGGACCCACGCTGTAAAAAAGGGCTGCTCGGCAGGCATCTTAATATCCGAAGTATGATTCCAAAAAGAGAGCAAATAGAGCATTTATTGTCTGATTCGAATATTGATTTTCTGGGTCTGTCGGAAACTTGGTTAACTCATTCATCACCGGAATCTGCTGTAACTTTATCTGGATATAATGTTTTTAGAAAAGATCGGGATCAGGGAAAGGAGGGGAGTTTTATTGTATGTAAAAAATACCTTGAAATGTCAACAGATTATATGGCCGATCGATATTACTCTTGAATGTGTTGGTGTAAATATTACACTTTCCTCCGTGATGTCTTTTACCGTCGTATGTTTATATAGAAAGCCAACAGCTATGACAGATTTTTTTTTTTTTTTTTTTTAAAGATTCCAATCCCACCCGAATCTGGAATGCCCAATTGGTGAACTATGTACAAAAGCTTGCTCGTATCTGCCAACTCAGGAGGCGAAGACAGTTCACGGCTCTCCTCCGAAGCACGTGCCTGTCAGCCACTGCTTCTTATACACTCATTGTTGTGTTCAGAACGAGGGCGGAGGATACCCGGACATGAACAGACTTAGAATCTTAATTGTGATTGCTTGAGCAACGAACAAAGCTATTTAGCTATTTCCCTTTTCCGCAGTCCTTCCCAATTTGAAACCCTGTAGCGCGATGGCCAAATGTGCGCTACTCTGAAAAAGCTGCCGACCACTACGACGGGGCTCGAACCTGCGACGTGAAGTGACAGAGCTATCCGGCAGCTCCCCAAGACAGATTTTTACGAGCAGCAAAAGCTCTTTTTAAGGTGTGTGATCATAAAAAAAATAATTGTGATTGGCGAAAATAAACTGGGATAGCACGACAGAAAGGAAAAAATCTGAAACAGTTGACAGAACACTTCAATTTGTCTCAACTCGTAGAGAAACCAACTAGAATTACTAGTTGATCTAGAACCAGAATTGATCTGCTTTTTTCTAACAAACCTGAGCGAATTGTCAAGATGCATAATTTTCTGACTGGATTATCAGACCATAATGCCATTTTCATTTCCAGAAAGCTTACCAAATCGCGGTTCACAAACTCGTCAAGATATTCCTTCAGCAACAAAGCTACCTTTAGTATTATACCAAAGAGCAAACAAGAAAATTTTAAATTGGCCCCGCAAAACGTGGACTGGAATAGGATTACCTCCAGTGAAGACATCAATGTCAGCACAGATTCCTTTTTAAACACATTAAAGACACCATGGCATGCTTTTCCAGGAGAGTGAGCCAAAGGAAGAAGAAAAGCACTTTAACATGGCTGAACCCCGACTGCCTAAAACTGATGAAAGAGCGAGATAACTTACTCAAAAAATTTCTGAAATCCGGTTTAACAGTGGATAGATTAAACTTCACCTCTGCAAGAAATAAAGTACCTCAAACATTGCGGCAGGCCAAGGCAAATTTTTTTATTGGTGTCATTGAGAGTGCCAGAGGTGATGGAAAAAAATTTGGCAAAACATCAATAAATTAACAGGTAAACAGAATAAACAAAACAATATAGAATTCGAACTTAATATTAACAACAAGCTGGTGAGTTGTCCTGATATCCTTGCCAGGGAATTAAACACTTTCTTTTTAAAATCAGTAGAGGAGATATCTATGCTTTTTGCTCCTCCAGACTGTGATTACCATCCTATCAATCATGCACAGCCTGTATTTTATATAGATGAGATTTCTGAAATTGAAGCTGCCAATATCATTAATTCTCTAAACAATTCCAAGGCTAAAGATATCTACGGACTTGATACCATGTTTTTAAAAGCGCACAAAGATTCCCTTGTTGGCCCAATTACACACCTGGTTAACCTATCCATCAGACATGCAGTTGTTCCATCATCTTGGAAGGTGGCCATAATTAATCCAATCTTCAAGTCCGGGTGCAGGTTGGACATGAATAACTACAGACCAATTAACATTCTTCCAGTTACCTCTAAAATATTTGAAAAATGGGTACTGACACAACTAAGTGAGCACCTGAATCTTGGCCACACTCCGATACACCCCATGCAATTTGGCTTCCGGAAACACTATTCTACCGAGTCAGCCATTAATCTTTTTTTAGAAAAAACTAAACAATACCTTGATAAAACGGCGTGTGTTGGTGCAGTATTTCTGGATTTGAAAAGGGCATTCGATACAGTTGATCATAGGGTTCTATTAAATAAACTTTCTTTTTTCAATTTTTCAGAGCAGGCCATCAATTGGATTAGTTCATACTTGACTAATAGAAAACAGTGTGTGGTTATTGAGGGGGCTAAATCCCCATATCTCACTTGTTCGACAGGGGTACCGCAAGGTTCGATTCTCGGACCAATACTTTTTTCACTCTACATTACTGATCTTCCATTTGCATGCAAAAATACCCATGTACAAATGTATGCGGATGATGCCGTAATATTTACATCAGCAAAAACCACCCAAGAAGCTGCTCATATACTTACAATGGAGCTGACTTTAATTCATGAATGGCTCAAGAAATCATGTTTGTTGTTAAATACCAAAAAGACTGTCTGCATGTTCTTCTTAAAAAAACCAATAAATCTCACACATTCTGTTTTTCTGGGAGGAGAGGAGCTTGAATTGGTAAATGAATTCAAGTACCTAGGGGTTACTTTAGATTCCACCCTCAATTTCAAGAGCCACATTAAAAAAATCTCTAAAATAATTAAATTCAATCTCTGTAATTTTAGACAAATAAGGTCATCATTAACATCAGCTGTGGCGAGGGTATTTCTGCATGCAATGATTCTTTCTCACATAGAATATGGGTTTACAAACTGGTCATTCACCAGCACAACTGTACTTGGTCAGATTGAATCACTATTCAAAAGGGCACTTAAAATATTTGATAAGAAACCACTTTCATATCATCACTGTCATATACTCCAGAAACATAACCTCCTCAGTTTTGACAATTTCAGAAAATTTAAGTATGCCTGCTCAATATACAAAATACTAAAAGGACTAGCACCACCCCCATTGACGGACTATGTCAAACAAAATGTAAACAATAACTATGCGACCAGAGCCACCACAAGAGGGGACTGCATAATTCCACTCAGGCGCACCACTTGTGGTCAGTCAGTACTTTCAGTTAAAGGCAGCCACATTTGGAATAGTATACCAGCTGTGATATGAGACTGTAATACATATGTCACATTCAAAACGCATTTAAAGAGATGGCTTAAAAGTAGCCAAACTTGCACTCACTGTTAAGGTGCAATGCATGTTCTCACGTTTGTGTGAGCATGCAATGCGCCAAATTTTTCTGTATTTATGTATTTATCATGTAATTGATGTCACTTTAATATGAGCACAACAGCACTTTATGCCTTTAGTCCCTCATAAATACCCTCCACTGTCATTCATCACAATTTAATAAGAACAAGGTACTGGATGTTGCATTGCTGCAGTCCCACACTACATCTACACACCCCAAACAGTTCCCAATTCTCCATGTTTCAACTTTTTATTTATATTTTTCATGTAACTTACATCGCTTCAACGAGCACTGTAGCACTTTATATCCTTAACCTCCATAAATATCTGTCATTTTTCACAATCTCAACAAGAATAATGTACTGGATTGCATTGCTGCAGTCTCACACTCCATCTACACACTCCAAACAGTCCCCAATCCTTCATGTTTCAACTTTTCATGTAATTTATATTTATGTAACTGATACCACTTTAATATGAGCACTATAGCACTTTATATCCTGTTCCGCTCCTGGATATCTGTCATTTGTCAGCATCTCAATAATAATAATGTACTGGATTTTGCATTGCTGCAGCCTCACACTCCATCTTCACACCCCATAACAGTTCTTTTTCCACCATCTGTCTATTAATCAGTTGTGCCTGGAAACTGGATGTATGTATGAAAAGATATTTTAATTGCACTATTTTTGTATTGTGAATGTTTTTTTTTTTTTTTCCTTATCTCATATTATAATGCACCATATTGTAACTTATTGTCTTGTACTGTACTGTCTATTTACCTAGCTTTCTTTTAACTTTGTTACCATCAACCTGCCTAGGGACTACAGATGTAAACTAGCCATTGGCTATAATCTGGCATCTTTACATGTAAATGTTCATCAAGATGCGCTGTCCCTGCTACTTAATAAATAAATAAATAAATAAAATAAATCAGATGGCAGATACGCTAGTCAACCAGCTGGTTGACTTGCCCAGTTAGGGTAACTTTAGGCTTGAACTTACAAGCATTAGACATCAACGGAATTTTTTCATTTGTGCAACTGAAGTTTAAGTTTTTTCATAAAAAAATTATTGACAGCAGAATATATTTATAAAATTATTCAATTTATTGAAAAAAAAAATTTTCTGATGATAATGAGTGCTATAAATAAATATTATATATATAATATATATATATATATACACACACACGCATCAATATATATGCTGTAAAAAGTGCAACAGTCAACATAATGTAATAGTAACCGAAAAATAAAAGTAATTTGATAAAATAAACAGACCAGATGATGCACTTATATAAGAGACAGAGGTCACTAAAGCAAATACAACATGGCTATCTAGATGCATCCCATCAATTCAAACCTACATTGAAAACAAGAGACTGAAATTCATGTTTACTGTGCTACACAATATCCATCCCTTCAATTACAGCCTCATATATTTACCATAGTAAAATTTAATGTTTGCAGTTAGCTACCCACTAGATAGCTGTAACTATGACTACTCGATGCACAGCAGAGGCGTAGCCAGAACTTCAAAATGCGTTTGCATGGCACATCCCTTTACAACAGTTATTGGTCCTGACTTGCTCTCAATAATTTTCCTTTAGTAACTCGTTATCCAATAAGAATCATCCATTGGCAATAAAAGAGACAGTTTCTTTCTTGATGCGACCTATAATGAGCTGAATTTGGTTCGGAAAAATAATTTACTCTTATGTAGCAATTTGCTTTTTGAATGCTCACAAACTTCCTCGCTATCTTTTTGGCATATCAAGCGGTCTAACCTGCGTTTTATGATTGTTTCAACTGTTTAAATTAAACCAAACAAAAAGATTTGAAACACCTTTCCACAATTTTGAATAAGCATAACCTAATTGAAACGCTCCAATTGCGCGTTATGAATGGTTGTCGTCTTGCTCAGTGAGGAGAATAACCAACACTTGATAGTGTGGTGCGCTTTCAGCGTGAATGTATCTTTAATTAAGAAAAATGACAGAGAATTATTTAGGACTTATTGTCGTAAAGGCATGTTTCATGCTTACACATTTTGAAGTTCTATTACCATACAGTAATGACAAAGTCGACCTGAGTGAAAACACATATAGAAGCCACAAATCATATGAGCTGAGAGGTTGTCAGCTGAAAAAGTTTCTAAAGCAGCATAAACTTTCTGATCCGTTCCATAGACATTTATGATGAAGCCTTCAGTTTAAAGCTTTTTTGGGTCATCTATCATTGGTTTTAATATGACATCCATACTAAATTGTTTCACATGTGAATAATGAACCAGCAGAGCTAAGTGAATGTGCTTAAGTTGAGATTGACAATTTCTGCTCAAATTTCCTACAGAGTAGTAAAATGCACACAACTTATACTTAGTAACCTTAGAGCTCAAAAGGTTAACTATTTCAAATTCATCTTCATATAAATGAAGCCTAAAGCATCTAGATGCTCTGAAAAACAAATGTTCCTGACAAAAAAGATCATGTATATAGTTCTTCAAACCTTTATTCATCTTTGACACTGTTATTTTCAGATAGTATTTGATCCCAGACATCCTCATGAGAACACTGCTTCTTTAAAACTTCAGAGATGGGAAGATAGGAATAGGTTCCAATTTTGTGCCCTTTAGAGCCTCTCAGTGTGTAGTGTACAGGTTCTATAGAGTCTATCTTGGCCTTAAAGTGTTCTCTAGCCATGTGTGGACAACAAACCACCTCATAAAATTTATCAAAGAAATCAGATAAGTACAAACTTGCTGAGGTTCAGGATGCTTTTAAATATCAAAACCACTTTTTTCGAGATGATTAGAAATAAAAGAATCATAGCTTTCTTTGAAAAATCAAAAGAGAAATTTGACATCATTTGTAATGTCTTGTTGGACTGACAAAAGTAGAAGGTTTTTCGCTCTGCATTTAAGAATGAATCCAAACAGATTATCTCTGAAATCCTCTAATAGTTTATCTAAATTTGGCTTAACTGTTTGAGGATCAGAAGCACTTGGATCAGTCTCAGAATTTTGCTGATCAAGGTATGTGTTGCCGCGCTGTGGATTCTTCACTGGAAGAGTCATTTTTATTATCAGAAGGTCTAAATACAAAGTATCTGTGCTTCCTGTACATGTGCTTTCTAAAGGAATGGAATTGGGGAAAAAGTTGACATCTACACTACAGATGACACTAAAATTTGGTTCATGTGCATGAACAACTCCAACATGTTGGATTAACTTCAGTACAGTAAATGTCCTTCTAGTGCACTCTGGGCACTGGTGTAGATGAGGCATGATGATCTAGTGCAAACGGTTAATCACTCGGAGTAAAGTTGCTGGCAGAGGCTTGTCTCCCTCTTCCACAATATTGGCAGTGTGTCTCTGAGGGAAGGTCAATGTGTTTTTCAGGTGTGGTGGGTACGCGAGGGTGAAAACAAGGAAGGCTTCATCAAGGCCTGTGCGCTGGCACACGTCTGCTCCGTCTAATTTCACCACACTGAACTCTTTTCCAGTGATCGCCATTTTCCAGTCATTGTCCATTGGTTTTATGGTTTGATAGGGTGCACTTTCATGATCACATACATTTTCAAGTATGCAATGTGGTAATTACAGCAGACCAATTGTCAGGTACGTTAGCAAGGTGACTGTCACTACCTGGTAGGTCTTAAGCCAGGGCATCCTGTCTTGCGTCAGTGCACTGTTGCTGGTGGAGATTTTCCTCGGCAAGTTTCAGCAAATTTGGCAGAACACCAGGAAAGCCCTCCCCGAAGCGATGACAGAAGCTGCTTGTTGAAGGATGGATTCGGTCTACCTCATCAAACAATTGTAGAATATACAGTAAGATGATATTATTAACATTCAGTATATCACTGAAAGTAGTACATAGCTCATAAAATGCTGTTAAGCCTGAGTACCGTGGCCTTCACAGTATCACCTCAACTTGTAGAAATTTTTATCTTACTTGTTTTCAGTGACAGCAATTGACATACCTTTCACAATATACACAATTATTACATAGACTGATAACGCTCCCCTGTAACCTTCAGTTGTGTTTTTACCATACTTACTCCCGCAGGAATCCTCAAGTATAAGTATTTGTTGAGTGCAACCTTCACGGGCCTCCCTTCCATGATTTCTTGACAACTCCAGGAGAATGTTCACGCCATGCGATCTCTGACGGTCGAGATGTCTGGATGTGTCTTCAGATACTCACTTTGTAGCACCTTCACATGGACCTCAACTGTCATTGAATCCTCATTTTCCTTTGGCTAATAGACAGGAAAGAGACTGATTATGTTCAGATAGTGACAGAGAATGGCAGCGACAGATACATAGTCAAAGTCTGCACACTCATCGTACATTAAGGTGCTGTGGATAAAAAAGCCACTGAAATGCATGAATAATTTGAAACCTAGTCTATCATCAAGGGAAGAATGGAAGCAGAGTAAATGCAAAAAAGATTTAAATGGCTATAATATCTGCCTCATATTGTCTTGCACTAAATGGAAAAAGTAAAAGCAATTAAAAATGTGAGAATTACAAATTTTAGATTGGCTGGCTGCTGACACAAGCTTGCAGATGCACTGGCGGCTCTGGACTGCTCTGTGCGGCCAAAACTTCTCTTTCAGCTTTCTAACTTCACTGTCGCTGACAAGTGGTGCACGTTCTGCTTTAAATTTTAGCTTTCGGGACATTTGCCAGGTGTGCTAGTAAAAATGAAACATATTTATCTATTTGGTATATTCTATCAATTAAGGGGTCTTCAGGGTAAAAAGTAATGTTTTTGGGGTTTTTTTTTGGAAAATTTCAATATTTTTGATTTTCACATAAAATAAATAAAGGAATGCAGTGAGATGCCAGTAAACACCAAGAATCTATGTTTTTCCTCTGCCTCAATTGTTACTTGACTTTAAATGCAAATTACCAAAAATCATAATTTTGACTGATTTTCAACCTTTGTGGCATTCATAAAATCATTAATATTCATCTGATTGACTTGAAATTTGGATGGAAGTTGTATCTGTTAGAGATCTATGAAATGACGTAGGATTTTCTAGATGGGTGCATCCCTAGGGGGTTAATTTTGAAAATGAAGCAAGTTGATGATAGCGATTTTCGTTATGGTTACATAATAGAGCTCATTAAATATTCATAAATTTTCCATACAAAAAAATCCTATGTCATTTCATAGAACTATCTTAAACCTGTCATATGAGACTAATTTGAGTAATATCTGACCAGGGGTTATTAGGGCTGTCATTGAATATTCCATATTTGAATACATATCGACTTTTCTATCAATAAAACGAACCACCGAACGTGAAAATTAATTATCGAATATTAAAAAAGTTTCGTCAAGATAATTAACCCACTGTCAGTGTGTGCAGTGTATAGCGGGTGGCTACCAACGGCTATACTGCAGAGACGGCTCACTGTATTGAAACTGTTACATCTTTGTGCCAGGTGTGCACAGTGCATGCCGGTTTGACAGCCAGCATTTGCCGTGAGTTTTGAGTGGCATATTTACATTCCCCTGCTTCAATCAATGCATATGTAAGAGATTCTCGCGTGGAACCGAAGTCCTTGTGCGCAGAGGTTCATCAGATTCACATGTGTTACGGTGATTATGACTCTAGACTTCTCACGCTTTTCTTTACTCAAGGCTTGGAAAGCAATGTATGTGTTTCATTATCGTTTAAATTGTTTATATGAAACAAGATCATCTGAAACGTTTTTATGCAATTCCATTTCTTCCAACCCCTGAGTAAAGAAAATCGTAAGAAGTCCGGAGTCATAATCACCGTAACGCATGTGAAACTGATAAACCTCCATGCACAAGGCCTTCAATTGCACGCGAGAATCTCTTACATATGCATTGATTGAATAATTGCTGACTACAGCAGGGGAACGTAAATATGCCCCTCAAAAGTGACGCCAAATGCGTGAGAGTTGACAGGTATGCATTATCAATGAAAACTGTCCACATCTGATAATATTGAGAGTTTTCGAAGTTTCTGTTATAGTAATTTAAATGAATGATTGAAAACAGGTCATGAGCAATAATTATTTTTGAGGGATGGGTTTGCGCTTCCCCTATCGCCAGTTCATGAGCCGCAAATGTTCAAAAAATAACGGATTTACACCCCAAAGAATCTAAAAAGCACTGTTTGGAAATACTTTGGGTTTGGGTCAGTAGACGACGGTAAAACTGAGGACCGAGCGAAAGTTGTTCGCAAATTATATGCAAGTTCGAGTCAGCCTACCATTCCTGCAGCGGGTGTTGGTTTTTTTATTGTGTAATGTTAAAACCGGAGAAGAGAAAATGTGCTTTCTGAAATGCAGTTTCATTTGCGGACAATAGTTTTGGATTTTACTGGGGTGAGGGAGCTGTACTGTACTGTAATTAATTACAGTAATTACTGTCTCACGGAATAAAACTGAACAGTTGGCATCTCATTCGAACTTGGATGAGCCTGGTGTATTGTTATTTCATAAGCTCTGCAATGCGTCAGGGTCCTGAGTTCAGACTCACTGTGTCGGGGCTTATTACAGACATAGGAAACTCTAGGTCTTAATCTGTGCTTATTATCCATCAAATATATGTTTATGTTGACGTATCTTATGTTAGTATGGTATGTCGTTATTTTGTGTGGGAAATACAGAGAGTAAAATATTTGATAGTATATCGATATCGTGTTTAATTGTTGCAAATATTTGAACGGCATTTTAGGCTCATTCTGACAGCCCTAGGGGTTATTGAAATATCAGTGCCACAAAATATTTTCACATTTTGTCATTAAAGTGCCGTTTACATGGCAACCATGTCAATTTTTATCAAAATAATACATTTTATGAGGTTAAAATCATGTTGAGTATGTCTACTTCTTAGTTTTTGCATTATTACCTCCGCCAATGAAGTTGGGGCGGAGGTTATGTTTTCGCCCCTGTTTGTTTGTTTGCCTGTGTGTCTGTTTGTGAACAACATAACTCAGAAAATAATGCACGGATTTGTATGAAATTTTGTGGGTGGATTGCTATTACATCATGGATGGACCCTATTGATTTTCACTGCGATCACTGAAAAAAATATGGCCACCAAGGCAGCCATGTTGAAATCCTATCACACGCAATAACTCAAAAAGTAATGTACGGATTTGTCTGAAATTTTGTGGATGGATTGCTATTACATCAAGGATGGACCCTATTGATTTTGACCGCGATCAGTGAAACAATATGGCCGCCACGGCAGCCATCTTGAAATCCTATCACGCGCGATAACTCAACTTTGCTCCCACCCTTGCACATTTGGATTGTGCTGCCTTGGCGGAGGTTTGCACTCTACGAATGCCTCTAGTTATGGTTATTTCTACACTTTACCCTGAAGACCCCTTAATGGCTAAGTAAGAATATCCTGTGAAAACACAGACGTACAAATATATTAATGATTTTAAAAAAGATACTTACATAGCCATTCCCCTCCTTGTCTCTCAGGAAAGGATATTTCACAATCAGCGCCTTGGCAACCTGAATATACTCTACATTGGTTGGATACCTTGCACAAAGGCAGCAACAAAGAGTCAACCTCTTGGTATTGTTTTAAGATCAATTTTCACAGTCTATGAAGGCCAAAAGTAGTTAAGTTGTAGTCGAAAAGTTGATAATCAGAGTTGTACTTACAGGGTGTATTCTGCCATCATTTCATACAGCACTCTGTTTTCTTACATAGTTTTGGCACTTTGTGACATAGCTCTTTGGCATCAAGCCTCATCTGAACATCTTTGGGAAAGGCTCCTGTGATCTGGAAAAACCTAGTAAGTTTATCAGTGGCAAGATCTCGCAATTGAACAAAAACTTTTGGGTTCTGGACTTTTTCTAACAGAAAAAAATGATAGAAACTTGATTTTGAAAGTTCAAATGACACTTCTAGCCAGTGTTTTAAGATTTTTACCACTTTTAATAACTGCAAATGAAGGTTAAATTCAGTTTCTACCAAAAGTGACACACATACTAGGTTTTTCCAGATCACAGGAGAAGGCTGGAATGACAATCACAACAGGCAGTCTCTTGCAGATTGGATCATCACTGTAGTGCATCAAGATTACATAAATATTTCCCAATTTTGGGCTACTGAACAACATATACAGCCATAATATATTTAGGTCTGTTACAAACTATAAACTGGAACAAATTTTAAAAAGATTAAGATAACACCCTGTAAAGAAATTTGTCTGACAGAGCTCTTGCTCAGGCCTGTTCTCTCTGCTCATAAGGAAAAACTTAAGAGCCAAAATGCCTTTCTCTGAACAGCCTGTCGTACGCGGAAGTGGGGAAAGATGGCTTTGAAGTAATGAATGTACATGATTTTGTTACTAAAAAAAGAAAATCTGAGTGGATTACTGGGAAATAAAATAAATAATATGAAGACTGACTCTTTGTTCAGACCCAAATGTTCTGTAATATTGTAACACACACGCAGGCACACGCGCGCACACACACACACACACACACACACACACACACACACACACACACACAACTGTTAAAGTTATGAAAATTTCTGTAATGCAGCCTTTAAGACTGGGAACTGCCAAAATGTACACTTAAAAATTCCCAGACAATAGCCTGTCTTGTTTCATTTCACAAGGTCTCACTATACACCATTTTCAAAAAAGCAAAAACCAGATCACACACCCAATGTAAATGAGCAGACAACCACTACCATAAAAACATTAATACTGATGCATTTTTATGTAGTGAAGCTCATTAATCAAAACCCCCAAATTTTAAAGCCTCATGGTGATGCATTTGCCTTGGATCAGTGGAAGGCTCAGGTTGGAGCTCTGATGTAGACTCAACTGTTACTGGATGTGGGCTTAATGTAACAGTGTTCTCACCCTCCTTGGACTGGCACACAAACTGTTGAAATTTTACTTCCTTTTTGAAGGAAGCATCAAAGAGGTATCCAACTATTGCTTCACTGAGTCTACAATCGACGGTTTCTCCATTCACATCGTTTTCTGAGATAAAAGACATGCAAAGTAAAAAAAACAGTTCTGAAAGGACCTGTTTCTCAAAAAGAAAACATTTATTGAAAGCATACAGGCATATTAGCATACAAGCATACATTGGGTTTGGCGACTTGGTTCTGTTCTGAGACATCTCTGCCCATCCAAGCGTGGAAGCGAAGGCAGGGAACTGCTACTAACCCCCCCTCCATAGAACAGATCCCACAGCAACAATGACCTCAAAAGGAAGAAACATTGTTTTCTGAATGGTAATTTAGTCACAAGAGAACATAATCAATGCATGCTATTAAAGACAGATGGAGCTGGGGTGGAGGAGGGTTGCTGAGCTTGCACGCCGAGGAACAGCTACTCAGGAAGGCAAACTTAAATAAGCTTAACATATTACCGGCTAAGCAATCGTGATGCAAAGTCAGATGACATTCTAATGCACTCAGGTGACTCTCCAGGAGGTAGCACCTCCTACATTAAGCAAGCTTGACTCCGTGGCCTATCAGAATTTCCATCAAAGCTCCATTTCTGATAGGACCACTTTGTCAAAAAGAGAACATTTATTGAAAGCGTACAGGCATATTAGCATACAAGCATACATTGGGTTTGGCGACATGGCTCTGTTCTGAGAGATCCCTGCCCGTCCAAGCATGGAACCGAAGGCAGGGAGCTGCTACTGACCCCCCAAAGAGAACCATGCTGGGCATAGGCTAATTTGTATGCAGAATAAATTATAAATTGTTCAGTGTGTAGTGACAGCCCGGCGGCTGGCACGATCTCTCTTGATGCCAATACAAGAGAAATATACTACGTGAAGTGTTCCATTTATAACAGCCCGATGGCTGGCACAATTTCTCTTGAAGCCAATACAAGAGAAATATACAATATTAAGTGTCCCATGTGTCGTAGCAACCTGTCGGCTGGCAAGGTTTTTCTTGAAGCCAAAACAAGAGAAATATACGATATCGAGCGCTGACTGCAATAAACAGTTATGTCCAGATGTTATATATTGGACATAACTGTTTATTGCAGTCAGCCCTCGATATGAAGTGTATTATGTGTAGCGGCAACCCGGCGGCTGGCACAATTTCTCCTAATGCCAATACAAGAGAAATACTATATGAAGGATTTAGTGAACTAATATCTGAAGTGTTGGATAAACTTTAGAGAGAGGAAAATGGTGAGCTTAGCTGGGCTGAATGTCATGTCATGTTATGATATGTACTATGTGTCGTGACATCCCAGTGGCTGTCAGAATTTCACTTGAAGCTGATTCAAGAGGAATATGCTATAAAGCATATAGAGTAGAGACAGCCTGATGGCTGGTACAAATGTTTGCAGGAGAAATTAAAACCTTTATCATGAGCTGTGTAGTGGTGGATAAGTTGGCATGAGCTGTGCAGTGTCACTGGATGACCTGCCCATGTGAAAGGAAGATATTCTATGCGACGCGTGAGGCGGTAGTGAGTGCAAAGATGAATGTAGAGCGACTACGTGCAAGATAACTGCCATGTTGTCATAATTTAACTTAATACAAGAGAAACCTTTCGTTTCATCAGAATTGCGCATTGAAAAGTAATAATAAAATATTGACACAATGCACTTCGGTAAACCCTGGCCTGAATCTCCTCAAAAACAAGCCAATGGCAGCAGTGGCAAGGAAAAACTCCCTATGTGAATCATAATAGGAAGAATCCTTGGGAGGAACCAGGCTGAAGAGGGGTAGTCCATCCTCCTCTGACCAGCCCAGGGAATGAGTTCATGGTTACCATAATGCAAAACAGTCCATTTGACAAGCAGTCCAGGATTTGTAGTTCGCTGGATAGACGCCATGGACCAGACTGTTCCGATGGTGGAGACTGGGGAGCACTTGGGCAGAGGGTGAGATGGCGATGATGGCAAAGACCAGCAGCAGCATGCTCAGGGCAGGGCCCCACCGCAGACATGGAGGGAACACAAAAACAGGAAATTAGTTTAGAGCAGCAGGAGAAAGCAGTGCTGGCGATATACCATGAGATAATGTTGTGTACTCAAAGTTGAAATAAAAATAAAAAAACCATGATTGCAAAATATGAAGATCATTCATGAATCCCCCAAAACCAATGATTCAGGCATAATACAAAGACCAGAGGCTAATGACAGCGTGCCTTTAGAGCCAGAGACCATGTGGCTATGGCTCTATGGCTTTAGGGTTAACCAAATAGCACAGTTAAAGGCTATAGGACATTCTGAGCAGGCAGAAACAAACCATTTTGAATGAAATGATGGGCAGATGACCAAAGCACAAGCTAGCTGGCTGATGTGGGTGAAAGTATCAGCAACATGTCGCCGCACCATGGCATTGCTGAGCGTGCGCAAGATCAGCCACATCTTGAGAACGTGAGTTTGATGTTGTCAAGCAACCCAAGGCTTACTTACCAAACAAGTGATAACTTGCACAGCAATCATAACTCTACCCAAACTAGGGTACTAGTGCGTGTACAATGATGCAAAGACATTACTGCCAAATTATGGGGAAACCACGGAGCTTTGGCAATTGGGAAGTTAATGCAAATTTGATAGCACTTCATTTAGAAACAAGGTTGCGCTTGACCTGCTTGATAACAGAAATTCCAGTGCCAACTGGAAAAGCTACTCTGAGTCCTGATCATTCCACAGCATTAGGTAGAATTCTTGGTTGGAACCACATCCACTAATTTAACAATTGCTGAGCACTCCAGTTGCTAGCATTTGTTGTAGGTTTGTCACGAGGTGTATGCGATGCAATTTGCAAACTGTTACCTTAACTGGACTCTGCTACAAATGGCAGCACCTGCTATGGATAGATAAATAACTAACAAAGGAGTAGTTGTGGCATGACTATTGGAAACAAGTAGAATTCAAGCAGAATAACAGCAATTGATTTAAACATTCGAGGCAATCACAAGTTGGTCCAGTCATTTAGCAGCAGTAAGGCAACCATCATCTGAATAATTCTTAATCCGTTTTCAGCCACGGTTATTCAAATTATGGCATTATGAAAATTAACATGAACAATTTCCTGTGCCAAACATACAGTTGCTGAAAGCATTAATGAGAAACCAACGGCTTTAAAAGAACATAAGTGAGAAATTGCTTTTTTTTTTTAAATAAATATATAAATAGACAAATCGAACAGCAGGCTATGCTCAATACACTCTCCACTTGTATAACCATCATAAGCGCCAAGACACAATAGGACACAAAGCACCATGCAGAACATCAGATGACAAACCCCAGGTTGCTGTTCAACGATGTGGCCACAGCAGACCGAAATGCCAGTGTTATGACAAACCGAGCTGAACCGGATGAACAGTATTAATAAAGCATACAAATCCTTAATGAGCCGAAATGTGCATTATACTGATGTAAAAATAATAACTCAAGAGGTTGCAATTTTGAAACTCAAGTTTGATTTGTTTTGGACACTTACACGTCTGACAACAGATACAAAGGGCTTAGTTTTATTGCCACCCATGTACACGCAATTGATCCATGAAGCAACCGAGCCGTTGTGTTTAATACCCAAATGCCGTCATTTGACGCATTTTTTTTTAACGCCAGTAGTTGAAGCACCGTGAGGAGGTGAGTAGAACTCGAGATAACATGGCAGCGTTGACATCACAGCAAGTTCGCAAATTTTAAGCTTTATCTCCACGATATTTTAAAGCATGAAGCAAATCAAAACCAAAAAAAAAAACATAAAACAATGCACAAAGTACATCCATTGAAAATTTAATCAGGAATAACAGGCAAATTGTAGTAATTCTGCCAATGAATAGATATTAATAGCCCTGAGACAAGGCAAATGCAGTTTGGTCCGCAATCCACCAAACCTTAGAGCTTGTCTGAGCAAAACTCGGATTGGACATGAACAGGCGATCCATATGACGGCTTGTTTGTGAACCCAGGTAGAAGTAGAGTTAACCAATCAAATTAAGCCAAGCAGTTTGAAGCAAAGTCACTTGACCAAAAAGTAGCATCCGTCCCAGAGGTTGTTTACAGAAGTTTCAATTTGCCATCTCTAAATACTTCAGTGTAGCCCAGTAAATTAGGTCCAGTAGGAAGGCCAAAAGTTATCATTTGTAGTAATCCAGAGAGTATCACGCAAGAACGCGACTTGATATAAGGGTGCCGATAAAAGACATGAGCTCGTTCAGTGCTACGGTAAGATAAGTTCACTATACGCTTTGTTAGGCTTGCAAATCATATATCCTGACCGTGCGAAGAAACTAGCGAGCAACTTGTATATAAAGAAAATCAAAGTGACACCTCCTTGATAAGCAGTTTGTGAATTAGGGACCGGTCATCCGTGCCAAGATCATATTTATCTTACAGCCCGTGGTCGTGCTAATGACACAATGATTGATTAGTGCATGACGCTCGAGTCTCATCCCAAAAAACTCCTTCCTAAGCTTCGCTTATCCAGGAGGATAAAACGAGGAGAAACTAGCAGCTCGGCTAACTTCACAAAATGCAATATTACTGCACTACAAGTTCAAGCACTGCCGCGACTTCCATGAAATGTTTGCACTCCCGCACACACTTGTTTGCAAGACATACAGGTCCAATTGGCACATTCCCGATTTAGGACAGTACCGCAATACACTTAATGCGTTTTTAAACTATCCACATGCTTTTTCAAAACCCAGAAAAGACCAGCTTTCGAACAGTGGCGATTTGCAATAGGTGAGCAGATCGCAATTCTTGCCGTAGAAATTATTAGCTACAAACAATGAGAGTGCTGCCTCGCCAAACAAGAACTGGAATTGTCCATGATTCGTGGTTGCATCCGGATTAGCATGTGCTGCTCTAAATTACGGTTTAACAGATGACACCAACTACACCAAAGATTCCTTCAACAAACACATAGGGCAGTGTTTTAGAAACAAGCGACATTTTAAGACAAGTAAGCTTTGCGCAGGCTGGCTTTCATAACCAAGCACTTCCAGCGTAGCAGAATAGCTAGGGCAAGTATGACATCATAGATCAAGAGCAACACAAACTCCACCGAGGTGCGGTAGCCAAAATAAACATTGTAATGGAAGTCTGCAGCGATAATGAATACCAGGAACCTGTAGCAAGTGGATCTGCTCAGATGTAAGCGATTGCTGAGCTAGCGCGCCGAGGAATAGCTACTTGGGAAGGCAAACTTAAATAAGCTCAACATATTACCGGCGAAGCAATCATGTGATGCGAAGTCAGATGACAGTCAAATGCACTCAGGTGACTCTCCAGGAGGTAGCATCTCTTACGTTAAGCAAGCTTGACTCCGTGGCCTATCAGAATTTCCGTCAAAGCTCCATTTATGGGCAAAAGGATCAAGTAGTGAAAATTAGTGTGACAGGAGCCGGGGGTTGGCATTTACGATCATTGGTTAAGTGGTGGTTATGCGATTGTGTGGGTGGATGGGCATATAAATTAAGAAAGTGAGAATAAATTAAGAATTAATAAGATATTCACAACGGCGTGTGTCAAAGAGAGAGACAGACAGACAGAATAGGTAAACGCAAGTGTTGGTTGTGAGTGTGTGCGCATTGTCGGCAGGTGGATGCCGATGTGAAACTATGGCGGGGCAAATGCCCACCAGTATCATATATTAATTAGTATTACGCACTTGCGTGCAACCAAATGATTGGTGGAAAAGATGAGAAGCGTTGGACAATTGTAGAGTTTAGCTTTAACTCTTTAACTTTAGTTGCTAGCTAAACCGTAAGCTAAACTCAGAGCTAGTGTCTGCCATTTGGAAATCTGAATTCCCCCAGCGAAGCGAAAACATACCAAACTTGCTAAGTTCGCTAATCTTAGTCAAAAACTAGCATTAAATGTGCAAACTACAGAGGCAAAATGTAATGTACCTCGATGGTAGCCAACGCCCATTGCAACATCAAGTGGTCGGGACAGAAGGTCATTTAACATTTCCGTCAGAGGATGAGACTACAAAACATAAAGCAGTTAAATGGCCAACCGCTAGAGAAACTGAAATGCTGTGATGACCTAAATCATGTTTTTATCATTATAACTTTAAACAAGCAAACGCCAATTTACGTTACTTCAGAGGTGCCTACTACTAAAAGACTTACCATGAGCACATGCCGCAGCAAACTGAGGGAAAAACGGGTTGCACTACCCATGTCCACAGGGGCTCCGTAAGGGAGTACCAATCATAAAATAAATAAGAAAAGTCCCTTTGGAGAAATGTTGAGTAACAAAATAGGACAATGGAGCTTTGTAAAACACATAAATAAAAATAAGAAATAAATAAAATTGAGATTAATGGTGATAGCCAATTGAAGCATTTCACTCCGCTAAGTTAAACCGAGTGACATGAACAAAATCACTCTGAAATAAAAAAAGGTATCCCATCACAAAGTTTAAGAGTTGCTAAATTAAAAGCCCAAAATCACATTAATACGTTTTGTAGCAACAACCCATAATGTGTTTGATGTAGGTATGTGATGTTAACTTACAGTAACAGTTAATGTTATACAGTTAACATTTGTCTGACTTTGGCTTGTTAAAGTTTGCTAACTCGACAACAGTAGCATGAACAGAAACATTAAGGTTCGGTTTCTTAGGCCTGAATTTTATTGCATCTTCTTTGTTAATTTGTATTCCAGCTTCAATGATTTTTTTTCAACAAGTTCATCCGTGGACAAGCTCGACAAAATAGGACGCCTAACCAACATTTTCACTGTTGCTGCTGTTTCACATCTTGAATGGAGAAAATGGCCAATTGTGAATGAATGAACCCATAAACCTGTCCCCTGCTGGTCTTTCAAAGTAATTACAGGAGGGTGGTAGCCTCTTATTGGTATTTGAATAGAACGCCTAATCCTATGTTATTTGTTAAAACTATTCAGTTATCATTTGCATAATAACAATGCAATGTAAAGACTAACTGAAATCACTAACTGCACACACCCACACCCAGCTAATTTATTAATCCCCAGGCCTCGAGAACTGAATGGAAGTTTACCTATTTAAATTACATTTCTCTACTTGAATCAACATTTTGTGATCACCAGTTTTGCTGCATCTTCTTCTTCTTCTTCTTCATCTTCTTCATCTGAGATTCCGGCAGCCTGTATACCATACGGCATAATGCTGCCCTCCACAGTTCATTACAAGACACTATTCAAATCCTCTCACCATTTGCTCTCACACTCATACCTATGGGCAATTTCGTGTCTCCAATTGACCTAACATGCATGTCTTTGGAAGGAAACCGGAGTACCCGGAGAAAACCCACATGAACACGGGGAGAACATGCAAACTCCACACAGAAAAGCCCCAGGCTGGAATCGAACCCACAACCTTCTTGCCGTGAGGCAACAGTGCTAACCACTATGCCAATTCTGTACCCCTTGCTTGTACCTTAAGCTTGTTAAAGGTACAATTCTGTACCCTTTACATGTACCTTATAGCTTGTTAAAGGTACAATTCTGTACTGTTAACATGTAGGCCTACCTAAGCTTGTTGAAGGTACAATTCTGTACCCTTTGCTGTCAGCAATAATTTTGTACCTTTAAAGGTGCACAGTTATCACCTTAAGGACCATTTACGTACCTTACAGAATACTTGTCTGATAAATGTACAGTGCTTTTCAAATTTATTAGAACACCACCCAATGTAAGGTTTATACCACAGCTGCCCTAAATTAACAGTATTGGTAATTACCAAAATAATTTTTTATGTTTCTGTAATGGTTAATCCACCAGTGTGCAAGCTCTTTAATTTAAATGATATTCTTAATGCTAAAATATAATTATTGTTGTTATGCATGAATTTTCAAATTTACTGTTTTACAAAAAGTCTGAAAAAAAAAAAAAGTGAAGCACATTATTATTTTTTGATTTAGATGCAAAATAACAGTTATTTACTTGCATTCCTGAATATAAAAATGAGTTTTAGTGGTTGAATGCAAGAATGCAAGCTGTTTCAAGGCCAAATGAGGCCATACAAAATGTTAAGTTTTTTTGGTTTTTATTTGTGAATAAGGACTATTTAGTTGTTCCAGTTTGTTATTTGCCAAAGAAATAACAATATAATTTTTATTTTTAAAAAGTTTTTGACAAATTTCTAAAATATTTGTGTTTTCCGTTTTTATGACAGGTGGTCTTATAAATTTGTTAAGCAATGTACCTTTGGGTACAGATATGATAACCTTATTTCTCTAAGACATTGCAACCATTTGCAATTCAGACTATAATTCTGCTAACTTTTAAGTACCATGCTACCCCGAGTGCATTTCACTTGCACAAGGACTTACGATAATTGGTCGAGCTAAGAATAGTAATAGACACGTGTAACCCATGTCTGTCTGTCTCGAGCCCATGTGGCATATCAGGCTGGCGCTTAACTCTGGTTTCTGTAGCATGAAGTGACTAGGAGTATTGCTATTCCCCCTGGATGGGATGCTGGTCCATCGCAGTTTACCCCCCAGCTCTTAGTCAGGTCTCCCTGACAATTTTCTGGTACCCAATTATACACCTGGGTGGAGTGAGGCACTGTGGGAGTGAAGTGTTTTTGCCCAAGAACACACCGCAAAAGCCGTGGCATGGAATTGAACTCAGGACCTATTGATCCCAAGTCAAGCACACATAACCACAGATCATTGTCCATTGCAGCCAAGTGTATAATGTCATTAGTTATTATTACACTATTTATCAGTGCATTGCAGCTTGAGCAATGAAGCGCATTATTTTACAAAAGGATGGAATGTTTTGTTTCATAGGCTAACTGTATTGAAGCACTTTCTTTGATAAAAATTAGCACAGTGTTGTCTTGCCTGAAATGTATTGCTATTCCTCAAATTTTTAATGTTTTCATAGTACATTGTTGAAATTTTATTCATCCACCACATAAAATGACGCTCTATTTGATGACAAAATGTGCTTAGATTATGAAACAGAATTCTGAGAAAAAAAGGAAAACAAGGAATTTGGAAAGAAATGAAACAATCTGGAAAAAACTGAAATGGATTTCATGGGGCCCTACTTGATTTTTGAACCGTTAACATCCATCAACCAAATGAATGATGAATTTTCGGTTTTGTCTCAGGCCAGCCTCGCTGTGCTCTGGAGGAGAACTGAGTTCAACGGAAATAATATAATGCAACTGAACTGTTGGCTAATGTTAAGCATGTTACATAGGGTGTACTTGATTTGAATGTAGGTCATTGGGTACCAATTAGAAGTATTTTTTCCTTTTCATTAGGGACTTATGATAAGCTATTTCTCACTATCAAAATTCACTGCATGCCAAATTTCACTATTGCATGACAGTAACATTCAGTGAAAATATTCACGTCAAATATTAGAAAATGTTTCAATCTGGTTTTGAATTGCGGAAATGTATTTCAAAATATGAAGCACCCAAAAACAGCTGAAGTTGGATATTCTAAGAAAAACAAGGGGCCACCAGTTGCTGAGGTTAGCCTACAGTCTACTGTGTAGGAAGCAGGTGTCTGCTTGCAGAAATAAACTATTGGCATTAGAGGAACTCAGATTTATATGTAGTTATTATCATAATACACAGAAGAAATGAGACAGTCCGTAAAACTTTTTGTCTTATAAATCTACCTCAGCTGCGTTCAGTGAACTAGACACTGCACATTTCCGTTTGTAAAAGCAGTCTGCCCCAGTTGACAGCTGAGTCTGGGCAGTGAACTCATTGCCTCTGTCCAAGACCAGGGGGGTGGGTGTCTGATGGAATGATATCACAGACCACATAATCTCACAGATTAAATTGCTGATAAATCTGCAATTAATCCTCTAATCATTGCCGACAACCTTGCTAGAAATTGTTCAGCAATACTGGCAAATTTGAAATGCAATAGATAGCCTGTTTTATAAGGGATTACTTTGTTATCTTGTACCTTATATTTGTATTTTTCTTGGCACCAGCTGTATTTGCTTAGACCTCTGCTAAATTTAGTGGTCGTACAATGTACTGTATGTTTTCTTAAAAACTACCTGTAGCCATGAATGTGAGTGTTGCATGCAGAAAAGAGCCATGAGCCAAGTCTGGCACTCCACTGGAGATTAAGTTTAAAAAAAAAAAAAAATCTTATTTGATTGTTTAGAATTGCCCACCTGGGTGTTGAAGGTCCAGGATTATTTAGAATTGCCCACCTGGGTGTTGAAGTTCCATGATTGTTTAAAATTGCCAACCTGAGTGTTGAAGGTCTAGGGCTAGTTTTCTCTTGTTCAGTTACTTCCTGACTGCAGCTGTCATGCCGGGCCTACAACGCTCATCGTCACTGGAGTTCTAATCACCGGCCTGCCCCAGCTCGTGCAGTCCTCATCATCCTCACCTGTTCATTGTTAGCTCATTAACTCAGTTTGCATATATACTCTCTCCATGTGAAGTCTCATTTGTGACTCGCCTTTTCTTAGACTTAGCTAACATTCCTCTGAAGTTGCATATAGTATTCCCCCTTTGTATTTACCTTTTGTAACCTGTTCATCTACCCCTGTTTGTACAGTTTATGGTAACTCTGGCATACAAAAAATAAGACAATAGTACCTTCACATTTGAATCCTGTTCTCTATTCCTGGAGTACCACCAGTCATTAAAGAAGCTGCTTGGCAGTCTGATTTAAATTTATATTTCTTTAATGGAAGACCTGTTTATTTTGCCTCCCTCATGGCATTTCTTCCAGTTTTTCTCCCATTTCTATGGGAACATGAACATTCTTGGCTTATGTTCAGGCTCTGAGATTTCAAGAGCTGTCATGAATATTAAGGATTTATCTTAAAAGGGACATATTGGCTGTATTTCATTCCATAGGGCTAATCCCTACGCCCTACACCCTGTGTAGTCATTTTCCTTTGTAGTAAAAACTCTGAAGGGCTGTAGGGAGTAGGTTTTTCAAGTAATGGTCATCTGGAATGTCCTTTGGCATGTTTTGCAGCTGCTGCTTTCTGCTTAAACAAATGTAAACAAACGCAGCCAGTTCGCGGGGAAACTGCTTTCACTGGCCACTTATCGGTTTCGCAGTTGCTTTATAATCAACCGCATAGCTTTCAAAATGCGACAAATAGCCTCGGGTAAAAAAAAAAAAACACAAAATAACTAGTGTTAGTCAATCGACTGCAGTAAGCCATCAAGCTTGGTTCGTCAGCTTTCTGTGCGCGAGCTAGCTATTAGCTACCGTTGTTGTCATTTTCTTGAATGATGTTGAATCACACACGTCGCTAGGCTCAGGTCGTTGCACAGCATCGAGGGAGCAAAGTCACCATCGCCTGGTCATTTTGGAAACGGCCATTTTGTAGGGCCCTTTGAAGGGATGAGTTTTACACACTTTTGATTGAAATGCCCTTCAAGATGGCTTTGGTGGGCGTGGCCCTCATTATGTGCACTTTGAAGTGAACAACCCTAGCTTTTGGAATACAGCCATTATTAAGAACTCACTCAGGCTGTATTTCATTCCGTAGGATTAATCCTTACACCCTGCAAAGTCACTTCCCTTCGTAGTGAAAACTTTGAAGGGCAGCAGGGAGTAGGGTTTTCAATTAACGGTCATTTGGAATTTCCTTCGAAATATTTCCCGGCTGCTGCTTTCTGCTTAAGCAAGTGTAAACAAACGCAGCAAGTTCACGGGAGAACTATTTTCACAGGCCATATATCGGTTTCACGGTAGCTTTATAAAGCAAGCGTACAGCTTCCTTAAGGTGACAACTAGCCACAGGTAAAAATAAAAAACGACATAAATAGCGATAGCCAGTCGACTGTAGTAAACCATCAAGCTAGGTTCTTCAGCTTTCTGTGCGCTACGTACCTATTAGCCAGTGTTGTCATTTTCTTGAATGACGTTGAATCACACACGTCACTAGGCTCGGGTCGTCGCATGGCATTGTGGGTGCAAAGTGACCATCGCCTGCTCATGTGGGAAACGGCCGTTTTGTAGGGCCCTTTGAAGGGATGAGTTTTTCAATTAAAATGCGCTTCAAAATGGCTATGGTAGGCGTGGCCCTTATTATGTGCACTTTGAAGTGAGCAACCCTAGCGTTTGGAATACAGCCCTTTGTCAGTTCTTGTGCACATACAATTTGGTAACTGGAGTGCTAACCAACCTACCAACTGTGAAGCAAAACAACTTAGTACTTTTTTTTTGTGGGATTCCATTTTCATAAAACACGGCATTCGGCACATTATCCAGATTTGGCTCCCCTTCCTATGTCCTATGCAGGCTTGTGAGAATCATCCACCCATCTAAATATCTCCTCCCACGGCAATGAACAAAGCAAGGAATTGAGTCTGTTGCTAGTGTAACCTGTTAAATTGCTATGGCTAAATTGTCACTGTAGTGAGCTACTTAAGTGCCACTCTCTTAACTAAGCTGATGTTACATAGCTAGCTAGCTATAAGATGTGCGCAGTACCTTTCCATAATCATTATGTAACATTAGTTTATTCGCCAGCTAGCTAGCGAGCTTGCTACTCAGTTGACTGTGAATTTAGAAAAAGATGTTAATAAAAACTGGAATGTTCATGGCACACTGATTGACTGAGCCGCAGAGTGATGGAGTTAGAAAAGTGATCCAAACATATAATAATAAGAATTACCATTAAGGGGTCTTCAGGGTAAAGTGTAGAAATAACCGTAATAATGTAAGAAATAAACATGCTCAGCATGATTTTAACCTCATAAAATGTAGTATTTTAACGGCACTTTAATGACAAAATCTGAAAATATTTGTGGCACTGATATATCAATAACACATGGTCAGATTTTACTCAAATTAGTCTCATATAAAAGGTTTAAGATAGTTCTATGAGTTGACAGGATTTTTTTTGTTTGGAACATTTATGAAAACATAGATTCTTGGTGTTTACTGGCATCTCACTGCATTCCTTTATTTATTTTATGTGAAATCGAAAACATTGAAATTTTCGAGAAAAAAAAATGGAAATTTTTACCCGGAAGACCCCTTAAGGCGCTAACGGCAATTAACTGTGCAACCATTTACTTGGTTTTGACCGAGCTAGTCTTGTTTAGCCAGAGGTAATGTAGGATACACGTTGATAAGAGCTAATAGAATAGTAGAATAGCGCAGCCATTCCCAGTAAGTTGAATATTAGCTGACGGTTGCCACTACACAGATGTTGCTGCAGCAAACAGAGTGCAAAGAACATAGCGCCGGCTGGCGCTTCAATGCTCGCACCTTCAAAGACTCGCCGCCAAAGCTTTAGCTTTTATCAAGCACATGAACTTCCCCACACCTTCCGTTTTCACGATAATAACAAACTCCACGAAAGTACCTTAACGTATACTAACTAAAGAAAGCATTAGTGCACACTCTACTCATAGATTTTTGGCATTTTAGAAGCCTTTCCGCAACATGTGCACACCACTTCATAGGAATGCCGTCCCATTTCAAACAAAAAATTCTCAAATGTTTCACCTAAGACCTTCAACGATAGGTAAAAATACAAACTTCACTTACCTTCCAAGCTCATCTTCAAAGCCTGTCTACAGGAACCCATGGCTGCAATAAGCAAAAAATCTTGCTATAGTGGAGCGACTGTCACTGAGAATTACAATCTAACTGTCACGAGAGGTAGCGCGAGTGAGGTATAGAACAGGGGATGCATGCCTTCAAATAAATGCTGTCATCTGTAAAAAATGCTAATTCGCTTTGATTGGACGATGTAGGCTGATCACTTCCGTTTACACTCGGAGCTCTATTTTCGTAGACCAGGCGCAGCGCACCTACGCCGCCTAAGTGGGTGTGGCCAAATCTTTTTTGCAATTTTGGTGAAACAGGTGTAACGATTTGAGATTACCCTTTAGTCCTGAGTGAACTTCAAGTTAGCCCCCCTAACTTCAGATTACCCCCATATGTGTTTGGTTAAGAATCACACACAAACTTGCGATTAACAAACTTTTTGTGGCACGTGGATGCCATTGAGCAACATAAGACAGTCAAACACACTGTTTTGAGAGAAAAAAAAAATTGCTATTTTCAGGCAGTGGCCAACATTTTCGCCATCATGATCAAATGGATGCAGAACGTTGCTGCAATGTTAACGCGTTTAGCGCGTGAATCGACACGCTCTGTGTGTATAACGGAGGTCCGTCTCTGTTATAATTGTTCTTAACATAAACGTCTCTTCCCTGGATTTGTCGAGTACGGCTGCTGTGCAACTCTTGTGGCAGGACCATGGAAAAGGTGCGACGATATGATACTCATTCTAATTGCCATTAGAATCGAAAGGTTGTTTTTATGTTCAAGCTCATATTTCTATTAAAAATACATGCGACTTTAAATAAGTAAGTAAATATTTATTTATTAATTCAATCATTTATTTTTTTATTTTCTTTTTTGCCATTGAAAGGGTCTCCACAAAATAAATACATGAAATAATAGAAATTCTGCAAGCAATTAACATTTTATGGACAGCTTTTTCAGCCGTAAATGGCTGGTATGTCAGACGATGTGGCTGCATTTCGCTCATTTCTTTTTTATTGTCTGGCAGAAAAAAATATTTACCAAGGTATAGCATATAAAATCATAATGCAGGTGGCCATTTATAATATCATTAACAACGTTAAAAACGAACCTCTAAGCGAAAAACGGAAATAGCAGGAAGAACAATGACGTAGAAGAAAAGCTGGACCACTAGCTCGCTATTCTTTGTGGTTTCCGCTATGGTCAATAGGCGCCAGCTTCCAGTCATGGCAAAATGCATAGAAAACATAGTAAATACCGTCATTCAGAAATGGATGATCTACAAAAAAATAAGGTTGCTATCGGATACTTTGCCAAATAAGGACATGCTTATAAGTAAAAGCTTTCAGAATATAATAAATGTGGTCAAAATCAGGTAAAATGATCATCTAAAAAATCTAATATTTATCCATAAATATCAGTAAAAGTATGGTTTTAGAGAAAATTTAAAAAAATAAATACAAAGACATATTTCTGCATGGTTTTCACAGCCAACAGCGCAACAGGAACTAACTACTTTGATATCTGAATCATATGTATCCAAATTGGTTTTAACAAAACATGCTTTCTTTTGCCCAGACCGGAAGTTGAAGCCTGCTTACCGTGAAAGAAGGGGCCATGAGCAGTCTAGCTTCTCTTCTACGTCATTGTGGAAGAAGACGTGTGGGGGTGTGATCGCAGGCAACTGTACTTATTCGCTCCTCTCCACACCTTTAAATACGCTTGTGTGGTGCATTCTCCACATGGGGCATATGAAGTACGCCAAACAGCATTTGGATTGGTTAAACGGTGTGTCCACAGCGACAAGGTAGAAATGACTGTACAGTGTACCATATACATAAAATTTTTTATTTCAGTAATTCTTCCATCAATTTTCACCAAAACAAGTAACAGCTCACGAGATGGTACAGGAATGATGTGCGAATTTTTTCAGTATTTTATGACGTTGCTACAGGCGATGGTGCCTATTTTAGAGTTTCTATACACTAAATAGCTAGAGAGCACATTGTAGCACTTTGGTGGAGGTTATTTACGTTTTTGAAATGTTTTCTCCCAAACTGAAAGGTTTGCCAAATTTGCTCAGTTTTTGAGCACGTTTAAGGGGTCATATTTCGGTTTTACATGCCGGACACATAGAAAAAGGCAGCCAACGTGATTGGGGACTCCAACTTTGACGCCTCATAAAATCCAAACCGTTCGAGTAATGACAAAGTTATACTGAAATACTTTCATCGGCAGTGTGTCCTGAGTCATCTATTATAGTTTGAAGCCGATTCGATGTAGGTCTGGGGTGTCAGCATAAATTTTTTAGGTACTTAATGAGATAAACAATTGAGTTTTGGTTTGATCTCTGTATGACTTCCCTACTGGTCGTGGTGACCATTTACGTGCAGTTTTAGTGGTTCTAGATGGTGCTAGAGAGCTATTTTGGCAATTTAGGGGATGATTTTTACGTTTTATGACATTTTTCACCAGACATGAGGTGCATGCCAAATTTGGTGAGTTTTTGAGCATGTTTAGGGGGTAAAATTTAAGTGAACGTGGGCGTATAGAGAAACAAAGATTCAGATTCAGATTCGCTTTATTGTCATTGTTACAGAATAACAACGAGATTTACGTTTGGAGAGAAAGTGCTCCGGGCCGCAGCAACGTGCGTCGCGCCGCCAACTCCACTTTAACACATAATGATGACATCAGACATAATACACATCAGGTTTATAACACGACACGCTGGAAACGCGTAGGAATTTTTTCATGGGAATGGGGGGGGGATGAGAGGTGGAGGAAGAAGGGGTAAAGAAGAAGAATAATAATAATAATCATAATAATAAACAGTACAATAACAATAGGGCCCTGCGCCCAGGCCTTGCAGGCCTAGGGGCTTGGTTCCTAAAAATGGATGAGCAAACTTGGAAACACATGGAATGTAAAGGTTGATGATTATATTATGTAAGACAGGCAATGACCTCATGGAGCATCCATGACATATATTTCAGTGCACCTTGCAATTTTTTCCAAATAAAAGAATCTGAATGGTGTGAAGAGTGTGTTTTCCAGTAATGAGGGCCCACTGCTTGGAAAATATTTTATGCGGGTGTAAAACAATAGATTGGATAGGAAATAATATTATTCCTTGGTTTTACACTTCTATCCCACATTTTTCTTAGTTAAACTGCAATATGTGTACTTAGCCAAAATCATAGATGAATCAGTGCTTGATGCAATATTTAATGCATAGGATAACCAAATTTTTTAAGGTATTTCAAGAATCTTGGCAAGATCTTAGCAAGATATTTCAGGAATCTTGGCAAAATCCTAGCAAGACATTTCAAGAATCTTGGCAAGATCGTAGCAATATCTTTCAAGAATCTTGGAAAGATCCTGAAAGATATTTCAAGTACCTTGGCAAGATCCTGAAAGATATTTCAAGTACCTTGGCAAGATCCTGGCAAGATATTTCAAAACTCTTGGCAAGATCCTTGCAAGATATTTCAAGAATCCTGGCAAGATCCTTGCGAGATATTTCAAGAATCTTTGCGAGATCCTGGCAAGGCATTTCAAGAATCTTGCCAAGATCGTTGCAAGATATTTCAAGAATCTTGGCAAGATCGTAGCAAAATCTTTCAAGAATCTTGGCATGATCCTATCAAGATATTTCAAGAATCTTGGCCAGATCCTGGTAAGATTTTTCAAGAATCTTGGCATGATCCTAGCAAGATATTTCAAGAATCTCGGCAAGATCCTAGCAAGATAATTCAAGAATCTTGGCATGATCCTAGCAAGATATTTCAAGAATCTTAGCAAAATCCTAGCAAGTTATTTCAAGAATCTTGGCAGGATCCTAGCAAGACATTTCAAGAATCTTGGCAAGATCCTAGCAAGATATTTCAGGAATCTTGCCAAGATCCTAGCAATATCTTTCAAGAATCGTGGCAAGGACCTCGCAAAACAATTCAAGAATCTTGGCAAGATATTTCAAGAATCTTGACAAGATCCTAGCACTATCTTTCAAGAATCCTGGCAAGATCATGCCAAGATCTTGTGATATTGTTCACAAAGTAGTCATCAAGAAACCTCAAGATGTTTACAAGATATCTTAAGATCTTCCAAGTTCTTTTTTTTGTCCAGTCCCACAAGCCAGCACACATACTCATTAAAGGAACTGCTTATTTAATGGTAAGAACATTCACCCTGCAATGAAAAGCCAGCAGTTCCCACTTCTGAGCTCGCAACCTTATATTAACACTTTCCACACCTTATAAGGAACAAGTATATCTCACTAACTCAGTAATATCTGAAATATACCGTATTATAACAGAACAGACATTCCACTATCAGGAAAAATCAGGCGATATTCTGCCCTGGATTGAACGGAATGGTGCAATGAACATACCAGGGGGTGTACCGAAGTCTTCGAGCTGTTGGCATAATAAACAAGCCAAAACATGGGCATTCGATCTTGTTGTGTGCAGTTACGCAGATGAGCCTACATAAATAATTGAGTGATTGGCTATCAACATGAGTACTAAGGAGGATATAAAGGAGTGCTGAATTTGTTGATGATGAAATCTACGCGTAAATACACAATAGGGAACTATGCGTTTTTGATATGTGATGACTATAATTGATAGTAGAATGACATAGCATCAATATCATGTCGAATTTTTGCTTCAGAAAACTTATTTTTCTTAACCACTAATTGGGATACCATTGGCTCACTGCAGACCTGTCATATGATGTGCAGACGAGTCACATGATACAGAAAAATGACCGCACCCTCTGAAACTTTAACAGACATCCTGGCCGAGGATAAATTATTTGAATTGTGGCCAGAGTACCCATTGCCATTTTCTGTATCATGAGACTCCTCTGCACATCATATGACGGGTCTGCACGTTGTGATTGGTCAAGCACGTGTAACACATGTAGCAGGCAGCCCCCACATGATGAGTAACTTCCTTGCTTGCCGCGAAAATATCTAGCATGCTAGATACACTGCTGCACTGTCACGCGAGGAAGTTACGCAGCAAAAACCATCCCCACACGGTGCAAGATTGCCTGATGCAGTATACACGCGTGTCACTTGCCTCAGGCAAAGTTGCACCATCTGGGGCAGGCTTAATAACACAATTATCTCAAATGAAATGGAAAATGTACTTTGGGCAATTTTAACATTTTTCTCAGGCTTCCTCAAGATTCCTCAAGAGGTGCTTGCCTTAGCTTGAGAAACATTAGGCTAAGGTGCACTGGTTTAGTCTTGGTTCAGTGGTGTTAGTAGGGCTCAGTATAGATGGAGTCATTTAAGGATAAAGAGTCTTTTGACCATTCCAGAATTTACAACTGTGTTTACTATTCACCTCAGCCAATTGGCAGAATTAACTTTGATGCCAGACTTGGATTACATTTAGAATGTTCCCAGTGGCTCAGGAGTTTTCTCTGCCCCTTGTCTGTATTCTAGGAGTGATTTTGGTTGTTCTCAAATTAGGGGCTGCGACATAAGAGCGCTTCTGTCGTCAGGTGGACCGGGGTCCATTCCAATAGAATTCAAAATGAATGCAGCACTTCAAAGGGCAGCCACCTCGTGGAAAAACAGCATACCGTTGACCATCCCTCAGGTGGACAATCCTAATGTGGCCATGGCAGCCATTGCTTCCCTTCGCTACTATTTATTAAATAAAACCAAACACAGTGAGTGTGAGGACCTCTGGTACACAGCTGGTAATGTTCATGTGGTTTTTTTTTTTTTTCTAGTAACAGATTTGTAGTTTGTGCTGGAAATAAGAGGTTTTAAAATACTTGTTTCATGTAACTTGCACATTTTGTTTGTACCATGTAGTGAGGCATTTTATTATTGAATGGGGCACATTTTCTGCTATTTAAAGAACTTACAGAGCTGATGTAAATTTAATTGACCTGTTCAACTCTGCAGTGTGTGTTCGTGAAATACAACTGCGTTTTTAAAACCTCTGAAACTTTTGGCCTATTTTAAATTCTAGTGATCACATTGTTTTCAAAGATCCCAAATATGTACTGTTAAAAATATGTCCTAACTGGAAAATGTGTTTGAAATGATGTAGAAGATCTGGATATTTCCTATTTGATGTAATGCTGCAGCCATAAAAACATGGCATCCTGGGTTTGAATATTTCTCTCAATATAAATTTGATGTTGCTTTAGTGAAGCACTGTAATTTGTGAATGAAATATATGAATATGTAACCTTGTTCTAGAATATGTGAAAAAAAAGCTTTTTCTAATTTTGAATCAACTTAATCAATCAATTAATTGAAGTTTAAGGGGCTAGAATATTTTTGGTGGTAGGTTACATTGCGTTTTGTTGGAAGTGCTCTCATCATCTAGATTAATGGTTTCTTCTCTCTTCATATTGCATCTGTAACAATCCCAGTGATTATGCAGAGAAATCCAGCTGCCTCAATGATCAGTTGAAGCTTTAAATGGGAGCCTTGTAGCCAATTAAAATTGATGCTCTACTAAGGAATGTGATATTATGGAAGCAGTGGCTAGCAAAAAATGGCAGTCATTGCTTTGATGCGCAATGGAATTCTGACAAATGGCGAAAGTCTGAACACCCTCACTTAGCTGGAAGAAATCTGTAGTTGTCTCGCTATACTGTAGTTTTATTGGAAATAGCAGAAAGTGATGGAAAATGATTGATTGAAGCAGTCCCTTCCCTCAGCTTGCTCTAAGGTTTGAATAATATAACCTTTGCTGCATGCTCTTTAAAAATATTTCAATTGTCCGACCCACAGGTCTGGAGGTCAGGTTGCTTAGTTAGGCGGCGCAGTTTTGTGGAATGCTCTAATGAAAACAAAAGGTGCATAGACAAATGGGGTGTTCAGCTGTTGCAATGCCCCCCCCCCATTAGAAATGCAAATATGTTTGGATGAACTATGAGAATGAGTCACTTAGCAGAGCATATTTGAATAATTTTCCCTGAAGCATGACTACATTAAATGTCTGCCGTTTTTAAAGCTGTCACATTAACACTGTTTGCGCATTCAAACAGGCAGTGCCATCACAGCTGTATGATTTTGCAGCCTTGTTTGCACTCATTTCCCCTTTACTGAATGAGGAAACTCACAGGGACATAATGTGAATCACTGAATCACTAAGGTCTGTGAACTGAGGACATTCCATCGGATGACACCAAGGATTTTTGGACAGACAATATCTTGCCATCAAAGGTGGATTGGGGAGGAGTGGGGCAGGTCAGAGGGGATGGGGGTCCCTGTAAACTCCTGGGATTACCTCCATGGCAACCAGCAGACACAAATTCCCACACTGCAATGTTATAAAGGCGAGCAGCAGCAAGCAGAGAGCAGGTCATGAATAATGTAGGTTGTCAGCACATGGGCAGACCCTGCAAATAAAGATGCCGGCTGGGGAAATGAAAGGATTAATCAAAGGGCGGACTGCGCTTACACCTAAATGTCTGTGCCTCAGTATCCCAAATCATGTCATATGGGGTCGATCTGGGTACGGATCTCAGCCTGAGAGATGATGCAAGCGGGGAATTCTATTCCTTTACCCTGAGCAGAGAACCAGAGCGTAACCCTGGGATGATGCTGCCTTTTCGTTTGCTGTCTATCAGTCTGAATAGTCTGATGTGTTTGAATATGTACGAAGAGCTGCATTGGCACAAGGCCAGAGGGTACAGTTCTGGTGTTGCTTGACTTTACAGAGACGGTGGAAATGAATGGGTGCGTCAAATAGATGTCCTTGGATAATTGAATGCCCTGTTTTATAGGCCGAGGACAACCAGAAAATAGATTGATCATGTCATCTCTAGAAGTTAAAACCAAATCAGACTAATTGAAAGTGTTTGAGTGCACATGAAATGGGTCGAACAGAGAAAAATAAGGCCGAGAATATCACTCTATCAAAGGGAATTACAGAGTGTTTAGAGTGCAAGAAGCGTCAACGTAAGTGAGTGTTGAGAATACTTGAGGGTGCAGTATTAAATAACTGAAATTAACTGATCAAATTTGTCTTTCTTTGGGAGTTTGGCATGGAAAAAGACAACCTATAGGTACTTGGTTTAATTAGCCATTTCTGAATGCACTTGCATACATTGAGCGTCATAAGCAGAGCAGGGGTGCGTTTCCTGAAATCACATATGCTAACTAACATAGTTGGACCCATTGACTGTGAATGGACGAACTATGTAAGATAGCAACTACGCTTTTGGGAAACGTGTCCCAGGTGTGTTAAGTTCTCTATGAGAGTAGAATTTAAACAGGCGTTCACTGAAGGTTTCTCTATCAGTCAGATAACTGACAGAATGCACATGATCAACTTGCTGTTATCTTTTTGACATTGTGTCTTCTGTTAAGGTTTTTCCTCCTGCACAATTTGCTTATGCCTGTATAGTGATTTTAAGGTGAAATGTCTCACTTTCAATTTCCCTGTCTTCCAAAGCTGGTGGAGAGGGTGAATTTTCTTTCCTGGAACCTTTGCAAATTTATCATCTCTCTCTCTCTATCTCTCTGTCTCTCTCTCTCTAAAACCTGAACCTTTTCAGAATTACAGATGGGCTTTATTACATATTGACTGTAATGACTCCTGGAGCCCAAGGATGAAATAAGGGCACCAGGAGTAAATAAAGGTAGAGGACCCAAATGCAAGTTGAGTTTTAGTAAATAAACAAAGTGCTCAAATAAACAGAAAGAATAAACCTAAACAAGGGATAACAAACAAACAGGAGTGCTCAAAACAAAAATGTTACTGTGAGGCTACCTGCCTGTGCAGGGAAAAACCAAGGTATAGATAACAAGGGAGATAACTGACTTAATTAAAACCAGGTGATAACATGAACAAGGAGAGAACAGGGGATAATTGAATGATTAGAAAAGGCCGTGCCAGGAATGCCCAAAGAGTTAGGGTTTACATTATCAAAGCATTCTAACAGGACACTGTACTGGCAACATATCTGTATGTTCCGTAGTGTAGATGAAATCCAGAATATGATACAGATACAGGTGTTTGTGTATTTGTGTGCGTGCTTGCCTTTGTGTTTGTATTTATGTTTGTGTGTATGCATGCCTGTGCATGCTCCATGCCTGTTTGTGTTGATGAGTGTGTATGTGTGTGTTTGTGACTCTGCATGCAAGTTCTTGATAGGATGTTTGTCCGATTTGTTAAATTTCTGATTTGTATGAGGACGCCCCACATCAAGGCCATAAAGGTCAATTTGTTCATTTACTATTTAAAATATTTTTGGCTAGATTCTAATGGGAATTTCCACAAATGCTCATCTTCCTTATAACATAGAAAGCTCTGCGTGCTTTTTCTCTCAAATCTTTTACTGCTGGATTGACATTTCTTGTTGGGGTAACTGTTAGTCCTAAATAGTTATAGCTAGTTGTGTGTTTAGAGTTCCTATTGTGAATTTGGGTTTTTGTCCCAGAGATCTGGATCTTTTCTGGAAGACTATAATTTTGGTTTTGTTTAGGTCCCAGGTCTGGCAACGCTGCTTTAGCAAGTCCAGGTTCTGCTGTGACCTTTGCAAAGTGGCTGACAACAAAATGAACTCATCGGCAGAGAGCAGGAATTTGATCTCTTAGTCATATAGGGTGAGGCCAAGAGCTCTGTCTCTGTTTCTGTCTGTCTCTCTCTTTCTCTCTGTCATGATCTGCGCAGTGAAGGATAGCAGTGTAGTCTCTCTCTCTCTCATGATCTGCACAGTGAAGGATAGCAGTATGGTTTAATTGAAGAAGCCACAGAAAAAAAAACCACTACCCACTAACTGTGATTATAATTCTGTTTTTGTGAAGTGATCTGTCATCAAAACATATGTATCAGATATTCTCTAGTTGAATTATATTATCAGACAAGGTGAGCAGTTCATGTATTTCATAAGACCATTTCATTTGTTCCCTCTCCCTGGCATGGATACCATTTGAATCACTGCAAGTAATATAATGGCTGTCTAATTAGGATCAGATTTTACATCTTTCATGTGAAAATATTTGAAAAAGAACTCCCTCATGTTGGGGATCCAAATTGCTCCTTTGTTGAAACAAGGTTAGTCTGATTCCCTTCCACCCAAAGCTTTATATGTCCTAATCATACAGCTTGTGACTTCCCTTTTGAATGTCCAATTTAATCAGTTCAGATGTCTTGGGGAGTTTCCTTGTCTAATTTGGTCAAAATCCCTCCCATCCTTCAGTAGACATTGAGCTTGCAAGATTTGTGCAACAGAAAGATTGGAACTGTGCCTCCTGCTTACAAAAAAAGACCCCTGACACACAGCTGATGCCAAACAGAGTGCAAGCAATATGAACCGTCAACAACTGCAATCAACAATGCTAGTTGAGCTGAGTCTCCCTCAAATTTTGAGCAAAAACAAACGTAACCAACTTATACATTAATTTTTGTGTGTACATCTCCATCTTCATATGCCCTGACTGACTAATGGCTCATCTCCTGATTCTCTTTTTTGTCTTCAGTCATATTCAGTCAAGCAGAAGCATGGTCTTCTCTATCTCATTGGATTCTGTCCTTTATTTGTGTGAGACCATGTTAATGACCATATTTTAATTTGGTTGAAATGTTAGATTAGTTTAAATGTTTGTGGATCTTTTGCTTATGCTGGGGCAATGCAGAAGGTCAAAGAAACCTGTTTCCTTCAAGACCATTGCTTTAGCAGCTTCATCAAACTGTCAGCGTTCAGAACAAAAATGGAGAAAATGGCATATAAATGCGCTGTTGGCTTGCTAAGCTGCATATAGGAGATAACCTATTATATTAATGTGTTGATGGCTGTCTGCTGGGAGACATCCAAGACTGCATCTTCATTTCCTTTTCACATTAATGATGTTATCTCAATATGGCATAAATGAGCATGAGTTTCACTCCGGTATTCCTGCAGGTTTTGGATTTTGAATTTGAGTCAATAATACTTGTAACATATAATATTGGCTGATGTTTGAAATATATGTACTAATGCAAATTAAATGAGCTGATGGAGGACAACCCAAGGCTTTTATTCATTTGCATGATTATGAAATATCTGCACATACAGTAATGTGAATTTTTTGGGCACATTTAAGGCAATTCATTGAGGCAGGATGCTTCCAAAAATCAAGTAATGAATAATTTACTGAATACTGAGCAGTGAACTGTACAAAACTAAATCAAACCTACATTTGGTGTCACTTCCCTTTACCTAAAAATTTGGAATCCTGTTGGGCAGTTTTATAGTTATATACAATAACTATAGTTGTTTATTTTTTCCAAGAATGATTGAGAACTTGCTACAATTGTTCTGAGGTCTCACAAACTCGCTTCTGTTTGTCTCCCCAGGTGATACTAAACAGCCTTGATGATGCTCAGATCAGAGCTGTCTTGGTCATATACAACTCCAATTCCGAAATAGTTGGGACGAAGCGTAAATTGCGAATAAAATGAAAATGCAATGACTTTCAGATCACATGAGCCAATGTTACTTACAATAGAACATAGATAACATTTCAAATGTTGAAACTGAGACATCTTACATTTTTATCCACAAAATGAGCTTATTTCAAATTTTCTGGCTGCGACAGGTCTCAAAAAAGTTGGGACACAGGCAAAAAAAACAAGGGCTGGAAAAGCAATTAATATATAAGAGAATCAGCTGAAAGAACATGTAGCAAGTAATTAAGTTAACTGGCATGAGGTGTGTAACATGATTGGCTATAAAAGGGATGACGTAAAGATGGCCAGAGCCTCTCCAACCTGTCAAGGCTTGCGTAAAAAAATTGTGGAATACTTTAAAAACAATGTTCCTCAACATCAAATTACAAAGGCTTTGAAGGTCTCATCATCAACAGTGCATAACATCATCAAAAGATTCAGAGAAACTGGAAAAATCTGTGCGTAAAGGACAAGGCCGAAGACCTTTACTGGATGCCCGTGATCTTCGGGCCCTCAGACGCCACTGCATCAATGACCGGCATGATTCTGTCACTGACATTACTAAATGGGCCCAGGTATATATAAAGAAACCACTGTCTGTAAACATAGTCCACTGTGCCATCCACAGATGCCACCTAAAACTGTATCATGCAAAAAGGAAGCCATTGTTGAGCATGATCAAGAAGTGCTGCCGTGTTCTGTGGGCCAAGGCTCATTTAAAATGGACTGTAGCAAAGTGGCAAAGTGTCCTGTGGTCAGACGAGTCCCAGTTCGACATTCTTGTTGGAAATCATGGGCATCGTGTTCTCCGGGCTAAAGAGGAGAAAGACCACCCCTCCTGTTATCAGCGTTCAGTTCAAAAGCCAGTATCTCTGATGGTATTGGGGATGCATTAGTGCATATGGTGTGGGACATTTGAATGTTTTAAAAAGCACGAATGCTGAAAGGTATATAAAGGTTTTAGAGCAACATATGCTCCCCTCCAGATGACATCTGTTCCAGGGCAGGCCTTGTGTATTTCTGCAGGACAATGCAAAACCACATACTGCAGCTATTACAACTGCATGGCTTCGTAGTAGAAGAGTCCGTGTGCTGAACTGGCCTGCCTGCTGTCCTGATCTTCCACCGATTGAGAACATTTGGCGCATAATTAACCAAAAAGTCTGTCAAAGGAGACCCAAAACTCTCCAGCAGCTGGAAGCCTGTATTAATCATTCAATCAAACATTCGATCAAATTCCAATGGTAAACTCAAGAAACTTGCCCAGACGCCTCCACTCTGCCTTAAAAAGAAGAGGGGAAGCTAAATCATGGTAGACAGGCCCCTGTCCCAACTTTTTGAGACATTTAGCAGCCATCAAATTTGAAATGAGCTCATTTTGTGGATAAAATTGTAAAATTTCTCAGTTTCAACATTTGCTATGTCATCTCTGTTCTATTGTGAATAAAAAACTGGCTGGTGTGATTTTGGAATTGGAATTGGGGTTGTAATTTATATCAAATACAAACATTTTTTAAAGATTAATTTTTAAATGAACATATTTTATGTTAAATGTGCTTTTTAGCTATGGCAACACAAAAGTAGAAAACAAAAAATAAACCTCAACGATCAAATTTAAACTGAAAAAGCGTCCATGGTGACTGAAATTTTGGCACTGTACTGTATGTCAGTAAGAACAGTATATCATCCACAAGCATGACAAATGCCTGTCATAATTGTAGAAGATTAGTGTAGTCCTGGGGCTTTCCTGGCTGCCTCAGTTTGACTGAAAGTAATGAAACTGCAATTGTT
The DNA here is from genome assembly GCA_029692085.1 of Gymnothorax javanicus. Taxonomy (NCBI): domain Eukaryota; kingdom Metazoa; phylum Chordata; class Actinopteri; order Anguilliformes; family Muraenidae; genus Gymnothorax; species Gymnothorax javanicus. Next base: position 75,401,503 of record CM056196.1, read on the forward strand.
ATAAGTTATAACTTCTCTGGCCACGGGGCACGGTGTAATGGCCCCGGGACACTTAGTTCCAATGTCCTAATTGTTGGGAACTGGACTGGCAACATCTACGTTTTAAAACAGGAACAATCCAAGTTTTCTTGCTGTTTACATTTTTTCATCTTTTGCCCTCTTCATTTTGCAAATGGACTATATTTTGTCTGACTGCATAATGCCGGGATCAGACTACACTATGTTTTTGTCTGTTCTAAAGATCACTATGTCAGATTAAAAGATTATAGAGTTGAAAATTATTTCCGCGACGAGGCCGAGAGAAGTGTCAGACTACACGAAGGTCCACGACCAATCATCATTTGCAGTCTGTCATGATGTGCGCTGTATTTTTCAAGGAATGACGGGTAACCTTTCCCATAATACCTTTAAAACTAAGCATTTTCAGAGCGTGTATAGACAGTAGTCACCGGGGTAAGGTATAAACATGTCGAAATATTCCTGTTCTTATTGGCGCAACCCAGCTATCTTATTAGGATTTCTCACATCCGGAAAAAGGGCTTAATTGGATAATGTTGCTTACATGAGTCACTGCATTACCAGAATGCTTCAATACCCCGGTCATAAACCGGAATATTGTGGGCATGAACCTAAATGTTATCACACTGAGTTGCTAGCTTAATGCTACTGGCAGTACTCGCCCGTTTTGTGTCTCGGCTATTTCTCGCCAGAAATCAGCTTTATTCCCTCAGTCATGATGCAGTCCCTTGAGGAAATATCAAATAAGCACAGGTGTAGTTGCCATATGACCGTGAACCTTTCCTCCATTTCACTGCTCCACCTTGCTATGACAGCATCACTCTTCTTTCTCTAGGCTATGTTTACAAATGTGCTCGCTGCGGCTTCATCGCTTCCTGCAGAGCGCTGTCAGCTATGCTCCTATTGGCCAACATCACAGGAGTTACGCAAACTGTCGTGAGAGACGACGAAAAAAATAAATGTTAGACTTTCTGTTGGGACGTTGTGAGGCATCGCAGATGCTACGACGGTTGTCGTCCACTATGGCATACTACACGGCTTAAAAACGATCAATCTTAGCCCACAATGACAAATAATTGTTCCCGATCCCACCCGATGCCTACGACTTCCAAATCGGACTAAAATCGGGCCGAAATTGTGTAGTCTGATCCCGGCATAAGACACTGTTAATAGATAATTAAATTCACCGACAAGAATGATTAGCCTTCATTGATATACAGTAGCTGACAGAAAATAAGCACATGATGGAATATGAAACAGTACATGACATTTGTTGTGGTCCGGACGGGGAATCAAGTGTGGAGTCAGGCCTGCAATCCAACTGGTGGTTTATTGACAGCAAAACGGTACAAGATGGGGAAGGAACCCCAGAGGGAATAGGATGGACAGAATCCCAGATAATGAGGCACAGTTCAGCACGATTGTTATTGGCTAAGCTGGGCTGCAGTCAAAGACCAGTGGCTTTCAGGAATCTGTCAGATATTTTGCAGGCTTCGCCATCATTGAACTGCTCCGGAGGAGGAGTTGGTTGCTTGAGAGGAATGGGGTCCCAGTCCTTGACTCGGATTAGGGTTGGAAGCTTGTTCCAAACAAACTTGACAAGGAGAGCAGACTTAGACGGGTTAACAAGAATGCGGCCCCAGTCCTGGACCTTCAGTAGGACTGGAACCTTGGTCTTGAAAACCTGAGTTGATGAACAGGCTTGAGTAGAATTAACTTGAATTCGGCCCCAATCCTGCTGTGATTAATATGTTTCAGGTGGCAGGAGTTCTTTTACCCATGACTGATGCACTGTGTGACCTCTCATATCTTACACAACCATGTCGGGAGACACATCCCATGGTCGTGGAAAAGACGTTACTGCATTTCAAGAGTTACGAATTATTTGCCTGCATCAAGCACAGAAAATGACTTAGGACATTGCTGAAATCACTGGAATTGGGTAAAGAACTGTTCAACGCATTAAGCGAAGGATAGTGGTGAACCATGAACTTCGCAACAGAAATGGGCTGAAAAACAATCAGGATCAATACAACGCTTGATTATGTCTCGTCGTAAAAAAATTGACAGTTGAACTCATGGCTTTGTTTAATTGTGAAAGTAAGAACATTTCTACTCGCACAGTGCAACAAAAACTTGCAGGATTGGGATTAAACTGCTATGTGGCCAGAAAGCCATTTGTTAGTGAGGCTAATTGGAAAAATTACAATTTGTTGGGGAGTATAAAGATTGGACTGTGAAGCAATGGGAAAAGGTCTTGTTGTCATGAGACAGACAACTCAAGGGCAGACCGCAGTACAGATAATAAAATTGACTTTATTTACATAGGCAGCGGCACAGAATCAGAATCAGGAGCTGTGGTTAGTTCGGCAGAGGTCAGTGAATTGGTAGGTAGAATGCAGCACAGAGTCAAGATCTGGTGTCTTTGTTGGGCGGGCGAAGTTTGTTAACCGGGCAGGCAGAATGCAGCACAGAATCAGGTTCGGAAGTGCTCGTCAGAGGCAGATGTGGGGTCAGACCAGGGAGCTCAGGAACAAACTAAAGTACAGACTTGGCTCGGAAACAGTGAGAAATCTCAGCAGAACTGCAAACACAGCAGATTTAACCAGCACAGAGGCCAAAGGGACAACCATTCACTGATTAAAGCAAACAAAGGAACGTGGACATAAAATGAACTAAAATTAAACAGGAAGGGGAGACACAGGAAACACTGCAAAGAAAGGGTAAGAAATGAGACAACATGAGTTTACACAAATAGAATTACAAGATAAAATTAAGCGGCACAGAGGGAGAGATGCACAAAGGTATAGGTAAACAGATACAAATGGGACTGAAAACCACAGAAACTGGAACCATAAAGCACAGGGGAAAAAATGGAACAGAAAGCAGAACTACTGAATAATGGCACATGTGGTCTGATACACCAGTCATGGATAGTGACCACTGAAAAAGCCGCAGGCTGTGTTATGATCTGGGGTGGCTTCTGTTGGTCAGGTCTTGGCTCAGCTATGTTATGCAGCACTAAAAGGTAAGCTGACTACCTGAATGTACTGAATGACCAGGTTATCCCATCACTGGATTTTTAAATCCCTGATGGCGCTGGCATATTCCAGCATGACAATACCAAGATGCATCCGGCTCAAACTGTGAAAGAGTGGTTCTTTAAGCATGAGGAATCCTTTTTACACATGAATTAGCCAAGACAAAATACTGACCTGAACCAGGTGAAAATGTTTGGGACTTGCTGGAGAAGGCTTTATAAAGTGGGATGACTCTCCTATCATCAATACAAGATCTCTGTTGAAAATGAATGTAACTCCTGTTGGAAAGAAATGTTTCCAACATTGCATGCAATTGCTGGTACAATCCCACAAGGAATGCACGCCATGATAACAACTAAAAGGCGGTCCAACAAAATATTAGTGCGCAACTATTTTTTGGCCAGGCAGTATTTTATCACAGTTGGTACATTTAATATAGCAATTGTGGAGTTAAATGTTTAAATTATTATTATTCTTTTTTTTTATTTATTGTGAAACAAAACAGAATACATAAAAGGACATGTACAGTAAGGCTACATACGTACGTGGAAACATGACTTAAAGGTTCATAGAACATGATGCAACAACAATCAGTGATTGTGGGTGCGTGAATGCGTGGGTGCGTGCGCGCATTGTAAGTAATGAGCAACAAATATAAACGGTAGCGACAGACATAACAATAATAACAATAACAATAATAATAATAATAATAGTGATAGTGATAAATAATAATAGTAGTAATAATAATAGTAATAGTAATAATAATAATAATAATAACCATAAAAGTAGTAATGATCAATAACATCATTATCATCATAGGCGTTGGAGGGAGGGGGCAAAAGAGAAAATAGACAAACAAATAAATAAAATAAGCAAATAAAAGAAAAAATAAATGAACAATAATAATAATAAGAATAATAATAAATAATTGGAGGAAGAGAAACAAGGATCTGCCTCAGATCCCCACACAGCCACAGAGCAGGCCGACCCCCGCCCATGTCTGCTATGGGACGCAAGGGGAGCAGGCTACACCATGCAGCACTGGCCCGCAGTCACCCACCAATCTTCCCCTCCCGGCCAACTCCTCCATCTCCAGGTACCCCAGGCCCCATGCCGCACGCCCCACCTGCCCTATATACAGATAGCTGTGTTTGTCTGTGACTAGACGTGTAGTGCATTAAAAACAATGTGGGCATTCCATTGCGGGGCCCGTCCTACGACCGGCTGCCACATGCATGCCCTACTTGTCCTATTCTTATTTTTATTTTTGTTTGTTTATTTTGATTTGTTTTTGTTTTTGTTTTGTTTTGTTCTTTTCCTAAGCTGATGTGTGATGCATTAAAAAAGTGAAGCGCGCAGCATGGACCCAGCCCAGGGAAGAAACCAGGGCTGAGAGGAGGCCAAGAGAGGGGAGGAAACACTACCCCACCATCAACCACCGGGATCACTCAATTGCAGGCAGGGCCCGGCCCACCCAGGCCCATCAGGGACCCGAGGCAGAGCCTATGTAATAATAATAGTAATAATAATAATAATATTAGTATTAGTGACGACGACAACAACGATAACGACGACACCGGTAACAATGATGTCAACAATGACAACAACAATAATAATAATAACCAATAATTATAATAACAACAACAACCAATAATAATAATAACAATAACCATAATGAATGAAAAGCAGGAATACATTTTTTATGTTTTATCTGTGTCCCCTCCTTCTTTATCCCAAACTAATCATCTAATAATAATAATAATAATAATAATAAATCAATAAATTGGAAAGATAATAGTATATACGCATGTTTTCTCTAGCTTTCTTTCCCTTTTTTTTTGTGTGTGTAGATGTGTATGTATATGCGTGCGTGTTAAATGTTTAAATTAACCTACCACAAGTGTATTGATTTATGAAAGGCATTAGGTCTGATGGTTGCATTGCTATGAATTTATCTGCAGTCTGGCATGTATTTTTTCAGGTGAAGAGCCAGGGAGATGAATAGTATCCCTCTAAAAATTCTTTTTTTTTTTTTTTTTTTTTGCTGTTCTAGCATGTTTCACTGTGTGTAAACTTGATTGGCTGTTCACTGCGGTGAAATATGCTGTTCCCATTGACAGTGGAATTGAGAATCTATTAAGGTGCATCATGGTAAACTGTGCCCTCTCCCCTCCGCTGCTCATCGTAATTAATTTTCATCACAACTGATTTACACGGTTCTGTATCTCAGTAGAAATAGGGCACTTTAATCTGTGTTATCAGTCAAGCTGGTTATTTAAATGCTTGCTTGCTGAACTCTTAGAGATAGGTCTGCAAACCAAAAACAATTATCGCTGTAATTAAGATATGTTTGCACTTCGGTGTGTAGATATGTCCAGTTCAGCATCAAGCTGCTCCATGTTTTTCTTTAACAGTGTCAGAGAGAAGGTGGTTTTTCTTTGTTTTGCTGAAAGGTTTTGTAAATGAGATGCATTTTCATGCACACCATGCATACAGAGGAGCCCAGCAAACGCAGCATACCTTTCCCTCTCTTTTATATTACAAAAGAGGGTATTGGAGATGACTCGAGTGAGGGTGTCACCAAACATAGGAGGAAGCACTAGAGCTGAACTCTCTTTGGGGCGAAGTGTGATTTATTTATTTATTTATTTATTTATTGTTCAGTGAGTGGAACAAGGCTTCCTGCTTGTTCCGGATTCATAGGCTCTCCAACAACAGAAGTCACTCCTGGTTGACTATTTCATTTATTCCCCTCAGCCATGGTTCACCTCTCCTTTCAGTGCTGTCCTTCATATGTTACAGAGGATAGTATTGCTTGTTTTTGTTGGTGAGTAGTGGAGTTGAGCAAATGTTATCAAATTGAACAGAAAAGGGAGAAAATGAATATGTGTGTGTGTGTGCGTGTTTTGTGTGTGTGTTTTAGTTTTTTTTTTTGCTCCAGGGGGTGATAGCAGTTAGAACCTGAGGCATGAAAGGATGTCTTGTGGAACACAGATCTACGCAACAATGGAAGTCGGGGAGCTTGGTCAATGGAGACGGGAAGGGTCTTACTGTGCAGGCGAGCTAATGATGTCTAGCTCCTGCCAGATTAGAAAAAAAAATCCCCTATTGTTCCCTTCTATGACAGGGAAGTGTGCTCTGTTTGCAGGCTGGCCACTGGGTGGAGGGTTGGAGGGTAGATTTGGGGTAGGGAGTTTTTTTGGATTGGCGTTAATGTGTTCATGGCAACTTTGCATGCGGTACACACATCAGGGCTAATACATTAGCATCACAATCAGCTGAAACACAATGCTCTTTGATGTGTGTGCCCAGGCTGAGGTTGCGGTTCCAAATAACTAGCAGCCTCACCACTGGTCTCTGACTAGCAGTTGTGTGACTTGTATATATGCCAGAAATTCACAAAAAAGGGTGAAATATGTTCATCAGAAATCCCTGGCTTCCCGGCTTATTTGTACAATAAGTTTTTCTTTGTGAAATTTTCAGTATTGATTTCTATTCATGAAAATAATCATGCAAACTATGCAGAACAGAATTTAATCATAGTGATAAACATATATATGAAAGTAGGTGGTTGGTGTCAGGATATTAATACTTTCTAAGAGCCCTCCCCTCCCCCTTTCTAAGGGTTCACACACAAGTATTTGGACAATTGGCTGCGCAGCATTTTATGGCCTGGTGTTTTATTCCAGAATAATTTCATTTAACAGTGAACACATGCAAATTTATGGTTGATATGAAGTGTGGCATTTCATTTGGAATCTGCAACTCTTAACTTTCCATATGAAATCTAAAGTTGGGACTTCCGGGTTGCTCACAGCTATGATGTTCCTCTGTGAGCCCCGTGGTTGGGTGTTTAAATCCCAGCCATACAATTACCAGCTCTTGCCGGAAGTTTGCAAGGGCAAGGCAAAAATTGGTAGGGGATAAGCTTGTAAAGAGTCTGTTAGTTCATCCATTTCTAGCGACCACTTCTGGTCAGCCAGGTGCATGTAGCTGTACCAGCGAAAATTGTACGCTGACCGTGTGATCCTCTGACAGCATAGGCAGTCGGCAGTCGTGTAAAGAGTAGTGTACAGTAGCAAGAGGTAGTCGTCACGTGAGTGAGAGGAATCATGTGCCGGGGCATCTTCCTCCTGTGTCGATGAGAGCAGGTTGCTTTGTGGTGTGCAAGACAGTTTGGCTATGTTCAGGATGGGGAAAAAAATTGGGAAAATACAAAAAAAAAAAAAAAGAAATCCAAAGTGATGTTGCTCCCAGTATGAAGAAAGCCATTAGACTGAAAAACAGCATTATTGCAGCGTGTTTTAAACATGCTCTGCTTGAATATAATACTCTCGTTCAAAAGAGAAGTGTCCACAATAGTCAATGAGATTTGCTTAATTGGCTAAATTAGGCAGCAACATACATCAGTTTTATTTTTCTTTTATTTTTGATTTTCTTTTCAGTCTCAACGTCTACTGTGGTGGAAGCTGCATGCACGCTATTGGCCCAGATGGATCCACATCTGCTTCTAGTGTTCTGCATTTAATGTTAGGCCGCATAATTTTTTGGGATAACATTATATGATATTTGGAAAGGACTGGGGTTAAGATTGTCTACTGGCCTGAAAAAATATTCTTAAAAGATAAGAAATAAGAATCATGCCTGCTGACAAAGCATGTGCCGATATGAAAAAAATTAAACCGGTTCGATATTGAATTAAAAACCGAATCAAACCGTAATACCGGTTTTGACCACTTGGGGTCGCACTTGCGTCTTTTTTCCATTTTATTTTTCCTATGTGGCTGTTGTTGACCCATGCTACAGTATGTTGTTACATGAATAAGCGATATCATTTGGACAACAGAGTGACAGTCACATTTGTCTTTATTTATCAATCCTCACACAAATTAAATGATTTAAAAAAAATCAAAAAATATAACAATAGATTGGCAGGCCTAGCCTACTCGTTCTCAGTGAGTGCAAATGAACATGAAAACAAACTGTAAACATCCTCAAATAATAACTATACAATATAATAAAATACAAAGATGTCTCAATAATAATAAACTGTTGCATAATTCGGTAGGCCTAGCCTACTCAGAGTGCAAATAATATGAAAACAAAACATCTACAACAATAATAATATAAAATAGCCCCGGCCCGCGGAAGTTTTTTTCCAACGAACTTTTTGTCCTCATTTGCATATGCGCAAAGTGTGCTTCAAGTGCAACGTTATATTCAGTCAAAATCAAAATAATTAGATGGAGCTGTGCAGAACTTTTTCGGTGAAATTCATTGGCTCCTTGGTATTCAGTACTTTCTACTGGTCATCGGCAATGTCACTAGTTCAGTCTCTGGCAGCTAGATAATCTTTTTCTAGCCCCGTTCACAAAACCCTGAAGGAATATGCTGAAGTAAAAAAAACGCAGATCTCGGACATCGCTCACTCACTGTAAAGACGCTGCCAGAGACCTAACTAGTGACATTGCCGATGACCAGTAGAAAGTACTCAATTCCGAGGAGCCACCGAATTTACATTGCATTTCATGTGTCCGTGAATGCTGTAGATAATTTTTCGGATATAGCTAGCCAGCTATAAATGAACCTGGAGCGTTTATCTCCTCGCGGGTATGTCATTATTTTGTGACTCCAGGTATTCTGAACCATTAAGCCATATGAAGTTGAAGTTTAAGTTCTGAACAGCTCTATCTAATTATTTTGATTTTGACTGAATATAAGATTACACTTGAAGCCCACGAGCTTAAACGTGTAGGCTCGCCACCTAAATACATTCAAACATACTGATTGGAAGAAAAAGTGACTCAGTCGTAACTAACGTTGGCATTATTTACTACGCCGAAGAAACGCTAGAAATTAGCGAGTGCATTTACTGATGATCTTGGGCTAACTCAGGGTTAACTGCTGAAGATTAATATGATGAGCTAAAACAAATAAACTGATAAAGAGCTGACGGTATGGTAAACGTTTTTCAGTGTATAGTTGGGTGGGTATAGAATTCGTTCGGAGGTGCGCTTCAAAGCATAAAAGCACGCAATTGCGAGTGGGCAACTCACGTGGCAATGTTTTGATATTGTTCAATAACTCACTAGAGTGGGCATGCGCGTACGCAAATGAGGACAAAAAGTTCGTAGAAAAAAAAATTTTCGTCGCCAGCCCCACCCCCCAACCCCACATTCACTTGAAACCTGATCTCCTGCTATTTGTTGTTGCGCTCGGCTCAGGCACATTCAGTTTATACACACGACAAACGTAATAAATATAATACAGATGGATTTAATGCCGTCGGCAAATACACGTGACGCCATCAGCAGCAAGTTTTTGTGAGCTATATTTTAACATTTTGGACACGTTTTGGACACTTCAAAAAAAAAAATTTTTTTTATAATGACGGACTGGCTCCGACGGTCCATATAAAATGAACCAGTTTAATCAAGTAAACCGGATCGAACCGGTTAAACCGGAAATCGGCCCAAGCTTACTGCTGACCCTACTTCAAACTCTTGAAATCACCGAAAACACTGCAGGATTTTTTTAGTTCAGCCCTATCTAGTTAGCTCATGGTTAGGAATTGTCCTAAATGACTTGAATTAAGTGTGATGATTAAAATCAACTTTGCACGACACATGCATAGCCTAAATTGAACTGACTGACATATGCTTGTTGTAATACATCAACTTTATTCAATTGATTTGTAAATAAACACAGTGGCGCTGTGCCTACACATTTAGAGCGGGCACATGCCCGCCCAGAATGGTGGAGGTTTTTTTCCCCCCTTTCCCCATGTCGCAAAATCTGCTTTAGCTTTGACGAATCAGCAGCACTTGTCCATAAGTGCAACGTTCCGCAGCTCATGTGTCATCCACTCGTCTTAGGGTAGTCTCATGCTGAATTTCTATTGATTTATCTTTGGTCAAGAATCTGCTTTAGCTTTGACGAATCAGCAGCACTTGTCCATAAGTGCAACGTTCCGCAGCTCATGTGTCATCCACTCGTCTTAGGGTAGTCTCATGCTGAATTTCTATTGATTTATCTTTGGTCAAGAGGCGGGCCTTAGTGAATCTCATCTCGGGAACTTAGCATAGCGCCGTGTTGGTCGAGAGGAGCCCATACCCATAACAGATGAAACTGGTATTTGCCATTCCCCAGTGGGTTGCATGGACCAGAGTTGGGTCCAAGTACTTTCAAGTACTTTTGAGAATTGTATACAAGTAATTTTTTTACATACCAAAGTGCTTGTATTTGTATCTGAGTACTACTTAATAATGCCTAATATTAGGCTTTATGCCTAATAATATTATTAGGCCTAATGCCTTATAATACATAATAATAAGTACATGTACTTGTATCCAAGTACTTTTCAAATTATTTGACCAATCTCTGTCAACACTTAGGAGACAGATTGGTCAAGAACTTTGAAAAGTACTTGAATACAAGTACAAGTACTTTAGGCATTAATAGGAAGTACTCCGATACAAGTGCAAGCACTTTGGTATTTAAAAAAAAAATACTTGCATCCAATTCTTGAAAGTACTTGAAAGTACTTGAACCCAACTCTTGGCATGGACAAGCTTACATATGATGCTGATGAGTGGACAGGTAGCCTAACACTAAGCTTAGCTACTCAGGCTTGTAAATGTATTCCCTTGCTTTAGAACGTACGTTCTTTCAATTGCCGATTAAATGTGTGTAGTTTTTGGTACTTATGTTTTTGGAAATATCCCTTGTGCTGATGGCTACGCGTGTAAATATAGTTTGACAACGCAAAACTACGCTAAATGACTTATCCATCGATTTAATGTTAAAGATATTAAATTGCTTTCTTATCCTTTTGTTGTAAAGTTCACGTCAAATACACGCACGAAGACTCGATGGAGTGGACAAAAATGTATGGTAGGGTTATTCCGGGCAATTCTTGAAGTCTGCGACTTCAGCAGCAAATTTCTTTCGGGATAGTGAAGTATTGTTGTTGTTGTTGTTGTTGTTATTGCTTCTTGAAATGAAAATGATAAAAACGTATCCTGTACTTAGGTGAAAAAACGCAGAGCAATTTTCAGATAATGCCTCACAATTAGGTTGTGTTTTATGCTTCAGGCTATCTGGGATTCAACTGTACGGAGGATTTTTCTTTAGCTCTGCCTTTTACTGATCTGCTACCGAATGCGCAGGATGACCTCGGTGGTCACTTTATTAGGTACACTTGTACACCTTCTGAATGCAAATATTTCAGTCAATCACGAGGCTAAAACTCATACAATGCATGTAAACATGTTCCCGCCAAGCATCAGGATGGGAAGGAATGTGGTGTGAGTGGCTTGACTATTAACTGACTGCTGGGTATAGGACATGTGGACTCTTTTTTGAATATTATTTTTTATTTATGTAGCCTATAACAGAAAACTGTAGGAGAAAAGATTTGTTGAATTGTAAACTACAAAGTTCAATTAAAAAAAGCTTATTTGCATGGGTAATATTTATGTAAAGGAGACATATTAAAATTGTACAGTATAGCTAAGCTGTGCCCATCCAAAAATTTGGACTGCACAGCACCCCTGAATAAACAGAAAATTGTGATGGAAAAGAAGAAAATCTTTCTTAAATTGTGATTGCGTTGGTAAGAAAACTAAGACTCAAAGCCTTAAAAATATCAAGGCTGTTCAGTGAGTTACCTGAAAATATTTATATGCAAAGACTGCTCACACTGATAAAAACCTCCTGCACGAAAGATATGTAATTTTCTGGCTAAAGTTATTGAAATCATTTTATTGCACCTGTATATCTTAATGTTGCCATTTTCTTCCTCAAAATACTAGCAAATGCACTTCTGGGAGTCTGGAATTTGACATTTTTCTAAGGCGGCATTTCCCCAGCCCCTCATAAGGCAACTCCTGCTTCACTTCACATTGCTCCTACTTTTAAAGCTGGCTAAAACACTGATATTATGTACTTAGATTCAGCCAAATGCTTCAGAACCCATTGGACAATGCTCCACAATGCAGATGGACAATGAAGGATACTACAAAAGCAGCCCAAGCTTTTTTTTTAAAGCAAAGTAGTAGAATTTTCTACAATTGACAAGCCAATCATATCACCTGAATCCAATTGAGCATGCATTTCACTTGCTGATGGGAAAATTTACGGCAAAACCTCCTAACAATAAAGCAGGAACTGAAGACTGCTGCAGTGAAAGCCAGGTAGAAAATCACAAGAGAAGAAGCCTTGTGTCTGGTGATATCTATGAGTAAACTTCAAGCAGTTATTGACTACAAAGGGTGTACCCCATGTACTGTATGAAAAACAACAATTTAATTGATGATTTTCAGTTTTTCTAATTACTTTTGAGCCCAACTGAGGGGGCTGTGCATAAAATGGGTGTAATTTCTACATTGTTCGTACAATATTTTTGATAAAGCCCTTAAATTGAACTGAAGGTCTGCAATTCGAGGACATCTTGATTGTTTATTTTCAGATCGATTGTGTTGGCTTACAAAGCTAAAACACTGAAATTGTGTCAGCGTCCAAATATTTATGACCTCACTATATATTTCCAGTAATGGAATTTTGTGAGTTATCATCTTCACAATGCTAAATTTATCTTCTCCATTACCTCAACTTACTTCATGTTTTCTTCCATTTTTACTGGAATGAATGGTTATTGGAATACATAAATATTCATGTCTAGTTGTGACTGGTCACATACACTGCACAGATTTATTTCTATAAGCTTGTGATTTGTAACACTACAGAAATTTTCACTTTAAATTTAATAATTCTGTGAGTATGTCATGCTATATTTGTAAGCCGTATTTGTAGGTTGCCTATGCACAATATTTTGACAAACTCTTTGCCGAGGTGGGGGTGAATTTTTTTCAACTTTTTCACTTTTTTGTCAGGAGACATTGGCACACTATTACTGCCCATGTCACACTCAATGCTGTACGGTATGTCAGTGTACAGTATGTCAGATTCAATGTTGTATATCAATAATCAGTTTTCAATGATGACTGTTGACTGAGGCAAAACTGATTGGACAAAATTCATCTTGTAACAGAAAAGAAGCTTTTGTCAGCTGATAGCAAGGTAGTGTATCTTACTTAAAATCACAGCTGTTGGAATAAAATGTATTTTCACCCTGATAAAATTAATGTAAAATTGATTATTGGATTGAATGGAACTTGCTTGGAATTTAATAGCACAACAGCTCAAAAGAGAATTATGAAACAAAAATCCTGGAGAATAGCACTTAAAAGCATAACTAAAAACACTTGTTTCCAAACTGGTCCTCGATGGAAACCAATGAACAAAACACAGGACATACAAAACAAGAAAGTTGATGCAATCAAACGAAACACAAACTAAACCTTCGCAACCCAACACCTGTGGTTCATACTCCCTCTCTTAGAAGTGAACCATCACCTCTCCCCACAAAGACACCCTCACTTTTGTTTTAAAGATTGTCTTTGTTTGACTTTGTTTAATATGCAGGGGCAAATTGTTCCATGAGGAGATCCTCGTATAAAAGAAAGAGCTTCTTGCTATTTTACTTTTAACACGTGGTGCACCACATGACATAATACTTCCTCTCATGTTGCAGTTGTGTTGGCCTCTAAGCACATTACTTTGCTAGCTCATATATTTTGGGGCCCTTTAGTGAATTATATCAATCATATGGTTAGTTTCCGTTGTTTTACTCCAACTTCAACAGGTAATAATCTAACATCGTTTCTTTCTACAAGTCCTGTATGTTGTAGGTAAAGCATTAAGCATGTAGTATCATATAACATTATTCGGGGCAACCTGCATTTTGTTTTTAAGCTTTTGGGAAAGTCCACTTTACCAGGTAGATCAGGCATAGTCAAAGTTTCTTTACCTTAATATTAAAATTGCGAGTGAAACAATATAAAAAATATAACAGTCTTTTTGCAATTTTAGATAATCTGTCGTTGCAATTTCTTCCCAGAGATAACTTGGCCTATTTAAGGGATGATGAACTCGTAGGTGTGCATTACATGGTTTTAAGGCACGACGCAGAGGTGAATAACCGTGTAATGCACACCCACGAGTTGATTATCCCGTTAATACCATGGTCATTTGCCAGCAATATTAAATCAAAGCATTCAGAAATGTTTGGTTGAAGTTCTGCACTTAAAAAAACGAGCTGGTAATCATGAGATGGGTGCCGCGCCTTCTCATAGCCAATACTATAGGCCAGCTAACTTAGTTCAGCTTACCTTCATGGAGAAATAGTTTTTTGCCCACGCTAATGCCCTTTTACCAGCTAATGATTTGGAAACGGATTCCAGCTAAAACGGAGATTATGCATAACACAACATTATGCGTGATTATGCAGACTGTAGCTAACTTGCTACCTGCGATTAAAATGAACTTATGACGGTTTCCGTAGAGCGAGCGAGCTGAAAACAGTCTGTTGTCACAGCACGTAGCTAGCGAACTGTCAGCAGTTGCTGATACATGAAGTGGACACGTTAGCTTCCTTTGTAACCATACACAATTACTATCGTTTAATGAATAAACCGCGATTACTTCGCTGCTTTAATATTTATGGTCATTATCGCTGGAGGACCTATTGTTAACCGCCCCGCAGGACGTAACTTATCTGACGCCGCCAAATTTACTGGAGATAAATGTGTAGCTAGGTTTCTGTTATACCCAGCCAAATGCCACTGCTCTAACGTTGCAACGGTTACAGCTTGGCTTACTTGGCTAGCGGATGAATTTCGAATGGTGAAACTACCGTAGCCGAACTACCTGTGCGGTTCCACGGTAATAATCAATACCTGCCAGCCAATCAGAAAAGGGTATTCACCCAGACCATGGTATAAAGGGACTCTAAGGTACAGCCTCCTCCACGCTGGCAAATTTTCTTTGCCATATTTTCTTTGCCCATGTGTATGAGGAAATTTGTCAAATTTTTCCGTAACTAAGAAAATATCACGAAAGCTAGGCACCCAGCTTTTCAGCAAATCTATTTGCCCATGTATACGCGCTGGCAAATAAAATGTGACAAATTGTTGCACACGCAAATGAGCCATGACATCGCCTCCCGTATTGATCGTGTGAACTGTTGCTATATCTGTCGACTTTGAGTTTGTTATGGCTTCATACTGGTCAGATGAAGCGGTTAGTTCATTATTGGAAGAACACCAAACACGAAAATGTCTGTGGAACATATCCAGCCCCCATTACAGGGATAAAAACAAGCCCCACATCAACATTTTTGTTTCTCCTTACTTTGCACATTTTACTGATTGCACATTTCAGTGCGTTTTGAAGACAGTTTTTTGTCAGGGGACACTTAGGGAAGAGGACGTG
Source organism: Gymnothorax javanicus (assembly GCA_029692085.1). NCBI lineage: Eukaryota > Metazoa > Chordata > Actinopteri > Anguilliformes > Muraenidae > Gymnothorax > Gymnothorax javanicus. Next base: position 75,416,895 of record CM056196.1, read on the forward strand.
GAAGAGGAAGTTATGGAATTGAACAAGAGATTTAATATCCAACTAGAAAAGGCAAAATTTTCTGAAGAAAATTTGAGTGCTTGCTTCAGCATGAATAGCTGATTGACCCCCCCAGCAGAAAAATCATGTTTATGAACATTTCTTTAATTCCACAATGGTGGATGAAATGACATTGGGAGAAGGGAATTTGCAATTAGCCATTATGCTGCTCATGGTTAGCGCGGGTTACTATGTGTTGCTAACTTTACCAATCCTAGCCTAATTTGTTGTCCGTAAACGCTCAATATATTGTATAATTTAGCGCAGATAATCCGGTAAAATATTTTACTGTAGGTGTCAATAAGATTCAGATATGCTGGCATTATACAATGTAATTATTTAAACATCTTACCTTCAGAAAATGCATCATGACCGAGGGTGCTTTCACACTAGGCACTCAGGCACGGATCCGAGTACACTTTTCCCCCAAGTCCAGTTCATTTGATAAGTGTGAACACAAGCATACCGTGCCTAGGCACGGTACGCGAGTCCACTTGTAAGAGGTGGACTTGGGCACGGTTCATCCGTACAAGGACGCGGTTCATCCGTACTTGTACCAAATGTGAAAGCAACCATACTTGAGCACAGAAGATTACTGTTATGTGTTACGGCTCTTTTGTTCTAATAAATGCAGCGGAAAAAGGAATTCTCCATTCAAACGAAGACAAAAACATACAATTACAACTGGGTACTACTCAAAAAAAAACCCCTGAGATTTATGGAATAATTTGTGAGTACTTACATTCGCATGGTTATTACAAAACAATAGAGTAGTTCCGTGACAAACTAAAGAAAATGTGGCTGCACTATTTCAAAGTGCAGGACGCGATGCGAAAGTATGGAGGCCCATAGGGGACAATATTAACATGAAAATGCAATGCATCTATTGCATTATAATTTTCCACTTATGAATGAGTTATTTTAGAGAAAATTTTATTGAAAATGCATTAATCCAATTATCACTTTCATTTTAACATGCTCATGTGGGAAATCTACGACAATATTCAAATGTTAATGAAAATGCTGTTTCACATTTAATTTTCAAAGTCGTGCCCCGCAATACAGTGGACAGTTTTCAAATGCAATAAGCAAAACAGCACCCCCAGCCTATTGCATTTGCATTTAAATAGCAACCATGCTCTTTTAGGGTCAACATGAAAATGTAAATGCTATTTTCTGACTATTTGAAAATGATACTGAAGAAAGCATTCAACATTTAATTTGCAAAGACTTAACCTGCTCTACTAAGAACAATATTCAAATGCAATAAGCCAAACAGCACTCCCAGTCTATTGCATTTACATTTATATGTCATCACACTCTTTTAGGGTCAACATTAAAAAATGAAAATGCTGTTTTCTACTCACTTGATAATAATAATGAGAACAGCATTTGAAATTTCATTTTCAAAGACTTAAAGGTCCAGACTGAAACCAAGTATGAGTGCCAATTTTTATGTTCCTATATGTAGGCTCATATGTCTTGACTAAATACAAGAAAAAAATTTGAAAAATATCCCATGATTTTAAGTTACTGGTGTTTAATTGTCCAATTTTTGACGTTTTCCAAAAACAAAATTAATAAGAGCACCAAACAGGAAGTGACAGCAACTAAGGAAAACAAAGGTTGTAGAACACGAAAAACAAAGGCGACTTATAGAAAAAAGAGCGATTCTGAAGCTTCTTTGAAAGAAATCGAAGATAAATACATGTTGTTCCATACCGTGCCACAGTACGATTTCCCCCCCTCCCCTCTCCCCCTGCTGGTCAGCTTTCATACTAGTAATATCTAACCGAACCCAAGTACACATGCAGATGTCAAAATTCTGGTACAGCACGTTGCAGCATGCACCAAGGTGGTTTTTAATGGGGAACGATTTTTAAAGGAGGCGCCAATATATTTTGGGGGGTTTTATCATTTAGAAGGGGGTTTAGAATATTAATATCACAAATGCATATGCTGCGCATGCAACAGCAACCCGGTGTGTCATCGGTAACATGGATTACCACGTATAGCGGCACCAGAAATTAAACTCGAAATTTTCTTGACTGGATGCTTGATGTTTTTACTCACTCGTGTCTTTGTCTGGGTACCGAAACATCGAGGTAAAACAAAAAAAGAAAAGCACTGATTACTTCCGATATTGAGGGAGGTTGAATATGGAATTCTTTCGCCCATGCGATTTTGACCGATTATGCTGTCCATTGCCTTATACCGCGAAAATTTATCTTTCTCATAACTTGAGCAGTCAGATTTTCACACTGCGTCCCACACTTTGAAATATCGTAGCTGCCTTTACTTTGTCACAGCACTGTTCTATTGTTCTGTGATAACCATGCGAATGGAACTACTCAAATTATTCCATAAATCTCAGTTTTTGTGTGTAGTATCCAGTTGTTTGCTGACATGCAGCACGGGAACGTGAATATGCCATTTAAACTCAGGCCGAATGCGTGAAAGTTAGCAACCCTGCATTACGGATGAACTGCGCCAGAGTCCGCAAAGTTCGCTCTTGTCGTCTTGACAAATCTTGCCCACTGTCGGTGAATTCCGACATCTTTTGGGAATGTGTGCAATGACACACCCCTCTCCTGATCCGCATTAGCACTGCACCCGAAAACAACACATCTGTTGACCATTTTCAAGGACAAAAGGAGCAACACAATTAACTCTAATGAAAGCATTGAATGGCTGAATCCTTTGTTAGCCGAAGCTGTGTTCCTGAGGTTACGTCATCACCCGAAGATCACCGAATACTTTCGTTTCTTGAAGAAGGGCATGACCCGCAAGTTTTTAAATGAAAAGAAACCATGCGTGAAAATTTAAATTTTTTCTTTTAAATTGGCCAATTCAATTATTTTTCTTTCATATGGAAGCATCATGGTCGGTTTCAGTCTATACCTTTAACCTGCAATACATGGGACAATATGCAAATTTGGCAAGGGAAACAGCGCCTCCCAGTTCATTGCATTTACATACACATGTGACCACGCTCTTTTTGGGACACAATGAAAATTTTAATGAAATCTGCCAGGCGCCTCCTCCAGGCGGGTTTTCAGCTAGGACGTCACTCATTCCCTTCTTGGTGGGGAGCAAACTTGCGAGAACTTCAAGTTCAACGTGGGAAAAGTTTGCTAGGTAGCTAGCCAACTGATTCAGAATGTCAGTCTCGTAGCCAAAATGAATAAACTTAGCTTGTCATAGAAATTGGTTTGGAGGAAAACGCCGATACAACAAAAGTTAGATTAATAACTCGATTATGTCTTATGTAGCTAGTTTAAGAGTCAGCTGCATTGCATAATATGATTTAATACAAAGTCTAGCTTGTGTATTTCCTGACTCGTGGCCAACTGATGTTAGACCGCATACTGGATCCAGTGTTATTTTTAGCTCAGTGAGGGCAACAAACATATGAAAACTACTTACCCTGCTTTACATGTGCAGTATGATTCCTCTATTTTATGGAACGCCATTTGGGTCAAAATAAATAAATAAATAAACATGACCATGAAATAAATAAATATGGAAATGAAATAAATCTTGAAATAAGTAAATGGGGAAATAAATATATTAAAATATAAATAAATTTAAACATAAATGTATACATCAGTTGGTTGTATTCAGTAAATAAATAAATACATTTTTTAAGGGACTTCATTTATTTGTTTTTGAAGATTTTTATTTCATAATTCCACATTAATTTTTTATTTATTTCACAGCACTTTTATTTCTGAACGCCACATTTAATTTCTCGCATTCAAATTAACGGGACGTGGTGAGCTCACACATGACCGAGGCAACAACTCCTAGAACAGCACTAAATTTGTCAATGAAATACTGCGCGGGTCAAGCTGATGCGCGGTCAGCATGGAAGACCTCGATGAGCTCTGAAATTCAATGCTATCCTTAGCAGTACAAATTGATCAACATGGTTTATCAGCGGATGCACTTTTGTCCGGTATTAAAGGTCCCCTATTATGCTGATCCTTCTTTTAATACATACAAGTAATGTTGTAATGTTGGATGTCCATACTCAACCTGTGCAAAGTTTCTAAACAAAAGATACAGAGATTTTGTCATAACCCAAGAACGTGATTTCCTGAACCTGATTTATTCTCTGAATAGCTCGTCCCGAGATCTTCACAAGATTTGGGCAAAACCTGACGTCAGGTTGTTACGTCCAATCAGGACAGACCTGGCCAGAGCCAGTCACGGCTCTGGACCTGCCCACCCTAGAATTTATTCTATCAGACACAAACGAGTCCAAATCATTTAACGCGTAGATTTATCTGTGTGTCTCCCAAAGCTGTTCGTACGTGTCTTTTTTTGGATGCGAAAAAAAAGCACAACTATTTTCTCTTCCAAAAGACGATGCCACCAGAAATCAGTGGATAGCTTTTTTGTAGCTGGCAGCAAACAGCCACACTCAGAGGGAACGTTAGCCGTTTGTGCTTGGCATTTCTCCGAAGACAGCTTTGTCAATAAAGGGTAATTCGACGCTGGATATGCCTCTCAGCTGCTTCTCAGACCTGGAGCAGTTGCATCAATCAAGTGCTCGGAGCCACAAGCTGTAAATATTTTGCACCAAACAAAGTTTTACGTCTATCCCTTGTAAACTTAATTAGTTGCAGTCTGAAACCTCTAAAAATTTACAGCACAGAATCTCACCATTATGTATGCCAAAGTTTATTCTAATCAAGTAAATCAGAACAAAATTAGAGAGGAATGTCTTGGTGGCTTCTCCAAATTGGCAATTCAGGTACCTTGTGTGCCAGATCAGATTTCTCAGATATTAAACTGTAAAACTCATCTAATTTCACTTATATGTCACTACAGGCATACATTCCACCCAAATACAACCAGTTTTAAATTTTTAGAATTTATCATTTTTTTTATTATTATTATTTCTGCCAGTCCTATAGCCTATACAATTTCCCATTCAAAGACAATAAATACAAAGAAAATGAAGTTTGGCTCCACTGGTGCAGATTTTTTTTTTTTTTAAAAAAGCAAATTAATAAGGTTATGAATACAAAAAAGGGATTAAAAAATGGGGAAATAAGTCAAAAGAATAAAAACCCCAGCAATTATATTTACAAGCAAAATGGTACTCATGTCTTACTAAAACACGCCAGAGGTAGGGATTCGAACGTTGGTCTCCTACGCTGAAGTCCTACACCTGAACCACTAGGCTACACCATTTAGTGGTCACGCTGCTTTCAAATTGCCCATATAAAGAATGAGTCAAAAAAACAAGTCACTCACCTTGTTCCTACTGTTGTGCCCTTAGTATTCACGCGTTTCTGTCAGAAAACGACTTTGAAAACGATGATTGAATATTTAGCGGATAATTATACCGAAAATACCACAAACAAACCTGTTAAGCATTTATATTGTTGCGCTATTTAAGTACATTCGAATGGCCCATGGACTCGGTTTGACGCACTGGGAACGCAAGGCTCTGGCTCAGGCTAGCTTTGTGTGATAAAGGTGCTTTAGAGCTCGTTGCAAACGTCAAAAGCCATAGAATCAAATGGCTACCAGCAAAGTTTTACTGACAGCATCACAAGCCGATCACAGAGAGGAAAACACATTGCAAGCAAGCTGAATGCTGAGGAACTGAGATCTTTGAAGCAATGCTCGAGAAGAAAAACATGCTTTGAGACTCGCAGATCTAGTTTGGTTATAACACGGACACATTGAGCTAACAATAGCAAGCGTGGATTTACCCTCAAACAGTTTTTTTATTAAAATATATCAAAGGTAAGAAATTTCTTTGCTCATCTCTGTAGACTGTAGAGTGTATGTCTGCTGTTCTTTGAGTGTGGTGTTGGTTTAAAATGACAGGGCATACATCGTTGGATTCTATGGACTTTCCTCTTTCATTTGAGGTATTGTTTTTATGCATAGCACAAATTCAGGAGAAATTCTCGCGATTCAGCGCTGATATGATTTTTATCCTATGTTTTGCTGCATGCTGATTTACTTGCTTGGTGCTTGAATTGTGTTAGGTTGAGGTAAAAATGGTCGACATGAGCTTTTTGCCTAGTTTCTTCGCGAAATGTGGATATGCCGCATGACAACGTTGCAATTTGGAAACATGCTGTATTTATTGTGCGTAACCACCGGCCCCTGGTACCAGGGCGTAGGGCTTAAGGGGTTAAAGAACCAGGGGGGTATTCCATCAACGTAGCAAAGAACATCCAGACTAAGGCGTAATCTTGAGGCTTGAATTAGCTCCAACTCCCTATATAGCCTCGACCCGTTCCATCAAGTGAAATAAACTAGCTCCAACTGACGTTTATTCGAGCCTCAGCTGCTAAGCCGCACTTCGTGCACATGCCCAGAGAAAATAAAAAGCCCACACTAGCCGAGTGCCGAAAATGTCGCAAAATGACTCAAAGCAAGGGAAAGGAACGAGTGAAGGCGCGCTCCTCTTCTTCTTTTTGGTTTTTTCAGGGTGGGTAACCAACGTTAAGGTGCATTACCACCACGCACTATGGTGACGTAAGGTCTAGAGTGACTATCTTCAATATACAAAAAAAGAAAAAACTAATCCACAGTTCTCTTTTTCAACAATTTTTTTTTTCTATTTCCCTAGTGCCTTACTTCCTCGAAACATGACTGTAGCCTACACAACTAGTTAATTTGAATTTGGCTCTCGCCAAAACCTTTTTTTTCTAAAATTTCTTGGATTTCTCCCTTCACTTCCATAATCACAAGAAATTCCCTCCCCGCATGGACCACCATCCTAATCCTTTCCGTCTTCGATTCAATTTCTTTAAGATAAGATGCACTTTATTGAACCCCGTGGGGTAATTCTTCCTCTGCATTTGACCCATCCAACAGTTAGGAGCAGTGGGCAGCTACAGAGCAGCGCCCAGGGACTAACTGCAGTTCTAAAGCCAGTTCCTTGGTCATGGGTACTGGTTGGAGCGTTCCTATGGTGCATGTTTTATGGGTGCAAACTGTGAAAGGCCCCATTAATGACCATTGCAAATGCTAACCACTATGCCACCGTGCCGCCCCACATTAATTTGCGCAATTAATGACCATTGCAATGAAAGCCATAAATGTACCTAAATGTCTTCGCCCTACAAAGTGCGGCAACATTCTTGGCACCAGAAGCAATTTAGTGGTACCCTCTCATAAGCCCTCACCATATAACTCACGTAGTTCAAAAATATTCTGTCCGGTAACTTTTTCAAATTGAAGCAAAACCACCATGCTGTCTTGCTCCTTCCCATCTCGATATGCGCCGAGCTGCGCAAACTCTCTCACCTGCCAAAAAAGAATCAATTTTAACAGAATAAGGGACACCTCCAATAACACCCTTTTTAGTTGGCCACTGATACATTTTAAGACATGTAATTTACGAAAGATCAAATTATTTTAAGTGCTTTCCCTTGTTTCTTCGTCCTAAATTCAATTATCACTATTCCACTCCTACATACCCTGCCATCCTTTACGTCCCCAGTTCCATTTTTGACAAACTTCCCGACAAAATGATTATGACTGAATACACGATTGTTTTCCCATCTATTTCCTACCACCTTCATCCCTACAACAAAAGACCCTTCATCAGTTTCATTGCCACTTCCTTTATTCCTTTTCTTTTTACCCCCTTCCACCTCATCACTCTCCACTTGTTTGAAATTTAAAATTTCAAGCAAAAGACAACTATCTAATCATAAAACAAAACGCTATACTTTCGAAATTCGCGCCTTCCACTCTGCCCGCGCAGCCCGTCTCTGCGCTCTCCTCAGTGGAGCAAACCCTCTTAATGGGGGTTTATGAGGATTATCAGGAAATTATCACAAGGAAAGGGAACACTGCTGCCATCAACAGGGCGAGGGAGGTGGCCTGGCAGAATATCACTGACATGCAAAAGTGACACAAAGATCATTCAGTAGGTTGTATTAAATAATAAAACATATCCTGCATGAAAGGAACAAAATGAATGTAAATAAGCTTACTGAAATTCACCAAATTTATTAATTTATTTTCGAAAGTGATACCACATTTATCAACTGATTGCTGCGAAAATTTTAGACAATTTGCTAGCCAATTGGAAATTTATTATTTTTTTAAAGTTTGATTTTGTCTTTATTTGAATGATCTTATTTATTTTTGAAAAGTTTGTGTTTTTTAATGAATTATATTTATGTTTCACATATTATTATCATTTCATGACAGTTGTGAGTGTGTAAATGCATTGGCAGAACTGTCTTTTGGGTGTCTGTTCCAGTCTATTGGACATTCTTTGAACATAGATGAAGCTAATCCTCACCTTAAACCTGCTACTGGGCAGGATTGCCCTGCATCTTAAATCACCATGGTTACTAGGCTGGGATTCACATTAACCACCTTGATGGAACGGGAGTGTGGCTCAGGTTGATGGAACAGAAATCTGTGCTTAGCTGGATGTATCAGGCTTAGCCAGAACCATAGTTTCCATGGTTACCGATGTGGGGCTAATCTCAACCACTTTAATGGAACTGAACTCTCGCTATTATAATCCAGACTTGGCCATTTAAGTCTGGATTTTCCTTTAGCCTGCTTAATGGAATGCCCCCCTGGTTGATTGTCCAGTAAGTCGGTGTTCTCTTGTTTTGAACTGGAATTCTGGCTAAGGTGGCTCAAACATATACGGCTGTGCTATTCTAATAAATTGTTCACTGGAGCATCAATTCCTCTGTCTGTGGAGCACTCCAGACAGCTCAGAGAAGCTGCTCCTTGCGCATCAATTCCTCTGTCTGTGGAGCACTCCAGACAGCTCAGAGACGCTGCTCCTTGCGATTGGCTATGTGCACAAGATGGCGCTGACTGCATTCTGAAATACACCCACTGATCTCTATAGAATAACTGGATTGCTGACGCGATAGAGAACTGCGTTGGGAGGTCGAAGCAAGCAGAAGTGGTTGAGCGGCCATATTACTATGCCCGGTAGCAAGCAACCGTTATATAGTAACCTGCGGCAGAGAAGCGTTGATGTGCAGCTTTCCAATGCAGAGCAACATTTTTGGGGCGATAAGGCGAGACAGTGCACTGGTTGTAGTAAAGACAGATACACATAAATCAATTTCATTGAGTATATTGCTCATTATGGTGATCTACCTTAACAGCAGATAACATGTCCACGTTAGCCCTGCTAATGGTTATTATTGGAATACTTCAAATTAATGTTAGCTAATGTGATCCATCAAACTAGCCTAAAGCTACCTACTGAGATTACGGAGCTGAAGTTAACAATATCAATCAATGTCACACGCCGTTAATTAGTAATCCAGTAATACTGATGTGCAACGCTGAAAATAATATTAGACCAGACTAGCTAGCCAACAAAACAGGGCGTTGACTGATCAAATTATAAAGACTAATTTAAGCCAGCACTAAAAAGGTTAACAGTCTGTTGACACTCAATTACTGTTGACGGACAAGTTCAATTTTGCCAGGTTATCAATGAGGTTGTAACGTTAGAGCTACTTAAATAGATTAAGTGTTTCACACTCTATAATATATGGCAGACAGTTTTACATACCACAAAATTTCGCGTCCAAATGAATGATTGTCGTTTTGCCTGAACGAGGTGAACAAGCAACACCTGATAGTGCGGAGTGTTTTCGGATTGAAGGCATAGTTAATTAGAAAAAGTGACTGCGATCGAGTCAGAACTAATAATTGTTGTAAAGAGATGCTTATTGCCCACTCAATTTTAAGTTCTGGCTGCGCTACTGGTCCATGCGTGTTTCAACAAAATACCCAGGGCACTTAGGCCAATCTGTGCCGGGACCTCGCAGTGGGAGACCTGCCCTCTTTTGTAAATTTCTCGCGGTTATTCTCGGCGCAGTTCCAACCAGCTGATAGTTGTAACTCCCAAGACCAGCTGAATTCGCAATGAGCTGATTGGCTTTTGAGACAGTTTAAGTGCTTAATGTTCTAAAACCTGCCTCTTGCGATTTGACAAGCTGAATCGCTGGCGACGCTATCAGCCGGCTTGCAGCTACCTGATACGGGCCAGTTTTTCTTTTTTTCTGCCTTTTTGCACCTTTGCAGTTTAAAAACTATGGTTGGCTGTCATCAAATTCAAAATGAGTGAATATTTCCCAAAAAAAAAAACTGAAGTTTATCAGTTTGAACATTAAATATCTTGTCTTTGTAGTGTACTCAATTGAATATGGGTTAAAAAGGATTTGTAAATCATTGTATTCTGTTTTTATTCACGTTATACACAACGTCCCAACTTCATTGGAACTGTGGTTTTGTACAACCCCAATTCTGAAATAGTTGGGACGAAGTGTAAATTGTGAATAAATTCAAAACGCAATGACTTTCAGATCACATGAGCCAATATGTTATTTACAATAGAACATAGATAACATTTCAAATGTTGAAACTGGGACATTACATTTTTATCCACAAAGTGAGCTTATTTCAAATTTTCTGCCTGCAACAGGTCTCAAAAAAGTTGGGACACAGGCAAAAAAGGGCTGTAAAAGCAATTAATATGTAAGAGAATCAGCTGAAAGAACATTTAGCAAGTAATTCAGTTAACTGGCATCAGGTGTGTAACATGATTGGCTATAATAGGGATGTCTTAGAGAGGCTGAGTCTCTCAGAAGTAAAGATGGCCAGAGGCTCTCCAACCTGTGAAGGCTTTAAAAAAAATTGTGGAATACTTTAAAAACAACGTTCCTCAACGTCAAATTGCAAAAGGCTTTGAAGGTCTCATCATCGACAGTGTATAACATCATCAAAAGTTTTTTTTTTTTTTTTTAATATTCAGATGTCTTCTCAGAAACTGGTAAAAAATCTTCTTTTGCTTATCAAAAGATTCAGAGGAAAAACAAGGCAAGGAAGACCTTTACTGGATGCCCGTGATCTTTGGGCCCTCAGACGCCACTGCATCACTCACCGGCATGATTCTGTCATTGACATTACTAAATGGGCCCAGGAATACTTCAAGAAACCACTGTCTGTAAACACAGTCCGCCATGCCATCCACAGATGCCACCTAAAACTCTATCATGCAAAAAGGAAGCCATTGTTGAGCATGATCCAGAAGCGCCGCCGTGTTCTGTGGGCCAAGGGTCATTTAAAATGGACTGTAGCAAAGTGGCAAAGTGTCCTGTGGTCAGAAGAGTCCAAATTTGACATTCTTGTTGGAAATTATGGGCGTCGTATCCTCCGAGCTAAGGAGGAGAAAGACCACGCCACCTGTTACCAGAGTTCAGTTCAAAAGCCAGCATCTCTGATGGCATGGGGATGCATTAGTGCATATGGTGTGGGACACTTGCATGTTTTAAAAAGCACCATGAATGCTGAAAGGTATATAAAGGTTTTAGGGCAACATATGCTCCCCTCCAGACGACATCTATTCCAGGGAAGGCCTTGTGTATTTCAGCAGGATAATGCAAAACCACATACTGCAGCTATTACAACAGCATGGCTTCGTAGTAGAAGAGTCCGTGTGCTGAACTGGCCTGCCTGCTGTCCTGATCTTTCACCGATTGAGAACATTTGGCGCATAATTAAACGAAAAGTCCGCCAAAGGAGACCCAAAACACTCCAGCAGCTGGAAACCTGTATTAAACAAGAGCGGGATCAAATTCCAATGGCTAAACTCAAATAAACTTGTCTCCTCAATGCCCAGACGCCTCCACTGTGTGTTAAAAAGAAGAGGGGATGCCACACCATGGTAAACAGGCCCCTGTCCCAACTTTTTTGAGACCTGTAGCAGCCATCAAATTTGAAATGAGCTCATTTTGTGGATAAAATTGTAAAATTTCCCAGTTTCAACATTTGCTATGTTATCTCTTTTCTATTGTGAATAAAATACTGGCCGGTGTGATTTGAAAGTCATTGCGCTTTGATTTTATTCATAATTTACACTTTGTCCCAACTATTTCGGAATAGGGGTTGTAGATGCCACCATTGGCACATGGCTTCTCAGGTCACCGTTGGTGATGTGATGAGCAGCCAAGCATGCTCCATAGGTTTTGGTGCATTATATACTGCTATGCAGAGGTCTTTTCAGGGAAGGCCAATGTTTCTCATACATAGGCTCCACTTGGGCAGCCCACCCAGGTAAACTATGACCCACCCAGGTAGTTAAAATCTGAATTTCCAATTTTTTTTCTCTCAAGCAAGTTGCAGAATTGTCATTTCATAATGCACAGCGGTAATGCATAGCCAGCCCTGCAACTCCTCAGCGCTGGAGGCATGCAAACCTGCAGACCAAGTAGTGGCGCCTTCTCGAGACAATGCGCGTGATAGACGTGTGTGACATGGCAATTCATTCAGCAACGTAAAGTTGATTTCTGGATTTCTGAGGAGACTGGCTGCATCTTGGTTTTTGAGGTTTGTAACATTTTTCCGAACTCGATAGTAAAAAAAGAAAAAACATCATCCCCTGCAGATTTGAATTAGACCTATAAAAGTAATGTATATCTCATAACGGTACTTTACTCATCAACACTTCGTATTTTCACCTGAGTTTGTAGCCAGAAAGAATTCCGTATTCAACCTTCACCAATATCAAATGAAATCAGTACTTTTTCGGCTTACCTTGATGTTTGGGTACCCAGAGAAACATTCAAGGCAGTGCTGGACAACAGTGGTGGTCACACTAAATATTGACACTATGGACACAATTTGGCATGTTGACGGTGAGGTGGACTCACTTTTGTTGCCACCCATTTTGGAAATAGTGACTGTTCAGTTATTCGGACAGTGCAGTAAATCTACACTGCTACACATATTGTACAATGACTACTCTAGAATATATTCAAGTTTCATTTCTGTAACGTTGTCCCTTGAAAAGATATAATAAATTAATTGTCGAAATGTGAGGGGTGTACTCACTTTTGTGAGATACTGTGTTTATTATATATATATATATATATATATATATACTCAAAGGCAATAAATATAATACTCTAAATTTTGGTTTATTTTTGCTTAGGACCTGAGTAGTTATATATATATATATATATATATATATATATATATATATATATAAATATTAATATATATATATATATATATATATATATATATATATATATATCAGTTATTGATTATGGTGACCTTTTATACATGCATGCACCTGCACATTGTTTACAAAAATTAGATAGTGTTTATCACAGTGCATTGAGATTTGTGACCAATTTTAAAGCCCTTACTCACCATGGTACTCTTTATGCCAGGGCTGGTTGGCCATCTTTGACCATGCGTCGGCTCAGTCATTGGCATTTGTTTATTTATAAAGCTATTTTAGGTAAACTCCCTTCTTATATTTGTTCCTTGATTGCTCTGAAATCTGACTGTAGATATAATTTGAGATCTAAAGATGTGATTTTATTGTCTGTCCCAAGCACACGGACCAATTTGGGAATGAAAGCTTTTAAGTGCTCTGCTCCCCTGACCTGGAATAATCTTCAAAAAGATTTGAAACTAAGCAAATTAATTTCTTTGTTTGATTTCAAATTTCTTATTGGTACAATGGTGAATAAATCGGTTGGTACCTGTTTATGCCCATAGTTATTTAACTATGTTGTTTAGTTATTTAACTCCACTGTTAAATGAATATTTTTTTTACGACCATCGGTGCTTGAAGTTGTCTACATCTTAGTGTGTACATTGTATGTTATCTTGTTATTATCATGTTGTCTGTAACACCTTATGCTGCCATTTTGGCCAGGTCTCCCTTGAAAAAGAGATCATTGATCTCAATGGGATTACCTGGTAAAATATGGGTTAAATAAAATAAATAAAAAAACATAATAAAAATAATAACAAATCCAATATTTAACTGTGCCATAAGCTCATAAGCTTTGTTTGAGTTTTGATGACCACTGTACCCAACTTTTTGTCTTTCCTGTGGTCTTTATCTTGCGTGCTGTGGTACCAGCAAACTTTTTTAGGGGGAAAATGAGAAATATATTATGCATTGTCTGAAAAGTGCTATAGCATCGCAGCTATACTTGGTGGGGTGGTTTGAAAAAACAGTTAGTGACTTGTTTGGCTGATATTTTTAGATCTCTCACCCCCTCCCCAGTCCCCGTCTTGTTGATTTTTTTTTTTCCTTTAAAAGTATAGCGTGTCCACTGCGATCAGCTGTCGAGTTCACACATGTTTGTATCACAGACGGTACTAGGAACAGACAACAGGGCTGAGAAACTTAACAAGAGTTTAATTATAGGAACTGAACCGGGAACAGGGGTACAAAAAACAAAGGAATAAAACGAATCAGAATTCCGACTTAGGGAACCAAAGGGAGAACTGAGGTCAGCTCCACCTCAAACACAACCACAAAGCCAGACCCTGAGTGAGGGTGAGTGCTGGTTTAAATAGAAGACTAAACAGGGATCAGGAACAGGTGATTAAACGATAGGGAGAGTGGAAACAAAAACTTGGAACGGAGTTTAGTGCGGATGCCAGAGGGGGCATGCCCACCGGAAAACCCGGTCCGGACATGAGAGTTTGGGTCGCATACCATAGAAGAGTTGCCTCCTCTTTTGTCTTGATTATATTGCTGAAGAATTTACTATCTGAAACCTGTGTCATTTCATTCACGTGCAGGCCCTTTTGTGTATGGATGGCTGGGATGGTAAATGGCTTTTTTTTTTTGACATATTCCGGATGAGTGGAGGGCATCTCCAGGGAATTAAATCTTGTTCAAATTTGCCAGTAATTGAGCTAAGAGTGATGCGCAAATGCCATTGACAAATGAATTACTTTCCTCTGAGAGAAAGCTTCTGGGGAGGGCTCTCTTAAATGGTCTCACAATCCTATTTCTGCAGGAAATGTATTTTAAAATTGATGGTGCATCAGAATCATGACACGTCAGGTTATTGTGTAAGAAATCTCACTCAAAAACCCCTTGTTTCCATTGTGAATAATAAGTATGCACAAAAAGGGCAGTATGGCTGTATTCAAGGCTTTCTCATGGATGTAAATAGTGTGATTTGCAAACCAATAGTGTTATTTTAGGCACATTATAAATATGTTGTAGCTATGGAGACAACAGGACTCTACTTTCCTTTAAGGGCTTACACCTCAGAACATTGAAAGAAGGCCTTTGAGGATACTGAAGCATGTCGAAATAATTCAGTAGGTTCCTCCCATTAAGCAAAACTGATAATTGCATCTTAAGTAGATAATGAAGGGTCAACTTTAATGTAGTACAATTGCCCACCGCTGTGTATGAATGGAGATTTTGTACAGAACAAAATATGGCCAGTTCAAATTATGAGCATAAACAGACTTAAAAAAATTAGTTGTACCAATTTTTCAGGTGAGGTTCGCTGTGTTTCTGTCTAATTTCTTTCTTGTTTTCGCAAATGCCAGCCTCAAACCACCCATAACTTGTGTTCTTTATGTACTGGGGTTATTAAATGCTTGAGCTCATTTTTAGGAATAAAAGGCTTTGAAATAACAAACTGTCTGATACATCTGGTAATGAAAGCAGTGTGACTTTATTTTTTCAACTTTTATTTTCTGATTCTGTCTATTAATAAAACTAATGGCAGCGCAGACAGTTCTGTTTTCTGAATTGTTTTAATTGCACTTTTCAGTTTGGATTTAAATGGATGCATTTAATTTGGAAATTCATTTGGAGATTCAACAGCAACCAGTTTCTGTTTACAATCAGCTTAGTATATACGTATTTAAAAAAAGCAATCAGTACTGAAAACAATGGAGCCCTGCTTGTAGGTGGCCAGAAACAATCTGGCTAAAAATGTTGTCTTTATCATGATTGGGCTGCTATGGGTGTGGAGACAACATTTCAGAAGACAGCAATGTATTCTGGGAACTCAATTGGCCAGTGCACTGCGGGAACAGTGTTTGTGCTTGAGTCCTTGATGGCTTTATTCCCATCGTCCCAGGTTTTGTTCATGCGTGGTATTTAGATGGTAAAATCAAGGTTTCCAGGACTTAACCCACAGATCAAAGCCTTATCCAAGCAGCAGCTACTTTTCCACTACACCTAAAATCAACACCTAACCCCTCTCTACCCACGGTTACCTCAACAAGATTGACCCTAAAGACTGTTGATCACCAGTGCCTGTGATTTGCTGGGTGAAAAGGAGCAGAGCTTCAATTTCCTGTTACATTACATGCAGATATTGGCTGTCTGATCAAATCTGTTTACCAGCAGAACCCCTGACTCTGACAACGCTATCCCATTATCTCTGCAATGACAGAATTTGCCAAGAAATACAAACAGACATTGCATTTTTGATCAACTGATAATCCCAAGGTGATGAAACTGTTAGCATTTCAAAGGACTCGTTCACTCATTGGAAATCATGTAAACTTTTGTGAAAATACTCAAATGAAGCAAGCACTTGTTCACCAGTCTTCTGAAGGTCATTACTTTTTAATTCCTGACAGTATTTTAATTTCATTTGTGAATTGCTGTTCCTAGTGGGCTTGAATTGATTTTGGGCTCCAAATGGATATGTACTTAAACTGCCGTAATAAAGGGACATTGAACACCTTAAGGTAACCACCATGATGTATCATTTGACATGACTGTAAAATAATTAGAACACGTTAAAACAAATTAAGTCTAAACCGCAATAAATCCCATTCAAAAACATCTCTCTGAATTAGAGAAAAGGGCATGAGAGAGAATAGATTTTTGGTGGTCGTGTAATTTGTAACCATTTGGAATGCACACTTTTGTTCACAGTGCGATTCAAACTGTAACAGTGATTTTTTTTTTTTGTAAATTCAGCCCTCCATTCACTTCAGTTTGACCTTTTGAGATGGATGATCTTTCATGCACAGGAGTGTTTGGCAAGTGGACGGCTGAGCAGTCTACACATCCACAGCTTGCTGGGTATCTGTTGGGACATTCGCAAGTCAAGCCATAAGGCCAATGCATACTCGAATAGGATGCAGTATCCATCATTTATTGCCCCTATACTCCTCCATCTCATTGAGTGTGATCAATGTAAAATATGGCCAATATTCCATCAGGCAGCTGCTGTGGCAGTAATCCAGTTGTGTCATCATTCATCCGAGCCAAGGCCAGCAGCTCTACAAACTCATTCACAAATCCATAGATTTTGACTTCTCACTCCCTGCATGTATCACATCATAATGTGCATTTGTACGATACACTTTGTGACCTTAATGGCATGTCTACGTAGTTTTGTCTCAAATAATGCCTCCCCAGATGGTCGCAGATTCACCATTCAGCTGGCAACTGAACAGTGTCTCTGATGTTGATTTGAGCAAGCAGCCCATGAAATTCTATTCATCTTCACTGACTGATTGGCTAGCTTTAAAATTCAGTGCTGTTCTGGGTGAGCAGCTTTCACAGTTATGCAGTTTTGCCTTGATGTCCATTATAAGCAACATCAATCTTATGACTTGACTTGATAACCATGTGAATAACCAAGCATTTTTTCAGGTTTAGACCTGAATGCTACTTTTACAGTTATGTATGGAATTATTTGGACAATGACCCAATTTTTGTAATTTTGCCTCTGTACACCACCACAATAAATCTGAAATGAGACCATCAAGATGTAATTCCTAAATAGTTAATGCAAGATTTCTGTGGAACCCCTTTAATTCAAGCTATAAGTTTGCACTTTAAGAGCCATTCCATGGGAGATTGACATTCCTTGCGCAGTTGACCCCCCTGGAATTGAATGAAACGGAAATGAGTGTCTCACGGAAAAGCCAAATTTTCAGGCCCACATCTCATTTTGCCTGCCGGTGGCACCACCTGGAAACCACTAAAGTGGCTCAGTTTTGCTGTTAACACCACATTTTACATCAACTATCATGACTTAAGGGTGCACAGTTCCAAATATGTTATACTTTTATCATGATCTGTAACACTTCAAGTCTGGATAGACATCAGCACCAAGCTGGGTAACTACGTTATCAAGCTGGAATTATTTGAGAAATAACAATAAAAATTGAAAATGGGAATGGGAATAAAATGATATCCCAGACGTATAAAAATCTAGAATAGTCTATTGTGTGTTTACTCACAACAAGTCTATCATTTTCAGTGAATAGGACCTTGGTATCTTGCTGGGTTAGTACAATGGATGGCTGGAAAGATGGTCGCATTAGATTTTTGGTGCAGATAGCTATCCACCCAGCATAGTGCCAAGCTAAACTCTTCATTTTCAGAGAAAACTAGCTGTGTGTACCACAATTCAAAAACATTTTTTTGGTGCATTGCTGGGGATAACCAGTATTTGCATCCAGCCTACAGCGCCCCCTGGGGGAGAAATTTTCCAGCTTTTGATGTTGAATATCATCTACACTGAAAATACTACCATTGAGATTTTACTAATGCTGTGTTGTACCTCAAAGGGAATATGTACCCAGAGAATTTTAGATCTATATCTTGCTGTGTAAATAAAATAATGCCACCTAAACATAGGCACGATCTGCTATGAAATGGTCGGCTTTAAGTTTTCCTCCCACTTTGGCTTCGTCTAGCTTGAAAGTGGAGATACTACCAAAGAATTGCTTCGTATTCCACAAAATAGAGTTTCAAAAGCACAACAAACAGCATTTACCACCACAGTACATATCTGGGTTACTGAGAAAATATACCGCAAACATGCACCAAAAATCAATTTCAACCATCTTTCCGGCCGTCCATTGCACTAACCCAGCAAGATACCAAGGTACCATTCACTGAAAATGATAGTCTTGTTGTGAGTAAACACATAATAAAGCATTCTAGATTGGTATATGTCTGGGATATTATTTTATTCCCATTCCCATTTTCAATTTTTATTGTCATTTCTCAAATTAATCCAGCTCAATAATGTAGTTACCCAGCTTGGTGCTGATGTGCTGCTGATGTCTAACTGGACTTAAAGTGTCACAGGTCATGATAAAAGTATAACATATTTGGTACTGTGTATCCTAAGTCATAATAGTTGATGCAAAATGTGGTGTCAACAGCAAAACTGAGCCACTTTAGTGGCTTCCAGGTGGTACTACTGGCAGGCAAAGTGAGATACAGATCTAAAAATTTGGCTTTTTCCATGAGACACCCATATGTACCTATGTGCCAAGTTTCATTCAATTCCAGGGAGGTCAACTCCTCAACTTCTTCAAAAAGTGCCATGGAATGGCTCTTAATCACATTTTGATGGTTTCAAATCCATTGTGGTGGTCTACTGAGACAAAATTCTAAAAATTATGCCATTGTCCACATACTTCCGTACCTGACCATATATCACTTGAGACAACAACATAGTGTAGTTGGTACAAGTAGGTCATTGGTTTGAATCTGGCCTGACCTTTTCTGTGTGGAGGATGAATGTTCTCTCTCTGTTTGCCTGGGTTTTCTCAAGGTACTGTAGGTTCCTCTCACATTCCAATGGGAGGCTTGTTAATCAAACTGTGTGTGTGTGTGTGTGTGTGTGTGTGTGTGTGTGTGTTTTTTTTGTTTTTTTTTTGCGTGAGTGCGTATGCACCAGCCTCAGAAGTCTCCAAAGACTACTGCTTTTTATTAGAACTAGAATTAGAATTAGAATCATCCTGAAATCATGATTTCATCCATGACGATTCTCAGCTCTTTTTAACAGGATTAACACTTCTGGCTGTTGTTGAGTTAAGAGATTTTTTTGGTTATGTTAGTCACTTTAAATTGAGAAACCGCTGAATATGAAATAAACTCACGGCATGGGGGATACGATTGCTCAATTTCAATGGTACTCCGCCAGCCTGCAGTGAGACTGCAAATTGAGCTTCTTAAAAATTTCCCAGTATTCTTTGAGTGCATTGCAAAAGACATATTTTGATTAGGCTGAAATCATGCTCTTGAGTAATATCTCTGCTGCTTTTCTCAAAAAGTTTTTACTGCAATAGTATTAAGCAAACACTTCAACACACTCTAAATGTTTGCAGTTTTCAATTTCTTATCATCTAGTATTATGAAAAAGAGGCGGTATTTTTTTCACTTGACTAATAGAAAATTTTGTCCTGAAAGTGCCCAGTAAAAAGGGATGCAGTATTTTGAAGATCATATGGGTAAACTACTAAGCAAACTACATATTAATTCAAAGATTAGGTCTACGAGAACTTTAATAAATAATTTGATCATTTTCTTTCAACATTCAATGAAATTTCTGGAGGGATTATGGTACTGCTCTAAATAAAATAACACCTTAACAACTTCAAACATTGTGTTATTGTCTTACAGCAACAGTTTATTTCTTTTGTATCATGCTAATCCACAACCCCTTACCCCATAAATTTGGGACACAGTGTAAAATGTAAATAAAAGCAAATTCCAATGATTTGCAAGTAGTTTAAACTGTATATTTTATTTAAAATAGTAAAAAGACAACATTTAAAAGTTGAAACTGAGAAGTTTTATTTATTATTGTTTTTGAACAATATCTGCTTATATTGAATTTGATACCAGCAACACATTTCAAAAATGTAGGGTCAGGGGCAACCAAAGAATGAAAAAGTTGTATGATGTTAAAAAAATACACCTGGTAGAACACAACTAATTAGGTTAAGTAGCAACAGCTCAGCAACATGATTGGTTGTAAAAAGAGCATACCAGGGAAGCTAAAGCTTTCAGAAGTAAAGATGGCGAGGGCTTCACCACTATTACACCACTGCATGTCCCGATCGGGCCACGAAAGAAAATACAGAAAACATGCACATAAATGATGAAGGTCAATTTATTTGTATTACCTTCATTCATGAAGCTCGAGCAGCACGATTTGTGACTCTTGTTAATTTGCGATCGGCGACGCCTCTTGTTTATTTACATTAGATTCTGAGTAAAACGCATGCTCCGACCCAGTGTGCATGCATGCATGCATTCCGCATGTATAGTCTGATAGCTAGGTCGATCGCAAGGGACATAGAATTTATGTAACCGTCCCGGGCTTATAAAATTTTAAACCCTAGTACAAGTACATTCCCATTTTAGATTGAGGAGCAAATATGTAACACACATTTTCCTTAATTCTCTTTCTTCACAGATTATCTGTTGTATGTCTGTAAATTTGATAACATGATAGTTTTACAAGACAAGCTGCCATTTATGATTAGAATTAGCATGCTTCTTTTTCAAATCCTGAAACAAAGTTTTGCTAATGAGGGCTACTTTTTATTATGACATGTTCTGGGGTGCGTTTCCTGAAATCACAGATGCTAACTTACATAGTTGGCCCCATTGACTGTGAATAGACGAACTATGTAAGTTGCTAACTTAGTTTGCAACTACGCTTTTGGGAAATGCAACCCTGATTGACATTGAGAGTAAAACATGTTGCCTGTATAGTAAAATGTGCAATGTGCCAGGTTATACTGCTGTTAGTATTGTGCTTTCATGACTAGTGACAACTAACCGTGTGTGACAAAACTGTATTCATTATTTATTTCATTGTTTAGTAGATGAAGTTTATAATAAGATTTTTATAAGAAATGGGTTCTTTCTTCTTGATTAAATTTCCTTGCCATCATACCAGACCTGTGATAACCTAGCTTGTTGATTCTCCGCAATACCTTTTTTGTTGTTGTTGTTTTGGTTTTATCTGCAAAAGTCAATATCTTTGTTTATATCTGCTGCAGGCCTAGTATAGCTTCTTAACTTGTTTTGAATCCACAACTCTCTGAGTCTTGTTATGTTGTAAATAAAATATACATATGTTGTTGTTGTTGTTAAATTTAAACATCTCCCTTTTTTCTCATTTGTTTGTTTAAAATGTCATTGTTGGCATTTTGGTGGTGGTGGTGGTGTGTGCGTGTGCGTGTATATGTGGAGGGGGGTGCCTGTGTTTTTAAAGCGTAAACGGCAACTAATAGTTATTTCTAGCCGACGTGAGTTAAAATGAATTGAAAAAAGGGTTTAAATTAATTGATTTAATGATGGGTTTAAAGGAAGTTTGTGTAAATTGTATAGTAGCCCAACTATACAATTTTGAACAATTGTTCATGTTTTCCCTTAAATTTTTTTGGGGCCACCAAATTTTATGTCCGGGCCACCAAAAATATGAAATTCCATGATTTTGGTGGCCCAAACGGGCCCCAAACGGGCCACCAAAAAAAAAAAAAAGTTATGTGGAGCCCTGATGAATGCCACATCTGTTGAATCTAAACATTGTCTAAATAAAACCTGTTTGGCAATGTGAGGCAAGCGCAAAAAAAAAAAAAAAAAAAAAACAGCACATGATGCTGTGATCAAAGGAAATTTAAGAACAGATTAAAAACAAATTAATTGACTTCTATCCCTCTGGAAAGGGTTACAAAGCCATTTCTGGGACTCCAGCGAACTATGGTGAGAGTCATTATCTACAAATGGAGAAAACTTGGAATGGTGGTGAACCTTCCCCGCAGTGGCTGGTCAACCAAATTCCTCCAAGTGGGCATCAACGACTCATACAGGAGGTTACAAAAGTACCAGACTAGGAATCAAGTGCGGAGACAAGCTTGCTATACAAGTGGTAATTTTGTGGCTGCAGAGCGGCAATGATGAGGATGAAACCCTGGAGAGAATGAGGAAGTTCAGCGCAGGTGTAATAGGCAATGCTTGGCTGCTGTGGCTGCCCATTGGCTTACGCAGTGTTGCCAGATACTGAAACGCTTTCCGGCACTGGACTGTCCTCAAAGAGGGTTGTTGCTTCAGAGGAACATGGTCTCAGTCCTGGACCCGAATCAGGGTTGAAAGCTTGCTCCTGAAAAACTTGATAAAGAGACCAAACCTGGAAGGGTTGGTAAAAATGCGGTCCCAGTCCTGGATCCTGATTAGGATTGGAAGTTCTTGAAAACTGGAGTTGAAGAACAGGATTGAGTAAAGCTAACTTGAACTTCCTCCCAATCTTGGACCCTGATTAGGTGATTAGGATTGGAGGCTTTTTCGAATTAGCTAATGACAATAAACATTTCTTGCATACTTCCGCTGTCACTAAAATACTAGTTGCTTTATAAGAAGATGAATTTTTACTAACATACAGTACTGTGCAGAAGTCTTAGGCACATTTAAAGCAATTTCTTAGTGCAAATATGCTTGCAAAAATTATTAAATTAAAAGTTTCTAATAACTGAGAAATGTACTAAACAGAGCTGTAGACTGTTAGAAACTAAATCAAATCAATATTTGGTGTGAGTACCCTTTGCCAAAAAATTTGGGACACTGTCCTGTTGTGCTATAGTTTTATAAGATGATTGGCTTTTTGCTAGTCCCATATAGAGTGGAGAACTTGCCCCCGTTCTTCTGCAGACTGCCTGTCTCGCTTGCATCTATTCCTCCAAGAAATTACAAACAGCTATGACGATGTTGACATCAAGGCTCTGTCAAGACTATGATATCTGTATCGGCTATTTTTAATGGAGTACAAACATTTATTTTTGAAACTTTTCTTTAAATTAGCATTTGGAATTCCTAATTTACTTTTTATCTTCAGGAACTCCAATATGGAAACAAAAAGTAAACATCTCATACAGATTTGAATTTTTAAAAAATGCAAGGTGCCTAAGACTTTTGCACAGTACTGTATATGAAGGGTTCATTTGCAAAAACAGTTATGTGCATTTTGATTTATTTTCCTAAATCAAATTTTTGAATTGTGCACTCCAGGTAATATCAATCAAAGTAATGTTGGGTTATTTTAGTAAGATATCTCAAAATTTTTTACTTTTCATAAATGGTGTTTTTTGAACTGCTGCCTTCACTTGCTTCAGTAAAGGTCGATGTTCACAATTCCATAGCAGTAATTGTTAAAACCACTGATTATTCTCAGTACCGTAAAATCTTCAAGGAGAATGTTTGGCCATGCGTTGTGACCAAATGCTTTTTGCGCAGTTGGTTTATGCATCAGGACAATGATCCCAAGCTCACAAGCAAGTTCACCTCTGAATTGCTCAAAAAAAAAAAAAAAAAAAAAAAATTCAAAGTCTGAACTTAAGTCACCCGCTTCAAAAATTATCAGTCGATCGAATGGGCATCATCATCCTTTATCTGCACCCGAGATATGGGCTAGATTTTCCCCACTGTACCTACAACAAGTGATTTGGAAATTCTAAACTTTTCATTATGGTGATGTTATGTTTCAGGGTTAGGGAAAGGCAATTCTGCTTTTTCAAAGGTTGAGGTTAGAATTCAGGGTTAGGAAAAGACAATCATGCTTTTTGAAAGGTTAAGGTTACAGCTGAGGATTTGGGAAAGGTGATCATGCTTTTATGAAACATAGTTGAGTCTTTTAATATAATTTATACCTCATGCTAAAAAATGTTAAGCTGCCAGGGGCAAGGATCGAACTGCAATCTTTTGTGGGAAGGTTCTGTGTTTTACATGCCCACCCAATCATCCCAGTCTCCATCCCAATGTGAACTCTACATATTCACACCATGTCACTTCCTGCCTTGGTGCACAGACAGCATGTTACAAAATGCAACTTCCGTGTAATTGATCAGCGATATCAATGGATGATATGGACCGACTCAACCTGCTAGTGGGTATAGCAGGGCCCTCCTGGCCCCTATCTATGGTGCTAATAACAGATGATAACGCCCATTTAATCGGCTGATTACACTCGAATCGCCAGCTTAAATCCTATCTAGATGCTGTGGCATGAACTGTAGCAGGCAGTTCGTGCTCAAAAACCCTCATTTTTGGCTAAATTAAGACAATTCAGCCAAAAATAATGGGCTCAAATTCCTCCATCACAGTGTAGAAGACTCATTGCCAGTTACGGCAAACCTTTGATTGCAGTTGTTGCTGCCAAAGATGGCATGGGTGATATGGGTATTGAATGACTCTTTACCTGAAATAAATGGAATGATCACTTAAAAGCTGCATTTTGTGGTTACTCACATTGTATTTGTTTTATATTAATATTAGGTGGATGATTAGAAACGTAACTATGACAAATAAGCACAAATAGGGATGGAGCGAATACATTTTCACTGCACAATATATGCAGAAAAAGTCCTGCAAGAAGACCATTGCCTGTAGTTCCAAAAATTCAAGTCCATTGCAAAGTCTCAAGTAATCTTGGTGGTCTTGCCTGTGAGGATACTCATAAAAACTAATTAAAAGTCCTTGTCATGTGGCATAAATTCCTGCAAAAAGGTTTTTCAATGATGAATTTTGAAACTGCAAGTATTACATTACTTAAAAAATAAATTCATGCTTCACTTGTCTAACTCGTGCATAAACAATGCATACATTGTCAAGAGAGCATAAAAAGCAAATTAGAGCCCGTCTGAATATTTGCTCGATCCCTTGATTTCCAGTATCCTTCAAGGGTCAAGTGAATCAATGTTTATGTTTATTTTTGTAGAACTCTCTGAACTGTGCCCTTGAAGCTCAAGAATGAGTTATTTGTATTTTTCTACATGCTGGTTCTTGGTGATGGTAGCCTTGAATATCAATTAAATCTGCAGTGGAGAGCAGAGGATTTTCTTGTGCAGTTCATGGTTCTCTCCCTGTTTCATCTTCATTAATTTCCACGTTGTCTGCCTTTTTCTAATGCTGTACAAATGTTGTTAATTGCATGGCTAGATGAGAGGCAGTGCTTCGTATTTCCAAAGAGGCTGGAAAAAAAGAATCCAAATACAGATGGGACGACAGTGACATTATTGTTTGCAGTCAGCATTTTTGGAAGCATTGGCAAATTGGAAGACATTCCCATTTGTAGGATAGTGACCTATTAATGTGCAAAAGGCCACTGGCATTTTTATGATGGCAGTGAGATAACAGACAAAGAGGAAACCAGTGTCTCTATGAGGAAAATGTAAAAGGCTTTTCATTATTCTGAATTGGCATGGTACAAAGCAATGATCTCTCAATTGTGGCTGAGTCCACTATTTTCCGTAACTTGAAATGCCTTATTGTGCTCTGACCTGATTCAACCAGCCAGCTGTGATATCATAAATTATTATGTACAGTCTGTGAGAATTTCTTCTAGCTATTACAGCAAATACAGGTCAAGGGAAACAAGATTTAAAATAGCATTATTCTCACTGTGATGCTCATCAGATTTTCTGTACACAGAAATAGCTTTGTCCTTGCTGTATGTCCAGACAGTTACATTTTTATGTTTGCTGTCACAGAACCTCAATGTGTAAGCTTGCAAATGAATTACAACTCTGTAAAGTGAGATTTTCACAGGGTGAAATACAAGGGCCAGTGGAATTGTTTTTTGGAAGTGAACAGCTGACCAGACTAATTGACTTTGCAGTGTAATGGAGTTGTTCTGTGCAGGACAATACTGAGATGATGGTTTTTTAATTATCTGCGCTGGATTCATGAGGGCCGTATCCCTTTATGTCCACTGAATTGAGGATTAAGAAGGAGTGGCTGAGACCCAGGTGCAGTGGTGACGGCTGGCTGTGTTTTCATTGGTCTCTGACTGCATCTAATTGGTGGCAGCTGTTGGACCGGGTGGTTAAGAAGTGTTGGGTTTTGGGGGCGGGCTGTTTCTACACCCCTGGGGTCTCTGTCACAACAGTGCTGTGTTCCAGGCGAGGCCAGGAGGCTAACAAGCACAGGTAACTGTGCAAATAACATCAATGCAGCTGCTCTGGAAGAGCATCCCTCCAACTGATGCTGAAACAGTCACGGAGATTGTGAGATTTAATCAGTATAAAGAGATCAGGGCACAAGTAATAAACAAAACAACCATAGCAAACATCACAGTGTCCCGCAGCACATGCTATTAATATAATGTGTAATTTATTATTTATCATCCAGTGCTTACTGGGCTGTCATGGCATGATATATGAAGTTCATTTTATTCAGGTTGAAAGAGGAAAGTGGAAGTTTATAATATTTTCAACGAATTTCCCAAGGCCACCAACCTACTACGCTGTACAGTCCAGGCACGTATTCTGGCAAAATGTAAGCATAGTCCTGTGCAGAGAATGGGGTCACTGGTTTTCTGCATGCAATGAATGCTGAATATTGCATGCAGTCAAATGATAACGCTGGGCATAATGCCCCCCTGATGCTTTTCATGAAAGGATTTAAAAGCTGGCCATTCAGGGATTTTAAAGATCGAAGGAAACTCTCGGTATATCTAACTACGTTGCCTAAATGCCTAGCCGTCAAAAACCTATCCTGGATGGCTTGTTAATTACAGAGTAAGAGAAAAACAGTGTGGGAACACAGGGAAATCCTTTAACTTTTCAATCATGCTGGCAAACCTGCTCATTTCAGAATTCAACTGTTAGGCTGTAGGTAAACAAATTGCCTGTCCAATCCTCTCTGTTCTTTGTGAAAGCTTTGTCTTTTTATCTTTAGATTTTGAGGCGTTTCAAATTTATTTGCAAAGGATAAAGGTTGCTGCAAGTGAGGAAGCAGGGTGACAGAGCTTATGCTGAGAGAATCTGATTCCAGAAATGTCAAGAATAGGTCTGTTTTGCAGTGGACATAGGTATTTTATTCTATCAAGAAGCTGCATTCTTTCAGGCTGTCATTTATTTTTGTTTTCATGCATTGGGTTCACTGCTCGGTGGGCATTTTTGTCTCTGGAATGTGTTTGAATTAGTGACTTTCTAAACACAATCTTTTTTTTCCTCTCTAGATTACTTCATTAGAGCGGCAAGTTTTTGATTTCTTGGGGTACCAGTGGGCTCCCATCCTTGGAAACTTTCTTCACATTATAGTAGTCATTCTGGGCCTCTTTGGAACCATTCAGTATCGGTCCAAATATATAATTGTGGTAAGTGTTCATTTTTTGTACTTTTATGACAGATATTAGATGAAAGTAAGGTCACTTAAAGTGATAGTTCACCCAAAAATAAAGATTCACTCATCATCTACTCACCCCAAGGCTAATCGAATGGTCCGTAAATTATTTTCATCCTCAAAACACTTTTGGAGTTACAAAGAAAAACAGCATTGAAGACAAGTCCAAATCAACAGAAGTCATTGGTGACCACTTTTTTTAGCGTAAAAAAACAATATTTAAGGAATACAAAATGCCTCCATACTGCTCGTGTAGCGTAATCCAAGTGTCCGTAAGCCCCGACAGTCAAATTTGACTCAAAAAGACGTCTTTTCACCATGTTTTTAGCCTAAATGTCCAATGTAGCCACTTAGCTAGGAGCCCTGTTTATTTTCGCGGAAGAAGCTGACCTCACTTTGGTGGCCAATGAGGGTAACTAAGCTCTTCAGTCAGTGAAAACTAACATTCAAAACTGCAGCACGTTTCTCCAATTGGAGATGTTTAGTAGTGCCGTTGCAGCGTTATTTACCCTTGTTGGCCACCGAAGTGAGGTCGTAGTGAGGTTTTTCTTTGAAACTCCAAAAGTGTTTTGAGGACGAAAGAAATTCACAGACCCTACGATTAGCCTTGGAGTGAGTAGATGGTGAGAGAATTTTCATTTTTTGGTGAACTATCCCTTTAATGGCCTAATATGAATAATGTTCAAAAATCATTACTCCTGCAAAATTTTTACTTCCTAAAGCCCAACATCCCCCTAGCGGTGACGCCGGCATTACGGGATATTCAACTGACTTGCCGTGAGCCTCTGACCGCATAATTAAACGCATAATTGCTTTCAAGCTGTTCCTGTTCAAGATCGCTTGATCAATAATCACTCAATTTATTGACTAAATAATCAAGACCAATATACGTTGTATAAGGCTGTGATTATTAAGAAAGTATTAAGAAATGACGATCACTGAAGGGCTACATTGACAATGTACTTAATAGTGATATTGTATGGATACAAAAAAAAAAGCTAATGATAATAATAAAAAAAATCAATTAACCCAGTTTCTCTGAATTCCAGTTCAAGGATTTTTTCAGCAGTGCAACTTAGTTCATTTTAAGATTGCACTTAATTCAAATGTTTTTAGCATTCCAAAGAATAGGTTGCATTTGCAGGGAACCATAGTTGTACACTGGTTGCGGCACCAAGCAATAATAATTAATTTATTAAATAACCAATGCTTCTTAAGTTGAAGCGTTGGTAATTGAATAATTGACTAAACTGGTTTTCAGTGCATTGTGAAAGTTTGACGTGTGGCATGCATTTAATATAATTTAATATGCATGCCATGCACTGAACTTTCAGGGTAGTCCTTCATGAGGTCTTCACAGTCTAGCTTCTGAAACGACAATTATCTAATTAAACAAAATCTAAACCTTATCTAAATACCACTTTCAGCAGCATTTACTTCATTACATTCGTCAAAATGAAATTTCAGATTATTACTGTCCATGCGATCTCAAATTGTAGCCTGCCACGTGGACCCAAAGCTGTAAGTCTTAATCATTAATGGCAACGCTGCTTATTGGAAGCCCATTTGCTCAGTAAATTAATTCAATCTATTACCCGATTCTTTATCGGAAATAGGTAGAGTGTTAACCTGCATTATGGTAATGTCGCTGGTTGTGGACAGAGTTTAATTTTTACATGAGTAGCCTTAACATGCGGACCTGAGCTGGCATACCCTCATTTTTAAAAAGGTTTTCTTTGGCCTATCAAGCCGATTGGATGCGAATGCAGGAAAAAAAAAAAAAAAACTAGAAGCTGCAGGTGGTTAATCGGCTTCCAAGCCCATTTGCTGTTCCAGATTTCAGTTTATGCATTCAAACCAGAATTCAGCGTAAGCAGTCATTAAATAGTGCACAGTTTGCATGTGGTTTCCTTAGGGAACAGTTGCTTCTTTTGCTTTCCTGTGAAGACATCTGCTTAGGATCTATATACTGACATTCAGTTATCGTGTTTTTCCTCTGCAATATAAAAATTCTAATATTTAATTTTATCAGTAAACCAGGTATGGTATAGCGGTCCCATTTGCATAGTGAGGAATGAAATTGACAGTGCAATTTAGTGTTCGCTGGACATTGAAACACGTTGGCGTGTTGTCAAATCTCCAGTCAGATTCTGTAACGTTCTTGATGGCCAGTCAGTCAGAGCTCAAAGACGAACGTGTTTATAGGCGTTTTGAATAATTACAGACCTTAAGTTTTCTTACTGGACATTTTAAGAAGGAGACAGCACCTCGGCAAAGTATATTTCAGCAGAAAGTAAAATACTTGAAGTGTCTGAAACGCATAGTTTTATAAATTTTAATTTGGTAATGATCCAGTGTGACGCATTTTTAAACCGGAAAGTCTTCAAATCGGCGTCAATACCAGGGGGCAGACACTTTTTACTTGGGGAATCTAAGTCTGCGTTCGGAATGCACACTAGTCCACTTGCTCACTCACTCTTTATATTGTTTTCAATGTAGAACATTCATTACACAGTGCCCTATATAGTGGGTGAGTGTGCATTTCGAACGCATTATCCAATCAAACGCCAGTGCCGCGGTGCTGGTGCGTCAGTCATTCTCTTACATGATGTCAGTTGTTCTCTTTCCTTTCATCCGGGCCATGGAGTAGTTCAAAGAGCCTTCAGTAAGCTCTCCCTTTACGGGTTGGCTTGGTTGGTTTTTTTTTTAAGCTGGCCTGATTAACAATCAAACAATTTATCGACTGAGCGGCCAAGACCAATACATGGCCCATAATTAGAAATGGTAATGAAGCGCCCCGGTGGCTCATCGGTCTAAGCGCGCGTACCATAAAGGCTGTGTCCTTCTCGCAGCGACCTGGGTTCGATTCCGGCTCGGGTCATTTGCTGCACATCTTCCCCCATTCTTCTCCCCAACCTTCCTGTCTCTCTACACTGTATAACTATCCAATAAAGGAAAAAATTCCCCAAAAAATAATCTTAAAAAAAAGAAATGGTAATGAAAGGTGAATTCCCATTGCCTACATTTATATAATTGATATGGCATTGTAAATCCAAAACTTTCGCTGACTTTGCAGCATTTATTTTTGCCGTGCTTGGGATTGTCACACAGCTGTGCAACCTTACAGCGCCCTTTAGCCGTGACAAAATTCAGAATGAAGAACGAATTCCCGCAGCCTCGCAAACTAATTTCCGGAAATCTGTGCTGCTTAACGAGCGCTGAAATTATGAAGACGTATTGATATTTTACATTGTCATTTATACGCATAAGACGCCTCATAATTTTGTGGTGCAATGCATAGCAATGCTATCAAAAGTAAATTAGACTGTCGTCGGTTTTTACCAATTAGTCTGAGCAACTGTGGCTAATCGGGCGATGTAAACTGCGAGAGGCTAAGGTTAAGCATTTTGAAAGGTGAGGTTTCCGAAGATCAAATTCTAGATCAGAAAATAAAAATCTCTGCCCCCTGGTATTGAAGCCAATTTGAAGACTCGCTGGTTTAAAAATGCGTCGTACTGGATCATCACCAAATTAAAATTTATAAAACTATGCGTTTCAGACACTTCAAGTATTCTACTTTCCGCTGAAATATACTTTGTCGAGGTGCTGTCTCCTCCTTTAAAAACAGACTCAAGATATATGTGTATTATTACGAATTGTGAGCCTTAAGCACATCTTCATGAATTGTCATTTGCGGACCCTACTCTTCTGTAAACTCATTAATCCCAAAAGGAAATCTTTGCCTTAATTCATTGTTTACTGAGACAGAACACCCAAATATTGCTGCAAGAGCTATCCACTGACAGCCAATTATATATGTTGCATGCCCTTAAGCAAGAGAAAAGTGAGTATTTCTTAAGTTAGACTGGTTGAATTACTGAATTCCTTAACATATGATGGAACATCCAAATCTCACTGATTAAATTCACTTACTAATTGGTTCAATAAATTTTAAAGTTACATAAAGCCTAGTTTTCCTTCATCGAAAGAAAGGCATATTCCTAATGTGTCCTATCGGCGACAGCCTTTGCTACCTGCAACGTCTTAAGGGTTTTGAAAAGTTTGCGGCTCTTTGAATTTGGATGTTAACTTATTTCTACTATTCGGTTTTATTTGCGGACATCAGTATACAAAAACAGCATACAATAACAGTGGAGTTTTATATTTCGCTAGAGTTCAGTATTCAAAATGTCCTCTAACAACAACTGAGTTTCAGGCAGCCTAAATTGACTTAAGTGGGGAAAGCATACAGCACATATTTCAAACTTTTTTTTGCCCTTTGAGCTGAAGCTGGATATCAAATGTGAGAGCAATCTGTTCTGGTGAAGAAGATAGTTAAAGATTTTACCTTTGACCCAAAATGGCAGAAAAAGGAGGTCATGGAACGTAGAGGTTATCACGCAGTTTGCGAGGCTTCAACTTTTCCTCTCAACAGGCAAAAGCTGGTAAGTCTGTCTGTAACGGTTTGGCCACAATTCAGGATGAAAATACAGCTATATATTACAATTTTGTGTTTCCGCCATAATGTAGACCCCACAACTTTGGTGTTTATTTGTCCCAAGCCACTATTTTGATTTATTGGTTAGATCCATTCAAGGTCTGTAAGTATGCTAAGTTTTGTTGTTCTAGTGACAATGAATTTCTGTCACGTGACCGCCAAAGTGGGTCAGTTTTTCCATTTTAAACAGAAATAACACCAAAAGGGGTTGTTGTATGAAAAAAAAATAACTGCAGATTCGATCTTCTGATGTCAATCTGTGTCACTCCGTTTAAGAATTTTTAAATTGATGACGTCACAAGATATAATTAGGTCACAGCGAACTTCTTCAGTTTTTACTGAAACTTCATTGTTTATTTCAAACTTTGTGTCCCCTTTTCAGCTAAAGCTGTATATCAAATTTGATAGCAATTTGTTTAGCCATTCTGGAGAAGATGATGTTTAAAGGTTTTACCTTTCAGCCAAAATGGCGGAAAAACTAGGTCACGGAACGTAGCGGTTATCACACCGTTTGCAAGCCTTCAACTATTCCTCTCAACATTCAAAAGCTGTCAAAGCGGTCTGTAACAGTTTGGCCACAATTTGGGACAAAAAAGACAAAAAAAAAAAACAGGAAAATAATAATCCCAGCAAGAACAATAGGCTTCCAGCTATGCTTGGAAGCCAAAAAAACGCTGCAGGAATTCAGAAGCTTTGCAAAACATTGACATTTTATGTTAGGTCTACCATTAATGTATTAAGTATGTGTCACTTGGATGAGTCTGTGAATGTCATCACTAACAGTATAAATGAGCCCCTAAGAACCATACTGGGCCAACCCATGTTGGGGTACTTTTGAGAAAATGGGACTCAAAGTTGCCAGAGTAAACACTGCACCTAGAGTCATCTAGTTTAAACACTGCATTTGGTACAAACTCAAGATATGTAAAATCATGCACATGCACTTCTTGTGCAGGTTTTGGGTGCCCTTCTGCTGCATTAAATTGAAACCAACCTCCTTCTGAGGAGGAAGCATAATCTTCTGATTCATTTGGGACAAACTTTGGGTCTCTGTCATCTTCCACTTCACCATCATCATCAATCACAATAAGCAACTCCTCATCAGTGAGATACCGAGCTGCCATGTTTACAATGAATTATGGGAAGGTTGTGGGATGGCGTATTATGGCTAAGGCAGTGCAGTGCATATATACAGGGGCAGAGAAGACATTTGCTTGTATTAACAATCCATGTGGGCAGATTGGGTTGGGCTGGTAGGAAATGTAGATCTCAGTTTTCTGCACATGCTGACTACCACAACTCAATTTCGGCAAAAGTGCGGGATGGCCCGGTATGGTTCTTAGGGGCTCAAATAACCCTGTGAGGAGCTGTATCAGATATTCCTCTAGCCATAGAATACATTAGCTTAAAAGCCTACATATATAACAGTCCTAAATGGGCTGGCCTCATGCTGGGGCTTATCTGGATTGCTTTTTACTTATTTGTCTCTGTCTCCCTTTTATTCTCGTGTTTTGTTTTGTTTTTGCATAATATGTGTTTTTTACTTTTATGGTGCTATGGACCTCTCTTTGGGATGTGTCTGTAATAAAGCATATCTATCTATCTATCTATCTATCTAATGCGGATAGGAAAATGCTTGATAATTGTAGCAATGAACAATTAATGCAAGCTGAGGGGAAATGGATACAGATTGTTCCTCGCAACTGAACAAATTAACGCTAAGTTGGTAATTAGGAAACCTAAATGGCAACAGGTTTGGAGATGTAATGAACCTTAAGGCGAGGTGAAAGCAATGCCAAGATCCCTCCGATGGCAACCCCAGAAAGGAAGAGGTTAAAAATGTTATAAAACCAAAATATAATCTGTGTTACTGTCTACTGATCCAACTTATATGTATTTCTCATTCCTTGCAATTTCAAGTGGTTACTTAAATGGCAAGCTTTTGTCTTGGATGTACGTTGGTGAAGAGACCAGTGAACTGTGGCTTTGTCACACTGCTTTCATGTACGGAGGTTTTAAAACCATATTGTTCATGATATTTTTCTCAAATTAAACAAACTTTGTATACATGTTCAATAAAAGAATATACTCAGAATATTAGAGTAAACTGTACAGTATCTGTTTTAGATGACATGGATTGACCACAGTGTGGATTTTATATTGCTCACAAGCAGAGCCACCAACAGAACAGCTAAAAATGACCTTTAAAGGGAGTTCCCGATAACGTAGGTTAATGAACAGGGCCACTCACAATGCGCCTTCCTATTCATCCTTAC
Source organism: Gymnothorax javanicus (assembly GCA_029692085.1). Lineage (NCBI taxonomy): Eukaryota > Metazoa > Chordata > Actinopteri > Anguilliformes > Muraenidae > Gymnothorax > Gymnothorax javanicus. The sequence continues at coordinate 75,451,414 of CM056196.1, forward strand.
GCCTATATATACCTCTTACATTCCCACAATCCCCGCTCGTCTCATTTCTACGTCATTCACTCGCTAACCAGACAGCCAGCGCACAGCATGAGTTCACTTACCCGAAGCACGAAATCCGAAATCCTAGCGAGTCCCTTGGGCGCAGAATAATTCCAAGGCTCCGATGCTCCAGAGGAATCTTCTCAATCCATTCCCGCAACTCCGTTCCTCCTCCACGCACCCGCCTGCGCTTCGCCATCTTCGTACCTCCACCACAAAGCATCACCCGCTCGCCCTAACCGGGGTGCTCATATACCGGACCATGCTCCCCCGCGATGACGACCGAAGCTGTTTCCCTGTTTCGGGCTCTGCACCGCAGGAATTCCAGCTACGCTCCTCGTTAACCGCGGTGCCAAGAAGCAAGAGCCCGAGGCTCCCCAGCAAGGCTTACCACGGCTCGCACTCCAAGCTCATCCAAGGCTCCACGTCGGACTGTCGCCAGACTCCATCGGGCAATCAAGCAGAAGAAAATCCTCTTCCACCGCTCCGACAACAAGGCCAGACTACTTAAAAATTATACACTCTTTCAGCAATGTAGCTGATCCTTCCCATGTGCAGACCAGACATGTACAGACCACACAGCACTTCCGAGTTCTGCGCTCAACGTACCCAGCGCCAACGTCATCATGCTCTGCGACATCCTCCCCGCTCCAGATTCGGTGGAAGTCACTCCTTCCGCAAACCACTCAGTTCCCTCCACGTGCCTGCTACCTCTGTTTACGACCTCTTCGGTCTCTTTTTCTTCCCCCCATCACTTCCGCCGGACGAAACCTGGCTTCTACGCTCCTGCTGCCCACAACTTAATTCTCCAAGGATCCAGCAGTTCTGGTGTTAACCCACCTACACCTGAAGAAGCACCCGCTGTTGCCTCATCTTTTTGTCTCTTCCCTCCCGCACTATCTTTCCCCAGTCCCCTCCCCTTACGCGTTTCCCATGTCACTAATTCTGTGCTTCCTCCTACTGGTCCACCCCTCCCATCAACTACTTCGGCTCCTCGCAGTTTTCCCCTCACCACAGTTTCAGCACACACTAGCCACTGCCTTACCTCCCATATGACCCTCGTAGCCTATTCCAAACCCTTCGCCATTATCCCCCACATTTGGACAACAGATTTTATCAGGTATGCACGTCGACCTGGCCCAGCTCATTCAATCATCCTATTTCCGCATTCATATTTTAGTCGTGAGAAAAAAAAAAAAATTCAAATCGTCATTGACCTTGCACAGCTCAAACACTCGACCCCCGCTTGTTGTGGAAAGTATGCGCGAACCGAGTTTGCCACTCCCAATTCCACTTAACCGACACAATCCACCAGGCCTTGCCTCATCGGAGGTAAGAACTGGATGATTACCTTACACTAGTTTTTGGTCTCGCTGTTCGCTTCGGCACTGCAAGAATTTACCATACCATGTACATTTTGCCCATTCCGCATTCATATTTTTGTAGTATATAATGAAAAAAAAAAATATCCTAGCCATCATCGACCCTGCACAGCTCAGGCACCCGAACCCCGCTCGTTCCGGGGAGCCCACGCGAACCGAGTTCGCCATTCACCGTCCCACTCTACCGAGACACAATCCCCCAGTCCTTTCCTCATCGGAGGCAAGAACTGGACGATTACACTCATTCTTAATCTCGCTTTATGCTTTGGCTGTACAGTCAGCGATTGCCTGTTGGCTACACTGATATAATTGATGTGACTCCGCAAGGATGACAATCTGCAAATCCGAAACTCTCGCTGACTTTGCAGCAATTATATTCGCCATCACTCAGCTGTGCATTGTACTTAACAATGCCATTTAGCTGCCACTTCATTCAGACTGTAGAACGGATTCACATGGCTTATTGCTCTATGAGCCTTGCATACTTATTTACGCGAATCTGCGTTGTTTTCTCGAACTTCACGAGCACAGAAATTACAAAGACTTATTGATATTTTCGTAGTCATCGACGTGCAGAAGAAAATGCCATATAATTTTGTAGTGCAATGTATAATAAGGCTTTCCAAAAATAAATAAACTAAATAAATAAATTAGACTTTCTTCAGTTCTACCAATTAGTCCGAGCAACTCTTGCTATATACGAATGTCGTGTTCTTCGCAAATTAAATGCCACGCATTTATGGTGCGGTTGAATGATTGAAATGTTTATTCCAAAATTGTAAAATCATTACAAATGCTAATGTTCTTTGCCTCACCGGCAAACATTCACGGATACTACGCGCATCCACCTCACGGCCACTCGCAAACATTCACGGATACTGCATTCTTATCCACCTTACAGTCACTAGCAGTGGCGCAGCTCGCTAGCACTTCGGTTATTGGTGCTCTTTGCCTCGCTGGCAAACATTAACCGATACTGCACGCGTATCCACCTTTCAGCCACTAGCAGCGGCGCAGCCCACCTGCGCTTTGCTAGTGCTTCAGTTATTGGTGCACTTTGCCTTGCCGGCAAACATTAACAGATACTACGCGTATCCTCCTCACGGCCACTGGCAGTGGCACAGCCTACTAGCGCTTCGTTTGCACTTCAGTTATTGGTGCACTTTGCCTCATCGGCAAACATCCACGGATACTGCACGCGTATCTACCTTACAGCCACTAGCAGTGGCGCAGCCCACCAGCGCTTCGCTAGCACTTCGGTTATTGGCGCACTTTGCCTCGCCGGCAAACATTCACGGATACTGCGCATGTCCTCCTCACGGCCACTCACCGTGGCGCAGCCCACTAGCGCTTCGCTAGCACTTTGGTTGTTGGTGCACTTCGCCTCGCCGGCAAACATTCACGAAAACTACGCATCTCCACCTCACGGCCACCCGCAGTGGCAAGGTTCATGCTCTCGGCCGACTTTCAGTCCCGCAATCCATCATTCCGCCTCGCCTGCACACCGTCCATCTGCCGTCTCCACGCTCAAGCACATTTCGCCATGCAATCCGACTGGCCACATGCCCAACAGTGGTTAACCCTTTACTGACTGTCCTCCGTCTCACCACTCTCATTCGCCTCGCCAGTCACGGCGCCTGGTTGGCTAAAGCCGAAATCGCAAATGCTTAGGGCTGTCCCACTCGACCCTCACTTTTTTTAGGGGGGTTCCTTTAGCATATACAGGAAGGAGCGCTATTACCTCGCTGTTCACCACACCGTATCCCATCATTGCTTCCTCCCTCATTCGGAGTCACGAACGGGCCACCAAATGCATAACCATACATTATGACAACCGACCACAGACACCGTAAACAAAGGCCGTTCCCGCTCCCTCTCGTTCATGCCATTCCTCAGGAAACTAACCCTAATTTCTGCAAAACACCAGTCCATTTTCAAAGCCGCACATATTCCCGACCGTAAAATACCATCGCTGACGCCCCTCCTCGTTTCTCCTGGCAGAGAATCAGACGCTTCGCACTGCACTTGGACATTCACCCCACTCGGGTTCCTCCATTTTCCGCGACCATTGACCCCTGACACCACAACCCGAGCCATTCGCCGCTTTATCTCGAGATACCATTCTAAACGGGTTCGCTCCACACTTACTTTCCCCGTACCTCGCAGGGCGGAAGCAATTCAAGAAATTCTATTCAGCCCTCCTTCTGCCATTCCCGGCACTCGACGTCATTTCCCTTAAAAGCTTCATTTCGTACATTCACTCCATACACCACATTCAACCAGCCCCAATACAAGTCTTCCTAAGCAGCATCAACTTCTTTGTCAAATCGTAAGGGAAATGACGTCTGGTTGTCCGTGCTCGTCTATTTCCCACTCTCACGTGTAAACACTGCTGAAAGGTTTACATAAACAAGAACCTCTCGCTCTGACCAAACGTTTACCCCTAACGGCAGACCTCCTCTCTCACTGCATCCAGACGCTGCGTTCAGGGTACCATTCTCCTTCCACGGATTCCATTATAGAAGCAGTTTTTCTATTGGCTTTCTTTGGTTTTTTGAGATGTGCCGAGTCCGCTCCGCTCTCCACTAATTATTATCCTTCTTGTCACGCCAGCCTAAATAACGTCTCATTCTACTCCACCGACTGCCTCATGCTCAAGATAAAGAGTAGTAAACAGATCAGTTCGGCATTTCTCAGCCCATATTCCTATTTCGCCTAGACTCTGCCCTCAGTCCGTTCGAGCCAATATCAAACTACGTCACCTCGAGACACAATAACCACGCTTCTCCCCCAGACCCTTTATTCACGATCGACACCGGGGCCGTAGCCACTCGCCACTGGTTCTTCTTCCATTTCCGTCAAGTTTTAATTACATCCAACATTCCACCCAAATACTCCTCTGGGCACTCTTTCCGCATCGGCGCCACCAACACAGCATCCAAGCGAGGAGTGCCGGACCACCTGATTAAAATCCTCGGCCGCTGGACATCGAACTCTTGTGCAAGCTATATTCGCAATAATGTTGACGACATATGTAGAGCCCATCTCTCGCTTATACATTAACACTTTTTGGGGCTTGGGAGCCACATGGACTCCGACAAGAGATGCGAGCCTTACCCTGAGTCTCGCCACCCGGGGGGCGCCCACCGTCCACACAATCAAGTCCAACACCACACCCGCCCCAATCTCCTATCCGCCCGATCTCCTATCCGAAATCCCACTTAATCCTCTCCTCTACTTTTGGAGCGGTCCAGAATTCATTAATTGGCATTAAGCATTATAGTCAGATACCTCTGAGTTTGAGCCATTTACATTTTGTGTGCCTGTGTGTGGTGCCAGGTACTTTTGGAACTGCACATATTCAAAATTAGGTGGAAGTTTTAATACTGCACTACATTCTTATATGATTTATGACAGAGGTTGGGAATTATATGTAACATGCTCAGCACACTGATGAGATATACATTAAATTGGTCATAATCAAAAAACTGAAGACAGTTTGACACATTGTGTAGAGGGGACTGGTGGGATAACCAACCAGATAACCAACACTGTGGCAACCTACAGTTACCTGTGCGTAAGAAACATTAGAAACGAGCTGTTTACAATTCAGGCTGAAATGGATAATACAGCGCCCTCCATAATTATTGGCACCCCTGGTTAAGATGTGTTAAAAGCCTTAAAATAAATTAATTTTTTATTGCAGAAGCATACTCTCACACTAAAAATTGTAGAAAAATGTAACCTTCAACTCAAGTGAATTTTAAGGGAAAAAAAATCCCTGACTAAGAAATGATTATTTTTCATAAAATCACCTGTTCCACAATTATTGGCACCCCTAACAATTCCTAGGAAATAAATGTAATTGAAGTATTTCTGTCATTTCTACAGTAGTTTACAAAGTTGATCAGAGTATCTAGGAACATTTAATTAGTAATTCATCACTTCCTGTTTCCCTGGGGTATAAATATGACGTGACACAGAGGCCATTTCTCTTATCCACTCTTCAACATGGGAAAGACAAAGGAACACACCATTCAAGTAAGGCAGATGTGTGTCGACCTTCACAAGTCAGGCAATGGCTACAAGAAAATAGCCACTCGCCTGCACCTGCCCATATCTACTGTCAGAGGAATCATTAAGAAGTTTAAAACAACTGGAACAGTAGTAAACAAGCCTGGATGAGGATGCAAGGTTATTTTGCCACCATGCACAGTGAGGAGGATGGTAAGAGAAATAAAAAGTTCTTCAAAGCTCACTGTTAAAGAATTGCAACAAATGGTAGCATCTTGGGGTCACAAAGTCTCCAAAACAACCATCAGGCGCTATCTACATGCCAACAAGCTGTTTGGGAGGCATGCACGGAAAAAACCTTTTCTCACTCACAATCATAAACACAAACGTCTGGAGTTCGCTGAGTGGTACTGGGACTTCAACTGGGACTGTGTGCTTTGGTCAGATGAGACCGAGATAGAGCTTTTTGGCAACAAACACTCTAAGTGGGTCTGGCGGAACACAAAAGATGAGTATGCAGAAAAGCACCTCATGCCCATAGTGAAGTATGGGGGAGGATTGGTGATGCTGTGGGCCTGTTTCTCTTCCAGAGGCCCTGGGAACCTTGTTAGGGTGCATGGCATCATGAACGCTTTGAAATACCAGGACATTTTAAATCAAAATCTGGTGGCCTCTGCCCGAAAGCTGAAGATGGGTCGTCATTGGGTCTTTCAGCAAGATAATGACCCTAAACATGTGGCCAAATCTACACAGAAATGGTTCATCAGACACAGAATCAAGCTCCTCCCATGGCCATCTCAGTCCCCAGACCTCAACCCCGTTGAAAACCTGTGGAGTAAGCTGAAGAGGAGAGTGCAGAGGAGAGGACCCAGGTCGCTGGATGATTTAGAGAGATTGTGCAAAGAGGAATGGTCGAAGATCCCTCTTTCTGTATTCTCCCATCTTGTGAAACATTAGAAGATTAGGTGCTGTTTTGTTGGCAAAAGGGGGTTGTACAAAGTATTAACATCAGGGGTGCTAATAATTGTGGCACACATGATTTGATGTAAAAGAATTATTTATTAATGTGGGATTTTTTTCCCACTGAATAAATGCACTTGAATTAAAGGTTGGATTTTCCTTTTTTTTCCATTGTGGTCCTATATTATTTAGAAAAAATAACTGAATTTATTAGAAGCTAAAGAACACATCTTAACCAGGGGTGCCAATAATTATGGAGGGCGCTGTATATATCAAATGTAAGCTACAAACAGTTGGGTCTGCCGGGACAAAGCTGGTGGCTAAGCGAATGATGTAATGTAATGTGATGCACAAAGTGCTGTAAATGGAATAAAAAAAAACCAGAGAAGACTGGGAAACACCTAGAGGTGTTTGATATCTATGATTCAGCTTTTCCTATTTTCTGACTGGCCTCCTGTCATTTGAGGTACATGGCTGCACAAAATAGTACACAGACTGTGCAAAGTAGGCCATCCTAATGAGATTAGAGAAAAAGGGAAGTACGTCTTTAAGAACGTATGACGCTTTGCCATTGTGAATCTTGGAGAAGCAACATTGCATTGATGATTTTGCTGTATGTTCTCAAAGGGTGTGTCATTTTGACTTTTGGTTTGACTTAATATTTTTATTTTTTGTCAGCTTGCTATTAATTTGAAACATTGCTTGTAGGTAAAAAGAAGTGAAGTAGCACAGTACTAAGCCATATTACAGTAAGTCCATGAGTTTAATCTGTTGAGATATTATTTATATTTAATTTAAACAGATGTTGCAATTACCTCAAATTTTCTTCTGGTTGCTCTAATTTAATGAGCAGTGATTAACCAGGAGAATTAATTGATTGAAAGCGCATATAATTCACTACCTCTGCTCTCTAAGAAATGGGGCAATGTGTGAAATGTGAATAAAAACAGCGAGCAAAAATAATTTGCAAATCCCTTTTAACTTGTATTCATTTTAAAAAAGTACAAAAAAGTCTTGTTTAAACTCAGTAACATTATGGTTTTTTGAAAATAATAGCTATTTTGAAATGTGATGTCTGCAACACATTCCAATGAAGTTGGGCCAGGTGCATGTTCAGCACTGTGTAACATCACCTTTTCTTTTAATAAGACTCATCACTCCTGAGGGCACCAATTGTTGGAGTTTGAAAAGTGGAATTTTTCCCATTTATGCACAAGTAAGGACATAAATTGGCCAACATTCCAGGGTCTCTGTTGTCATATTTTTCTCTTCATAATCTGCTGCACATTTTTTATGGGAGATAGGTCTGTGCTGCTGGCAGGCCAGCTTAGTACCCACACTCTGTGACTATGAAGCTACGCTGTTCTAACACATGCTGAGTGTGGCTTTTCATTATCCCACTAGAAAAATTAGGGGCATCTGTAAAAAAGAGGACTTCAGCAAGGCAGCATATATGGTCCTAAAATGTGTATGTACCTTTCTGTGTGAATTGAGCCTTTTCAGATGTGCAAGTTGCTAATGCCGAGAGCACTGAACTGCCCCAGACTACGACAGACGCAGGCTTTTGAACCTGATGCTGATAACAGTTGAGATGGCCCTTCATCTCTTTGGCCCTAAGAACCCGAAGTCCATTATTTTAAAACACAATCTGAAAGATGGAGTCACCGACCACAGCACTCTTTTCAACTTCACTTCAGTCTTTTTCAGATGAGCTGAAGCTCAGAGAAATCTGGTGTGCTTCTGGATACTATTGATATATGGCTTCCTCCTTGCATCACAGAGTCTTAACTTGCATTTGACTATGCCATAACAAACTAAGTCCATTGATGTAGGTCTTGTGATTTATTCACAAGCCCATGTATATGTCCATTTCAGAGGTATAACACAGTGCTGTATCACAGATCAAGCGCGTATATTATTAGAATACAACCTCTTCTTTTACAACAGAGGTTGCTCAAGTTTCTCCAGTCTTTCGTATTATTTTCCACTATGTCATGGACTGTCGATAGTGAAATCCCTAAATGCTGTATTTTGTGGTGTTCTTAAACTGATTATTTGTTTATGCTGCTTTTGGCAAAGCAGTGAGCCTCAAACCATCTTGCTGGTCAATGATGATATCTTTTGTGACTGCTCATTTTTATACCCTGACATAATTGAATTAAGATTCCTTCCATTTCCATGTCCCAATTCTTTTGGAAGATGTTGCAAGCATGAATTTTAGAATTACCAAATATTAAAAAAAAAAAAAAAAAAAAAGAATGCCGTTATTAATGTTAAACTTAAAATGTTTTAATTTATGCTGTTCTGAACTAAATGTCAGCAAAATAAAATTTTCAAATAAATTTGATTTTTATGTGCATTTACATACTGTCCCAACTGTTGTGGAATTGAGGTTGTACATCTGCTTTGATGTTTAAAAGCTCATACATTTTGACTAAACTTTAGCAACTCTAAAATATAATTCAAGGGTTAATTAAATTGATTTTAAGTGCATGTGTAATTTACAAATGCACATGCTCATTATGACACTCACTGACATTTTAATGTACATACCACGGGGATGCACATTGATTATAAATAAAATTGTTAGAATGAAGGAGCATCAATCATGTTAAAAATGACATTGCTGTACCTAAATGGACATTTGGCAGTCAAATTTTATTTGAAAACATCTTTGGGCAAAGTGCAGCAACAGATGTATTTCAACAACTTTAGCTGCTTTTAGAATGCAATATACGTATTATCTCGCTAACCTAAGCAAATCCTTCATTGTATGTGGACAGAAAAAATTGCGGCTCTAGATTTACAGATGAAACTGTTATTTGACAAAAATAAGGAACAGCGGGGCTTTTATGCAGGCTCATTGGGGATGCCTGTTATTTATTTACTTGCTAGTTTTTTCCACTGCCAAAATGCTGTGGATTTACTCCACACCAGTGACACTTATTGGCCCTTGGTTCTGCACATTTGTACCATATGTGGAAACATTTATTTGTGCCAAAGATTGAACTGTGAGTAAAGAATATTACTTTTTGAAAAGGTTGCGCTTCGATAGTTGGATTCTCAGTGGAGTGCTAAACCCAAAATCCAGTGAGCATATTCAAAAAATTTAAAAAAGGTAGCGCATCTCAATTATTCAAATCAAGGAGGACAAAAATACTCACATTTCAATGATTTATTTGGCTCACATCACAAAAATCAAACGCTAAAAAAAAAACAAACGCTTACGTGTTTCGACACAAAGCCTTCATCAGAGCGTTTGCAATCCTGTGCAGGTTCAATTAGATGATATATATATACAAGGGCAGAGAAAACAAACAGCTGGGGGCTATGCCCAGTTATTCAGGAAATATAGGGACTAATTACAAATGACCCCATCACATAAAAAATTAAGCTTCACAAAACATTAATACCATCATTTAATAAATCATAGTATTAACCCAAAAAGCATTTTAAGCTAAAATCATCATTAAGTCCATTTGGTGCCATAGTGTTGAGTGTGTATATCCAAAACATTTCTCTTTGGGCCAATTTCTTCAGAACATCTCCTCCTCTAGTGGGTATCATGACTTTCTCAATCCCACAGAATTTCAATGAAGAGGGTGAACCGTGATTAGCATCAGCATAATGTTTTGCAATTGCATAATCCATATTACCTGTACAAATTGCAGTTTAATGTTCAGAAATGCATTGTTTCAGAGGTCGTTTGGTCTGTCCTATATACTAATCCACAAGGGCATGGTAACATGTAAATCACATGAGTCGATTTACAATTTATAAATTCCCGAATAGGAATTTTCCTCCCAGTGTGAGGATGATTTAATGATTTTGTATTTGTATTGCTATTGCAACAGGCACAATTACCACATCTGTACATGCCAGTTGTTGTCAACCATGTGGTTTTATTTAATGTCATGTTTTTGTACATGACAATGTTTTTAACAGCAGCTCCTCTCCTGAATGAAAAAAGGGGTGGAGATTTACAAAAGTCCTTCAAAGATGGTTCTGCGTGAAGCACATTGCCAATATCTCTTGATTATCTCTTTTATCTGTGACACACAATGATTATATTCGGTAGAGAAACAAATCCGGTTTAAAGTTCTTGTTTTTTGGTTATTGGAGAGGAGATCAGAACAAGAGGTGATGTTAGCACGTTGTATGGCTTTCTGAATAGCGTTGGAGGCATAACCTCTTTCCATGAACCGATTAGCCATGATGGTTTTTTGGGACTGAAAGTCATCAGGATTCGAACAGTTGCGCTCAAGCCTCAAAAACTGACCAACTGTAATATTCGCCTTTCGGTGTCCAGGATGGTTACTAGCAGCATGCAGTATTGAGTTGCGCTCCATGTCCATTCGGTAAGTAGAGGTATGAATGACTCCAGTTTCAGTGATTGATTCAGAGCAGTGATTGGTTCCTGAATATTTGGGCATAGCCACCAGCTGTTTGTTTTATCTGCCCTTGAATGTATATCATCTAATTGAACCTGCACAGGATTGCAAACGCTCTGATGAAGGCTTTGTACCGAACGCGTAAGCATTGTTTGGGTTTTTTTTTTTTAGCGTTTGAAATTTGTGATGTGAGCCAAATAAATAAGTGAAATGTGAGTATTTTTGTCCTCCTCGATTTGAATAATTGAGATGTGCTACCCTTTTTTTAATTTTTTGAATATGCTTAAAAAATATTACTGTAATGGTTTCTGTTGAATCTTTCATTTTATGAGTATCAATGTGATACATTTTTCATGTTGCCATCAGTATTTTACGCTTATTTTGTGCCACTGGTTTAAAAATCATTTGGAGATTTCATTGTGCCCTGCATGCCATTATTGAAAACCTTATTTAACTTGATAACTTGACTGCTTTATTTAATGGTTGTTTCTGGACAGTTGTCAGTATACAGTACCATTGTACGCTAAAATTAAAGAATTTGGATTGTGCATGAGAAAGAATCAAAGGTTGGTAAATAAAGGAAAAAATGGCAATAGACTTCACAACTGTAAGGCCACGCCTCCAGCCGTCCAGCTCACCGGTCTACCATGACCCGGACTGCACTTCGCATCGTTATTCAACTGTCACCTGCAGCTGTTGTTCATTTCCACTCCGCAGTAGCAGTGTGCTATTTAAGACCAAGCTTCGCACTTAGTCATTGCAAAGTCTTGTATCTACATGCCTGTGCTGTTATCCGAGTCTTGTGTAGAGGTATTCTCTGCATTTCACGTGTATTATTCTCTAAATCTAACTGAGTGCTGCTTATTGTTTTAAACCAGCACTTTATTTAAAGGAACCTTGCTTCCAATTTTGTTTCCTATTTGTAATACATTGTTTCTGCAGCTTAAGCCCAGAGTCTGTATTACTGATAGTGTTCATTAAGGAACCTCATTTCCTTTCTGTTTTGTATTGCAATGTTTGTGCCTTCTGTTGGGCAGAAGGCATAATGGGTCTGGCTAAGCGGTTACGTCACTACAATTTTGATGTTCATTGGGCTATAACTTTTTAACCAGATAACTTATATAAACTTTAAATACATGTTTCTAAAGGTTTTTACAGGTGCTTTAACATGGTATACTCAATGGATTGTTAGAATAATTTTAAAATGTGAAATTAGCAAAAATGTGCTCGGTTACGGTACTACCAAAAGAGGACATCAGATTCGACAAGGTGTACGCAAAGATGCATAACATGCTGTTCTCATTACAAATTGGAGTCAACCTGGTTTCAATATTGCAATCAACCGATTAAACTATGTTCTCAGCAAAAATTGGAGCAAAATATGGAATTTCTTAGATTTAATAGGGAAAAGAATATGGTTACGTCATTACAAGCTGTATTGGTTACGTCACTACAGAACTAGATGTTCATGAGAAAAAGTAAGGTTTACTTTAAGAAAATAACTAAAATAGGTAACATAACATACTTTTATTACAAAAGAAACATTCTGTATCACAGATATACATTCTTCTTACTTAAGTTAGTCATGACAGCAGTCTCATTTCATCACAATCTCATCACTAAAAAACTCATTTTTAATTTGAATTTGGCAAAAAATAGTTACAGATGCTGAAAAATATTAATAGTAAAAGGTATTAAATGTAGAAACAAGTTAATTTTATGTAGTTTTAGATATTTTATTGTTGAGATGAAAATTATGTGAAAAATAGATTTCCGAGTGTGTCTGTAGTTTTCAAACTTCATGCACTTTAAATGGCTGTAATTTTTTTTTCACATCTTGTATTGAAAAAACAAAGTTCGTTCCATAAACTAGACAGATTAAGCTACAAGATCAGCCCATTCACTATGTGTTATAAAGAAATATAGTTTTCATCACACATGATCACTTTCGCTTGGCCAGACCCAAATACAACCAAGTCCATCCCTGCACCTGAGTCCAGTCCTCAACTTCCTGTGCATCTGAACTGTGCATGAAGCACAACCGTTACAACAATCCACTCCCTTTTTACTCATCTTTACCCCTGGTTTTTTGTTTTTGCAGCGCGTTTCTCCAATTGGAAATGTTTTGGGCCGCTGCAGCGCATTTGCCCCTGTTGGCCACCATATTTTCATCTACTGTATGTAATCCAATGTTACATAAAAAGATACTTGAATAGTACTTGGTTTCTAATTTATCTTCATTTTGTGAAGTGTACAATCATCACTGCACACTACTGTAAGTTGCCAGGTCCCATTACAAATGAATATAACCCAAAGTGATTTGCAGGTCTGATGAAAATTGATTGTCAAACGGTCTTTGCTCTGAACATAGCGTCATGTACTGTTTGCAGCAATCCTACTGTAGAAAGGTATTTCAAGCTAGCTAGCAGGTTTAGCAATATTTTATAATTGATCACCGTAGACAGCAAAGGAAATCGGTGGTAAAACGCTCTTTACTTTGAACATAGCGTAATGTAGCTACTGTTCACAGTGATATTATATCAGAGCAAAGGGTAGAGCAAGTTTTTTTTTTTTTTTTGCCATTCCTTGAATTATGAAGGTTAACGCACTTTCCGTTTTGGCCTCTGTGTCATGTTATTTTTATACCCGTGAAACAGGAAGTCATGTGTTCTGCTTGAAATTTCCTAAACACAATATAAATGGAAAAAATTTAGTTGCATTTTGTTCATGAGAATTTCTATGGCAGATGTGACCACTATTAAAGGCTGTATTTTTCTCTCTTCAGTGTGAGATTAAGCTAATTCATCATAGGCGAATTTCTCATAATCATTTTGACTCATCTTTACCAGGGGTGCAAATAATTGTGGAGAGGATTGTAATATCTATTGTTCATTGTTCTTATTAAGTCACATTTCCTGCAATTGTTTTGACATTTTATCAATTAATTTGGTGCTGGAGTACACTCTCAAACATTTAGGCTCTTTGCTCAATTTTATTCTATTAAGCAATGAGCTTCAATTCTTTGGTCAATGATAGGACGACATTCAGTATTCGATCAGCAAATTGCTGACACACACACACACTGTTATATTTGGCTCAATAATGCTGGCGCTCTCTCACCTCTAGAAGGGGTATTGTTGTCTTCTGTCCCCAATGCATCCCAAGGTAGCGTTATTGATGCTATTCTTTCCTTATTGATTTTACTCCTGGCCCATGATGATGATTCATCGACTCTCTCTCTCTCTCTCGATCTCTTAGTACTCCATTTGGACTGCCCTCTGGGTTGCCTGGAATGTGTTCATCATCTGCTTTTATTTGGAAGTAGGAGGTCTCTCTAAGGTAAGATCATGTTATGCCTGCTCAATGGATATCTAGGGACTCAAAGGCTTGCCTGCCCTTCTCAAGTGCAAGCAGGGTGAAACTATAGTTTTCCTGTGCCCATTTGTAAGCGATTTCCCATTATTATGTCAGCAATAGTTGCTCCATTGGGCAGCACAATAGATTAAATCATGGCAAAAGGTCATATTGTGCATTTCCAGGACAGCTTTGCCATGCTGGGTTAGAGATATTATCACCTTCATTCACCCTCTTCTACTCTGGTCTAATGTGGCCAACTGGACAGAATTGATTAAATGTCTTGATAATTAAGATAAACCAACATGTTTTCTTCATAATGGCATTTGGTCTTGGAAAGTGCCTTGATCTGGGATTAGAAATCCTCTCTACTGTGGGTTTAGCATTGAGTTTGCTGCTAAAGATTTGTGTTGGTATTGATGAAGGGAGTGAGCATTGTGGAGCTGGAGCAATTTTAACTGATAAAGGTGCTTCTGATATTATACAATGTATAACATAGGACCTCTGCTGCAGAACGAGGTAATTGCAACAGATCAAAAGGAAATTTGACCATTTCTTCCCCCGTTTCTCGGAATTTGATGGCAGTACATAACCACCATCATATTCAGCAGAGTCACAAGGGGGCTAAATTCCATTAGTGTATTTTATTAAATTGGAGGTTTTGGGTGGCAGTGCTGTATGAAAAAGTGCTATCTAACAGACGGAGGCTGGATAGCAATTTTAGCAAAAAATTGATTTTATGTGAAGGAGAAAAAACAGCTTAAAAGTCAGAGGTTTACTAAAAGAGATATCATTGAGCAGATCCCGTGTGAACTGGGAGTTAGAAAATGGACCCAGCATAACCGGACTATAATTGATTCATTTGGATGTTGCCGCTTGCCGCAGAATGCTGTTATTTATTTATTAATTATCCATGCCCATTAGTCAAGGCTCTCCATGACATTATGATAAATGCATTTGATAACACCATCAAATAAGGTATCATTTCTGTTGTGCTGGCTTAATTTTTGTGGACTCAGTTTTCATTCCATTGCCAGTGGCTCACAAGCACATAGCCTTACTGAATATGAGCATCTCTTTGCACATTTTTAGTAACTAACCTGTACCAAAGGTTCAGTGGGCTTATGTTGTGGCCTGCTAGCCCATCGTCATCGGTTGTAGGTGTCATAGCTTGCTTGTTTGGTGTGCGTGTTGTTTGGACTTTTCTTTGCGGCTCTCGTTTCGGGACAATATCGTATTCCTGGACTATCGAATTCTTTACCCAGCTGGCTGATTGAGCTGGGGCGGCGCTTTCCCAGACTCTATATAAGCAGGTAGTCTGGCACACCCCCTTCGCTAGAGTGTCTGTGTTTAGCTTCGCACTATAGCCGAAGATATCTGTAGTCAGGTTTTGTGTGACTTTCTATCTTCTAATTAAAGGAGTTTCTTCTCCCTTTTTCTATCTCGCTTTGCTTCCGTGGTTCGGACTATTATACGTCCTTTGGAACTGCGAGTACTTGCGTTTGGTCTATATTATTCTCTGTGTTTGTACTGTGTCCAGGCTACTCTCTTTCTCTCTGTTGTTGCACTTGGCCTCCGTATACTACCGGCCATTACAGTAGGTCGTTGTCTAAGTGTAAACTACTTGAGCTCTGTCTTATACCCAGCGCAGAGCTGCTCCAAGCGTGATGCAAGTGTGTTTGCTAGTTTATGTACCAGCACTGCTGTAGTTTTCCCATCGAGCACTCAGTTTGCGTTAATAGCAAGTGAACTTGCACTAAACTGAGTGCCCATAGGCGTGTTGGTCTTAAAAAGAGGTGTGGTCAGGCCCATTGATGGTGCATTGTTATCTTGAGGGTGCAGAAAGCAATCGCTGTCAGTTTTTAACTGTTATTTTTAGGGCGCATTATAAGATACAGGGCTCGACAGTAACGCTTGTCCGCTTGTCCAGGACAAGTAGATTTTATTGTCGGACAAGTGGAAGAGAAATTTACTTGCCCCACCGGACAAGTTAAAAGTTGCTTAAAAAATACAGTGTCTTCACTTTATGTGCCCTGAATTCAATTCCCTAAATAAATACATTCAGAATACCAATTTGAAACAAAAACGTTTTTCCCCACGACATGTCTAATCAGTGTCCAACTCGAATGCTTTGATTGACCGATCAGATACACAGACACGGACACGCGCGCGCACACATATACAGGATGCCCTTACATCAGAGGAGCAGCGATGTTTCTCAAGGCTCCGCAACCCAGGCAAGCCCCAGGAAAAGCCCCAAGAAAAACAGCAACTGCACCTGAGCGACGTGAAGCTTGGTCTGTACGATGAATGAAAAAAACTATAATAGCCCCGGTGCGAAGAGAGACAGAGTGAGTGAGGCGTGAATCAATGCCACCTCGCTGCAGCATCGATAGTTAAGCTGCTTGTTTAATTTATCATAGTAATATATTTTAGTTTGTGTCGTGAGTATATTAAGTGTTTCATATTGTTTATTATTTAGTGACATGGCCAGTGCTTTGTTCGTTACTGACCGAACTCACTAGTTGAAAAAGACATTCGCGGGTTTATTTTAGGTTCCCATGGTAACAGCGTAGGATTGTGGGTAATGTAGTACTTCTCCGTGACATGTATAGAACTTTTTTTTTTTCTTCCAAAACAAGGTTGATTTCATTCGGACTTGTAGTTTCTACAGGAGCAGATATTGTTTTACAGTCTCCTCGATCATGGTCAGTCTGCCCTCGATGTTTATGACATTATATCTGATAATCGCAATCCCAGTCGCTTGGGATTTCACCTCCGGAACCTCACTGCCCAGGTCTGTCGGTCTACAAATTGGTAGTTGAATTATTAGGTTAAGTAATTTAAATTTTAAATGACTCGTGCAGAGGCACCAACCTAAACATGCCAGTTTTTGCGAAGTAGTTAGGCCTACAGTCACCTGTGCTCTAATGATTGGTTGGAAAAAAGTGTTTAATTAATTTTGTGATGTTAATAGCGTCATGTTGAGAAATAACTTAATTAAAATATAAGTCCTGCGTTCAAAACTTAATTTAATAATAAACATTTTTATTGGTTAAATTTAGTTAAATACTATTGGAAAAGTCTTCAACTGCTATCTGTTGACATATTGCTTAGTTATTGGAGTCAAGCTTACTGGTGAATATCTACTCCTTCTTCAAGATAACATATGTTTTACAACTCATAAACATACACTAACTCATTTGGCAAACATTTAATATAATTCAGTACCAATCTTAGCTCCATGTAAAGTGAATAAACATGTTTCCCAGATAATGTTTGCCACATTTTAATAACTGCTGATTTGTTAGATTGGAGTTATATTGACTGAAACACTTCATTAAGCACAGTTTTAAATGTTAGAAAATGTTGATTTAACAAAATTTTTAAACACCTCAATAATCACCTATATCATTCCTATAATATTCCAGCTCATCTTCCTTGGTCAAAGGGACAAGTGCCTTTAGACACGACACTCTGCCATCCCATGGGGCAGCAAACAGGAGTCATCAGGAGATGGTATATTCCCCTGGCCCCACATATTGAAAGAATGAAAATGTCACCTGCTCCGGAAACAGACCATACCCCTAAAATACTAAGTTCAAAATGTTTCCATGGAAAACAGAAAAAAATACAAAATTCATCAACTTTGGATTAGCAAAAGGCACCACTTCAGGTAATGATTACTGTGCACACCAAGTTTTGTTAAAAAATATTGAACGGTTTTCAAGTTATGCTCCGGAAACGAAATGTTCACAGACAGGCGGGTGGATGGATGGACGGACAACCGCGCCCATGACTATATCCCCCTGTATTATATGCTGGGGGGATAATAATAACAAACGAACAGACGGATGGACTGGCCAAAAACAATATGCCCCCGAATCTTCGATTCTGAGGGCATAAAAAGTAAATTTTTGTCAATTATACCCGGACAAGTGACTTTTGAGCCTGGACAAGCGAAAGGTAAATTTACTTGTCCGAAGGACAAGTGCCTCAAAAAGTTAATGTCAAGCCCTGAGATAGTATTATGCGCCTTTGTAGGGGAGTGCACAACAAGCATACAGCCTGCTTATTACATAATACACAGGGACCAGCATCAGTGCCCGCATATGCAAATAATTAAAATAAAAAAGATTGTGATGTGAAAGATTATTATCAAGATATTTAAGAAATACATGCCAAAATGGTTTGTGTGATCAATGTTCCCCATCAGAGATTGCTCTGATCCTAAGGGAATGTATTTCACCAGGTAATTTGCAATTCAACGTGTGAGGTTACACATGCAGGTATTCACAAATTATTCTGGATAAAGCCACAAGTCCTTAATACAGGCGAACTTTGTCATTCATGCAGTCTTCTAGGAGGTCCCCCTGGAGGGGTGATTGTTAGAATGGTTTGCCTAATTATTAAATACAGGGTATATCACACCTACACTGTGTGATTTCCTGCTTCTATAATCAAATGCACAAAACCACTTTTTTGTTTGAAATATGCTTATTATCATTTTCAGTTTGGCTGACAAACAAAGCAACCTTAAAACGTGGCACGTTTAACAACAGGTGATTCGAATATCATCAATCCATTGACTGGAGGTTATCATGTGTTTTTAGCACCAGAGATATGGGTCAGGAGGGTCTTGCTGTACCTACTAGGAGGTTCAGTGGGTCGTTATCATTGATTGATATCACTGATTTGGTTAAAAATGAACTTATTCACAAATTATTCTGGATAAATCCACGAATCCTTTATACTGCTAATCTGTCATTCCTGCAGTCTTCTACGGGATTCCCCCTGGAGGGGTGGTTATTAGGGCGCAGTGGTGAGACTTTCTATTAAATACATGGCATATCATGTCTGAAACAGGGCATGAATGACCAAAATGTAAGTGCCTTGGCTTTTAAAGGAAATAAGTGATGACAATCTGATTGGTGTATTTCATGTTACGCCCAACACTCCAATGATTAGTTTAGAAATGAAAGGAGCTGTGTCATGATTACTGTGCATGCTCTGAATTTTGAAAACTGTTCAGCCTAACAAGAAATCAAATGAAGTGAATCTGCTCAACTGCAAGTCAAAATTTGATTCCGTTGTTGCTAATCTGTCATTATTTTGCATTGTATTTATATATTTGAGTTACTTAGACATTTTGCTTTCTATATTAAGGAGTTTTCTATGGAAATTATGATGACTTTAAGCGCTATTTTAGTGCCATACCCAAAGGATATAAAGAAGGTAAGCTGGGTTGCCAACTGCCAATAAACATCAAAGAAGAAGAGTTATTCTTCTTCTTCTATGATGTTTTTTGCAGTTGGCAAACCAGCTTACATTCTTCATATCCTATGGCTGAAGCGCTTGTGCTTCAATCATCAAAGTTTCCATAGGAAACTCCTTAACCTCTTTCACCCTGAATCTCTGGCTCAGAAAATGCTTGAAAATGACATGCCCAAAATGAAATAAGTATATCTCTGCAACTACTTGGTCTATTTGAATAATCTTGGTATTATAATAAAGGAACATTGGGCATTTTAATTGTCATGTAAAAATCAGTATACGTATGTAACAGACTCAGAGTAAATGACGATGGAACACAGCATAAATGAAAGATCTCATTTCCGCCTAATAAAATTTTACTTTTATCCCTTTTGAAATTATTAGTTGCAGTCTGAAAATTCTAAAGAATTTTAGCATGGAATCTCACCATTTTCTGTGCCAAAGTTTATTCTACTCAAGTAAATCAGAGCAAAATTAGAGAGGTTTTATTTCGGGGATATCTAGGTGGCATCTCCAAGAATTTGGCATCTTTTTAGGCTTCATGTGCCATTTAAGATTTCTCAGATATTAAACAATTAAACTCATTTAATTTCACTTACATATCACTACAGGCAAACATTCCATCTAAATACATCCACTTTTTTATTTTTTATCTTTTTATTTATTTATTTATTTTTTGCAACCAGTCCTGCATATATTTTCCCATTCAAAGGAAACATATACAAAGGAAATGAAGTTTGAATCCACTGGAGCAGATTTATTTTCAATAAAACAAGCAAATAAACAAAATTACAAATTCAAAGATAAGGTAAAAAAATGGTAAAAAGTAAAAGCAACAAACACAACAGCAATTATTTATACAAGAACTATAACCCTGCTGCTCAAAAAGACCATACACTCAACCAGGGTTTGAACTTGGGTCTCCTGCATCAGACCTCAGCGTCTTAGTCAATAAGGTACCTGAATTGACTGTGTAAGATTTTAGGGTTTTCTCAGCATGTTCCCCCAATTTGTCTTTCATCTTTACGAACAGATGGTGAGCTGTGAGAGCCAATTGATTTCGGTCAATGCCGTGATTGCCACTATACACTATAGTATCTATGCAAATCAACTGGGTGCCGGCAGACGGCCACCATTGATCTTATTAAATTAGGATGAGGTGTTTTGACATCCTGTAGCAGAACCGGCTCCTCTGGATGGGCTGGGGGGGGCGGCTTCCTGGCCGGGTGTTATTTGTCACTCCTTCACACTACTTAAACTGCCTATTTACCTTCATTCTGTGTGTGATGCTGACCTCTCCCGTGGGCACAACCGTTTTCCATTGCAGCTGAACTTTTAATAAAGTGCTTCACGTGTCTCATCATTACCATTGGCTTCCGTATATAAGTTATTTCCAGCCGGGATTAACAGTGAATTAAACAGCCCGTTTTGGAATCATCGAATCAGCGGCGAAAGAAGAAACTAAACAACTGAGATTTTCTTCAGTTGACTGGTTCACCTTATTTTCATTGAAAATCCAAAGAGTGAGTCAAAAAACACGTCAAGCGCTTGTATTACTGCACTCTTTCAATACTTGCGCATAATGGCACAAGGATTCTCAGTCAGACACAACTGTATAGATTACTTTGAAAATGACTGTTGAATATTTCGTGGACAATTATAGCGAAAATATCAAAAAGAAACCGGTTTAGCGACTGTATTGCTGGGCTCAGTGTTGCACTCTTTGAGTCTTTGTGCATAATTTCACCCGGAACACGGAAAAAGTAAAAACAGCAATCACAATACACACCCCAGCAACTACATGTACAAAAAACTGTGTTTCCAATGGAGTACTGCTCAAAATGCGATAATATAGGACCATCACCCACAGAAAAGCTCAATGACTTACCCACTACGCTATGTCCAATGACTCGGCTAGTGATGCTTCTTCGCCAGTCGGGCATCCCGGAATGACAAAACTCATGTACAGTACAACTAGAGATATACAAAATAATAAAAGTGTTGAGTGTGTTTGTAGCGAGCTATGATCAAAGTGTATGTGGTGTGGCCCTACATGTGTCCAGCCGCTCTCAGTGCTTTGGCTCTTTGCCACAGCTTTCTCCCTCTTTCTATCTTCTGCTGGACACTTTCCATGACTTGGGACTCAAGTGAGAGTTTTACTGGGGGAAGCCGCTTCCTCTCTGGGTTTCTCCTTGGAGTGTCGGTCTTTTGTGTGGAGGTGGCATCACCACGGGACAGAAGCACTTCCTCTCCTCCACTCATTTCGTCTGTCCCCACATCTGCCTGCTCAGCATTTGCGGGCTCCTCCTCTCCACTTACTGTTCCAGACACAGCTCCATCCTCACTTTCCACTGTACAGCCACCCGCTAGTTCTCCCTCTGGGTCCAACTCCAGACTGGCCTCCCATGCCTCGCTGTCTGACTGACCTTCTTCCAGGACCACTCCACTGCCTCGCTCCACCGGGAGGAACATGCACTGGATAAGAAGGTTACGGTGCACCACCCTCTCTGCTTCTCCACCCTCCAAATGCACCACATACACCGGCAAGCTAGGTTGCTTCTTCACCACAACATAAGGACGAGCTTCCCAACGGTCTCCCAATTTCTGCTTCCCCTCCACATGGCAGACTTTGACTAAAACTCTATCCCCCGGGCTGAAGTCTTCACTCTTGGCTTTCTTGTCATAGTACGTTTTCTGTTGTTCTTTCGCCTGCTGCGAGGTCTGATTAGCCAAGGCATAGGCCGCTGTCAGCGAGTCATGCAGAGCCTGAACGTATTCGGTGTAGCCACCCGGCTTGTTAGAGGTGGGGGAGCCGAAGATCAGGTCGACTGGGAGCCGAGGGTGTCTACCAAACATCAGGTAATATGGACTGTATCCAGTAGAGTCGTGTCGTGAGCAATTATAGGCGTGTGTCATGGCCTCCACATGTTCATGCCATCGAGGCTTCAAGTGCGGCTCTAAAGTCCCCAGCATGTTCATTAAGGTACGGTTGAACCTTTCGGTGACCCCGTTACCCTGGGGATGATAAGGTGTTGTGTGGGTTGTGTGGCTCTTTCACAATTGCACTTTCAAAATTACGCCCTTGATCAGCATATAGCTTTGCAGGGAACCCAAAACGGCAGAAGTAGTTCCTCCACAGTACCTGAGCCACTGTGCTCGCCTTTTGGTCCTTTGTAGGATAGGCCTGCGCGTACCGGGAAAAGTGATCAGTAATGATGAGTACATTCTCAATTCCGCCCTTTGACTTCTCCAGAGATAAAAAGTCAATGCAGATCAGCTCCATGGGGGCCACTGGTATGGATGCTGACAAGGGGGAGCTCTGACAGTGGCAGTGGGGGTCTTTCTGAGGCAGCACCTCTCACACTGCTCACACCAGGCTCTGATCTCCTGAAACATTCTCGGCCAATAAAATCTCTCTCTTATCGTCTGTAGCGTTCTCTCAAATCCTAAGTGCCCCAAGTCGTCGTGGAGAGCTGTTTTGATGGCTGCCCGCAGCCTCTCTGGTAGTATTAGCTGCTCCACCACTCCTCGATGACAATCCCTGACACAGCGGAATAAGATTCCTTTTCTCACCACTAATCTCCTCCACTCTTTTAGGAGAAGGCCCCCACTAGGGCCCAATTCCATCCTCTTACTGCGGCTTGGGTTTTGGTTCTTGCTCTTAAAGTGCAACACAGGGCCGATGACAGGATCTTCTTTCTGCCGTGCCCTTATCTCCTGGGTGGTCATGGCGGGCAGTGCCTCCATCCCCACC
The DNA here is from genome assembly GCA_029692085.1 of Gymnothorax javanicus. Classification (NCBI taxonomy): domain Eukaryota; kingdom Metazoa; phylum Chordata; class Actinopteri; order Anguilliformes; family Muraenidae; genus Gymnothorax; species Gymnothorax javanicus. The sequence goes on from CM056196.1 coordinate 75,474,582, forward strand.
TCTCCATACGGCTCACTGGACTCCATCAACTGACTACTGCCAGGCTCTTCCACAGCTGCACTTTCACTTGTGGCCTCCTCTGGTTCCTGGGTGGCTTGAGCCACTTCGTGCCTCGGTCCACCACTCTTCACTCGCTGGGGGCAGGTCTGCAAGACATCAGTCACCTCCTGATTGGACATGCGTGAGAGGGCATCAGCGTTGGAGTTGTCCTGTCCCCTCCGATACTGGATGTCAAAGTCGAATATGGACAGGTGAGAAACCCAACGCTGGCCTGTCGCGTCAAGCTTGGCAGAGGTCATCACGTACTTCAAGGGATTGTTATCAGTAAGAACAGAGAACTTGCGTCTATAAAGATGGTCATGGAACTTATCAGTGACTGCCCACTTGAGAGCGAGGAATTCAAGTTTGTGTGCAGGATACCTCGTCTCAGGTGGGCTCAAACCTCTGCTCGCATACGCGATAACTCTTTCCATTCCGCCTTGTACCTGCGCTAACACAGCCCCAAGCCCCTCTCTTAACGCATCTGTCTGCAGCAGGAATGGAAGACTGTAGTCTGGGTAGCCCAGCACTGGAGCATTTACCAATCTCTCTTTCAGGGACTGAAAGGCCTCTTCACATTTAGCCGTCCATAGGAAAGGCAGGTCAGGTTCCAGGTTCTTCTGGGCCCCTCTCCTCTTCTTTCTGGGGTCACCAGAAGTGAGGCGGTATAGGGGAGCTGCCAGGCAGGAGTACCCCTGCACATAGCGCCTGTAGTAGCCTGCAAATCCTAAAAAACTGCAGCACTTCTCTGCGGTTGGTGGGGGTCGGCCACTCCTTAACCTTACCTATCTTCTCCGGGTCAGTCCTGATGCCCTTAGCCGAAACCAAGTGACCCAGGTAGTTCACTTCTTTCCTCACAAACTGGCACTTCGAGGGCTTGAGCTTCAGGCTATGCTCCCGAAGCCGGTCGAAGACGAGTTGCAGCCTCACTAGATGATCACTGAACGACGTAGAGAATATTATGATGTCATCTAAGTAAATAAGGAGATGGGTAAAATTCAAGTCCCCAAAGCAGCAGGTCATTAATCTTTGAAAAGTGGAGGGAGCGTTCTGCAAGCCAAATGGCATCCTATTTGCCTCAAAGAGCCCCATGGGAGTGCTGAATGCTGTCTTATGCTTGTCCTGTTCTGCTACTTCTACCTGCCAATAACCAGAGGTTAAATCAAGAGTGGAGAAGTACTTAGCTTGTCCCAATGACTCAAGAGCCTCCTCAATTCTTGGCAGGGGAAATGCGTCACGGGTGCTGCAGGAGTTCAGCTTCCTATAATCGATACAGAGTCTTAATGACCCGTCTTTCTTAGTCACAACCACCACGGGGGAGGCATACGGACTTTTGCTGGGTCGGATGACTCCTGCCGCCTCCATCTCCGTCAACAGCCGCCTGACATCTTGCCACTGGGAGGAAGGTATCTTGCGGTATGGCAGTCGGAAAGGCCTGGAGTCCACCAGCGGAATCTCATGCTGTACGGTGGTTGTGTGACCATAGTCCAGGGGATGCTGGGAGAACACATCTGCATTCTTGTCTAGCAGCTCCTTAAGATGAGCACGCTGGTTCTCATTCTCCACGTCTGCTTCACTAAGGTCTACACTACTGCTGGCGACCACTTGGTCTAGACTAAGACATGCCTCTTTGTTCCCAGCTTCACCCTGCTTTTTGTTATAAAACTCCACCACATTGTGCACTAGGACAGCATTAGCAAGATGTGTGTGGGGTCGGATTGTAAGATCATGCTGGGAAAGATTCATCACCCTGACCGGGGCCCAGCCTCCCTTTACATCTGCAAGGACTTTACCTACCAGGAGGTCCTGGGGGAGCTTCAAGGTGGCCTGGCCTTCGATCAGGGCAGTATAAGTCTTCCTCCGAGGACCAGCTTTGATCCTGCACCTTAAATCCATTTCTTTCCCTCCAGGGATGCGTATTTTGTGCCCAGTGTACACAGCAGGACCTACAATGTCAGGCACTTCACTTTGCCCAGCGCTCCCCACCTTTAGCAGGGCCGTATACCACTCTGGATGCTGCTCTTTGACCCTTTGGAGAAACTGTTGGCCATAGGCTGCTCGGAGGTAGCTCCGGGAGGCCCGAATGACATTGGTTCCCACCAGGAGAGGAACTGAAGAGCGGTAATCCGAATCAGGAACAACGAAGGTGGGCACGGCTGTGTACTCTGTCCCAAGCACTTTCAGGTCAACGAGGAGCACGCCATGATAGTGCACAGCTTGGCCTGCTGCGCCCTCAATGGGAATTTTGGATGGCTGTAGCTTCTTCTGCTTTAGGACTGGGTGGCTCTGCCAGTAGCTGTGTGCGATGCTGGTTATCTGCGAGCCCGAGTCAATGAGAGCTCTGCATTCCTTTCCATTGACTTCTACATTTCCTTCGTTTCTGGGACCTATAAGGGGTGTCTCCTCTTTGGTGTGGACCTTTTCAACAGGTGGGTGGGGCCCTTGCTGCACGCCCATGGTTGCCCCAGCTACCATGGGCTTTAAGAGTTTAAAGGCTGAGAGGCATGGGGTGTGCATCCCTCAGCAGGGACATTAGGCTGGGGGGCTTCAGTCGGGGTTGGGATCCAGGAGCACTGCTCGGCAAACTCTGGCTGTGTGCCCTAGCTTTCCACATCGGAAACAGGTGAAGCTTGACTTCTGGCTTGCCCTCCGTGATGTGGACTAGGCGGTTGTTGGGGAGGTGAGGGGCGGAGGAGCTATTTTCAGCTCCAGATGGGACAACTTAGCCATCTGTTCCTCCTGGCTTAGGGCCAGCCTTTTCACCATCTCTGTCAGCTCAGATAATTCAGAAGTGGGCTTAGTTCTCTCTCTTTTCACATTTCCACTATCCTCTGATGAGATGTGGACCTGTGCAATTGTTTTCTTTGCTTTGTTGAGGGGCTGGAACTTTTTAACTTCTCTAGCAAAGTGGCGGAGCTCAGCCTGCAGCTCACGAAAGCTCAAGAACCTGGGAGCCATGGGTGCAATTCGCATGTAAACTCCCTCATCGGTAAGCCCCCTCATGAACTGCCGCGTGAGTTTGCTATCCCGGTCGGGGAAAGGCCTGCCCCCCCTTTGCTTCTCTTCCACAGCCCGCAATTTTGCCTCCAGGGCTATGGCGTAAGAGCAGGCGGATTCACCTGAATTCTGACTCCGCTCATAGAAGTCAGCTAAAGGGTCCAGGGAGCCTTGCGTGTCGCTGTACTCAGCCCTCAGCTCCTCAAACGCTTTCTCTGGGGTTAGCTCACATGGAGGTAGGTTGAGGACCAGTTTACGGGCTTCACCCGCCAGGTGCCGCACAACAGTGGAAAAGCGGAGGTATGCGGGAAGCTCTATCGCCTTCAGGAGGTACTGCATATCGCGAACCCAATCCTCCACCAGTATCTTGCAGTCTAGGTTCCCTGTAAAGACTTGAACATTTTTCACCTGGTGAGTTTGCATAAGGCCGCCATAGGCTGTCATCGGATGGCTTTGGTAGTGTATGGCTTGAACAGGAATGTTTGGTGGTGGCACACGTGGGTAGGTGAACAGGCTGGAAGGTGTGGTTGGAGAGGGGGCACTGGCAGTGGTATCCTGAGGGCCTGGAACGGGCATTTGGGGTTGTGATGTATCAGGGTGCAGGTCAGGATCTGCACAATCATATGCTACATGGGAGCTATAGGGGGTTGCGTTGGAGTCCCACACATCAGCGGTAATGAGGGGCGATGGTGTGGCTTCGCTATAGCTTGGGCCCTGGGTGCCATGACATGTGGTTTCAGACTCAGAGAAATGCACATGGGGGATCTGCCTAATAACAGTGGGCTTACTTGTGACGTCTGCCGCCAGTGACGTTCGAACACTTGACACGGGCATACGGGGCATAAGGGGGGAGTATGGATAGCTTGAATAGATATGCGGGCTAGACCCAATAGGCTGGGATGAATAGGGGTAGGCAGCTGGGTAAGTCTGCAGGGACTGCTGGCCAGTTGATATCCTAATTGGGGCATGGTGTGGGGAGCTTTGCAGGGGCGGAGCAGCTGTGGTCCCACGCCCACCATGTTTGGACACGTAGGTATCCACTGGCCCATTTCCCTGGTTGCCTGTGCTCGCATCTGGGCTGGTGCCAAAACGGGGTGGTGGTATCTGTCCTGAAGCTCCAGATCCTGGTAGCCTTGTACTATGAGCTGGGGCAGTGGACTGGGCGTAGGGTACATGCCTTTGGAGCGGTGGGGTATGTCGCTCCAGGGGCGGTGGGGTAGCGCTTAGCAAGGGCACTTGAGTGGGCTGGAGGCTGAACGTGCCAGCTGGGGGCACTTGAGTGGGCTGGAGGCTGAACGTGCCAGCTGGGGGCACCTGAGAGTTCTGTAACATGTTGCTATATGAAAAGCAGATAGATTAAATGGGAGTGATACAGGCTAATGTAGTATGTGGATTTTAAGAGGGTTATAATTTTGCTACTGTTATATTGTAATGCATTAAAACATGAAATCAAATGTAGCTACAGAGGTGCAATTCAATATGCAATCAGTTCAGCAATGTAACTCTGCTTTTCAAATAAAAGAAATAAAACCTTATAAAAAAAACACTGTTTAACTGAAAATTGCAAATACTCAGTTGTAGTTATCAATGAAATCAGTATCAGATAACTAACATTTCAGTGCGTCAAAACTTTTTTTTTTTACGTCAAAACTTCCCTCTTCACAATTGCGAAATAGTCACATACGCTACCCATAGAAAAACTAAACATTCAAACAGGCAAGCTATCAAAAATTCACGTGCAAAGGATATCACGGCGCTGGTTCAATGCATTCAGTTCGGAAACAGCCGTCCGCTCACTTCAGCAAGACAGTTCAATATCCAATGCACAAGCGTGCTGCAGAATACAGGTCTCGGAGTTCCACCATCCGGGTCACGGCACCAAGATGTAGCCCTCTCTCTCGCTCTCCAACGACCCGCCGCTACTCTGCGTTGTGTTCTTGGATTTTTCTGGCGGGCAATTGTGCGCAGAATAAATGTACGCGGAGACGATAGGGTTCGGAATGGTGGCGAGATGTTTAATTTTCCAGCACCGCATCTAAAAGGTTGATAGCGCACATTCACAGTTCTTAATCAGAACGCATACATGCTAGTGCAACAAATGCTAATACATTCCAGTAACTATGACCATAGCACATCTCATTACTAGCTAAATTCAACTCGGTAGTTTATAGAGAAACAAAAGTGCTGGTTATGCAAATTATCAAGCATTTAATAGCTTTACAGTTTAACATTCAGTATAGCTCACAAAAACGAACTTCAGTGTGATATTTAGCTTAGAAATCATATGTTCTTTCCAGCACCGAAATAACGTGGCTTACCTATAAGGTTGATAGCGCACATTAAGGATAAAATGGCGTACAAAGCTAAATGCGAATCAACCCTACGGTATATCAGAACGTACAAAAAACATTACAATGACAAAACTCCTATCAATAAAATGGCTACAGCGCCGCCAAGTGGCGCAGCACAAACACTGCCTTACACTTACATCCATTTTCATCGAACCGAGTAGTAGCTTGCGGCTAGCGTCTGTGGTACAGCGGAATGTGTACATACACATACATACAGTGTATATTCAAATGTAGAGGCTAGCTAACCTATTTTTTATTTGGCCAAAACATTCTTAAGCTTGACAAAAACGTGATATTTATTTGGGTGGCTACACACATTCCTACAGCCAAAGTAAAAAAAAAAAAGCATGACAAGACGGCGAGTCGCAATTCATATGCAGGAACTGATTAGCTAGCAAACTGCGTATAAAAATGCTTTTGATTCAGTAAATAGTCCGGCGTGCAGTTTCTTTGTTTTACACAAGGGTAAAAACCCAGCCGTCACCCGCTCCACTACTGAATGATATCACATTAGCTGTGGGCAACAATCATTATTCAGAGCACGGAAGTACAGTCCCCAAGCTTCGCTTCGCATGCTGGAAATCACCAATGCACGGAACAAAATAAAGATCTCGGTCCAATCCTTCACAACTGCTGTAGCTGACAAGCTAAATATTTGCCACAGGAATATAGTCGACTAAAGCTGAGGTTTTTACAAAAGCCAGGATTACGATTATGCACCTTTCAATATTCACTAACGCTACTAGTAAGCCCCTCCACTGCTCAATGTCAACTTGTTCATAAGTGCTAATGTTAGCCTGTATAACTGCTAAATGTGTGGGTTTCAGGATGCTTCCCGCATGTGACCGTAGATGGCCACTAATAACATGGCAAACGCTGGTTACTTCACCAGAAAACTAAACTGACCACTGGCTGACAATACTGCTTTTTGTTCAAAAAAAGGATACTTGTTGGACGGATCTTTGAATTGACATATCAGGGGACTGTATAATGTATAATACAGTGGGATCGGGATGATCATCCCGTTCATCTGTCGGGCGCTTTTTTATAAAATGGTGTGAGCATATGTATATCCTCTTGGGTGGATACTTAAGTCTTAGCGCGGCTAGCCACTCCAAGCACCTACTCGGTGGCATCAAGTGTAGACTGTAAGGTGCTGGGCAAGGGCAATCTTTCCTAATCACCTTGTAAATAAGGCACTCTGTTTCCATACAAACGTTTTATGTTTTTTGAGTTTTTGGTACAACCAACAACGGAATAAGTGGAGCCTGAACGCATTCAGCCTGCCGATCTCTCTTTAGTACAGCGAGCAATGACCGGAAGTATTAGAAAAAAGGAAGATCATTTGAAACGTATTTTATGCAATTTCATTGCTTCCAATGATCTTATTTCATTTAAACAGTTTAAACGATCATGAAACACATGCATTGCTTCCAACCCCTGAGTAAAGAAAAGCGAGAGAAGTCCGGAGTCATAACGCAGGTGAAACTGATAAACCAACATGCACAAGGACTTCAATTCCGTGCGAGAATCTCTTACACATGCGTTGATTGAATAATTGCTGACTACAGCAGAGGAACGTAAGTATTCCACTAAAACTCACGCGGAATGCATGAGAGTTGACAGGTGCGCGTTATTAATGAAAACTGACCACACCTGTTAATGTTGAGAGTTTTGTGAGCTTTTGTAATGGTAAATTAAATGAATGATTGAAAACAGGTCATGACCAATCATTATTTTCAAGGGATGGGTTTGAGCCTCCCCTATCGCCAGTTCACCAGCCGCCACTGATATATATATATATATATATATATATATATACTATTCAAAAAAAGTAGGGGATATTGGATTTACAAGTACCATGAAATGCAGATCATGAGGTCAGGAAGGAAACAAATGACATAAAAACATTAAGGAAACATTTGTCAATTTATTTGAAACCCTGTGTACAGTCAGTAAAGGACAGATTCTCCAGAATAAGGGTCGACACAAGCACAGGGTCACACAGCAAATTTACCACCATTGTGAAACAGAGTTAGTAGCGGGTAAAACCCCCTCGGTTTGCTAGACAAGCTCGAATTCGGCGTGGCATACTCCTAACGAGACGTCCCAGGTCATTTTGGGGAACGTTATTCCATTCCTGTTGCAATGCTGCAGCAAGTTCTTGGACATTGGCAGGAGGTTGTTGACGTTGCGTAGCCGCTGTCCAAGCATGTCCCAGACATGCTCGATGGGGAAAGGTCCGGACTGAGTGCTGGCCATGGTAATGTGGTGATATTCTGCTGCTGGAGGTAATCTGTAACGATCCTGGCCCTATGACATCTGGCATTGTCATCTTGGAAAATGAAACGGCGGCCATAACGACGTGCAAACGGCACAACATGGGGTGCCAAGATGTTGTCCCGGTAGTACTGCCCTGTGACACGTCCAGCAACAACATGCAAGTCTGTTCTGCTGGCAGCAGTGATGCCTCCCCACACCATTACAGATCCACCCCCATACGGATCATGTCTAATGGCGTTAACGTCATGAAACGTTCGTTACGTTGGCGCCAAACCCTCCTGCGTCTGTCAAGGAAGTCCACAGTGAACCTCGACTCATCTGAGAACATTGCATTGTTCCATCGGCGATTATCCCAGCGTTGATGATGACGACACCATTGGAGTCTGGCCCTAATGTGACGATCCCTCAAACAGGGAATGACACGGGGACGCCGGGCGTGTAAGTGAAATCTGTGCAGGCGATTCCTGATGGTCTGGCCACTCACTACCAAGCCAGTATCCCTTTGAAGTTGAGACCTTATCTGATTTGCTGTTACCATACGATTTCTCAAGACAATAGTGCGGATGAATCTGTCCTGAGCCTGAGTTGTTGCCCTTGGTTGACCGGATCGTGGTCTATCCTGAACAGACCCTGTAGCACGATGTCTGGACCATAATCTGCTGATGACAGACTGGGAAACATTCATTACCCTTGCCACGACGACCTGTCTTGTGCCAACCTGTAGCATGCCAAGGGCACGTAACCTCTCCTCCTGTGTTAGACGGCGCATGGTCTCTGTTTAATTAACGACTTCAACCACTGATAATCTGATGCTTTCTCTTCAAAATCTTCCTTTACAGTGGCTCTAACCTTCCAATTCAGAGTCATGCAAATTTGTGGCACAACCCCCTTGATCATCAATTGCATCCCGTGCAGATCGTGAGAGTGTCATTGATGTGTTTGGGTGATGAATTTCTTTGGAAATGCTTCCTCAGTAAGGAACTATACAACATGATTTCGTATCCCTTTGTAAATGTGAAAATTTTGATCTCAAAATAAAATATCCCCTACTTTTTTTGAAAAGTATATATATATATATGTATGTATAAAAAATAATGTTTCAAGATGTTGTGCATGTTGTATTTTACGCCGACTTAGAGGTCCTTTTTTTGCCCCCCCAAAGAGGACAAATGCCCACCCAGGCTTGGCCTCCTGGCAACGCCTCTGATCTCTGGTGACGGAGAGGCAATATTTGCATTCAAATTGTCACAAAAATTTTTCCAGCTCATGCGAACAGCGCGCTCGCATTACATATCACCACCAACTCTCAGTTAAACTTACGCCCCTCGCTGACAAGATCATTCATGAATAGTGTGTATTATGCTTCGTAGCTCGTGGAAGGCAGATTGTCAGGTTAGGGGACAGCAGAAATTTTCTGTCCAGCACTCCGAGCGTACTGGGCAGAACCCTGCATGTGGACACCAAAGTTTGTCCGAGGTGTTCCGATCCATTCACAAGTATGGCCACCACGACAGTCATCCTGAAAATGCCATTTTGACCAATTTGACAACCTATTATGCTGCAACTCAAGAGAAATGTATGTATAACGCACATTAAGATTCAATACAATTGTCACTATGGGTCAATGTCTTGTTTGTACTTATTCTGTTTCAATTGTACTCTCAATGGCCCTCATTTATCAAACTTGCCTAGGATCTGGTGTAGATTCTGGTGTAAATATCAGCGTTCTCCAGGTGTCCCGTCTGATTTACTAAAAGTGTGTCCGTCGCTGATTTCAGTGTAAAACTGTGGCATTGATAAATCTGGTGGCAGAAATCATCGTAATTTACATGACACGCCTCTATAAATTCATGCTCCGGGAGGCATAGTCCTGCCCACTTTACGACATGGACTCTCGAAAGACGGCTAAGAAGAAAGAACTTCACTGTGGAGGAAATATAAATTATCATGTCCGAGGTGGAGAAAAACAAAATAATTTAATTTGGAAGCCTTAAGAGTGGCATAAAGGAAGCTCAGAAGGCTGCAGTTTGGAAAACTATTGCTGCTGCGGTAAACACCGTTGGGGTGGAAAACCGGAGTGCAGCAGAGGTTTGATTTAATTCACTAATAAATCGAAGTGACTATTCACACTTATTTAAGTGCGTCCAAGTATTTTAAGCGGTACTTTCTATAAGCGGCACTGGAATGGTCATCAACTGACGCACTTACAAGTGTGGCCAAGAAAAAAATTCAGCATTGGCCACACGTGTAAGTGCGAATAACATCGGCCTTAATAAATTCAATTTATAGATCCATGATATTTCATTTTATATAGCCTACATAATTGACAATCCAAATGCTTTACATGTAGGTGAAAAAAAAAAAAAAAAAAGTGGTCCGATTTTAAGATCGCGCTGTGCCCACACAAAACGAGCCGCAACTCGTCACTTTCCCGGTGGAGATCTTCTCTGTGCTGAAAGTTCCTCTCACTTCGAACAGAAGTTTATTCCTCTAACAAAAGAAGATCTGCCATTGTCAAAATGTGATCACGGTCAAAGTGTCTGTAGGCTGAGCAATAAAAGAAACGCAAGTTAGCTAGTTAGTTAATGTACTCTTATGGTTACGCAGTCAAAGTGACCGCAAGATAAAGAAAAGTTTGATGAAACGAGTATAAATGTGCACACGCTAGTAATAAATTCGATTTTCTAAAATAATTACGCGCAAACTTATTTTCCAGTCTGCCTTTAATTAACTTGCATTTCTTTTGTTGTTCAGTACATATCTAACTGGATGAGCATCTGACATACCACACTGCATATCTGCCAAGCCGCGCATTGCGCTTAATCAAATTGATTGTAATTGTCAGCCGTCTGGCCTGACAAGCAGGTTGTCTCAAAATATTAGTTTAATTAATTTCTCAACACAGGTCTCTTATTTATTCATTTATTTATTTATTTATTCAGTCATTCATTCATTAATTTAACTATTTAGACAATTTATTCATTTTTACTAATAAGAGCAGCAACAGCATGACGCCCACATCGCTGCATATGGTTTATTGCTCATTTTGACAGCTGCACTCATTCCTGCATGTTGTTCGCGCTGGTTTCAAATTGCGTACACCTGGTCAGACCTGGCATGAGATTTTTGCGGACCATTCGCTCACATTCAGATTGATAAATGCCGATCCTTGCGGGAGATTTGGCGTACACCCATTTTTTTGTGTACGCACGTTTGATAAATGAGGGCCAATGTCATTGAAAATGAGGGCATGCCCTCAATGATTTCTCAAGATTAAAGTTGAAGGAATGAATGAATGAATGTGCATACTAAGTACCAAGACTTAATAACACGTTTATTTGGTGCCCGTACCATTTTGACCATGATTTGACCTCTGTCATAAGGCCACACCATTAAATTTCATCAATATCTTTAAAAATCTTATTCTCCAAAACTATCTCACTAAGAAAGCCGAAACTTGGCATGCTTGTTCCTACCCATGAGTACAAAGTATGTTAAAGGCATTCTGTTCAGATTTTAAATACAGATGCCATGGCAGACTTCTTGAAAATTCCCTTAAGACACATTTGTCAAATATTACTGCATTGATTCAGCTGAAGTTCAGTATGTTTGCAGTACACAACAATTCTCAAGACATGTTTCAGGTTTTGCTGTGCAATGTATTTTGATCTTCATTTGACCTCTGTCATTTGGATACGCTGCTAAAATTTCTCAATATTTAAAAATCTTCTCCTCTAAAACTTCTTGATTAATGACACTAAAAATTTCCTGGCATCTTCTTGCCAATCTGGACACCTGTATTTGTTTAGAAGGTCCAAATTGGAATTCCAATATGGTTGCCAATGTTTGTTTGCATCATTTTGGTGAGGCTTGGGGTGTTTCACAAAAAAAAAAAAAAAAAAAAAAAAAAAAAGATGATGACTCAGCTACAGCTGCAGGTAAGGTGATAATTATTATTTAAAGAGCCAAAATCCCAGGTGAACAGGAGCAAAAAAAAAAAAGAGCAAAAAAACATATATGCCTATACGTTGTACATATACAGGAAACAGGAGATTGAATAATCATTCACCAAAATAATGATCCACAGACCTCACCCAGGTTCCACAAGGGTTTGATTTTCCCACTGCCTTCCCAATGCCCTGGCTGAGACCCTATATATAAGCCAAAGCCCCACCAATTTTGACGCTACCATCTGTGTCTGCAAATCATTATACGTAATAGTATCACAGATTTAAGAAAGAAAATATAACAGAATCAACATAAAACCATTTTTTCATCAAAAGCACTCTTGATGACGGCCCACATAACCATATATTAGAACAGTGGTCTTCAATGTCGTTCCTGGGAACCCACTGTGTATGCTGGTTTTTGTTCCAACCACAATTGTATTCACAGGATTTTAACAATCTGTTAATTTGTCTTAAGTGCATTTAATGTTTAGAGCAGTTATTTGCCCTCTTAACTCACAAGTGAATAGAGAATATCATATGGGCATTTTCGTATCATATCAGGGTTGATAAAAGGTGTGATATGAAAAATGCTCATATCGTGTTCTATTTATTATATACTCTGATACGGGTTTTTTCCCGCGGGCTGATACAGCCCCGTGCCTCGCACTTGTATCACAGGTGCAGATTCCCTGTATTAGTATATGATAAAGAGCAATATCTGTTTACAATCAAGAATAAAAAATACTAAACCCACATTGTGCTGTATTGGAAATAACAGCATAAAATGAGAGAAAACAATGTAACTAATCAAATTAAAGATGCGATTGGCTCGTAATTGGTGAAAACTAATTGGCACATTGTGACAAATTTATACCACAAGCAAATGGTTGAGTCAAACCAGTTTTGTGTTATGTAAATCTAATGAAGTTCACCTGAAGTTTTTTGGAAGAACTTGAAACAGCACTTCCAAAATACTTTGGTGGATTGTTCGTGCGCAATATCAATGCATTTTGCTGGAATTATGGACGAAGCTCCTCGTCACAGTCATTCCAACCTGATTGAAATATGTAGTTGCCATCTAGAAAATGCATATGTTGCCCATATTGGAGAAGTTACTTTGGCTTGTATTTCACAGATTATTGCTGAAAATTGGATGAGTTGACAGGTAGGTCCAAAAAAACATGCCCAATGTGAAATCTCGCAAGTTTTGCTATATTTTACTGGCCTTGATTTAATCTCATTGATATCTGGTGCATTGATTAATCCAGGTGTCTAGGTGAGCTACAGTGTCATGGCACTATTTTTATTTGCTTTCAATATAATAAGTAAACAAAGGAAAGCAGCTTGAAGCCGCCTTTCCCTCTGGCAAACACTGAGTGGTATTATTCTTGCCAACATTACATTATGGGCAAGGTTTTAACAGCAAAACGAAGGACCATAGTGATTTAGTACTCCCAGATTATTGTCAGTCATATTCATCTATATTTGCCATACAATGAAACAGTTGGGCATAGTTATTTACGTTTGTGTAATATATCTTGATAAGCTTGGGAATGTGTGGTCTGCTGGTGATGAGGATGGCTGATGGGGAGATTGAACCCTGGTGTTGTGTCTGGCTTCCCAGAGGGAGCTGTGCCCTCTGCTTTGACCTGGGGCCAGCAGAGAAGGCCAATCTGTTCAACTGATTGTGCTAGCTGTCTCAGGAGCTGGTTTACCATCATCAGTGCATGGAATGAGGTAGAACAGTTCAAATTGCCAGAAATCAGAAAATCTCTGCATCCGAGTAAGGAGGCCGCTTCTGCACCCTTGTGTCGCCACTCTAAATGAAATAATGTGAGGTTAAGTTACATTTAGGAGGAGAAAATGGACCTTGCAGAAGTTACATGAAGTTCGACCATCATTAGACGATAAGTGGTCATGTTCAGAGAAGGGTGTGGTCCTGTGCTGTTTCCATTGTTTTTCCTGGGTCTTAGAAGAATTATCAGCATTACCCAATTGAAGGCTCTGCTCTCCTTCTCAATTATGTCAAAATCTGCTGCTATTAATCTAATAAATTTGATTTTTTTTTTTTTTTTAAACGATTGTTGTTAGTCAGTCAGAAGCAAACATATATCAGACTGTTTTAGGTTTCAGTTCAGTCCACCAACATTTTGCAAATTGGCACTACAAAAGTGAGAATGTACCAAATTTCAGAATAAATCTTCAAATGACTGATCCTTATCCTTATCTCAACTGTCTGACATAAACTGTTTTTTGCTGGTCACCACTGTATAGTGCTGATACCTGACAGCTCTGCTAATGGAGGCAGCTAGTAGGGAGTTTGTGGGCTCTTAATTGTTTGCTGTCTGGACTAGTTATTGGCATATCACAGCAGTTTTGATTTGAACCCAACTCTCATACCTCGATTAGAAATATCCAAAACCATTTTTTTTTCTATGAATTTGTGTATGGCTATTTTTGTGCATCGGCCCTGGTCACAAGTAAAGGAAGAAAGTGTGTGAATAATGCAAATTGTAATATGTGGACATCTTTACAAATTCTAGAACTAGTCTTAAGTTGCCCCCAAATTAAACAAGTGGTGCCAGGCACAACAAACCCCGCCCCTCGCACATACTTTCACCTTCTTTTAAGAAATTCAATAGGGATCTACTCTGGGTCAGTGGCAATCCCTATACTGAATTTGGGGTGAATCTGGCCATTAGTTTTGCCGCTAGAGTGTTAACAAACAAGCACACTTACTCTTCAGTGCTACGATGATAAAATATTTGCTAAATACATAGCATTGCGTATAAAAAATGTCCTGCCTGATATTATACACCATGACCAGTCTGGCTTTATACAAGGATGAAATATTACAAATAATATAAGACAATTACTTGAAATTATAGAACATTATGATAAAATAAAGAAACCAGGTTTGGTTTTTATTGCAGACTTTGAGAAGGCCTTTGATAAAATAAGATGGGATTTTATTTATCAATGTTTAGAATTTTTTAATTTTGGTGAGTCTCTAATACAATGGGTTAAAGTTATGTACAATACCTCAGTCTCCAAAATTAAAAATAATGGTTATATTTTAAAACCCATTGCACTTTCACGGGGGGTAAAACAGGGTTGCCCGTTATCACTGTATTTATTTATTATGGCAATAGAAATACTCGCTATAAAAATACGAATAAATAATAATATCAAAGGCTTGGAAATGCAAGGTCTAAATACAAAAATTTCAATGTACGCTAATGATACAATTTTTCTACTGAGCCCTCATTTTACATCGCTACAGAGCCTAACAAGAGATCTGGATGACTTTTCAAACCTATCTGGACTGAAGCCAAATTATGAGAAATGCCAAATATTGAGGCTTGGTTCCCTGAAAAATAGAAATTTCACTCATCCATGCAATTTACCAATCCATTGGACGGATGGATTGGTTAGTGTACTTGGTATACACATCCCAGAAAATATGAGTGAAATTTCAACTATTGATTTTTATAATAAATTAAGTAAAGTCAAAAAAATTCTGCTGCCCTGGAAAGGGAAACATCTGACCATTTATGGCAAAATAATTTTAATTAACTCATTAGTTGTATCCCAGTTTACATACTTATTTATGGCGTTACCAACCCCTAAAGAATCATTCTTCAAAATATATGAACAGAAGATGTGCAAATTTATATGGAATGATAAACCTGACAAAATTAAGCGTACATATCTCTACAACAATTTTTTATCTGGTGGGCTAAAACCCTTAAACTTAAAAGCTTTAAATCTTTCACTGAAGGCTTCCCTTATGCCAAAATTCTACTTCAATCCAAACTGGTTTTCTAGCAAATTACTTAAAAGTGTCCATCCTATATTTGATAAAGGCTTCTTTCCATTTCTGCAAATTAAAACTATGCATTTCGCATTAGTTAATGACATGTTTTCTGGTGTCTCCACTTTTCTGGACGAAGCTCTACAAAGTTGGTTACAATTTCAGTTTCACCCACCAGAAAATGCAGAACAAGTTCTACAACAAATAGTATGGCTAAATTCTAATATACTTGTTGATAGAATGATGATTTTTTGGAAACCTGTGTTGGATAAAGGTATTATTTTTATTAGGGATATCGTGAATGAGGATAATAAACTCATGTCTCACAAACAATTAACTAGTTTTTATGGAACAGTCTTCACACTGCAACAATATAATCAACTTATTGGAGCTTTACCAAGTGCTTGGAAATCAAAAATTATAAAAGGAACAGGAGGACATTTAGTCTGTAGGCCTCATATGAAATTGGTGAATTGGTTAAAGAGAATAAAGATCAACAAACATATATACACATTTTATTTAAAAATTAAGAATTTAATCGCTATACCATACAGGATTCTAGACAGTTGGGAAAATATGTTAGATACACCAGTCCCTTGGAACGAAGTTTTTTAAATCCTTTACAATACATCACTTGATCCAAAGATAAGATATTTTCAATGTAAGTTAATATATAAGTTTTTAGCAACTAAAAAGATGCTAAATATGTCATGGTTTGTGAGGCGTGCATGTGTTTTGGACTTTCCTTTGTGGCTCTCGTCCCGGGACGAGATTGAATTCCTTTTCAATCGGATTCTTTTCCCAGCTGGCTGATTGAACTGGGGCGGAGCTTCCCCGGACTCTATATAAGCCGGAAGTCCACCACGCCTCCTTTGCTAGAGTGTCTGTTTGTAGCTAAGCACTGTAGCTGAAGATAACTCTAGTCAGGATTTGTGTGACTTTATATCTTCCAGTTATTATTGGAGTTCCTTCCGCTTTAGGAATTTTGCCTTTTCTACTTTTGTTCTCTCTCGCATTGCTTCCGTTTTTCGGACTATTATACGTCCTTTGGAAGTGCGAGTACTTTCTGGTGGTCTGTATAATTCTCTGTGTTTGTATTGTGTCCGTACTGCTCGTTCTCTCTCTGGCCACTGCACTTGGCCTCTCAATTTTACCAGCCATTACAAAATATATGGGGAATTGAGTCATCACCTTTTTGTCGATTCTGCCAGGAAGAAGTGGAGTCAGTAGACCATTTATTTTGGTACTGTCCTATAATAGCCTTATTTTGGATAAAGGTGCAAGACTGGATATCTCAGTATAATAGAATACAATTAGATTTATTTAAAGTATTATTGGGTGATGTAACAAAAGGAACACACCTAATCTGTAATAGAATTATATATTTGGCAAAAATATTTATTTTCGGATTGACATCTGTTGAGGCATTAAGAATTGAGAAATTCAAAAATTTTGTCAAGTATTACAGTAGAATTGGGTGTGTGATGGCCCATGAGACAGGACTTGTAAATTATGCCAAAAGATGGGATATAGTAAGGGAGGCTGAAGGTTGGGAATAATGAGAGATGGAATAGATGAGCTAATAACTACTAATGCAAAGGTAGAAAAGCATTGGGAATGTAATCGTTATTGTGTTGTATTGTATTGTATTTTTTAGCTCCCGGCGCTCGCGGTGCGGGAGCTATGGTATCGGGCTCCGTGCGTACGTGGGTGCGTGCGTCCGTCAACACATTTTGCTTTATCTCATCAACGATTTCAGTTACAGGTTCCTAATTTTTACTGGACATGCATCTCATGAAGGCCAACAAATGACGTGCATAAAGGTGACCTTGGCCTATTTTTCAAGGTCACTGGACTCAAAATGTCACCAAAAACTTTGACAATTTGCTTTATCTTATCAACTTTTTCAGTTACAGGCTCCTAATTCTTACGGGACATGCATCTCATATAGGCCTACAAATGACGTGCCTAGGTCACTGGCCTAAAAATATCACCAAAAACTTCGACATTTTCCGTTATCTCATCAACTATTTCAGTTACAGCCTCCAAATTTTTACTGGACATGCATCTAATAAAGGCCTACAAATGATGTGCCTAAAGGTGACCTTGGCCTATTTTTTCAAGATCAGTGGCCTCAAAATATCACCTGAAATTTTGCTTTATCTCATCAACAATTTCAGTTTCAAGCTCCTAATTTTCACTGGACATGCATTTCATAAAGGCCTACAAATGACGTGCTTAAAGGTGACCTTGGCCTATTTTACAAGGTCACTGGCCTAAAAATATCACCAAAAATTTCGACATTTTGCTTTATCTCATCAACTATTTTAGTCACAGGCTCCTAATTTTTACTGGACATGCATCTCATAAAGGCCTACAAATGACGTGCCTATAGGTTACCTTGGCCTATTTTTTCAAGGTCACTGGCCTAAAAATATCACCAAAAACTTTGATAATTTGCTTTATCTTATCAACTTTTTCAGTCCCGAGTGGCACGGGAGCTATGGTATGGGGCTCCATCCGTGCGTGCGTCCATCCATGCGTGCGTCCGTCAAGAAAAACTTTGACATTTTATTTATATTAACGGTGGGAGCTTCTTGGGCCGCCAGTGCCCTATATATATATTTTTTTTAATTATTGCGTGTTTTGTTTTGTCGGGTGATGGTAGGAGGACTCGTACACAATTATATAACTGACTTAATTAACAAAGTTGTCCTCCAGAGTGGGGGGGTGGTGGCGGGTTTAAAAAAATAAAAAAACAAACAGAAAGAAACAAGTGGTGCCAGGCACAACAAACCCCGCCCCTCACACATACTTTCACCTACTTGTACGAAATTCAATAGGGATCTATTCTGGGTCAGTGGCAATCCCTTTACCGAATTTGGGGTGAATCTGGCCATTGGTTTTGCTGCTAGTGTGTTAACAAACAAACACACAAACACAGAAACAAACCGAACCGAAAACAATACCCCTTCCCTCACCCTTCGGGTGGGGCGGGGTAACAAACACACAAACACAGAAACAAACTGAAATGAAAACAATACCCCTTCCCTCACCCTTTGGGTGGGGCGGGGTAATTATGCTTTTAGGTAGCATAACTTAGGTGGAGAAGACTCAGCGCTGGAGCAGATGGTCATTGTTCACCAATTTGATTTTGTTGATTTACAACATGGATGAAAAGAGAATGAGGGTAATCAAGGTCAGTTTTATAGTTTCCAGGCTCCATTTTTACACTCACAATGACACATGATGTATTCTGGAGAGCTAAAACATTATGATCATTCACAGATGAAGCAAAGAACATTGATTACGTAAAACCGTGTCATGCATAACTACAAATTGATTACTCCACTTATACCATGGTTATTTGCCAGAAATATCAAACCAAAGCATTCAGAAATTTTTAGTGAAAGTTTTGCACTTAAAAAAATGAGCTGGGAATCATTTAACAGATGCCGCGCTTTCTTGTAGCCAATAGTATAGGCCAAGCTAAACTGAACCAGCTAACTTAGTTCAGCTTACCTTCATGGAGAAAGAATTTTTTGCGCATGTTAACATCCTTTACCAACTAATGATTTGGTAACGGATTCCAGCTGAAACGGAAATTAAGCATAACACAACATTATGCGCGATTATGCAGACTATAGCTAACTTGCTACCCGCAGTTTCAATGAACTTATGACGCTTTCCGTAGAGCCAGCGAGCTGAAATCAATCTGTTGTCATAGCATGTAGCTAGCAAACTATGAACAGTTGCTGACACATGAAGTGGACATGTTAGCTTCCTTTGTAACCATACATAATTACTATTGTTTAATGAATAAAGTGTGATTACTTTGCTGCTTTAATATTTACAGTCATTATCGCTAGAGTACCTATTGTTAACCACTCCGCAGGACACAACTTATCTGATGCCATCAAATTTACTGGAGATAAATGAGTAGGTTTCTGTTATACCCAGCCAAATGCCAGTGCTCTAACGTTGCTATGGTTACAGGTTGGCTAGCGGATGAATTTTGAACGGTGAAACTACCGGAGCCAAGCTGCCTGTGCATTCCACGGTTTTAACGCATGCCTGCCAGCCAATCAGAAAAGAATGTTCACCCAGACCATGGTATAATTTGTAATGAAGACTCATGTCAAGGTCTGTAAATGGACTTTAGATGGTTATCGAACAATTGTTTCCTGTAATCATTGTGTTGGACATGGGAGGAATGTGATCTTAGCAATTTCATAAGTATATTATGAAATATACTGCATGCACCTGATAGTTGGGTAAATTACCATTTTAAATTGTTATAAAACCTGGAAATATGTATTCATCAAGGCTGATGGTGTGTGGAATGATTATTGGATCATGCATAGGACTCCCACTTCTGTAATTTGTTTTTCCTTGAAGTCTGAGAGAGCAGTGTAGATTTGACATAGTGCTACCAGGTTGGGGTCAGCCACAGCACTTTCTGCAGAACTGACGGCAAACACCACATTTATTTCCCAATAGAGATGAGAATTAGAACTGTTTATTTAAGTCCTCCATATAAAAGAGAGCAAAAGAATTTTCAAAAAGTCAAAATAGGGCCAGGAATGTGGCTCGTATGACTTATTCTGAGACACAGGTTTTTCTGAACACCTTTTACAGCGTCATTTTAATGACTTGACAGTCTTAAAATGTATTTTATTTCTATCTTCTATTGCATTACAGCGGTCATCAGCTGATGCTTTTATCTAAAGTGACATATGGTTGCTTAACCAGCTGGGGCCAATCCCTCTGCAACAATGCGGGGCGATGGGCCCAAAAGCAGCATAAATGTTAGGTTGTAAGCCATTTTAAGAGCTCAATAGCACCATTATCTGTAATTTGCAATAGACTGCAGTAAGACCTGTATTTTCACTTTAATCTTTTTTCTCAATATACTTAACTGTTGTATGCCAGAGAACAGCAAGAGTGCATAGTGCAGTCTAACAATAATTCTGCGTCAACAAACTTGTGCTCTTTTATTTATTGACAAATTTATTTCAATCATGGCAGTGTACACTTAAGGCAGGATACAACATTCCAAATTCATATATAAACAGATTTGAAATGTCCAATGTATAATGTTTATGAAAGAAAAGGAGCAGGATGTAAGAATATTCTCATAATTAATTGCAACTAGAATAGTATGCTTAAAGATTGGCTATGCCTTTGTTTTTTTTTTTTTCCAAAATGTAGTGTGTATAATTAAAATTGATTACAGTTTGATGCTCGCCTGTTTTGTGTCAGAGTGTGATACTTATACGCCACTCTCCATTGCTGTTTTGGGTATTTTATGGATCAGAATTTGATGTAAATTTACTGCTGAGAATTACAAGAGCATTAGAGAAATGCCGCTATACTGAAGTTGACAATGTATATAGGGATGCTTACCGTCAGGCCAGCTCAGAAAGAAATATAGGCTATAAGTGAGTGTTAAGCAAGAGGACAGAAGGGAGACAATGTTTGCTGTGTTGGATACCAAGGCTACAGTGGGCGACGACATTATCATCATGGTTTGCCAGCAAAATTTATGCAAATTTTGGCTAATTATGAAGATTGTGCCCACAGTGGCACCACTCATGGGCAAGTGTTTGGCAGCAATAGAAAGAAGTGTGGCAAAGTCATGTTCGACGTGGATCAAAATACTACCTGGCACTATGAGGTGCAATTAAGTTTCCGTGATCACCAATGCAAAGCATGAAAACATTAAGTGTCCATACAATGACCACACAACGGCGAAACAGTGGCGACAGTACAAGGAATGGCACTAGACTGACGAAAATGGCGAGTTTTGAACATGAGCAAACTATGAGCTAACTACTACAAATCATCAAAGCAGTCTCACCACACATCAAACATCGTAACACCACATAAGACAAATATCATTCCAAACTTAGTGAAGAACTTGGCAAATTTTTATTGCCAAACTTCACCAACACAGTCTTCTTTTATGTGACAGCCGCTTTAGTAAGCCTCCTGCAATTTATTACAGAAAAACATCATAACATAAATCACAGGACAGCACCATGATGGGGAGGACAGAATGGAGAGCATACCAAAAGCAACCAGCCACTTTAACAACACGGTTTCCCTCGATGTATTAGGGAGAGAAAATGCCTACATGGTGGCTCTCTGGCAAGCATTTCAAACAGATGGAACTGCTGTGTAGTATGGCCTTGATGCAGAAATACCAAAGGAGAGACAGGAGTCAGATTGACCACAATGCAATCACTTCCTACTCAGATAATTTATTATTCTTTTCCTTCCTTTCTACAGCTGTCTGTGCTGTAGAGCAGGTGCTATACAATCCCCAATCACTGCATTTCAGATTTTAAGTTGGTCAATTTCTTTGAAAAATAAAAGGTGTTTTGTCTCTTTTTCTAAAAAATGTAAGTGTGTCCCAATTTTTGCCTGGTTCTATCTGAATGAATGAATGAATGAATGAACATTGCATTTATATAGCACCTTCTCATATACACTCAAAGTGCTGTCCAGTCATATGGGGTAATCTCATCTCAACACCACTAATGTGAAGCACCCACCTGGGTGACACACAGTACAATTGCCCTCTTTCTACCGCAATTTTTGCGAAATGAGCTAGCTAGCCAGCTTGCATGGAGTACCTTTCCACAACCACTATGTAACATTAGTTTGGTAGCTGGCTGGCCAGTCAGTGTTGACTGTGAATTTAAAAACCATGGCAAGTTCAAACGTTAATGTCTGTGACTCATTACGGCATATCAAAGTGATGTAGCTCAGTACAAACATAAAAGCTTTCGACAAATGCAAAATTTGTTCAACTTGTTTCATAACTTTCATTTGACATGCTTACTTATAAGATCCTCAATATCATGTATAGCCTATCTTTGGGGTCGGCAACCGTACCGTGCAATGAGTTTTTGTCATTTGTCATGTATGTTTGTACGTCAATCATGCAGACATAGTCGAGGTCTAGATGCAGGAAATCTAACTTACCCGCTTTCTTTCGAGGCAGGCGATTCGTATTAATAGCCAGATATCACCCGAAAGACGCAAGATGTTCAAGTATTATCATCACAATGCATAATGCATGAATGCAATACAATGATGAAAAAAATGATAGCCAAAACAGAGGCAGAGAGCCGGGATTACGTCACTATTTACAGCGCCCCTAGCAGTATTTCCTAAAAAATACTGTCTGTTAGGAGTGTCATGACGTGTTTCATAAACTTATCAAAAACATCAAAACAATTTGAAAGGATGACCCCACATGAAAAATTTCCTACACATGATTGATTTTGTATATTTATGCAGCTATTGAGTGTGACTTGCTGTACCATGATAATGTCCCTTCAAGTAGTGGTGTAGCTGCTGGATCTGTAGAATCCACCAGGAACTTCAAAGGGAGAAGACTGGTAGCATGACTTGTGATTAAAAAAAAAAAACTTGTACTCCTCTGTTATAGATATCAGTAATGAGATGGTCAGCTGCACTGAGGTGCTTACAAATTGCAACTAGGGATATACCCAAAAGACGTGTAACTTTTCCAAAACTTTAAATACCCATATGTGTTCAAAGACAGGTGCATCTTTTGCCCCTGCAATCAGCAGAAAAGCAATGCATCAATTAAGTTCAAAATGGGGCTAAATGTTCTTCAGGAAGAAAGTTATAATAGGCTACCTGAAGCTGTGTATTTGCTTCTAAATATGCATGCACCTTGGCAGCCAGGAGTGGCCTTTGAGAGCAATGATACAATCAAATTTTGACCTGCTGAACCCCTATTATCCTTGGTGATGCTGAGCCAATTGTAGCCTCACCCATGCGGACCTTCAGATATAGTGGGTAATGGTGTGGATGGGACCAAAACACCTGGACACAGGGCTGCCAGATGATCATCCAGGCTGTGCACCACCTGGTAACCCGCCAGAAATAAAAATTCAAATGAAAATTGAAGGGAAGGACATTTAATGACATTCCAGCCTTCCACTGAAATTTAAAAGCAGATATTATGCCAAAGTTGCATAACATTTTTTGCATTGTTTTTCTTAGTTTGCGGCACTGATACTAAAGGAATGCAAAAGGACTCAAATTTACTTTGTTCAAGGTCATCCTTCATGTCTCCTTGAAACACTTTTTTTTTTCCCGATAGGAAGCAGATACAATTTGCATCTGAGAGAACTCCTGCAAATAAGAAGAGGGGTGGTAGGAGCAGGATATCTCCTTTCTGCTGATATCCCCCGAGAGATTAGACGCTTTGTCATCCTATCTTTGACCACAACACCGACCTCATTCCTCCCTGTTCAGTCTCCACATGAACAAAAATGAGAGCCCTTCCTCCTCTTATCATCAGCCAAATGTGACTGCAGGGAAAAATATATTTGTATGGAGTACTATTGTGTCTGTCTTCAGTTGTTTTGGATTGAGCTGACCTCATAATTGAGGTTGTAATAATAATAATAAAAATAATAATCTTTTTCTATGACGCATTCTTAATCAAGCTTTTTGCAGCCGATTACTTCACAGAAAACTAGAAGGCAGTCAGAGAGTGCATTACCTCAGCCATTGTGGAATTCTTTGGTGGAAGAAGTCAGAATCAGATTTTTTCTAGCATGAAGTATTAGTACAGCGAAGTAATCTGATGGCTGATGTGGCAGTTAGCGTCATCTGACACCGGCGCTAGAGAGTGCTGTCATTACGCGCACAGAAATTCTTTCCGAGCCTACATTAAGAAAATGTGTTGTATTTTCACCAAAATTTAATCACTTCCTCCTTACCACAGTATCTATCGACACACTAAATTTCATTGACATCCATCCATAACTTTTTTAGATACTGTATATCTCGTTAAATGATGAACAAACAAACAAACAAATGAAAGATTGTTCAAAGAATGATGACTAGCCAAAATTCCACCCACTTAGATCAGAGTGACGTCATCGCGACCCGTAACTGCTAAGACTGCATTGAATTGATGAACAGAGTGGCATTAGTTTGAAGTCTCTAGCTTTAATATAAGCGAAGTTATCGACCAAAATGAGTTTTTGACCTTTTGATGACCTTGACCTTGGTCTTGATGATAGGATCACACAAAAGTATAGGCCTCTAGCTGAGACATTTTCAGACTCAATGACATGAAAACGAAGACAATCACTGCAAGATAAAGGGCAGTTAAGGGTGTGACTAACAGATTTACAAAAAACAAACACACTAACCAAACAGATGAACATATTTGCTGAAAAAATTTCAGCAAGTAACAAATACCAGTGAAAACAGAGTCCAAATTTTGCAATTTTGTATATTTTATATGTAATATATTGTTATAAGATTCACAATAATATATAATAATATATATCATTATAATAATTTTTTTTTTTGCATATTTTTTCAGTGCTTTGTTTCTAAAATCATTTTGAATTTTTAATTCATCATTTCTCCACAACATGAAAATATGACTCTGATAATTTTTCCATTGTAGTCTGCATATCAAAAAAGGTACGGTAATCCCAGCAAAGTGAAATGCTGAATTAGTCCAAGTAAAATATTGAAAGTATCATGCATGTGTATGAATAAATATGGGCTGTAAAAACTGAAAACAAGGTTTATGATTGGAGTTGCCTCACAAAACAGGCTGATATTGTCTGCAGTAGAGGGAAACATGCCGAGCTTTGGCTGCTTATGAGACAGAGCGGGACTGAAAACAGCTAACCTAGAATCAGGCTGAGGCCTTCTCGAATATGGGTGCTGCAACTTGGATAGGCTATGAGGGAGATTGAGCCAACCTACAGCCTGCTTAAAACTCACCAGTTTGCTTTCTCTTTTACAGACTGAAATAAGTATAGCACCATTCCTGATGTCAAAGACATTGATTTTGTTAATTTTATTTATAAATTTTATTAATTGATAATTTCTATGTCTGAGGGCAAAGATGAGACAGACAAGAATTCCCAGTTATTTATTTTATTGCTGGTGCATTTATTTAAACAATCTTTCTGGAAGTATCCTCTCAACAATGGAGACTGGATTGTACACAGCAACATCTGCTCGTTTAACATATTGATCAGTTTGGCCTATTGCTCTCAGGCTGTTTCCTTCCTTTCATTCCTTTCATTCATCATGAAAATGAAATGGCTGGGATTAGCATTTGAATGTGAGCAGCCGCACTGCACCTCTTTTAAGTCCTGAATTGTTTTGATTACCACTGACTGTTCCCTCTTCATACCGTCTGCTTGCTGAAGACATGTTACTCTCTTATAAAAGTCATATGAATTAAGTTTTTGGTGACATCAGGGTTTTTTCATTGTCCTTAAACACGGTGCAACGTTTTTTTCAGATGCTAATGTAAAAAGTATACAATAGTACAAGTACTGTATGAACAATAGCATATTGACTATATGAATCATACTGACCACTTATCAAAGTAGTCCACTGTATTGTTTCCATTATGTCCATAATTGTAAATGATGACCGCCTATAAAGTTCAAGATTGAACAATGATCCTCTCTAATACTGAGGCTATGGTAATGCACAAAAAAGCATTATATAAAGTCCCATGTGTATGCTCTTTTTAATTGTATACCCATCATTAACTATATTTCACTGTGATTAACCCGGTTAACGGGGTCATATAATCCATCTTGGGGTTTTTCCTTTCCTTAAGTGATCGTTTTTGCATGTAAAATGTCTGCAAAATTACAAAGTCCAAAGTCCATGCCAAAGATAATTATTCTCTCTGACAGAAAACGCAGCTCCTGAACAACCTGAAACATCTTGTTTGTAGTCCAGTCTGCTCTTCTGTAACTTGTCTACATCACAATTTGACACATTTGCATAATGCCCGTAGTGGCTAATTTGGCACCCCTTTGAACGAAGTTAAGAGGAGCGAGGCTAGGAAGAATTAGGTTAGTGTATATCGCCATATCAGGAAGACACTGTCTTCTTTCGTGCAAAGGCATATTCTCTTTGTATGGGCTTCCAAAAGAAAGCAAAGTGAAGAGTAAGGGGTTACATTTCTTTTATTCCACAATTCATCAACGGTACAACTTCAACCTATTATTGAGTTCCCTTCATTTTACTGAGGCCTGCTTCCTGAACAATGGATTGGGCTTCAAGGGATTGGAGCTCAAAGACACAGGAGCCAAAAAAGCCCATTTCAGGCTGAGTAAGCTTGAGGTGCAGCGCACGCAGCCTATACAGCTGTAATTGGGAGCATTTTGACTATAAAACATTTTTTTATTAGGCTATCAGACGGACGCGTCTCGACTCGTGGTCTTCGTCAGCGTTCAATTTTCGGGTGCTGACATTCTTCTTTTTGTTTAATAGTTTTTTTGTCGTGCACCGAAATAATTTACTGGTTTGGAGGGTGCTCCTTTTTTCGCGTTTTCGACTATAAAACATGCCAAGGTTTGGGAATAAACTGCAGAAATGAAAATATTGAACTGTGAAATGGGCATAATATGACCCTTTACGAGAGAACAAATGTCCATGAGTTTATTAAGAGTAACCTACAGGTGACACATGAGGAATTTAGATTAAAACCTGAATAACTGAGAGGTGCAATGGAACATTTTGCGGGCATAGTTCAGTTTCCCTTGTCCCAGTGGTGGGTAGGGTCTCTGCAAGTCAATAACAAATTGAATTGATGAATTCAATAAGGGTCCAACTCCATGAAACAAACTTTCAAGACAACATTTTAATTGTTTTCCTCAAAGTGTGGCCATGATGATCATATTTTGACATATGTAGTACCCCACCAGAGGTAACTAATGACAAAATATGGTGGCAAATGTTAGTTTGATTTCGGCTCAGTGACTGAATAAAGACAGTGGATTTGGACCCTTTTTTAATTTAACGACTGATTATCTGTACAGAAGAGTGTAAACATGTCTTCTTACATTAGAATCATTTATTTTAAAAATAGTCACATGAAGTGAACAGTGCAAGGTAACTTCATTATGTCATCAGGGTACTTATGTTGACATAAAATACCTTGTGGGGATGGGTTTGGGGGGGTTGTCTTTAAAGGTCTAGGGTTAACAGCTTCTACTCTCCAAGAGAAGCCTTTTTCCACATTCTTCCATTTTAAACTTGGGATGAAATGCATACCTAGCAATCAATCTACTTCTTTGCATTAAAAGTGATGAAATGCATCCAAATTGAGCCGACTAATCAACATCCTCAAAACCTAACTTCTCGTCTCCACCTCTATTATCCATGGCTACTAACTTGCAAAGGAAAGCCTCTGCCTAAGGTGAAAGATATCTGATAAGTTTCTGGACATCTCAGACTTTGGCAGCCTTGACACCCAGCTGCTCAGTAGAGAGTAGTTGCTCTGGATAAGTAATAGCCCTGACTTCAGGAGTTACAGGCGGAACCTGGTTGTGACATGTGATGGACAACATAATTTCAGAAACCTCAATGTCATATCTGAATCTGCTGAAAACCTGAACACTTTGTATTTACTTTCAGAGTGCTTGGAGCACTGCTGCTGCCAACCATCGGCCAAAGCAGAATTTCCTGCAACTATTACTCACCATGTAAAACATATGAAGAATAACCTCATTTATTCATAGGAGTTGAATGCTGTCACACACTAAAGCCCAACGCCCACCGGAGGCGTGAGACGCGCGTCAATGCGTGTCAGATTTTTACTTTTCACCACTGCTCAATTTCTTCAGCATCAACACAATAAAAACGCATTGTCTTTTAAGTTATTCAACTATTTCGCCTTGTCATGGTTAGTGGCACACACTTCGCGGAATCCTCACATGCAGTTGTCGAAACCGATAAACCTGCTTATTAACCAAGTCGCAATTTTGAAAGGAAATCCGCTATTTTGCGGGCATTTAAGTTATCAAGCAATCTACAGTTAGACGGTACCTAACTCAAGGTACACTGGTAAGAACTTAACACTGCTAAGTTACCTAGCTAACTAATTCGCTGCTGGGTGAAGTAAAGTGAATCATAAAAATTTACTAGACGGCTAAATTTAGGAGGAAAATTATGCCTGTATATAACGTATAGTCAGGGATGGATTAATGAACGGGCCTACCGGGCCCAGGCCCAGGGGCCCAAGGGCTCAGGGGGCCCTTGGGCGCCCTGAGCCTCCGCGCAAAGTCACCGCTATTGACTTTGTATTTCTTGTTGCATAGTCAAATGGCCTAATCGTTCCTGTCAATAACTAAAGTCCTACTGGCAAACTGAGGGAATAGCCTAAAAATTCACTTTGAAGACATTACAAGAAAGAAAACATCATGTTGCATTTTAAGTGGGTGTTTATCGCCTTGGTTTATCCACAGGACTTTAGAGGTACTCCATGTAATATGGGCCCTTCAACTCTGTGGGGAGAAATCCAAAGACCAAGTTCAAATCAAGTGCGATCAAGTTCTCTCCAAGGGGCCTCTCACATGGTCATAGATATGGACCCTCCGCCACACACACAGATACACACACACACACACACACACACACACACAAACACTCAAAGAAATGCTGGGTTGTTTTTTCAACCCAACTGCTAGGTTGAGCCTGTTAGTTAATTTAAGTGGGTTATTTTCATTGAATTGGGTATTCTGAGAACCCAATTCGCTAGGTTATTTCTGTTGGGAATGGAGTTATTAGCTGTTGGGTTGTAATTTCTACAATGTTGTGTTGGTTTATTTTGGACTA
The DNA here is from genome assembly GCA_029692085.1 of Gymnothorax javanicus. Lineage (NCBI taxonomy): Eukaryota > Metazoa > Chordata > Actinopteri > Anguilliformes > Muraenidae > Gymnothorax > Gymnothorax javanicus. Next base: position 75,503,675 of record CM056196.1, read on the forward strand.
CCCAACACCTTGGGTTGACGTTCGGGCATGCGCAACTAAGCACCACCCACGAACTCGACCCCGACAGTTGGTTATGTTTGGACCACTCATCTCATCTGATGATCAACAGAGATGCCAAGTCTCATGCATTCGACGTAGGTCCCACACATTTTTTAGGCTTATTCACCGTAGTCCGCAATTAGTCATTGAACGCTTAATGAGATTCTCAGGCAGAGTTAAAATCCTTGTGCATTGAAGTTTCGTTTCACTTGCATACAGGTGCACCTCATCAAAAGTAACATGGAAAGCGATTATGACTCCGGACTTCCTGTGCTTCCCTTTACTCAGGAAACAATGGAAAATGCATGTGTTTCGCGATCGTTTAAATTGTTTTAATGAAATAAGACCGTTTGAAACGTTTTAATGCAATTCCATTGCTGTCAATCCCTCAGTAAAGACAAGCCTGAGAATTCCCGAGTCATAATCGATTTTCGTGTCACTAGTGGGGAAATCCACCGTAATGCATGTGAAACTGATTAACTTGATGCACAATGACTTAAATTCCGCGAGTGAATTTCTTCAATGCGCGTTCATTGAATAATTGCTGACTACGGAAAAAGTTGTGAATGCCACTACTCACGCCTAAGACGTTGAGACTTGGTGTCTCTGGATCAATTCAGTACAAAGCAAGGTTTGTTACATGCCCACTATTGTTTTACCATATAGTTGACTTTATATTATTATATAAAGCTTCATATAGTTGTTAAGATGTAAGTTCGTGAAGCACTGTTGAGTACTAGCTTCAGGAATCGATCGGTACGTTAGCAAGCTAACTGTTAGCTAACGTTAGTAGCATAAACTTCATTTCCTCAAACGTAGCAAGCTAACACGTTAGCTGGCTAGCTATGTAGCAATCAAACTATGTTGTTGTTACGCGAAATGACAAGAGAAATGCATTATGTATTATAGCTAGGAGGACAACGTTAGTTATCACTTAAGTGGGAGAGTGTTATAAAATAAAAATCTTATGAATTAATCTGAGCGGTGGTGAATCGGTGTTTTTAGCTAGCCCGCTGCATGCTAGCAGGCTTCAGCTAGCTAGCCAACGTTAGTCCACTGCATAGATATATACACGTAGATGCCGCATACAGGCTTGTCAGACGCGTCAACACGGCCGCCATCTTGGGCCGGGGTTTCTGACAAGCAGTCAGACCCGGTCAGACCGCTGTGCATCTGACTGGCACCAAAATGCCAGGCTTTTGTGCCGCTTATGGATGTTCCCGTGAAAGAAACGCCGAAACCAAGAAACAAGGAATAACGTTTCACAAGCGAGAAGTTGTTTTATATTATTTAACTGTAATGAACGTGTTGAATTTGTATCTCTTAAGCTAACATAAATGAAACTAGCTTATTACGAGCTTAAGGTTTAAAGACCCCAGCAGTTTAGTCAATGTGAACCCTTAATTGGGTTATATGAACAACCCAATTGTTGTATTAAGGGAACCAACCCAACTTGCTGGGTTTAAAGAACCCAGCAGTGTAGTCAATGTGAACCCTTAATTGGGTTATATGAACAACCCAATTGTTGTATTAAGGGAACCAACCCAACCTGCTGGGTTTAAAGAACCCAGCAGTGTAGTCAATGTGAACCCTTAATTGGGTTATATGAACAACCCAATTGGGTTGTATAAACAACCCAATTGTTGTATTAAGGGAACTAACCCAATTTGTTGGGTTAAATTAACCCAGCGTGTGTTCTGTCCAATATTTAACCAGCACTGGGTTGGGAAACTACCCAAATTGGGTTGTTTTTAACCCAACATTTTTAAGTGTGAATGAGCTGTTTATGTGGCATTTCTGGAAAGTCATGGTTCATAAGGACCCATAAAGGCCCCTCAATCATATAACATGGGCCTGCATGTGTGTGTGTGTGTGTGTGTGAGAGAGAGAGAGAGAGAGAGAGATTTCCTGATTAATTGATTCATTAATTTATAGTTTTATTTATTATTTTTGTCACTTGATTATAGGCTCCTTTAACCTTTTAAGCCCGAGAGGCCCCCAGTTGGAGTCCATCAAATGCAGCGGCTATATTCAAACTTGTGAAACTTCAGGCCCATTTTAAATTCTAGTGGAGATCCAAAGGTTTCTGACAATCCCAAATATGTCCATGTGAATAACAGGGAAATGTGTATTAAATATGTACCTGATATGGATATTTCCATTTGAAGTAATGCTGTGACCATACAAACATTGCGCCCTGGGTTTGAATATTTTTTCAATATAAGTGCAATGCAGCTTCAGTGAAGCGCTGAGACCAGCAGATACAGAATATTTGTGCGTCATTGTCCGCCAATAGGAAAAAATGTGTTATCTTATGTTAAATCCTTTTAAGGGAAAACTTAGGGGGAAAGGCAGGGTATAAGGGGTTAAGTATGTTTCAGTGTTAGCCCTTGACTGGGACAAGTGAGATTTCTTGCAAGAATATAAGAAATATTTTGCATAGGCCTATTTTATGGGGGCCCACATTCCCATTAGATTAATGATTAAAGAAACTGGTCGATAGAGGACGCCATTAAAGTTTGCACCGGAGAAAGTGGAGTGACGATAAGGTCTTATCTGTTAAAATGTGAAATCCTTTAACAAGCGCAAAACGTACATAAATTCAGAATGGAGCACCGGTGGACGTTAAGCAGAGCAGCCAAAAGAAAGCTAAAAAAAAAGAGAAAAGAAACCAAGGAGGCATCTTTTTTTAGATAAGGTTGTTTCTTACTCAGCCCGTCAGTAATTGCGAAGGTGAGTGGTCATTCTCTCTACTATCCAGAATTAAAAATGAGCTGAGGACGAAGATGACACAAAAACGTCTGAAATCGCTTTCTCTCACGGCAATTGAGAGCGAACTGACTAATGGCCTGGACTTTGACGATATCGTGGATGATTTCGCTTGACGCAAAACCAGGAGAAAATGCCTTAGTTAAGTTGGTTAAAGTAAGATGATTTAATGGTTAATTTAAACTCATAGACACAGTCTTGTTGTAAATTGTTTTTAGCTTTGCTTTTGTTAATAATCGAAATGGCTTAACTTTATCTCATTTTTAGTTGAGAGCGGTTTAATTTTTTCATTTTTTACGGCGTAAAATGTCAACGCGAAAGTGGCAAAATCGATCAATACCAGGGCCAGATCTGAGGGGGGTTTCCTGGGTTCCGGAACCCCCCCCTCGCCCTGAGCATGTACCTTCAAAATAAGCAAAAAAAAAAACCTCACAGGACTACCCAGTTGCACGGGAAGAAAAAAAAGTTATCCATACGCGATAGTGGATGCAGTCTCACAGCTGAGTCAACGGGGGGCAGCTACGCAGGTGAAATCACTGGTGCTACACCAGCCTTGAAAGTTACTTCCCTTTGTTTCACCACTTCCGACCACACGCTTTTTCGCCAGAAAAATAACATAGCCTACGAGTCGTTTTCAAATTCAAGTTGCGAGTCCGCAAGAACCATGCCAAGGAAAAAACCACAACGAAGACACAATGAGCCTTTGCTATATTTCTGTGCTGAAAGGCAGAAGGTCAGTGCTCATTTTCTTGCATGATCTAATAAAAATCATACTCTCTTTGAACTCAAGGTTTGAAATTTTGTTGTTGATTTTTGATGAGGCTTTTACATTTAGGATATTTTCTCAGTTGCATGGGTGAAGACATATGATCTTGGTGTAGATTTACTGTTAACCCTTTAAGGCCTAATGCAAAAATCCCAGCAGATAGTAACCTGCATTTGGGCTGAAGCACAGCTTCTCAGCTTTCAGGAACAGTTGGAATTTTTTTCTATTGCGCAAAACTTACAGTAATTACCGTACTTTCAAAATTACGCGCATATCTGTGTCGGCAATGACATGTTCTTGAAATGCGCACATGCTGTCCAGGTTTAAATGGGTTAAGCTAAATGGGTACTTGGTTTAAAAGGCATTCCTGTTGGTTATTAGAGACATTTTAACATGATCTATTTTGGTTGAAATTGGATGTAGAATGCCTGGAAATGGCTCGATTTTTGCCTCAGAAATAGCTAAAATGCTGGATTTTTCAGGGGCTTCGCATCCTGAGCCCCCACAGGGGCACTGCCCCTTGATCTGGCCAGGAGGCCTATGCGGGCCCCTAGATCCCCCGCCAGGAAACCCCCCCTCACAACTCATTTGATCCAGCCCTGAATACTGTAACTGAAATGTTCATTCGCGAATGTTACATGTGACAGGGAAAATGATGAATAAACTGAAGAATAAAATTAAATATTGTGGACAATAAACAAATGTCAGAATTTTCATGTATAAATAGTTCAGAGTTTTCTTGTGTAGCAGTAAATTTGGTGATATTCACATTAGATTGGGAAGACGTTTTGGTGATTTTTAACTTGGTTGCCATTACTTGTACACAACTTTCCCTGCGCGGGCAGCCGGAGTAGGGGGGGGCTTTCACATGTCCGTGCCCAGTGGCCCGACGTCTCTTAATCCGTCTATGCGTATAGTGCACAGTAACCTGATCGTCGCACTTTGTCATCTCTTAAAATAAGCTTTATCGGTAGTTGTTTTCAAAATTAAACGTTGTCTTGTTGAATATTTTGAGACTGACACCCATGGCTTGCTTCTCGGTCCTGTTGTCATTCGTCAATATTGATGCTATTGACTCTTCCAGTGGGCTTTTAAAAATGTTCGGCATTTGAGGCAACGCTTCGCTTCGCGGCCAGTGGGCGTTGGGCTTAAGGCTGTGACGATAACCAAATGACAGCAATATCGCAGTCATGCGATGCGGGGTTCAGTGAATTATCATCACCACCGCACTTTTTCTTTTTTAATTTAATTTAATTTTTTTTGCTGCTGAAATTTGCAAGAGTGCACACGGTGATGTCAAATATAATGCATAGGCCTACGTTAATCATTCTTTAGTCCTCATACAGTGTTTTCCATCCTATGTAAGGGCCTCTTGGGAAAAAAAAACTTTTCACTTGCTCTTCGGGTAATTTAAACATATTTGTTTTGTTTATGTCCGATTATTAGTTATTCTTTGTCTGAGGACTTATGATATCTAGGGCCTATAACGCCCAATTGAATGCACATATAATACCCAGACATAAAAGACAAGACTATAATGTAAACAGTTGGAGTTGAATTTTAATTGCAAGTGCTTATAGCGAACACACTTCTCTTACGTGGTTCACAGTTCTTGTTCACAGTTCAACCTATGTTGTTTGTACACAACAAAATAATGGAATATAAAGTCCAACAACAAAGACACAATCGCTTTGTATTAATTTCCTTTTTTCTTTTTTTTTTTTTTTTGGGGGGGGTATGGGATTAGTGGTGAATTGACCAACTGCTGTGTTATGTTACTTTTTCACCAGGGTAAGAAAATATGCATATCATCACAGCCCTATTGCACCCAATCAAAAACCTTGCAAAGCTTGCAAAATCTGAATTTTGAGAATGTGTGGAGTTGGGCCCTTATTGAATTCACCAATTCATTTGTCCTGAATGATCATCTTTATCCTGACATGAAACAATTCCATCCTGAGGGAAATGGTGTCTTTCAGGATAGCGGTGTCTCCACTAGGTGGGAAGGATCACTGTGTGGTGAGTATGAAAAGGATGTGAGTCATGTGGCCTTTGCTATCACCAGATCTAAGCCACATCTAAGACCTGCAGGAGGTTTTAGGTTAACTCGTTGGAGTGCGCTCTCTACCACATCTTCAAAACACAAAATGCAATTCTGTTCCTCCAGTTGTAGAATCTACTGTCCATGCAAACTGAAGCTGCACTGTTTGCCCAATGCTGTCGAAAACCTTACCTAAACATTTTATGTGTTTTTAGCTGTGACCTGCTGCTCTATAGATTTCTCACCCTTTGGCTCATAACTCCCTAATGCATCGGTCGGCAACAGCCGGCCCGTGGGCCAATTTTGGCCCGCGAACGATTTTCATTGGCCCGCCAGATGATTCCGATTTTTTTCTCTCTTTGAGCGTTTTTTTTTTCCCAAGCGCAGGCTATTCCTGCGATTCCTGCCTTATAGCCTACCAGGCACCTGATGTTAAGCAGAAACGAGAGAATACCAGAGCCAGGATTTGCATTCTTAATCTTGGTTATCTTTATTTCACTTTCTTCAACTAAAAAGGAAAAGTTGCGTTTTTGACATAATGGGGCGGCCTATGAAAAGATGCGCTGTCTTAAACTGAACTTCAGGCCGACAGTCGTGCTGCAGCAAAATATTTGCGCCAGAGCGACACAGGAAACTAGATTTATATTTTATTTAACAAGACCGTAACTGTGGCATAATCCAGAAGGCTTTCACGCAAAGTAAAATAAAATAAAACGATCAGGCAGTCGCGCAATGGCAGAGGTGGTGGGCACGGATGCTCCTGAAACGAAACGCACGAGAGAAAAAAAAAGCAACCGAGATGCTTGTAAGTACGCACTTGTGGCTTTTTGTTGGGATGTTAGACTTCGCGCTAGGATGCTGCTGCTCTTTGTATAACCATCTGTCAGCGCTTCAATTTTGCGTTTTCGCGCCGCAGACCGGAGTGGATAAGCAACGTTGAAGGAGCCATGCTTCGTTTCGTGATGCCGCTTGACATTATACATTATACTCTTTGCAAACCACGATAACTTCCTAGCATATGAGGCACATGGGCTTTCCATTACTACAACTGGGTAAGATGAACGTGAATTTGTCTCTCCATTCCTCTTTATAGGCTCTGTTTTCGCTGTCAACTTTCTCTGCACGCTATTTCTACAAAAACAGCAAACATTGTATTATGGCCGATGTTATTCGCGCTTATTTAAGTGCGTCCAAGCACAAAAATTGATCGAAATTCGCGTTAGACGCACTTATAAGTGTGGCCAAGATGCACATTGCTCCATTTAAGTGTGTCCAAAGCTAATTTTTTTTTCTTAGCCAAACTTATTTTAAGCTGTGGCCAAGAAAAAAAAATCCAGCATTGGCCAGACGTATAAGCGCGAAGTGTGGCCAAGAAAAAAATTAAGCCTTGGCCGCAAGTGTAAGTGCGAATAGTCAGTTCGTTGTATTATTATAAGGAGGCGGTCAACCAAGTATTCCAAAATAAACGTAGCCCAAGATAGACTAATATTACTAGTAGCCTAATAGACCTAACCTGGGCCTATCATTGCCATCATTGCCTTTTTCAAAATTTCAGATGACTCAATATTGAAAGAGATACTAAGTCCATTAAGATTATTAAATTATCAAAAGAGACTTCCAATGGGCTTGTGCACAGTCCACATAGTTTATTTATTGTCATTAGTTATTTTTATTAGACTCACCATTCTCTGTGGTTTTTGCAAGTGGACCTTAGGGGCACCTATCGCAGCATCTAAATAGGCCGTGGCCCGGCCTCTGGCCCGCCACCTAGTGGCGAGGAAAAATCTTGGCCCGCAGCTCAAGTTACTTGCCGACCCCTGCCCTAATGGATTCACAGACTTGCACAAGATTTTGTGGAAAAGTTAGTCAAGCACAAGAGGACAGCTGATTAACTTTCATTTTCAATTGGCAAAAAGGGGATGTGGCAGTGGGGGTGGCCTGTAATAAAAAGGTGCATAACTTCTTAAGGGATTGTCATGGCATGGCCGAATTTTGAATAAATATACACATGGAGAGACAGACAGACACATACACACTGACATTCATGCGCACACGTGTGCGCGCGCATGCACACACACACACACACACACACACACACACACACACACACACACACAGATATACAAACACATAAAGTACAATAATACCATTTGGCCCCATCCTCCTTCATAATCCATGTTCTGGCTGTCATGGATACTCGTGAGAGTCATCATTGCTCTAAGCAGAGTTCATTTTTCATCGGTGATGGTTTTCCCCGCCTTCCTACACTCAGGCCGTGTCCCGTATCATGAGGCATGAACTGTTTGGTGTGAACTCTTGTGGGAGGCATCATTGCATTCAGCAGAAGAACTTTTTTCTTTGGTGTGGGTTAACCTTGTCCCATATACTTCAGCCATGTTCTTTTTCATAACTCATGCACTGTTTCTCCCAGACACTCATGGGAGACATCACTGCTCTCAAAAGAGAGTTCCTGTTTCAATGGTGTGAGTTAGCCCCGCCCTGTATACTTAAGCCACACCCCTTTCATAACTCAATAACCAGTTTTTCTAGGCACTTGTGGAAGTTATCATTGGACTAAGCAGAGGTGTTATTCATTGGTGATGGTTTGCACCACCGCCTATACTGTAGCCATCCCCCTCTTTCAGAATTCATGAACTGTTTGTCGTGGACTACTGTGGCAGGTTCCTTTTTCAGTGGTGCAGGTTGACCCTGTCCCCATACAGTGCCGTGAAAAAGTATTTGCCCCCTTCCTGATTTCTTACTTTTTTGCATATTTTTCACTCTTGAATGTTTCAGATCATCAAACAAACTTTAATATTATACAAAGATAACCTGAGTAAATGCAAAATGCAGTTTTTAAATGATGATTTCATTGATTAAGGGGAAAAGGCTATCCAAACCTACCTGGCCCTATGCGAAAAAGTAATTGCCACCCCCCCCCCCCCCCAATGGTTGCAAAGCCATTTCTAAGGCTTTGGGACTCTGGCAAATCACGGTGAGAGCCATTAACCGTAAATAGAGAAAACTTGGAACAGTGGTGAACCTTCCCAGGAGTGGCTGGCCTCCCAAAATTACTCCAAGAGTGCATCGACGACTCATCCAGGAGGTCACAAAAGAACCCAGAACAACATCTAAAGAACTGCAGGTCTCACTTGCCTCAGTTAAAGTCAGTGTTCATGATTCAACAATAAGGAAGAGACATGGCAAAAATGGCATCCATGGGAGAGTTCCAAGGTGAAAACCACTGCTGATCAAAAAGAACACAAAGGCTCGTCTCACATTTGCCAAAAACCATCTTGATGATCCCCAAGACTTTTGGGAAAATATTTTGTGGACTGAGGAGACAAAAGTTGAACTTTCTGGAAGGTGTGCGTCCCGTTACATCAGGCGTAAAACTAACACAGCAATTCATAAAAAGGACATCATACCAAGAGTCAAACATGGTGGTGGTAGTGTGATGGTTTGGGGCTGCTTTGCTGCTTCAGGACCTGGATGACTTGTCGTAATTGATGGAACAATGAATTCTGCTCTCTACCGGAAAATTCTGAAGGAGAATGTCCAACCATCATTTTGTGACCTCAAGCTCAAGCGCACTTGGGTTATGCAGCAAGACAATGATCCGAAACACACCAGTAAGTCCTCCTCTGAATGGCTTAATAAAAACAAAATGAAGATTTTGAATAGGCCTAGTCAAAGTCCGGATTGAAATCTGCTTGAGATGCTGTGGCATGACCTTAAACAGGCCATTCATGCTCAAAAACCCTCCAATGTGGTTGAATTAAAACAACTCTGCAAAAATGAGTGGGCTAAAATTCTTCTACGGCAATGTGAAAGACTCATTGCCAGTTATCGCAAACGTTTGATTGCAGTTCTTGTCGCCGAGGGTGGCACAGCCTGTAATTAGGATGTAGGGGGCGATTACTATTTCACATAGGGCCAGGTAGGTTTGGATAGCTTTTTTCCCTTAATAAATGAAATCATCATTTAAAAACTGCATTTTCTATTTACTCGGGTTGTCTTTGTTTAATATTAAAATTTGTTTGATGATCTGAAACATTTAAGTGTGACAAATATGCAAAAAAAAAAAAAAAGAAATCAGGAAGGGGGCAAATACTTTTTCACGGCACTGTATATACCATGAAGGTCAAGTGCTAGTGTGAGGTGGTCACAGTTTTTTTTATGGCAGTTTGTGTAATTAAATGAACTTGACTGCATTTAACTTGAACAGAGTATTTATGTAATTAGCGTTTTGGTAAATCCTTGCATTTATACAGCATTTCAGACAAGACAATTAAGTCAGATTTGACCATTTAGTGCAGAACAACTTGAATTTAGTTGGCGGTTACTCAAGTGATGCTCTGGAACAATCCAAGGAAGTATGACAGACAGTCCCTGAGATCAGAAACCCCCTAGTGGAGCTTGAGATTCTTTTCATTAAAATTAATTAGCACAAACAGATGCTACTTACGATGGACAACGTTATTTGAAGGGGATGAGATGCAGATCTTTTGTTAGCCAGAGTAGGAGCCATGTAGAGGGCACGGAGGTGGAGAAACAGATGAATGCTGGCTCAGTCATTAAAGCTTGTCATTTCAGTGGGAGATGAGATTGGAGTGAAAGAGTGATTGGACAGAAAGGGGCTCGTAATTAGGCCTGACTTCCGTGCCTGCCTGAAATAACGCTTAAGGTCCATTAATGTGATTAGAAAGTTCATGACGTTACTTTGCAACTGATCTAAGTAATGGTTTGGTTGCTAATTAGGAAAAGTAAATAGGAACTATTCTGGAGAAGTTATAGTCTGATCATTTTTGGTTGCTAATCAGGAAAAGTAAATAGGAACCAGTCTGGAGAAGTTTTATTTTAATATTTTGGCAGTTGTTCTTCATAAAGGAAAAAGATAAAGGGACTAAGGGCCCTATATTACACTCAGCGCAAAGCGTAGCGCAAGTGTTATTGCTACTTATAGACCAACGTAGGTACCATTTTTCCGTCTAGCATCTACGCTACATAAATAGAGAATGCATTTGCGCCACATTGAGCGCCCATGGGCGTGTTGGTCTAAAAATGAGGTGTGGTCAGGCGATCTGCTGGTGTGCTGCTATCTTGAGGTCGCTTTAAGCTCTTGCACGATTGACTGACAAAGACCTGGTCTAAAGTCAATAACCAGATTTTAACTGCTATTTTAAGGGCGAATTATTACGAGTATGTTGAGTGCGTAATGCGCGTACCCTCTGCTTGTTACATGTAACAAAAGGACGAAGTGCAGCGCCCACACAAGCAAACAATTAAAAATAAAAAAATGCCGATGTGAAAGATTATTTTTAAGATGTTAAAGAACTCATGTGAGAATGGTGATTGCGATCGCTCCACAGACCCACATCAGGGCATGCTTTGATGCTACCTAGTTCAATCGTAAGAGAACCTATTCCATCGGATAATTTGTGATTCAACCCGTGAGGATATGCACATAGGTATACGCAGATTATACTGGATAAAGCCACAACTCTTTCATACTGGCGAACTCTATAATTTAAGCGGTCTTCCAGAGGATCCCCTCCGGAAGGCTGGCTGTTCGGCGACAATGGTTGGTCACATGGCATATAATTTTGAATATTGCACGGATTTTCTGTCTGTCACACAAAACACAAAGTGTAAGTGAACGAATGTTTGAAGTGCTGAAAATGCGCATCAGAAGTTAAGATAAGTCCTGCACGGGTAGACCCGTTATCTGCAATTACGTGGAGAAAAAAAAATTGAATCCGTCCTGATCCATTAATACGGCGCCTGCGGTCCCGTTTCCATAATCAAATGCAAAATCCGTCATTTCATTTAGAAATTGATTTGTTATTTAAGCGGAAACAAGTTCTTGTCACTCCTGTAGGATATAATTCAAGGGGTTACAGTACGTGATGGAAGAAAACACTAGTTTTGTTTCTTTCTCACTATTTTTTTCACTCATTTAATTTCTCTTAGTCGTTCCCCGCCAGCGCGTATTTATTTATTTATTTTTACCGGTGACCCTGAAGTTGAACCTTTTTTTTTTCCGTTTGCTTGTTTTATGCACAAGTTGTAATGCAGTATAAAGTTCATCTGCGGTCCTGGGGATTCACTGTTATAATTTTTAACACCTGAATATAATTAAAATAATTTTGAGCAATATTTTAAAAATATTTTTATTGCATTTTTGAAGATTGCTGAGATCAGGTTTCCAAAGGCAACTTTAAACAATGGTTTGCTGGCACGTTTTCACTTCGGGCAGACGCAGCCCTCATTCTGATGCAGTTAAGTGTTATTATTATTATGAGGGCAGTAAAGTCTGCCCTTATAATAGCTATCCGCCATGGTACAAGTTCCCCAGGCTTTTGAAGGGAATGTGAGATGACAATCTGATTGGTTTATTCCATGTTTCGCCCAAAACACGCCTGTGATTAATTAAGGGATGAAATCCGACCCCTTTGCAACGAGCGCCTTACTATGCGCCCAGATATCCTGCCGTTTAACGAGCAGAAATGGATTTGGACACGCCCTAAATGCACTTGCGCCACACTTTTCAGACCGAGCGCTTTGATCGTAAAAATAGGGCCCTCAATGTTTAATACAGGCCTTTGTGAAATATTGTAGATGTCAAACAGGCCAATCCCAATTTTACACAAAGAATATCACTAGGATTTTACTTTTTCATTTTTGCTTATGTATTTGGGAAAGCAATAATATCTGCTGAAGATTTTGGCACCAAGCCCTTTGTCCTCTTCCTTCTACAATGCTGTGAAAAAGTATTTGCCCCCTTCCTGATTTCTTTTTTTTTTGCACATTTGTCACACTTAAATGTTTCAGATCATAACGCAAATTTAATAGTTGTACGAGACAAAGATAACCCGAGTAAATACAAGATGCAGTTTTTTGATAATGATTTCATTTATTAAGGGAAAAAAGCTATCGAAACCTACCTGGAAGCGCCAGTCATTGTTGATCTCTTCAGATTTTATAGAAAAGAGTGTGTTATGAATATATAGTGGCAGTGTTGTGCCACTCTCCCTCATGGCTGACAGTATATCATACTTGTGACATCCGGTTATTACTCTTGGTTAATTTCCGTCAAATCCAGTGAAGGCTGCAGCCAGCACTACAGCTTGAGAGAATGCATACTACATTAATGCCACTGCTAGTGTTTTGTTTGCTGCCACCAATGAGCATGGAGACAGAGCGATTGATTACACTGAAATATGGCAGGCACTGTGAGCCCTGGAAGAATAATGACCCAGAAATCTCTGTGAGACTGTATAAATGCTGTTCAGACATGCCATTAAGCATGTGCGGTAAAATGTGAAAAGGATTGATTTTTCCGAATACATGCAAATCATTTCCCTCTTGGAGCAAAAAAATTAAGGCATTTTATCACAATGGAAACGGTGTGTTTTTTCTATGAATATCCATATGGAGGCATGCGCATAAATTATAAACCAAATTCAACTTCTGGGCCCATTCTAATAGCTGTCTTGTCTTAATCCCCTTCCACTTCACAAAATAAACTTCACAAACTTCCAATAAAAGATCAGGAAGAAAAACCAGAGAAGTTTTTAGTGAGGATAAGATTGCTCTGTACTTTTACATTTGCAGTAAAGTTTCCATGAATGTACTGAACTGCCTTTGTACTTCCAATTTGAGAATTATAGTTTACTGGGAATGTTTTATTTAATTCAGCAGTGCCTCTCAACTTAAATATCCCCACTCTATGAAGAACTACACTGCCGAGTGCCCACAGTGTCATAATCCTGATTAATCAAGGGCCCTCTTTGTCAAGAGCCATGGTAATTAAATTTAAAAAAAAGAAAAACAATTTAATCTTCATTCCCCAATGGCCCTAATATGTATAATCAACAACAAAAGAAACACAAATTAGTGGCAAGGTGGTAGTTCATCAAATTCTGTGCACACAGGAAAAACCCTGATTTTTATCACTTATCTGCGCCAGCTATTCCTTCCTGCAAGGGAAACAGAAACACCAATGGGTGGCAAAGCATAGCCATAGACAAAAAAAAAAAGAAGAAAATGCCATGCTGGCTTGCAGAACTACATCATTACTACAGAAATCCTGCAAGGCGACCTCAGCTGACAGCAAGACACATGCAGCAATGAATGAAATGGGCCCAGCTGTGCTTGAATTGGACATGGCATCACAAACCTTGATGCAAAAAAATAATGTTATTAAACATCCAATTCACTCATGCAATTTGTGCTTCTTTTGTCTTTCATTTTGTTTTTTATCGCCTGCCACAAAGTGGGTGGGGATATGAGAATGAGCATTGTCCTTCTGCATGTCAGTCCATTTGTCCGTCCGTCCATTCATCCGTCATGCTTCTTTTCTGGGCCATAACACCAAAATCAATATATCTCAATGAAAATTCACGTATGGATGCATCTTTTCGTGTAGTTGCGCCTTTTCATGCTTCCGTCCATCCTCCTGTTTGTCCCTCCACCGCGTTCTGTGTCCAGACCAGATATCAGCCATCCAATTTTTTTTTTCCAAGCCAGAAATCCAAAATCATTGAATTCTTCTCAATGAAATTTATTATATCGATGAAACTAATTGTGTAGATGTGCCTTTTCATACTTCAGTCCTTCCATCCACCGCATTTTGTTTCCAGGCCAGATATCAACCATCCTGTGGCAGGGAAATTGAGTATTTCATGCTTGTTTATCTGTTAGTTGGTTTGTTATTGTTTCTTCGGTGGCTGTATTCTTGGTAAACTTATTCTGTTTGTGTTGTGTACATGGTTGCAACCACCTGCCAAATGTAAGATTTTCAAATACTGGTAGTGAATCTGCTCCCCTGACCCCAGTGTCTCTCTTTCCTCATTTCAGGATGGTGAACAGAGAGCTGACCAGGGACGCGTCTCCCAAAAGCGTAGTTGCTAACTAAGTTAGCAACTTACATAGTTCCTCCATTCACAGTCAATGGGTTCAACTATGAAAGTCAGCATATGTGATTTTGGGAAATGCACCCCAGCATGATTCTTTAATTTAGAAAGCAATGCAAAGGCATTACTAATATTTTAGATCATTTCTGTTATAGAATTAATAATGTCTGGTTACTCTGGTCGGCACATTTGTGGTAAAAGAAAAGATGGGCTGTAAAAGTACTCAGTGAACTTGCTCTGGACAAGTGCTTATTGATGCATTTGAAGCTGCATCAGCTTGAGAGACTGGTTGGCATGCCTTTTGGGAAAAGAAAAATCTTGGGAAAATAAGAGCTTGAATCAGAATGTTCAGTACCGTGGGGAGTCATAGTTACTCAAGAGGGGATTACGAGGAATGGGGACTCTTCCCTGAGCCAAATTAACCATCTGCGTTGAATGATGGAAGCAGTGTACAGCAATTATTGCTAAAATTACGGAGGTGTAATGCCAGTATTACAAACAGTGTGGTCAGTTGCTCTCGCGTAAACACTGTATGGATTATTTGTGCTTACAGTTTATTGGCTTGAATTACTGCCCAGTTCCTTCAGCCCGAGCGGAGGAAAGCTGCTTAGTTATTAGTGTCTGTTTTTGGATGGGCTTCATGGAAAATCATACCCCTTTTTCTCCCCAATTTGAATGCAAACCAGCAAAAAGCAATTTGCTACTGAATCCTGCGAGGGATGCAGTTCTACTCTAATGAAACATTGTTTACTGGAAGCAAAGCTCGCAGAAGTCTTCTTGAAAAGCACAGACACTTCAGTGTGGGAAACTTGCCACTGCCTGAGCGAGCATTTTGAGACATGTTAAATATTAACACTGTCCTGTGGTCTTTTGTGTTATACCTTGCGCAGATATGCATTTTAACTACGTTTTGTGTTGTATCACAGTTAATATAGCTTTTACGCAGCTTGTATTTGATGTGCTGGACATTTATACTGGCGGATAGTTTATTAACCCTGGGAAAATTAATTCACAAATATTTTATGGATCTTAGACAGCTAAAGGCAACTCAGGTTGAGACCCTTGAAGAAACTCACTTGTGGTAAAGGCTGCATTAACGATAGTAAGATGTGCAGTTCCAAGAATACTGGTGGACTGATTGAAATCTATTCACTTGCCCAATGTTACCTCTGGTGCCAGACACTATTTAGAGTTATGGACCACCCAATCTGACGGGGGAGTGGGATTTGAGGTAGGCTTTTAACCAAAAACAAATGAACTCTATGGAAATGCGGTCTGTCCAGGTTACATACCTACAGCTAGCTGTTTCAGTTTCTGAAGAGGTATTTTATCAGAGTAGGTTATTTTTATACAACCCCAATTCCGAAATAGTTGGGACGAAGTGTTAATTGTGAATAAAATCAAAATGCAAAACCAATGCAAAACCACATACTGCAGCTATTAAAACAGCATGGCTTTGTAGTAGAAGAGTCCGTGTGCTGAATTGGCCTGCCCGCAGTCCTGATCTTTCACCGATTGAGAACATTTGGTGCATAATTAAACGAAAAGTCCATAAAAGGAGACCCAAAACTCTCCAGCAGCTGGAAGCCTGTATTTAACAAGAGTGGGATCAAATTCCAATGGCTAAACTCAAGAAACTTGTCTCCTCAATGCCCAGACACCTCCACTCTGTGTTAAAAAAGAAGAGGGGATGCTACACCATGGTAAACAGGCCCTTGTCCCAACTTTTCTGAAACCTGTAGCAGCCATGAAATTTGAAATGAGCTCATTTTGCGGATAAAATTGTTAAATTTCTCCGTTTCAACATTTGCTATGTTATCTCTGTTCTACTGTGAATAAAATACTGGCTTGTGTGATTTGAAAGTCATTGCGTTTTGTTTTTATTCACAATTTACACTTTGTCCCAACTATTTTGGGATTGGGGTTGTATTGTGAGTTCAGCTGCACACTGTTAGATTTAGTTGCGTTATTTATACGGGGAGGAAAAGATCGAGTATGAACACAACTGTTTGAATACTCAATGAAGAAGTAAACAAAGACTGATATCACAAATAAAATTGGAGGTAAATGAAAATACATTTGGACAAGTGTGTGAGTACAGTGGAGGCTGTATGGCAAGGAGGATTCTGATGAACAGAGAGACATCTGAGGTGAGCTGAGCTCCATTCAAAACATAACGGGGAAGAGGAGAAGAGGATTGAAGGTTTACTGCATGTGGGAGGATGAAATTACATTTTTTCTCTTGAAAAAATGTTCAGAAAGAGTGAAAGAGCAAGATGGAAGGAGTCTGAATGAACATCAGGGGACAAATTATTCGCAAGACGCACTTGGTATAAACAATTATCTTTAGTCTCATTAATGAATGAGATTTCCTCATGACATTTTGCTTTATTTTTAATTTGTTTGTAATGGTTTGTATATTGACACATTAATGTCCAAATTTCTTTTCAAAGTAAAGGTTACATTTTCTAATCGGATACAGTGTACATGTGTAACGCTTAAATTCTGGTGAAAAATAATTTGTCATCGAGGACCCCAAATATGTATGTCCCATCGCAAATGTATACAGTTGTTGAAAGCATTTAAAAAAATCATCATTCTGAGGAAAACATTTAGATAATGCTATAATTTCCAATTTTTATTTTTAGTGTTGTATAAAAATGTCTCAGAAAAAAAAGGCACACTCACCTTTGAGAGCGTCGCACAATGCTGTTACAGATTCAAGAAATTCACGCAAATGGAAGCCCCCCACCACTGCTGTAAAGGGAGACAACTCTCATAAGCACTTTTGCTGGATGCGAGTTACTTCCCTTGAGTAACCAACAGCAGCTTAGTCACAGTAACGCATTCACTTGGGTTACAGAGGTTAAAATGTGCCGTGTCCCAGAAATGGGACAGTGGTCATTAATGGGTTGGTATTAATAACAGTCAAATGCAGTAAAGCATTCTTTGGGTTTCCTACTGGACTCTACATATACTAAAGTGATTTTAATTCCACCCAATAGTTATCCATCAAGCTGAAATCATTTGATGTGCACTCTAAAGTATCCCTGGCCCAGATAGCTGACAATCTTTGTGTAAGTAAAGTAAATAAAGCTTCAATGTTCTTTTTTCCCTCTGCTACAATGCGAGATGATGACAGATAAAATGTTGTCATTCTTTCATTTTTATCACTGCCAGGAATTTGATTAGATTAAGAGAGTAACGAAGCTGTTGTGTTGTATTATCTTAACCCTCCTTGTATGAAATATGGATGTTTTCCAACCCTCCCCTTTACAGTATCTCTGAAACACAGTCTGTCCTGACAACTGGGACACCCTGGAAGAAGAGATCTCGGATCTAAATGGGACCTTCCTGGCTAAATAAAGGATAAATAAAAAATAAAAATAAATAAATAAAACTGCTTCTGAACAATGGAAAAAAGAAACAACATTGGTGTGTGTCCGACAGTGCATATCTTACATATGGCACAGGAAAGCTAAAGTATTTGAGACTTAAACACATGGGGTTGGCGGGTCAGTTGGTGGCAGTCATCCCTCTGATCAAAGATTCCCCTATCTCCCAGCGCAATGATGACAACACTGTGTCATAAGAGATGCCATTTTTTGGATGAGACATTAAACTGAGGCTCTGACTCACTGTGGTCATTAAAGATCGGATGATGTGTTTCAGTAAGAGCAGGAGGTTCCCCAGTGTCCTGGCTAAATTCCCTACCTGGCTCTTTCAATTTACCTCCTGATCATCCCCTGATTTAATTGGCTATGCAAATTATCCTTGCACTCTCCACCTCAGTTGATGTTTGGTGAGGGCTCTGGTGCATGACAGCTGCTGTATATCATCCAGGTGGGTGCTACACGGTGGTAGTGGTGGTGGTGGTGAGGTTAGAGCACTTTTTTGCTAACATTAGATTGCCATGATGTGCCCAATGGGATCCAGTGTTGCCTTACAGCAAAAATGTACTGTAATTTATTAAATGTGTTACATTACTTGCTCTTCCACCTTTAATCCAGTGGAATAGGCTCTGTCCCCCTTCATTACGGATCGGAAGCATTTGATGGTTGGCTGGCCGTTCACCATGACTTCTCTTGTGATTTTTATCGCAAATAAATTAAAAGTGTAACATTATTTGTTAAATTAGCTGGTTATCTTGTAGTTTTTTATGATCTGGTATATTATAATTCATTTATTTATATTACTCAGGATTACATGTTTTGACCGAAAGGCAATTTGAGAGCAAATTATGCACCTCGGTACAAGTCAAGGAGAGTGCACATGGAGGATTAGAAATGCGTGAGGCAGTTGAAAGGAAAAAGATTGGGGGCGGCCCAGGTGTATCTAAGACTTTAGAGAAGTATCTTGATTAGCACTCAAAATACCAGAGTCATCATGTACATTTGGCCATGCGTTATGAAATGACAGACTATATTTTGGGAATTAAATCTACAAGTGTCCTTTAAATTAATTTATGACTGTAGTGATAAGTAGTGAAAATTACTGAGTGTTCTATACCTCTGCTAATTTATACTCGTGAACATAAAGTAGGTCCATCAATTTGAAGAGATTCTAGCTTTAAACAGATTGGATGGAAGAGCAGAACATAATTGACAGATTGCTTTGGCCTGAGTGAACCAGCCATTTAAGTTTGAGGGGGTGCAACACCTGAAGAACACAATT
The DNA here is from genome assembly GCA_029692085.1 of Gymnothorax javanicus. Classification (NCBI taxonomy): domain Eukaryota; kingdom Metazoa; phylum Chordata; class Actinopteri; order Anguilliformes; family Muraenidae; genus Gymnothorax; species Gymnothorax javanicus. Next base: position 75,522,882 of record CM056196.1, read on the forward strand.
ATGTGGGCTAACTTGACACTTAGTGCTGAAATTCAGTCGATCCCTTTGTTTCTCTCTTGTACTCTCACAAGCTAATGGCGTTTGCCGGTAGCATAGCGCCCTGTACTTGAGAATGCTTGCACACTTGAGCCGATGACATGACAGTTGCAGGGCCCTCTGATCCCATCGAGCAGTCTGGACATGGCTTTGATTCGCTGTATTAATAAACAGATGTGTGGGCACGGATGCTGCCTCCCTCTCGGTGACAGCCACTGTTGGCCTGTTTCTGCAAGGGGCATAAAATGAAGCTCCCTGAGAGTTCTGCCTGCTGTTCTGCAGGGCAAATAAAGTTTATGCCCATACTGTTATAAATTGGCACCTTTTTTGCCAGTTATTTTTACTGGCACTTTTTTTAACTGCAATTTTACGATCACTTTGTAACAGAGGTTCCATGTATGTTAACTGTAAATCACAATTAAATGCATGCAGAAATCAATTTGCAGTTAAAATAACAAGGAGACAGTGCGTTAATTTAACTGTTAAATTCAGTCTATTTATAACAGTGCAGCTGGCAAAGCATCTTACACAGCAAAATGCTGTGTCATTCCTGAAAGCAGAGTGCAAAATTAAATGAAGAGACCACTTTAAGAGGGAGATTATTGGTCATAGGAAAGTGCTCTTATGTTCCACTCTGATAGTCTTCATTTCCTACCTCAGACCAGGTTAGTCACACCGCATCAGTTACCACGGCAATAAAGCCGCGTTTAAAGTGTGTCAGCATTGTAATATCGAAAATATATTTTTTAGCTTTTAAATTAGCTTAATAACCTGTCTATGTAGCACGAAGCTCAGGTACATGTCCTCATGCATCCAATCATCCATCACTCCATCCACCATGTAGCCTCTCATACACTCTTATACAAACCCCAATTCCAGTGAAGTTGGGACGTTGTGTTGAATGTGAAAAAAACAGAATACAATGATTTGCAAATCCTTTTTGACCTATATTCAGTTGAATACACGACAAAGACAAGAAATTTAATGTTCAAACTGATAAAATTTATTGTTTTTTTGGAAATATTCACTCATTTTGAATTTGATGCCTGCAACACGTTCCAAAAAAGGTGGGACGGGGGCATGTTTACCACTGTGTTCCTGTCACCAGTCTATTACCTGCACTCTTTTGCTACAAAGCCACGCTGTCGTAACACGTGCAGAATGTGGCTTGGCATTGTCTTGCTGAAATAAGCAGGATGTCCCTGAAAAGGTCATAGATTGGATAGCAGCATATGTTGCTCCAAAACCTGTATGTACCTTTCAGCATTAATGTTGCCTTCACAGATGTGCGAGTTACTCATGCCATGGGCACTAACACATCCCCATACCATCACAGATGCTGGCTTTTGAACTTTGTGCTGATAACAATCGGGATGGTCCTTTTCCTCTTTAGCCCGGAGGACACACCATTCATGATTTCCAACAACAATTTTAGGTGTGGACTCGTCAAACCACAGCACACTTTTCCACTTTGTGTCAGTCCATCTCAGATGAGCTCAGGCCCAGAGAAGCCGGTGGCGTTTCTGGGTATTGTTGATATATGGCTTTCGCTTTGCATGGTAGAGTTTTAACTTGCACTTGAAGATGTTGCGACGAACTGTGTTAACTGACAATGGTTTTCCGTAGTCTTCCTGAGCCTACATGGTAATATCCTTTACAGAATGATGTCGGTTTTTAATGCAGTGACACCTGAGGGACCGACGGTCACGTGCATTCAATGTTGGTTTGCGGCCTTGCCGCTTATGTGTAGAGATTCCTCTGGATTCTCTGGATATTTTGATGATATTATGGACTGTATATGATGAAATCCCTAAATTCCTTGCAATTGCACATTGAAAAACGTTGTTCTTAAACTGTTGGACTATTTGCGAATGCATTTGTGCGCAAAGTGGTGAATCTCGCCCCATCCTTGCTTGTGAACGACTGAGCCTTTCGGGGATGCTCCTTTTACACCTAATCATGACACTCACCTGTTTCCAATTAACCTGTTCACCTGTGGAATGTTCCAAACGTGTTGCAGGCTTGAAATTCAAAATGAGTAGTTTATCAGTTTGAACATCAGGGGCTCTATCTTTCACACTGCCCTACCCGTTGCCACTACCCGCTACGCGTGAATTACACATTCAGCAGCTTCCACGATCCCTAAACGGTATCTTGCAGCCACACTATCCGCTATACATTATGCCGACTCCGTTATTTGCGCCTGGAGGTGTGCCAGTGGGCGTGTTTATGCGCTTTCCCTACAACTGCTATCTTGACCACACACGTTAGGGAAAGCGTATAGCGGGTCCTCAAACCACCCGCTACCTATTTGGGCTTTTACAAGAGCGCGCCCAGGCGGCTTCAATGCTCGTCCACTTGGACACATGTGGACGTGCACATGCGGCTCCACTTCCCGAATTAACTCGCCTGTAAAAAGGCACCTTGCTTTAGCCTCAGTTGAACCCCTGAGAAAATGGCAGAGATGGTAATAAATCACCTTGATCGCCAGTTAAATAATAGAAGACGCCCAGAACACATGTACCGCCAGCGCACCAGCTACCTGGGCCTTTCAGGTAAGTCTATATTGTTTGTATTTTGTATCAATCATTTTTTCCGCTTTTATAATAATATATAATTATTATAAATAACATATATCAATGATATATATTATATATAATATTCTAAAATTATAATAATACAATACAAGTATTATCTCCCACAGAATGAGAATGCGTGACAAAACTGCGCCTCTCCCGTCAGGCAGTGACGGAATTATGTCGCTTGGTTGCAGATGATGTAGACATCGCTGCTAGCTGTCCGTATGCCTTGCCCGTTGCTGTTAGGGTTACTGTGGCACTATTTTTCTTTGCTAGTGGGTCATTCCAAGACCCACTCAGCTCAATTGGAGGCATGACCCAATCTGCTGTAAGCTCGGCTATAACTGCAGTCACTGCCAGCATAGTCCAACATGCCTGCAGGTACATCACTGGCATCCCTGTGACAACCGAGAGACAACACAGGGTAAAGCGGGATTTTTTGGCAAGATATGGGTTCCCTGGGGTTCTGGGTGCCGTCGACTGCACACACGTTCTGATTCGGGCTCCGGCTCTGAACAGTGGCGCCTTATGTGAATCGTAAGGAACCCATTCCATCAACGCCCAGGTGATTTGCGATGCATGGGGTTACATCTTGAATGTATACGCAAATCATCCTGGAGGTAGCCACGACGCTTTTATAATGGAACAGTCGGTCATTCCTGTAGTCTTCCAGAGGGACCCCCCTCTGGATGGGTGGCTGTTGGGTGACAATGGCTATCCATTAAAGACGTGGTGCATGGTGCTATACATTAAGCCAAGAAGTGTGCGTGAGTTCGCTTTCAATAGAAAACACTCACGCCAAGACGAGTTTGTCATTGAGCTTAACATTTGGCGTGCTCAAAATGCGGTTCCGCTGCTTGGACAGGTCAGGTGGGGTCTTACAGTATGGTCCTAAGAAAGTAGCATCTTTTTTTGTGGCATGTTGTGTGCTGCACAACATTGCCCTATGCCATGGAATGATGCTGGAGTTTGAGGATAGATTATTACTGGACTATAGAAGGCAGCAAGCTGAAGTGCAGGAGCCGACTCCAAATGCTGATATAGTGCCTGCAGTAGCAGGGCAATGAGGGACCAGCTGGCAGCGGAGCTGCGACACCACTAGTCATGTCATCTGCAGCCTGCCTGGTAAGTAATTTGTGCAATCAGTAGGCTACTAATAATCTAATAATACACATAATTCATATAGCGTTTTATTAAATAATCAAAGTCACTTTATAAAGAAAAAAGTGTAAATGGTTGCAGTCAATGTAGGCATTTATTTGGCTGTGGGTATTTTCTAAAATGGGATTTTGATCCTCCCCTGTCTGGATTTGACCTCATGCACGAGCAATTTAACTTCGTCTTCGGAGAAATGTGGCAACCTTCCTAGCGCAGCCTGCTCTTAAAGGCAATGGCACCTGGCACACTGATTGGTTTAACTGGCGTAATGCCCAAACCACACCTATGCATAATATAACGGGTAGCGCAGGTGTTTTAGGGATAAGGCAGGTGTGTAAGATAGCAACTTTTGCGGGGGAACGCCTCTTACGCAATGCTAAATCCCCAAATAACGGGTTTAGGGACTCTGGCCTAAGATAGGGCCCCAGATATTTTGTCTTTGTAGTTTACTCAATTGAATATAGGTTGAAAAGGATTTGCAAATCATTGTCTTCTGTTTTTATTCGCATTTTACTCAACGTCCCAACTTCATTGGAATTGTGGTTTGTAAATTGACTTAATTTAACAATTAACGCATTGTCTCCTTGTTATTTTAACTGTAAGTAGAGTCCTGTGCGCATTTGAATGGGGTTTACAGTTAACATACACAGAACCTCTGTTGTAAACTGATTGTAAAATTACAGTTAAAATAGCTGGCAAAAAAAGTACCAGTTTATAACAGTGTCCCTGGTCAGGTAGGAGGCAGTCTCTGCATACAAAGGGTGAAATAGAGAGGGGGGAAAACAACCTATACAGGCTGCCAATTAATGAAAGGGCTATTTTCAAAAAGTGGATATGCACACATAGAATGAAAACACATTACAGAATACAGATAGCTGCAAAGTGGCACTACTTTCATCATATATAACAGTAACCTATTGTTGTGAAAAAAGTTTATGCTTCTTTAGGGAGTCGGAAATCCTTTTCCCGTAATTCTCTAAGGATAGTCCAGTTTTCTGCTGGCAATTAGACCCCACTTAGTTCCTGTCACCTCAGAGAGGAAATAGAATAATTTCTGACAGGCTACTTATATATACAGTATACGTCGCGCCATTAAAAAGTAATGGTGAGGTTTGTACTTTATTTAAGCACGGGCAAAAAATGGGTTTTCTCTCGGGGTCGGGTGCCCTCGTCTCATGATCTGTTTGGGTTGCTGTCCATAGTGTCACGTGCAGGCTGTAACCAGATGTGGTGCTCTTGAGCTACTGTAGTCACTTGTGGCTGACCTAAGCGTCACTGTACATCTCAAAAACAGCTCAATCTTTGTAATTACTGAAGTACTTGGCGAGTTCATGTGGTACGTGTCAGCATTACAATACCATGCACTTTTCTTTATTTCCACTCGTATCTCACTGGAAAAGCAATAAAAATTGATTGATTCTTCATTTTGCCACAAATACATTACATACCTCACTGTTGCGTTTTTAATGGCGCTCAGTATACTTTTCAGATGCAGATAAGAGTCATAACATTCAAGCAATTGTCGTAAGGAAAGGACAGTGTGTACCAATAAATTCTCCTGCCTGTGTCAGATTTATACAGCAAACCTGCTCACTGAGGAATGCCATAATTCTTGTCAAAAAGAAACCTGATTTTAACGTTTATGATCAATTTTTTGATGTTGAGGAGTACTGGCTGCTTCTGAGAAATACAGGGGTGGTTGGATCATCAAAAACACTGCCATAAATACCAGCTTCGTGAAGCACACAAGGTACATTTTGGAGCTGGTCCAAATATGGATTGATTCAATTATGTGGTGATTTTAGAGCTGTAGTTCTGTGCTTATTAGTCAATATCCTACTCCATGTTGGTCCATAGACTGGATAAAAAGATGGACGAAGCTACCATGACATCACCAATTGGTTTCTGCATACCATAAAAGAAGCCTTGATTTTGGCAATTTGAATTGCGCCATGTTGTCATGTTGAAACCGGATGTGATTTCTATTGGACGAGAGCGTGTATTGAAGATCTGGGGAGGACCGTGGCCCTGGATCTGACCGTATCGGACGAGGACCAGAGGATAGCCACGCCCCTAAAGCATATTCTGGCTTTATCCTTTATTCTAGTCTATATGAGACCATAATTTACAAAAATGAACATCATGATATATCGAAGGAGACTTGAAACTTGCTATAGCTACCATAAAATAATGTGAAGAATCATTATTTAACTCTTTCAACCCCAGATATTGTAGCATCACTATACCCTTCAACCCCACAGCCCTCTGTAGAGGGCTGGTCATTATCTGGACATTGTATCTTACTGTTATCTCTGGAATCCCATTAAATGTAACCTGATATGTTCCAATCAATTAGTCAGATTGTTTGAATTTTCCCTACAGGAATTTGGGGTTGAAGGGAATATGTTGGTCAGCCCTCTGTAGAGGGCTGTGGGGTTGAAGGAGTTAAATGAAAAATCAGGTGGGAAAGTAGGGCCATTTTCTCATAGACTTGTATAGGATTGAACTTCTTTCTGCAACCACCGACGTCGCCATCTGCTGGCCATTAAATAGAATTCCATTTTACGGTACTTCGGCCTGGACTTCATTTTTCAGACCAGGGTGCTGCGTCCATCTTTTTACACAGTCTATGTGTTGGTCCCATAAGGAGAGCTTTGACTGTTCATTTGTGCTGTTGCTGTGTTTGGCATATGCTGTCAAAACTTTTGACACAGTTTCCCTTGCTACCTTACATAAATGTGACATTTTTGTGACTTAGGCGCCTCCAACACTGGGACCAACTTTTTGGCCTTTTTGGAATTCCGGTAGTATCCTCATCTTGCTTTGGAGTGTGACTTAGCAAAGTGCTTCTGGTTACATCTGCTTTAAGCAGATGCGTGCTGCTAATTATTATTCAAATGAATTGGAATCACCTGTGTCTGTGCTTGTGTAATTGTGCTTTATGGTCATTGAAGTTAAAACCATTTTTCTGGGAAGCTTCCTTTATTGTGTGCACCCCCTGTGTATAACTTACAAAGGGGCCAAGGCAACCCATTATATTTCAAGAATTTGGTTTCTGCTAAAGTACAACATTAAACGGAAAAAATGGCTGTTTTTGATGTAAGCACTAAGAACACATTCTGGGGGGAAGACATTCACATACTCTATTTGTTTCGAGTGATGAGCTTGATCATTTGCTTTTGGTTGATTTCACGTTGCATTTTTCTTGCTGAAAAATATCCATATTTTCTTCTGAGTGGTGTTTGTTGGAAAGTGGGTGAAATATGCATCATAAAAATAAGGAACCATTGTGTACAAGGAGCTTAATGCAGCTTAATCTCATGGCATTTATGGCATGAGCCTTGATATGGAAGATGTAACTTTTAGAGTTTTAGAGCGCTGCCATAAGTATAAGAAAGCATTGAGACATCAGCCTTAAGTTTCTCTGTGGCCTAAACCTGAGAACAGCAACGTGTCTTTCAGTGGAAGCTTTTGAAAGGAGACTATGAGAGTGATGGAAGCATTCCCTTCTTTCATTGGGCGATGAAGTTATTACCTGTACAGATTACAGCTGTGGGCCTGTATTTTTGTGCAGATTATTGTGGAGTTTTAAGGAGATTAATAGAACTCTTGACATGCCATATCAATGGCTCACAATGATCATTTACTCACAAGCAGTTTTACTGAGAAGAACACAATCACTTACAGTGTAATATTTTATAAGTACTTATGGTCTACATATGTCTTCACATCATTTACTCCATTATACACAATAATAAATGAAAGCCTGAAATTCATGAAAGCTTATATCCAAAAATGAAATTTAATTACAAAATTGCTGGTTAAATATTGTATTTGTAGCTGTGAAAAGAGAAACAATGAAAATATGTCAATAAGTGGTCAAATAATTTTTTTTTCACTTATGCAGAATAAAAATTATATGCTATTTGTACTCGCAGATTTGTAATGATATTCAATTTCAGTCCTGGGTATTGGCACATTTAGAGTTGTGAACAGTTGTGTTTGTTTTCCTCTCTCTCTTTTGAATGATCATGAAGCTTTATTAACTCAAAAGCATTGCAAGCTGACTGGAACTGTGTGATGAAGGACTGGAATTGCTGCCTTTCTTAGGTACTGGAGCTGAAGCATTAAATGGTTCAGATGTCTGGGCCTCTCAGTCTAGTTTCATGCCTCATGGATCTCTTGACAGTATTAAAAACCAGAACTCCTCTCAGTCATATTCATTTGGTGTACATCAAATTCCTTGATTTCTGTGATCCCAGACCAAGCCCACTGTGGCAGGAAAATTTGCTTTTCTGCACGTATCAGAGATATTTCACACTTTTCACCCATCCATCTCACACAGGACACAATCAAATGACTTGTACTGTTATAAATGCATCAAATGTCTACTCTGGCTCTTGGGCCCTGGCCATCTTTGTCCCATCAAATATGTTTACAAGATAAAGAGATGTATTTCCTCAAAAATGTTTGTTGATCAAGTGCCAGTCAGGCATAGGTATTGTCCATAATGTCCAGTTATGAGTGCAATGCATATGGTACCCTTGATTAGGGCAATTTTTCACATTGCACCAGTTTAATAAAATGTTATGAATGTAATGACTGGTCGAGCAGTCAATCAATGCTGGTGCTGGCTACCGATGCATCCCTTCAGAGTAAATCAATTGGATCTATTTTCTTGCTTTGCTAGCTCTTTTGAGCACTTTTTGTGGACCTTCATTAATAGGAGCGATGCAGCTCACAATAAGGCTGGCTACTGCTTGCAAGCACGAGGCTAGCCAAGAACAATATTCATATGCTGAAAGGGCCTTTCACTTCCTCCAATCACAAACGTTGACTATGTGTCAAACCAGATCAGTATGAAAGCTCATCTGATTTTGAGCCCTAATATGAGCAGTCTATTTGGCTTGAGCAGGACCTGACTCAATCCAAATGTAATGTAAGTAATGGGTATCCATCATTAATGAGAGGAGCTCTTTTCATACTGCTGTTAATAAGCTCATTTGCTATACAATAAAGCCTATTACTTTCTCCACTGGGCAACGGCCCACTGTTTTCACAAAAGCAGAATAACCTCAGTTAGAATTGGCAAAAAATCCTTTCAGGAACATCTGGAATTTAAGACTGGCTCTTGGCAACTGTCCGGGGCTTGTTGGAGATAAAAGACAGCTAAAAAAAAACAAGCTCCAAATAGAATGCAGATTTTCTGAAAGCAAGTTTACTCTGATAAGATAGATTCGAGGCTGAGCTCTATCTCAACAAAGTTGTCATTTTTTTATTTTGAGTACGTTTTGTTTATTTATGGATTTATTTATTTGCCTTGATTATCTGAGCACATTTGCATGGCAGCATAGCTCCTCAGCTCTGTGTCTCTTTTCATAGGACTCATATTTGGCACCTCTATTGTTCATTACACGTGTCTCTGTGAAAAGTGATGACTGGGTTCTTAAATGTGTTTCTCAGTGTTGTAAATTTTGGTGGCACACTCTCAATTATGGTACATTTTTCACAGTCATCAGGCATGTACAGCAGATGTATTTTCCCACTGGTTATGGCTGCACGTTTTTGACAAATATTACCATAAAAATGCTCATGTACCAGTTTTTTTAACTGATTTTCAGCTACATTCATGTCCCTGATTTTTTTTTTAATGCATGCTTTGCATTGTGTCTGGATATAGTCATGTTTTGAATCCTTTTTTATCTAAGTTTGAGTATACATTGCCTGACAAAAGTCTTGTCGCATAAGGACATAGTAACTAAAAATAGCATATAACTTTATTTCTAACCAATCAATTGTTACAATAAATGGTCCATTTTAATGTCAAGGGCTTTCACATTAATAATTTGGTGCAAAATGAAACCGTCAAAAAGTGTTCTGATGTTCACAGCTTGGCTAAGCCCATAACATCGGTTTTTGCTAGGACAAAAGTCTTGTCGTCTCTTCAAATGATGCAGCAAATCGCAGATTAGAGTTTAACCTATGACAAATACTGTAATTAACACATTCCCAGATGTGTATAGAAATATCCCCAGCACACCAGACTTTCATATGAGGTGCAACTAGACCTCTGACAACATACCAAAGATTCAACCACAGACCAAAGTGCTGATCATCAAGAGCCTGAAGACTGAGTCTGCTGCTGAGGTGGCAGACATCTTTAATGTATCCAAATGTCAAGTGGAGGGGATGAGAAAAAGATATGAAGAAACTGGTGACGTTCATGGGAAGCGCAGGTCAGACAGACAACTTTTTGAAAGGACTGTTTGTTGCTTCAACTGTACAAGGCCAGCCCTTCTTCAACTACAGTGAAGCTACATGAGGAAATGTCACCAAAAATCCCGGTATCTACAAGAAGAGTTTGTCAAATTCTCTCTCAGAGTGGTTTTCATAGCCGAATTAGTACACAGAAGCCTGCATTAAACAGAAAACATGAAACCTGCATTGCATTTGCCAAGGCCCACAGCTCGCAGAAAGGATTGATACTGGAAAAGTAGCTGAAAGTTTATTTTTCTGGTGAATCATCCATTGAACTGCATGCCAGTCGCCGTACAAGACCTGTTGGAACCCTCATGGATCCAAGATTCTCCCAGAAAACAATCATGTTTGGTGAAGGAAAAATCATGGTTTGTTGTTACATCCAGCATGGGGGTGTGAGAAAGATCTGCAGAGTGGATGGCAACATCAACAGCCTGAAATATCAAGAAGTTCTTGCTGCCCTACTTATACTGCTGCTCCTTCTCATTCTTCTGCCTCCATGTCACAGTTCCTGAAAGCGAAGAAGGTGAAGGTACTCCAGGATTGGCCAACCCAGTCACCTGACATGAACAATTATTGAGCATTTTTAGGGGTAAGATGAAGGAGGAGGCTTGGAAGATGAAACCATAGAATCTTGATGAACTCTGGGAGTCCTGCAAGACTGCTTTCTTTGCCATTACAGATGATTTCATCATCAAGTTATTTCAGTCATTGCCAAGACATATGGATGCAGTCCTCCAAGCTCATGGGAGTCATATGCAATATTAATTCTTTTTTCCAAGGCACCATGACTTTATGTTCTGATATTATAGTGGCATATTTGTGTATTCAAAATAAAGTGTATGTATAATTTCCACATTTTTTTTCAATGCAACACGACTTTTGTCCAAGCAAAATCTGACCGTTCTGTACAAATTAAATTATATAACTCAATGAATGACACAAAACTCTATTTTGGTATATTTCACATAATCTAGAGGGCTTTGCCTTTCATATAAGCCATTTTTGATTCCAGTTGATCAACTACAAGTCAGGTTATTATTTGTTGTTCCTACAACTTGGATAAGTGACAAGACTTTTGTCAGGCACTGTATATCTGTGTTACTGGCAGTCATTTATATTAAGCGGAGAAGTCCTATATACAACAAACATATATGAGGTATATACCACATATAGTCAAGCGGCATAGTCAAAAAATATTTCACTTTTTGAAGAAATTTTGAAACTTAGCACATTGGTAGGGGACCCCCTTAGGATCATTTTTCGATTAAGACCCAACTCTGAGCCATAATGAGCCATTTCTAGAATCATTAGAATAAGAGAGAGTTCCTCTGGTAAGATCAACAGGAGGAAAGTAATTAAATGCAAATTCAGTGGAAATGAGGTATGCATTTACAAATTTAGTATGTAATTCCAAAATTAAATGTATTAGTCAAGCGGCATAGGCTAAAATACCACCACAATATTTCACTTTTTGAAGAAATTGTGAAACTTTGCACATTGGTAGGGGACCCCTTTAGGATCATTTTTCGATTAGGACCCAACTCTGAAACGCCCCCTGCTGGCCGCCATCTTGAATTTCAATATGGCCGCCACTCAGAACCTATAAATCCCTATAACTCAAAAACTAAGACGGGTAGAAACAATCTGTTTGTGGCTAACCCCCCATTTTTAGGGTCAAGGAATCTCATAAAACCAATATAATGTCCGGTTGACATCCGCCATCTTGCATTTCAAGATGGCCGTCACCGAAAACCAAGAATTCTTAATATCTCGGGAAGTAAACCAGATATAGACAAAATTCAAAAGGTTTTCCACATGTGTTAGGGTCAAGGGGCAAAACCAATTTGTTTTCAAATGCCTGTTTACTGTCAACCATCTTGGAATCCAAGATGGCCGCCTCTATGGATGTATAACTGCCAATAACTTCTTTGCTAAGACAGAAATGTTCTGTTTGCGACAAGCCACCCATTTTCATGGTCAAGGAATCACAAAAATTGGCAAAAACTGTAACTTAAGTCCGCCATCTTGGATTTCAAGATGGCCGACATCCGCCATCTTGGATTTCTAGATGTCGGCCATTCCTATGAGAGTAATAATACCAAATTAGTTTACCACGGACAACATTACATTTTCAACATGTACTGTCCCTTGAGTCCTTGTACAAAATGTTCTTTCGCCAACTTAGCTTTGATAACACTGTCCATAACAGGCACAGAGAGATGAGCACTTGAGATTTCTTTTGTTGCATTTACAGTTCCCTCTACAGGCTTTCTGACACTTGCAGCTGATAAACACATGCATGCTCTCAAGCATATCTATCTAGCATTTTTTGTGTAATTGCTGAATAATTGCTGGAGTTTTTGTTCTTTTTACTTTTTTAAGCATTTTTTACATTACCTTTGTATGTATAATTTTATTTGTTTGCTTTTTAAAAAATAAATCTGCACCAGTGAAGTCAAACTTCATCTTCTTTGTTTGTATTATCTTTGAATGAGAAATTGTATAGGCTGCAGGACTGGCAGAAGGGCCATTTCATGGTAATTGTGAAGTGGCATGAAAAAATTAAATGTCTGAATTTTACCAAAAAAACAATTGGATGACTTAGATAGGTATCTGAACTTACTGGAAAAAAAGAAAAGTGAGTCGAAATTCTTGCTCCTTAATTATGCAAATTAGATTTTCTCGCGAATTCATGGGTCCAGAGCGTTGCGGACAGGACACACATTTTTTAAATCATTTTCGTGGTTCGTTTCATTTTTGAAATTTTTTTCTTGCTGACGGGATACGTTTTATGTCCATGCAGACAATCCATCAGTGAGTTTTCTTTTTCAGATTGTGAAGTGATAAAATTTCCACTTCGCGGGTGTCAAGTATCCTGTCCAACACAGGGTCGGAACAAAAAAGTTTATTTTTTTCCTGCAATAATAAGCCTATAAACACCAAAGTTAGAATTCTCTTAGCTTAGGTAGTATAAAACAATATAACAGAAAGGTTTTTGAAAAATCTCAACACAGCTCATCAGAAACCACAACTCTTTTTTGTCCTATCCGCAACGTTTTGCGTGTCGAATGGGACAAAAAAGTTGCGGACAGGACAAGTTAATGTAGTGATAATGGATTTGGCTTTTAGTTGGTATGGATATTCCCCTTCTACTTAGAATAAAGGCTTTTAATGTATTTAAGGCTTTTAAATACTAGGAGGTTGTCTCTTATTTAACTAATTTTGAGGCACTTTTAGAGGAAACAAATGCAAATGTAGGTCTTTCTGATTGCATACAATAATTGTCCTATAAATGAAGACAGAAAAAAAAGGGTATGAGTTTGGTGCAACGATGGCTTGTCTTTCAATTCAATAACACAGATTTCAAGATTTTTATTATTGTTTGACATGTTTCAAGAGTATTGTTTTATTTCAGTTAACTCTCTAGGAATTTGAATGGGTGTTTTCATGGCACTGGCAGGGCAGCTTGGTGTTGAATCTGGATTCCCTGTCTCATTTCATTAGGCACTCCTACTCATTTGAGTAATTAGTGTTTGACATGTTTGTGAGCCCTTTTCTTCCAAATCATTTACTAAAATGCAATTATGCCCTATGACTCCCAAGAATTAATTGTTATCTTATTGTAACCTGGCAGCTTTGCTCAATTGAATCAATTGTTTTTTGACTAATGGAGTCTTAATTAACCAGGCATATTTGCGCATTTGAGTGGACTGTTGTTTGATTAATTTCCAGACACTTTGAGTTTAAAATGACTGTTTGACAGGAATCATATTTTGAACTTTGTCTGTGCTGCTTATATATCCTGCTAGAATTTTCTGAGAATGTCCCATCAGGTTGATGGTGAGGTGGTGGTGGTGGGGGGTGTGTGTGGGGGGGTCTGCTGAAATCTTTGATATCCTCTCAAACATGTCAACTGTTTTATATAATGCAGCTTTATGTTCTAAATATGTAAATAATGCAATATAATACATTTTATATGAAGTAAATGTGTGTTTTTGCTCATTTTAAATCCAAGTGAAAAAGTGTCCTGTCCGACACGTCCTGTCCGCAACGCTCATCCCATTGGAATAAGTTCCCCCCCTTGGCTCACTGTTTGAGTGACAAATTCATAATTTCTTCTGAAACCTACCCAAGATGTAGAGGAACAAAATCACCTGGCTTTGGATTATAAAACTCCAGTGGATGGACGGAACTTTTCACTTCCCTCCGAGGAAAAAAAACCCACTTCACTTTTTGTCCTGTCCGCAACGCAACTTCCAGCCTCATTTTGAAAATGAAAATGAAATTCAAAACATTTGATGTTTTTATCAAATAAGGTTCTTGGGTAGCACTTGCCTCTCAACAGTTAAAACTTTTAAATTATTCCCAGGAGTAATTTTTATTAATGAAAAAAGCCTGTGAATGTCCTGTCCGCAACAAAATAAATACTGTGAAATGGCCCAGAAATAATAATAAAAAAAAAATTTAAATTCTAAAAAATAAAAAATGGTTGTATTTGGATGGAATGTATGCCTGTAGTGACATATAAGTGAAATTAAATGAGTTTTACAGTTTGATATCTGAAAATATGAAACAGCACAGTGTCAGCCTGGAGAGGCCACCTAGACTTTCCCAAACTAAAACCTCTCTAATTTAGCGCTGATTTACTTGGTTAGAATAAACCTTGGCACAGATAATGGTGAGGTTCTGTGCTGTAATGTTTTAAGAGTTTCAGACTGCAACTGAATAATTTTAAGACAAATAAAGGTAAAACTTTTTTTGGTGCAAAAAAGGTGTTTCATTTATGCACTGTTTCATCTTCATTTACTCTGACTCAGTGACATATACACTGATTTTTGCACCATGACAAAACTCCCTAAGGTGTTACCTTTATTATGATATTATGTTACCTATTATTATGAGTACGTGTGTAGGCTATGTGGGTATGTGTCCTTCAGCTGCTTTCACACCGGACGCGAAACAAATTTTTCGCACGACAGATTACATTTAAAGTCAATGCAAAGACATAAATACACACGTTTTGCGTGTATTCGCGTCTTTGCATGGACTTTGAATGTAATCTATTGTGCGGAAAATTTGTTTCGCGTCCAGTGTGAACGCGGCTTTAGAAACACAGCCTGATCTGAGCTACATTTATCTAAACATTATTATTATTGTAACTTTTATTGTTGTGTACTATTAGCCTACTAAAGGTAGTCTATAGGCTTACACAGCTGTCAAGTGCACCCCTTGTCGCAGTGGCGTAGTCAGAACTGAAAATCGGGTGGGCACAGAACATCCCTTTACAACTTTTATTAGTCCTAACTTCTTCGCAATTATTTTTCCTAATGAACAATACATTCACACCGAAAACAATCCACACCATCAGGTGTTGCTAATTCTCCTCGTGAAGGTAAGATGACAATCATTCGTTTGGACGCGGTTGAACAATTATTACTCCTGACTTGTTTTCAGTCGTTTTCCTTAATTAAAACGTTTTACAATTATAACAAAACACTATTGGCAATTATAGACATGGCGTCTTTCTTAATGCGATCAAAGTGTGACAAAATAAGAGGCTAAACTCAGTTCAGAAAAAGAATTTACTCGTAGGCGCACGCTTTACGAAACTGCTCTGATCTTCTGCGTTACATTTTTTGGAACATCAGGCGATCAAACATGCTCTTCATGATCGGTTACATTGTTGGAATTAAATCAAAGACGAAGATGAGAAACACCTTTACGCAATTTTTAGCAAGGCTGATTGAAAGGCAAAAAAAAAGCACATCCAAACGAATGATTGCCATCTTACCTTCACGAGGAGAACAAGCAACACCCGATAGAGTGGAGTGTTTTCGGAGTGAATGCATAGTTCATTAGGAAAGATGATTGCGAACAAGTGAGGATTAATAGAAGTTGTAAGGGATGTTCTGTGCCCTCCCAGTTTTCAGTTCTGGCTACGCCACTGCCTTCTCGGATTCGTTCTGGTTGCAGTAGGGCTACGCAATAGGGCAAATGTTGACTCAAGTTGCTGTTTTCTCATATAACTTGTTTGTCAGCATAATTAATTATTGTACGTAATAAATTCACATGTATTTATTGGCAATTTTTTATTTCATTCGTTCAAAAACAATACATTGTTGATTCCCTCTTTATAATCACACAATATTATGAAATGGCCTGACATTTGCACTGCCGTGAAAAAAGCAGCAGCTGCGGATCTAGGGGGGTTTAGAATTCCGCGGCCGCTTTTGCATCATCAGCCCGTGGAGGTCTGTTCGTGTGATCATATATTCGGCCACTGCGAGCTTGAACCTCCCGGACCAGAACATCAGCTTCCTCCTGGCTGAAGTTTGGCCGTCTGGTATTGCTGCTGTGTCCTACTTCATCCATGTCGAACGAAATTTGCACTGCGCCTCGCCCACGGTGCTTTTAAAGGTGAGGAGAGCTCATTTGATTGGTGAAGATTTGACTCGGCTGTGTTAAACCCACACATGCCTTCTCTCCTCCATCTTTGCCACTTGCGCCGGCAGGAGGGACGGAGGCGGGACATAGGAGTACTTGCGCCGGGCACGAAATTGCAAAATGCGCCTGGATACACCCCGTTGGCGCAGCGCACCCCCCATTCGTCGCGCCTGCGCCTGGTCAACGAATTTAGAGCCCATAGTCATTTCATTTTGGGCATGTCATTTTCAATCCAGTGGCTCAGGGCTTAAGGGGTTAAATGCACAAACGGCGCTCCATACAAATGAAGCCATGTGCCTCTGCCTCCAGGAGCATGTGACTGCATAACCTAATTACTGGTATTACTCTTACGTCATACTGCAGTTTTGTTAAAAGTACTAACCTGAGGATGATACAAACTATCTTGAAACAGTTTGCTAACTTCATGTGTGTTAGTGTTCACATTTTTCCACATATTCATGGAAAATTCAGGCTTTTGATCTCTCCTTTGTTTAAACTTATCTCAATTAACTTAGATGGCAACACTGAAAATATATGGGGTGCTGAAGGATGAAAAATCTTACCTCACAGAGATAATCATTGCATTCTGGATGTGGACTGGGTGAAATGAACAGAAAGCATGCGGGGTACAATTTCCACTGTAGACAATTACTTTCACAATTGTACCTTTTGAAATCCAAGATGGCGTATGTCAGCCATCTTGACATCCAAGATGGTGGACATCAATGGGACTTTTTGCCAGTTTTATTTAATTCTTGAACCCTGGAAATGAGGGGCTTGCCACAAACAGAACATTTCTATTTGTCTCAGTAAAAACGTTATAGGCATTTGTACATCGGTAATGGCGGCCATTTTGGATTCCAAGATGGCTGACAGTAAAAAAGCATAGAAAACAAATTGGTTATGTCCCTGGACCCTGAAAATAGAGGGAAAACCTTTTGAATTTTGTCTATATCTGGTTTACTTCCTGAGATATTAAGAACTCTTGGTTTTCGGTGACGGCCATCTTGAAATTCAGAATGCGGATGTCAACCGGATATCATATTGGTTTTATGAGATTCCTTGACCCTAAAAATGGGGGGTTAGCCACAAACAGATTGTTTCTACCCGTCTTAGTTTTTGAGCTGTAGGGATTTATAGGTTCTGAGTGGCAGCCATATTGAAATTCAAGATGGCGGCCATCAGGGGGCGTTTCAGAGATGGGTCCTAATCGAAAAATGATCCTAAGGGGGTCCCCTAACAATGTTCAAAGTTTCACAATTTCTTCAAAAAGTGAAATATTGTGGTGGTATTTTAGCCTATGCCGCTTGACTAATACATTTAATTTTGGAATTACATACAAATTTGTAAATGCATACCTCATTTCCACTGAATTTGCATTTAATTACTTTCCACCTGTTGATCTTACAAGAGAAACTCTCTCTTATTCTAATGATTCTAGAAATGGCTCATTATGTTAATGGCACATTGTATTGTCACTTTAGCTTTTGCATTTAATTGCCTCCTTGTTTGGATTTATAAATGTGCTCATTTATCTTTATTTTTTAATGCATTCACTAACTGTTTAATTGAATGGTGGCATTTTTGCTACTTTTTTGCATTTAATGTAAGGTTCTGTGTGCATGTGTACTGTACATCTGTTCAAGGAGTGAATCATCATTTCACATGCTCGCGCACACGCACACACACACACATATACACACACACACACACACACAGTAAACATCCACTGATTCTACTGCCTGGCTTAATGGATCCATAATTAACATACAACCTCATGCGTTTATGCAGCACATACGAGTACAGTGCTGAGAAAAAGTATTTGCCCCCTAAACCATTTAACACGCCACTTGTGACCATGGATTCGGACACTCGATCCCTTTGACATCACCTTGGTGAGTCACTGTGACGATGCACGTGTTACACGGATGAAATCAATATGAATGATCTCCATTCTCTAATTTACACTGTGGCTGCCAAACTGTGGACAGTCAGGCACTAGACAGAAGCCCCCAAACTTTTGGTCAGTCTTCCCAGGGATGGAATAACGACAATGCTGCCACGTAGCGAGCACTGACGGGCATGCGCACTTGCAACATTCTACGGGCGGGTTTCTACTCATTTTCATCAAGTTCTCGCCTAATTAGCTATCTAACAGTGATGTTTATCAACTGACTTATGGTGGCATTTGCCACCATTTGAAAGACCAGATTTCATGGACAAACCCAGAAAGACGTTATTGCATTTTGCCAAGGAGCGAAAAATCTTGATTTTAACTTTTTCGTCCTAAAATGACATTAAAACTTGCCAAAGATCTAATTTTGCAGTTTGCCATCTTGTGAGGAGGCTTAATACACTTTGATTGCAATTTCACATCACAAACATGCATAATTTGTATTTTGGCCATGAAATTAGAGTGGTGTGTTTTTAATGCTGGTCCATACATTCACAGTTTCAATTAATAATATGTACACAAAGTATAACAAAACAATACAATTTAAAAATTGGTCACCTTTTACAATAAGGGTACAAATAATATGCTTAAGTAATGCTGAATTAATGCAGGACTCACGTGATTGAACGCATGAATTAATGCAGGACATATCATGAATTCCTGTTGCTCATCCTTAACTAATGCTGAAGTCATTACATAACTGTGATAAGTTCACACTTCATAATTGATCAGTTAAGGGATGTTAATTCACAGTAACCTCATACATGAATTATTTTTGTGACAAAATTAGCTCTCTGTTTCCAAATATCTGTCGCTGTACACAAATTACTCTGTGCGAGCCCCTGTTTTTTCATTGGTGCTCAGCCCAGCCCATTGCCAGCCTCCTGTCCGCTCTGCTGCCCGCTTGCCGACGTGCCTTATTGGTCCGGTGTTCCTGTCCTCCTCCAAGCCTGGGTCAACACGTCGTCTTTTAACTATAAAGCGAGCTGTCAAACTCGCACTCGGCACAGGCTGTGATTTAATGTGAGCAGTCCATCTCGTGCTGTTAATCTCTGTGGTTACTCGTTGTTTCGCATGTTATCCAAAGTATTGATTGTTCGAAACTGTATGAAGTATAATGATTTGAATCTGTAACTTACACTCCGGTCGTTACTTGTTGTTTTGTTAGTTGTACGAAGTATTGATTTTTAGGCAATCATATGAAGTATGATGACTTGAATCTGTAATCTGGAGTTTAACCTTTATTTATTGTGTGAGTAATATTCTGAAGACAGGACCAGATCACAACAATCGCAATTAGTCAGCCCATTAATTTAGTGGTGCTACTCACTGATGTTTTTTTCCCCCTTTTTTCCTTTTTTGCAGTTGGTTAAGTCGGTCACACTTTACAATAAGGGTACATCATGTCTGCGTTAGTAATGCTGAACTAATGCATGACTCATGATGATTTAATGCATGAATTAATGCAGGATGCATCATGAATTCCTGTTGCTGACCCTTAGCAAATGATGAATTCACCATGACTTTGAGTGATTAGTTCACACTCAATAAATCATTAAGTAAGGAATGTTAAATATTATTACTTCATATATTAATTAACATGCAGCCCAATTAGCTGGATTCCTGGCAAAAACTTTACAAGTAATTTACAAATAATATGCTTAAGTAATGCTGAACTAATGCATGACTCATGATGACTTAATGCATGAATTAATGCAGGATGTATCATGAATTCCTACTGCTCATCATTAACAAATGATGACGTCACTATGCCTTTTTGTAATATGTTTGCACTTAATAGATCATCAGTTAAGGGATATTAATTCACTGTTACTTCATACATTAATTACTTTTGCAACCAAATTAGCTGGATTCCTCTTACATTAAAGTTTATTGATGAGCTCAGTCTACACTGTAAAACTGTGGAACATGTGACATGTTTATAATCAAAACACCAGTGAGTAAAAGCTTAATGCCTGGTGATTATTTTTGTTTGTAGCTGTTCTCATTCAAAACACTGATGTTTACTGAATGTTGCGATCAAGGTTTTTCAGATTTGAATACACTTTAAAACTGAATCTAAACACTGTGACATGTTTAAAGAGTTTTACAAAAAGGTGTTTAGAACTGAAACATTTGGTTTTACAGTGTGTCAGCCTTTATTTCGAGTGCAGTTATGAATTTGTTCAAGGTTTCAAAACAGATAATTCATGTTTGTATTTGTGTTGTGGAACACAGTGGAGTGTGGCACGGTAGAGCAAGATGCACTGAAGCCAAACCCATTTAGCAGGTATCAATTTAGAAAGTACAGAAGAATGATTAGAAATGTTTCAGCTCCGCAGGAGAGCCATGGGTCTACGGAAAACTTAAGTGTAAATGACACATGAAGTTTTAATCATTACTTAATCATTACTTCACACATTACGTACTCCTTTTGTGTCCCCCCAAGTAAAGTCACATCATGATACTCATTTGTAAATGGTTTCTTAATATTCACTTAAAGGATTATGTTTGTTGTTGACAGCAGTGAAGTATAGCACAGCCACGAAAGATGCACCAAACCCAAAACCATGCGGCAGGAACCAATTGATGAGAATAATCAGACATATTTCAGCTGAACAAATGTGCCATACGCATACCCAATTAATAAGACAACCAGCTCTCAAAAAGAATTCATCATGACTTAATCATTACTTTACACATAACTTACCTGATTTGTGTCCCCCCAAGTAAAGTCACGTCATGATAATCATTTGTAAATGGTTACTAAACGAACATGCACGAAAAGTAAGTATTAGCTGCTTAAATTTTTCACAAAGTACTATGTGATTCATTATCAAGTCATTATTACTTCACTATCTGATCACTAACTTGTATCCCCTTGAAAACTGAAATTCAATGAAAGCAATCAACTGAAATCCAAGTAAAACAACTTTTCTCTCCAAAATGATACAAACTTTAATACTAAATAGCTTGTGGCCTGCGGCATTTATCAACACAAATAAGTTCTCCTCTTCCCCAACTAAAATAGAACATTAAAAAAATATATATATATCACTTACACTACTACATGGGGAGGCCACACATTAAAAAATGTTGGGTTGAATATAACCCAAATTGGGTTGTTTCTGCTACCAAGTACTAGGTCAAATATGGACAAACCCAGTGCTAGGTTACTTTGACCTTGCAAAATGGGTGTTAAAATCAACCCAACTGCATGAGTTGATTGTACAGCCCAACTTGTGGGAAATTATAACTCTATACTGGGTTAAGATAACCCATATTTTAAGTTTTGTGTTTTAAAATACAATACTGGTGTTTCTGAAATTTTCCTCCCCTATTATGACTCATATACATGACTGCTGACCAAGTAACACAGTGTCTGGCATGTCCTGACTTTTTTTCTCCTTCATAGGCGACAGCTGCTTATCATTCATGCAGCATAATGGTCAACTTGCAAAACTTCTAAACATATTTGAGTTAATTGCAATCATTAAAGCAAACAAGTTGAAGCATCTTTTCAAATGATCAATGTATTTTCTTTTTTAATTTCTCACAGTACAGCATTATCCATGTTTGCAATCTCAATTCAATTTCCTGATCAGAAGTCTTAAAACCTTTCACAGTTTAAGTTGTAAACAGAACATGTGGCAGTTCATGTAACATTTAGGTCAAGACGGCCACATAGTATAACGTGGTTAAAATACTGCTCAGGCTGACAAATGAACAGCCTTAAGATCACACACAGCTGTTTGTAGAAAGAATGTCCAGTACATTAAAAACAGTGAGGTCACAGTATCAAGGAGAGTTGGGTTTGCGTAAGTGCCCATTTTCTAAAAATACTTGAGAGCATTGGCTGTGGTCTTTGAAGCCGAGGAAGAAAGGGAAGGGATATCAAGATTATAACGAACGACAATATTGAACATTAGACAAATAGATCTTAGCAAACAAAAAATCCTAACACAGGGTGTAAATTGCTTCTGAAGATTTCACCCTCATCTTGCGGCATTCCTCAGCGGATGGAGTAGCTCAGTTCTTGCGGAGACAGTTTTGTTATCATGAGATCAAATTTTCTCGTGATAACAGCCTGCTTTATACAGGGCAGATGGTGACCCCCCCATCTCTGTTCAAAGATGGTCTGGTGTTAAATGTTAATGCCCTCTTTGAACTTTCCCTGACCATCCATGGAATCGGGGATGATGAGCTCTAACCACTTTCCAGTTGATGGGGTGGTTGGGTGTGGACTGGCATTCAGACACCTGAGGTGCTTCCACAGCCCTTTGTTGCTTTGTCAAAGCTGTAGCAAAAGGGGAAAATGATTAAGGGGATAGAGCTCAACATCTGGATGGATAAATTTTTTTAATCATTTAATGATATACCATGCTATGCTGTGCTATGATAACCTAGCATTGTTATTCCAAACCATTCCACCAGGCAATCTCTTTCCATGTTGAACAAAAGCTGCTCACCCAACCATTTCTGGCTTGAGAAAACTGGAAAAGACACTTCGGAAGTCCATTTATGCCCGAATTGATGATTTGCACCCCCTGAAAATGTTTACTTTCCATTATCGCTATATATACAGACAACAGAAGAGAGAGAATATTTCATAGAGAAAGCATTTAACTATCATTGAGAATGCAAATATACACACACACATACATACAAACTGGCAATTCACCCAATTTCTGTTCATAAATCTTTTTAAAAAATTAAGACTTCTCAATCCATCACCATATCACCATTCAACCAAATGCAGTTGAAAAGACTTCAAAAAATACCTTAACAGCTTCTCAATTCTCTTCAATAAATCCATTTTCTGTTCATAAATTTTTTTTTTTTTTTTAACAGTAATGGCTTTCTTCCAGCGGTACATCAACATTTTGGGTAAATAAGCTTAACAAAGTGGCAGCGCTTATTTCTTTCCACTATCTCAACTTCAGAGCTGCCGACTCTCATGCATTCGGCATGAGTCCCACGCTTCTTAGTGGCATTCACATACCTGTGCTGTAGGCTAGTCAGCAATTATTCAAATATCCGCATTTAAGAGATTCTCTTGCAGAATTACAGCCGTTGTGCATGAAAGTTTATCAGTTTCACGTGTATTACGGTTCATTTCCCCACTAGTGACATGGAAATCGATGATGACTCTGGAATTCTCACGCTTTTCTTTACTCAGGAATTGGAAGCAATGGAATGGCATAAAGACATTTCACATTGTCTTATTCCATTCAAACAATTGGAACGATCATGAAACACATGCATTGCTTTCAATTCCCAAATAGAAAACAGCGGAAGAGGTCCAGAGTCATGATCGCTTTCCGAGTTGGTGAAATCCACTGTTACACAAGTGAACTGAAACTGCCACGCACAAGGACTTTAATTACGCGTAAGAATCTCATTAAAATATGCGCTGATTCAACAATTGTTGACTTAGGTGAATATGCCTCAAAAATGCGTGAGACCTAGGCCGTATGTGTGAGAATGCGTAGAAAGTTGGCAGCCCTGCAACTTAGTCCCCTCAGCCAAAAACGTTGACCTCATTCATCATTAAGGGCTAACTAACAGTTTAAAAAACTGAAGTTACCAAGTTGGCTAAAATAACATTCTGGACCTATTAGCACACAGGCGACTGAAGACTTCAATGCAGCAGAGCAACGTGGCTAGTTAGCTAACTTAGCAAGCTACTTACTCAAACAATCGTCGCATTAACACAATCCCTCAATAACGCATCATTCTGTCAATATAGATATCGAATTTAGCTGGCCAGCCCCGTTAAAATCACCCGGTTTGAACACACCTATGGCAGTAACATAACGTTTATGTTAACTAGTCTGACATATGCTAAATGCAGTTAGCCTGACAGGAGATTTCTGATCTTATTGCATTGGGTATATTTTCCTTAATGTTAGCGAACATTAGCTTCCATTCACCCTCATGCAAGCAGCAGTAAGGTCAAGCAATAACATCAAGGCAGCTAGCCATAATTTAGCAAGAATATTACCGGTAACTAACACTAAGGTCAGGACACGCTGGTCCATTTTATCTTACCTTTTCAAACGTCACCTCCATCAAAAGACAAAGATAGCAAAGCTGTGGTTACCGGTACCTACTCTACAGCGTGAGTGAGCTAACTGTGGCAGCACCGATGCTTTTAATCACTGGGAAGGAGCAAACTGAAGCACCTAGCTGGCCAGCTACCTTGTTAAAAAAAATTATTTTGACTACTCCATTACGCAGCAAAAAATAACTTATACGCATTTAAGTTGCTAACATACCCTGATGTAACTCTTCTCTGAGTTTTTGACTTGAAGTTTCAGTAAGCGCTACTCGTTATTTTAGCTGGCATTTAGCTGACGCTATGCAAAGTTAGTTGGGGGAAAAATGACGGCAAACTACAGTTTTGTCGATGTAAATTAGTGTCAAGTTCGATCTGACGGATACATAATGCCACCCATGTTTACCCTTGCATTCCCTTTTGCATAAAATGATGAAAAGTAGACTATTAAAATATAAAATACTTACATATTTGTCTGGTAACTTCCCATTGCTTTTTTTTCTTCATTGGGAGAGCTCCTAGTGGGAAGCGCTAAGCGCGCGAAGAATAGGCACGTACCTGTCACTATTACAACAGCAGGGTTAGACCAAATTACCCAATATTTCAGAAAACAACCCATAAAACCCAACTCAAGCAACCCTATGGTTGAGTTAAAAAAAAATCAACTCTTCATTTTTTTGTGTGCAGTAACAAAATGCCAGCAATCACATACAACCCCAATTCCGAAATAGTTGGGACAAAGTGTAAATTGTGAATAAAGTCAAAATGCAATGACTTTCAGATCACATGAGCCAATATGTTATTTACAATAGAACATAGATAACATTTCAAATGTTGAAACATTTTTATCCACAAAATGAGCTCATTTCAAATTTTCTGGCTGCAACAGGTCTCAAAAAAGTTGGGACACAGGCGAAAAAGGACTGAAAAAGCAATTAATATATAAGAGAATCAGCTGAAAGAACATTTAGCAAGTAATTACATTAACTGGCATCAGGTATGTAACATGATTGGCTATAAAAGGGATGTCTTAGAGAGGCTGAGGCTCTCAGAAGTAAAGATGGCCAGACGCTCTCCAACCCGTGAAGGCTCGCGTAAAAAAAATTGTGGAATACTTTAAAAACAATGTTCCTCAGTGTCAAATTGCAAAGGCTTTGAAGGTCTCATCATCGAAAGTGCATAGCATCATCAAAAGATTCAGAGAAACTGGAAAAATCTCTGTGCATAAGGGACAAGGCCGAAGACCTTTACTGGATGCCCGTGATCTTCGGGCACTCAGATGCCACTGCATCACTCACCGGCATGATTCTGTCATTGACATTACTAAATGGGCCCAGGAATACTTCAAAAAACCACTGTCTGTAAACACAGTCCGCCGTGCCATCCACAGATGCCACCTAAAACTCTATCATGCAAAAAGGAAGCCATTGTTGAGCATGATCCAGAAGCGCTGCCGTGTTCTGGGGGCCGAGGCTCAATTAAAATGGACTGTGGCAAAGTGTCCTGTGGTCAGACGAGTTCAAATTTGACATTCTTGTTGGAAATCATGGGCGTCGTGTCCTCCGGGCTAAAGAGGAGAAAGACCACACCTCCTGTTACCAGAGTTCAGTTTAAAAGCGAGCATCTCTGATGGCATGGGGATGCATTAGTGCATATGGTGTGGGACACTTGCATGTTTTAAAAAGCACCATGAATGCTGAAAGGTATATAAAGGTTTTAGAGCAACATATGCTCCCCTCCAGACGACATCTATTCCAAGGAAGGCCTTGTGTATTTGGGCAGTTCAGCATTACTTAAGCATATTATTTGTACCCTTATTGTAAAGTTTTACCGTTAAGTCCTCTTTTTGGTTCTCTATTTTATTTGAGTGGCTCCATTGTGGTCCTTTGTTCTCCCTTTCTCCAGTGTATCAGCCACCCTTCTGTTTAATTTATCCACAAAACTCCTTCATTAAATCAATCCCTTCATTTCAACCTATCACTATCTGGTTATTTCCTTCACCCATAGACCAATGGGGATGTAACAGAGTACAGTAATGAATTTGTTCAAGGTTACAAAAGCAGTGGTGTGTAGCACGGTAGAGAAAGATGCACTGAAACCAAAATTATTTAGCTTGTACTATTTGATAAATTAGCCTCTTCCACCAGGGACTTGCGTTCAGGGGGATAATATTCCTCCTCTCACCTCGCATTAAAGCACATTATTTCCCAAAACTCATTCCCATTTATGTTTCCTAATTAACAACTAAGTATTAACTCATTCAGTTGTGTGGATGAATTACTGATCAATTACTGTCCATTTTCCCTTAACTTGCATTATTAATCATTGCAATAGTTATCAAGCATTTAAGCTTTTGACAGGAAACACAATGTCTTTTGAAGCATCTGAATTCCTGTAGCTCATAAAATTTTTTTTGCTTCCGTGTCTGATTGGCTTGATATGCATAAGAAAAAAATGCGGTTTTGCCAACTCGGGTCCACATGCTAATTTGGTTATGTAAAATTAAAACTCTGTCTACAACCAATGGCATTACCATAATGCAGGTTAACTCTCTACCTGTTTCCAATTTAATTTAAGAATCTGACAATTAATTGAATTAATTTACTAAGCAAATAGGCTACCAGTAAGCTGCGTTGCATGAGTGAGTGACACATACAGCTTTGCATCAAAGAGGAAGGCTACAATATGAGATTGCATGGATGGCAATCAACTGAAAGTTCTCAAAATTCCATCTTGAAGTAGAGCGCTATTTAGTAAATGCTGCTGAAAATGGTATTTAGATACAGTTTAGATTCCATTTCTGATTAATCAATTAGAAAATTTCATGCAATCTCATTGGGGCCTTACTATAACTTTCCTAGAAGCTGGACTTTACAGACCTTATCAATGATTTTGCTACCATCAAAGTTCAATGCATGTCATGCATTAAATTGATTTTAAATGCATGCCATGCATCAAACTACCATGCATTAATAATCAATTTACAAAATTATTCAATTACCAACTCTTCGACCCAAGAAGCGTTGATCATTTAATAAATCAATCATTATCGCATAGTGGAATGTCTGTTCTGTATATTTCAGCTTTTACTGTGTTAGTGAGATATACTTGTTCCTTATAAGGTGTGGAAAGTGTTTATATAAGCTTGCAAGCTTAGATGTGGGAACTGCTAGCTTTTCATTGCAGGGTGAATGTTCTGACTGTTAAATAAGCAGTTCCTTTATTGAATAATGTTGTGCTGGCTTATGGGTCTCTGAAGAAAAATGAACAAAAGTCGAAAGCATAGAGAAAAGGCATGCTTTGGGTTTGGAGAGGTTACTGGTGACCATTGATTTCCAACCGTGCCTATATTGATAAACTCGTGCAAAATTCCACCGGGACATCATTAACCCATTTAAACCGGGACAGCATGTGTGCATTTTAAGAACGTGTCGTTGCCAACACAGATATGCACGTAATTTTGAAAGTACCGTAATTACTGTAAGTTTTGCGCAATAGAAAAAAATTCCAACTGTTCCTGAAAGCTGAGAAGCTGTGCTTCAGCCCAAATACAGGTTACTATGGTAAACATGGCAGCATGATTCTCTGCTGGGATTTTTGCATTAGGCCTTAAAGGGTTAATTCATATTGAATTCCATGCGGCAAAGGTTGATTTGTGTTGAAAATATTATAACTTTATGATTTGACAGTGTGCCATTTTGCGGGCTCTGAGAGTTTGGGTAGCCGTGCTCAGATGAGGTACACTTTTGGTCAAGGAGTTTATGATCCCAGAAATGTATTGGCTTAACTCCCAGCCATTTTTCATTCTCAGTATTATTATTTATTTCAATTTTATAGCTGAATTTTCATGAAGTTTTTTTTATGTTTTCAGCCCTTTTTCTCTATCAAAATCATAAAAATAAATTGAAATATGATGGAATACTGAAATCTACAAGTGTCTTGTCTCAGTTGAGCCATATTCCCCCCCTGTATGAAGCTCAAATCTTGAATTATAAAGTTTTAAATTGGGTAAGATATAAATAGCCAGATTTGGCCTCTGCGCACAGAGGTTAAGAGACTACAACCTAACTTGCTCTTACGTAAAGGTTTAAATACTTTTCTGATGGTCCAATCAATGTCTTTCAGTTACTGTGGAAATTTTATACTCTCTGGAATTGGATAAGAAACATGGCAATCAATAGAACGTGGGCGTGAACTATGATTGTGCATTACGCAGATGAGCCTAAGTAAGCAATTGAGTGACTGGCTAATCAATGAGAGTACTTAGGAGGATGTAAGGGAGCGATGAATTTGTTGATAGAGGAATTTACGCGTAAATCCACGGTAGGGAATTACACGTTTTTGATATGTGATGGGTATAATTGATAGTAGAAAACATAGTATCAATACCATGTTAAAGTTTTGCTTCAGAAAACTGATTTTTCTTAACCACTTAATTGGGATACCATTGGCTCACTGTAGCTGAAGTGGTTGCTACAAAGGACAATGATTTTTTCTGTCGCAAGAGATCATTTTTAAAAACTGCTGGATAGATACTATGGGCTAGTACCGTTGTATATTGAGCAGTTTGCATGGCAGGCTTAGCTGAGGAGTTTAATTCATGCAACTCCTGGGAAACAGGGATGGGACTGAACTTGTCCATATTCTAAAGTGCATTCGAGCTAGGCTTGCTTGTGAATATTCAATAACTGATCCGGGTGTGCCATTTAGTATAGAATAGTGTAACTGCGTGCATAAATAGAGCAACCCCATGTCCGCTGTTGCCTACATCTGTCCAGAGGGGTTAATAATTACAGGCTTACATATTGGTCTTGATTATTCAGTAAATAAATTGTGTGATTATGAATCGAATGATCTTAAACAGGAACAGCTTGAAAGCAATTATGTGTTTAAGGGTCAGAAGCTCACGGCACACCATTGAAAATCCCATAATGCCAGCGTTATCACTCGGGGGACATTGGGCTTTACAGCATCCAGAAGCACTGCTGACTTCTTTGGTCTTGAGCTGGGCCAAATAGGAGCAGAGCCATACCAACTGTTGTCAATGACATGTTCAAAAGCCTGCATACGTCATGTTCTGGGGCTGCATTAAATCTCTCGGCATGGGCATGCGCACATCTTCGAAGGCACAAATTTCATGCAGAAGGGCTCAAGTACATTTTAGAACAACAAATGGTGACTTCCAGACATCCTCTTTTTCAGGGATGCTCATGCTTGTTCCAACAGGGTAATGCCAAGCCACACTGCTTGTATTACAACAGCTCTGTAGTCACAGAGTGGGGATTCTTGACTGGCCTACGTGCCACTCGGACCTGTTTTTCATGGAAAATTAGAAGCTGCTTTTGAAATGCAAAATACAACAGTAGAGACCCCGGATGGTTGACCAACATAAGTTCCGCAAGAATGAGTTTCGTGAGCAGAATTTGCACCCAAACAGTTAGGGCTCTATCTTTCACCCTGCCTTACCCGTTGCCACTACCCGCAACCCGTGAATTACGCATTTAGCAGCTTCCACTATCCCTAAACGATATCTTGCGGCCACACTACCCGCTATGCATTATGCCTAATCCTTTATTTGCGCCTGGAGGTGTGCCCGTGGGCGTGTTTATGCGCTTTCCCTAAAATTGCTATCTTGACCACACACTTTAGGGAAAGCGTATAGCGGGTCCTAAAACCACGCGCTACCCGCATTTGGGCTTTCACAAGACCCCTATGCATTAGCACTCAGCAACGGAAATTTTTTCCTGCGAGAGCGGCATTTCAGAACTCTCTTGCGAATGAAGGTTATTTCGGCGACAAGTATGTACACCTGTTTTTGCAGCACGGTCGCGCAACTTGCTGTAAAAAAAAATAGACAGCTGTCCGATTGGAAAATGTAAACGGACGAAACCACGTACTTGTCACCAGAATTACCTTCATTCGCTGAAGAGTTCTGAAATGCCGCTCTCGCTGGGGGAGTTACGTCGCTGAGTGCCAGTGCATATACCTAATTTTATTTTTCTAAAATGGGATTTTGTTCTATGCTTCATTTCAGACGGGAGAGGGAGTTGGAAGTGCATGGCGAAACGCTTTTTTTTCTTTTTCGGTTTTTTTTTTTTGAAGTTTCCATCACAAAAGGGTAGGTTTGATTTATTTATTTTTTTTACTACAAACCAAACATTGAACAATATGGCAATGTCAAAAATAATAATAATAATAATAATAATAATAATAATACAATTCATGATTAACTTAACAAAAAACAGATCCTCCCTGACTGGATTTGACCTCATGCACGGGCAATTTCACTTCGTCAACGGAGAAAGCGTGGCGACCTTCCTCTCTCCATCACGGGTTTCGGTTTGAGGATTTGGGATAGCGCAGCCTGCTCCGAAAAGGCAATGGCACCTGGCACACTGATTGGTTTAACTGGCGTAACGCCCAAACCACGCCTATGCATAATATAACGGGTAGCGCTGGTGTTTTAGGGATATAGGCAGGTGTGCAAGATAGCAACTTTCGCGGGGGAACGCCTCTTACGCAATGCGAAATCCCCAAATTACGGGTTTAGGGGCTCTGGCGCAAGATAGGGCCCTTAGGGCTCTATCTTTCACACTGCCTTACCCGTTGCCACTACCCGCAACCCGTGAATTACGCATTTAGCAGCTTCCACTATCCCTAAACGATATCTTGCGGCCACACTACCCGCTATGCATTATGTCTAATCCTTTATTTGCGCCTGGCGGTGTGCCCGTGGGCGTGTTTATGCGCTTTCCCTAAAATTGCTATCTTGACCACACACTTTAGGGAAAGCGTGTAGCGGGTCCTCAAACCACCCGCTACCCATTTGGCAATTGAAGACACGGCTTCTCTCCCCCTATGCGATCTAACAGCGACAAATGGGCTACATTCAGTTCAGAAAAATAATTAATTATAATTAGGTCTATGCACTGGCACTCAGCGACGTAACTTTTTTTCCAGCGAGAGCGGCATTTCAGAACTCTTCAGCGAATGAAGGTAATTCTGGTGACAAGTACGTGGTTTAGATCCGTTTACATTTTCCAATCGGACAGCTGTCTATTTTTTTTTTTTTTTTTTTTACAGCAAGTTGCGTTACCCTGCTGCAAAAACAGGAGTGCGTACTTGTCGCCGAAATTACCTTCATTCGCAAAAGAGTTCTGAAATGCCGCTCTCGCTGGAAAAAAATTACCGTTGCTGAGTGCCAGTGCATAGACCTATTTATAATTAAATTATTTTTTCTGTACTGAATGAAGCCCATTATTTTGTCGCTGTTAGATCGCATGGGGGAGAGAAGCCGTGTCTTCAATTGCCACTTGATTATTCTTGAATTGGAAAACGTGTTAATAAGGGAAAACCATCTAGAATTAGCCAAGACTAATTGTAG
Source organism: Gymnothorax javanicus (assembly GCA_029692085.1). Taxonomy (NCBI): domain Eukaryota; kingdom Metazoa; phylum Chordata; class Actinopteri; order Anguilliformes; family Muraenidae; genus Gymnothorax; species Gymnothorax javanicus. Next base: position 75,554,756 of record CM056196.1, read on the forward strand.
TCAATAAAGGGAAGGATATTTTCTCCCAAATTTTCAGGTCTAGCGCCGGCCCTGAGTATTATTTCCCACAGAACGAGAACGCGTGACAAAACTGCGCCTCTCCCATCAGGCAGTGACGGAATTATGTCACTTGGTTGCAGATGATGTATACACCGCTGCCAGCTGTCCGTATGCCTTGCCCGTTGCTGTTAGAGTTTCTGTGGCACTATTTTTCTCTGCTAGTGGGTCATTCCAACACCCACTCAGCTCAACTGGAGGCATGACCCAATCATGGTGAAACGAATTTTTTTCTTTTTCTTTTTTTTTTGAAGTTTCCATCACAAAAGGGGTAGGCTTGATGTTTTTTTTTAAATTATTATTATTATTATTATTATTATTATTAATACATACCAAACATTAAACAATATGTCAATGTCAAATAACAATAATAACAATAATAATAATAATAATAATAATAATAATAAAATAATACAATTCATGATTAACTTAACAAAAACAGATGCTCCCTTGTCTGGATTTGACCTCATGCACGAGCAATTTAACTTCGTCTTCGGAGAAACGTGGCGACCTTCCTCTCTCCATCACGGGTTTCGGTTTGAGGATTTGGGATAGCGCAGCCTGCTCCGAAAGGCAGTGGCACCTGGCACACTGATTGGTTTAACTGGCGTAACGCCCAAACCACGCCTATGCATAATATAACGGGTAGCGCTGATGTTTTAGGGATACAGGCAGGTGTGCAAGATAGCAACTTGTGCGGGGGAACGCCTCTTACGTAATGCTAAATCCCCAAATAACGGGTTTAGGGACTCTGGCGCAAGATAGGGCCCTTAGTGTCCTCAATTCGAAAATGGCTAATTATATTACACAGTGATGAACCTGCATCTGTCGCAGCTTTACTGCAAAATGTAGGTATTATTTTCTAAGAGCAATAAAGTTGACAAGTTTATACATTACTTATTTTGTCTTTGCACTTTTTCAATTGAATCAGGTTAAAGGGGATTTGCAAATTACTGCTTGCTACATTTTTTTACATTTTCCATATTGTCTCAATTCCTCTGGAACTGAGGTTGTAAAATCCTCTGTTGCTAATCAATTTCTGATTGATTACTTAATTGATTAATTGATTTTTTAATTGATTGAAATGAAAACAGTTCAGTTGGTTCATTTTGGCAAATAAATGTTTACCTAAATCTCCCTTTCCCAAATATGATTTTTATCGCATCTGATACTGAGCATGAATTCTTGGTTATATTTTCTTCATTTAAAAAGGTTGTCACACTGATTAATCTTCATAAACATATTGAAAAAAGCCAGTTTTAATTCATATTTGATTCTTTCTCTTTTCTTGCCTTCCCAATTATCCACTGCCTTTTCAAAGGGGAATTGTTCTGATGCAGGGCTGTCCATTGAAATATGAATCAAGTGAGTGAGCCTGAAGCCTTTCGCAAGGAAGTTTTAATTCCTATCATTAGAGAAAAGAAGTGATCAACAGCCACAGCCAGTCACATCTTTTAAAAGTAGAAATTGGTCTGTGCCGCTCATTTTGTTCCTGAAGGGGTACAATCCATGACCCTGTATCTATATGTTAAAAAGTATTATCATGAGAAAATTTACAGAGATGCACAGTGTGTGTCTCTTTGTCAAAGTTGCTTTAGTAATGTCTGCTGAAGCTTACTTGTTTTGTGGATTACAAAATATTCTGGATTGTGATTTCTAAACCTCGGCCAAGGTAACGATATCAATATCAGCATATTTTGACAGATCTGTATAATGATCTACCATCAAACCTATGGGACTGCGTAGTCAAGATGGGCAATGTTATGAAACTTTTTGAAAGACTATTTTCAGTGTAGTGCTTTCATCATAAAATGGCTTATGCAGTTGGAGTTTTGAGTCTTCACACATTCAAATAAAACATAGTTTTACTGTGGAGCACAGTATTAGTCTTTATATCACTGGTCTGTTGAATACTCAGTTGTGATTAAAAGATGTAATAAGGTGTGCATTGTTCCCAATAACTATTAATAATTTAGTCAGTGAGCGTGAGGAATTGGAGACGGCACAAAGAGACAAGACTGAGTTGAGCTGTGATGCAATGAAATTAGTAACAGCTTTTCCATAGCAACGAAATGAAATGGAGCTGACGACCACACTCTTGTACAAAGTAATGGAACTTTTGGCTGTTTCCTCACTGTGATGGAAGTAAATAGTCCACATATAAGTGCAGTTAAAGGGTTCAGTGCAATGACTTGATAAATGCCAATCTCATGTTTTATGGAATTACACAGCAGTGGCCTTAGCCAGAACTTAAAAATGTGTACGCATGGAGCATCCCTTTACAACAATTATAGGTCCTGACTTCCTCTAAACCATTCTCCTGTATTCACACGTTTTCCAATTATAAGAATAATCCATTGGCAATTAAAGACACAGCTTCTTTCTAGATGCGACCTAAGGGCGACTCAATAATAAGCTAAATTTGGTTCAGAAAAATAATTTACTCATAAGTACATATTTACTTTATGAAAGGTAAAATGCTCTGGAGCATCCACTCTACCTTTTTGGCACATCAGGCGATCTAACCTGCGTTTTATGATTGTTGAAATGGTTTAAATTAAACCAAACACAAAGATTTGATACACCTTGACCCATTTTCGAAAAAAGGTGATTGAAACGCTCCAGTTGCGCGTCCAAATGAAAGGTTGTTGTCTTGTCCAATGAGGAGGATTACCAACACCTGAAAACGTGGAGTGTTTTCAGTGTGAGTGCATCGTTAATTAAGAAAAATGATTGAGAATGAGTCAGGACTAACAATTGTTTCAAAGAGATGTTCTATGCCTACACATTCTTAAGTTCTGCCTACACCACTGTTACACATAAATTACTTTCATCACATACCAACATTGTGTACTGGTCAATGTTGTTTACTGGTCAGGATGACATTGTAAAGCTCATGTATTGTTGTTGCATACATAAAGTAAAGCAATATTCAAAACCATCCAGATCTTGATTTCTGTAAAATTGACACATATGAAGTTATTGCACTTAACCCTTCAGTTTCTGGAGGAAACACTGAAAATTATGCCATGAGCTAAGCATATGTGTGTGTTAACCATGGTGTAAGCGAAATAATCAACTCCATGCCAGCCATTATTCTAGGATAATGGCATAGGTAAGTTTATTCTTATGCATAGAAAAACAGTTATGCCTGGCAGCCCTCGGCAGGTGCGCAGTTAAGGGTTCATACCCTTGAAATCTTTATCTGCAATTCTATTTGATGCATTGTAACAAGGTGCACTTCAATCATAGTGTGCAACTTACTTAAATGTCTCATTGATGTTAAGATGGGACATATAATAGCTGGCTAGTTTACCAGGGTGGGAATCACCCTGAATACTGGAGACCCTATTTTTATTTTAGTCGGTGTGATTGGATGAAATCTCTGGCTGGCTTGAACACTGCATAGCTTTGCTGTGATTCATGCATGCACTTTATGCTGTGAAGCAATTATTGTGGTAATGGGAATTCAACATGGATTCTGCATCCTTATTGAATAATATCAACCCTCTATTATATTTATTTTGTGTCCTTCTCATTTCCCATATTTACGTGGTGGGCATCCTCTTGCATTGCAGAACCAGTTAAGGGGTGCGGCTGCTTGCATACTCTATCCTGCGACAGTTGCGACTGTGTTCCATGAAAGAGGCCCACATGTTGGCGACCGAGCCTGGCATATGTGAGGGAGCAGGCATTGGCAGCTGGACAAAAGCAATTATCTCGGACTCACCAAGCCAGACTATGGCCCATCCATCAATACGATCCCATCCATCATGCCCTCACCCTTGTCCCCTGCTGTGCCCCAGCTCTTGAAAACCTGGGCCAGCTGCCATGATGACATTTGACCCAAAGGCTCCTCCTTGGTGCAGAGGACAAAGCAGAGCAGATAATGTCTTCTGTCTTTCATCAAAAATGGAGAAAAAATAAGTTTGAGGGAATTTTTACTTCCCATCAGCATAAAACTGTCATGATTGAACATTGTACTGCTTTTACAACCTACACTTGTGCTTTTTAGATGGAAGCTTGATCAGACTGAAAGAAGGCTCTTTTGTACAGCAGTACAGCAGAAGTTTTTGGCCAGTATCATTGGGAAACATATTTTGAAGAGTTAACATTTGTCACAGGGCACCATTGAATTTTTCTGTCGCCTTTTCTGCCTGGATCTACCTGCTTCCTGTGTCTGGGAGGGCTGCTGGCTTATAGCAAATTACCTACACTCATGGGAGTCTTTATCATAAAAAGTTTTCAGGTCAGTAATAATTGAGACATGACGGTTTAGCAAAACGAAATCTGCCCTCAGAAATTACCTGTGCTTTCAAATCATAGACCACTTCTTGCAAGTAGTGTAGCATTTATTAATTTATTTGAGGCTTCTCCTCTTGATTAGCAGGTTAGAGCAAAATATTCCGTGGGAAGAATATTGATATACTGGGTGTGAGAAATGGGTCATGTCTGGGTTCTTTGAATTTGGACTGTGAGAACATATTTGGCTTCCTTTCTTCCATTTTTGCACATTTGTCCCACTTGTTTCAGATCTTAATAAATATGTATTAATCAACAAGGACAACTTGAGTACACAGAAAATATGGATTTTAAAACATTAATTCATTTATTAAGGAAAAAATTCCATAACTAACTGCCCCACTATGAAATAGTAATGTGTACTACTAAAGGAACACACTTCCACTCTTGAAATTTAAAATGCGGCGGTGTTGAGATTGTCTAATCAGTGGTGAAGGTGTTGTGTTCAAATGCGGGAGTTTCAAATCTTGGTTCAGGCACAGGAAATTTTTTGAGCAGCAGGGGCATAGTTCTTGTATAAATAATTGCTGGGTGTTTGTTGTTTTTTACCATTTTTACCATATCTTTGTATTAATAATTTTGTGTGTTTGCTTGTTTTATTAAAAAGCCAAGCCTATATTTCGTGTGACTAAACTCTGCCTAAAAATTTGGGACTGTCCTGTTGTGCTATAGTTTTATAGGATGATTGGCGTTTGCTTGTTCTAAGCAGAGTGGAAAACTTGCCAACGTTCTTCTTTAGACTGACTGTCTCAATTGCGTCTGTCCCTCGAAGTAATTGCAGACAGCTATGATGATGTTGACATCAGGGCTCTATCAAGGCTATATTATCTGTATCGGTGGTTTTGAAATGAAATACAAACATTTATTTCTAAAACTTAACTTTAAATTAGCATTTGGAATTTCACATTTCCTTTTTATCTTCAGCAACTCAAATGTGGAAAACAAAAATTAAACATCTACGACAGCAGATTTAAATTTTTAAAAATACAGGGTGTCTAAGACTTTTGCATAGTACTATGTAAGTGAAATTAAATGAGTTTAACAGTTTGGTACCTGAGAAATCACATAGTGCCAATTAGAAGAAGCCATTGAGACATTTACAAGCTAAAACCTCTCTAATTTTGCTCTGATATACTTGATTAGAATTAATTCACTTGATTATAATTAAACAAATAATGGTGAGATAATGTGCTGTAATTTTTTAGAGGTTTCAGGCCGCAACTAAATCATTTTATAATGGATAAAAGGAGAAATTTGTTTGGTGCAAATGAGATCTTTCATTTATGCTGTGTTCCATCTTAATTTATTCTGACTCAGTGACTTATACACTGATTTTTACACCATGGCAGAAATCCCCAAGGTGTTACCTTTATTATGATACCAAGATTATTCAAATGGACCAAGTAGTTGCAATGATGTACTCATGTCATTTTCGAGCCAGAGGCTCAGGGCTTAAGAGGTTAATTTTTAAGAAGAGGAATTGTTTCAATAGTTTCTGACAAAAGGGGATTTGGTCAGTGATGCACAGCAGTTTTGGAGGTGACTTTATTTTGCGTACGACCGCACACCAATGCAGAGAATTGGGCAGATGTTTAGAGTCATTGTTATGGAGAAATGCCAGGTGACTTCCCCCGTGGTTTCCTAAAATAATACGATGTCGACAGATGCCGTCAAATCCTCCCACTCCTTGCGCAATATTGATTTGTAGATGTTTGCAAGAGCTGAGGTCTGACGGCTATTTATTTTATATGAATTGATTGATGTATGATTCATGAATGAGTTTGTCCTGGCCTAATAGAAGAGGCATGACAGGTGGCATAATGCAGCATTATTTTCCGTGCTGCTCTGTGCTGTGAAGTCTGTGATATTGTGTACACTTGCTCCCTCTCTGCAGAGAAGAGATGTGTTCCCCCTGCTCACCTGCCCACCTTTGCCCCTGCAGGACACGGATTACATGACATTTAACATCTCCATGCACCGCTCCTGGTGGCGGGAACATGGGCCGGGCTGCGTGAGGAAGGAAGTCCCACCCCCTGCCTCCCGCGAGCTGGAAGACCATGCCTATATATCTGTCACAGACTGCATGGTGGAGTTTCAGTACCTGGAGGTGATGCACTCCGCCCTGCAGATACTGCTGGCTGTAAGTAGCACATTCGTGCGCAAGAATACGTGCACACCCAAGCACCTACGGACCATACACATGTGGGCACGCACACCTGCCGAGTCAGAATCAGCCTGTGTGCTCATTTTGATGACTAGCTTTAAACTGCGAGGGATGGAAATGCTTGCAAAACAGTAGCGCGTGTATAGATTACAAGAAAATTGTTCTTAATTTGGCCATTCCCATGGCTGATGGCTCCCAAGCAGAAATGCCCCTCTCGCAAAAGCAATTGAGCAATGAATCCAAATCGATATATGCTGTTGGAAATTCAAAGCTGCTCTTCAGCCTCAGGGTAATAGATTTTCTTTCTGTGGTTAATGACCACACTGGCAGAGCTTGGAAAATGCTTACACCTCACTCTATCATCGGGGCTAAACATCTGCCAAATAGTGTCCAGACAGACTGAGCTATGACCATTATGTGGAAGATTTTATACATTGCCCGTGCAAAAAAAAAAGGTTGCCATTTGGATTTAAATAAGCAAATACTCAAGAACCTATGATTGGATCATTATTGCAATGATGAATTTGTTTCAGCTGGCAGTAATTCTTTTAATCCTGTTTGATTCAGTGTGTAACTTCTCATTTCTTAAAAAATCATGTGGGAAGACGTATCTTATGGTAGTTGAAAAGACGTTACTGTATTTCAAGAGGTGCAAATTATTGGCCAGCATCAACCAAAGAAAACAACTGCGGAGATTGCTGAAATCTCTGGAACTGGGAGGAAGGATAGTGGTGAACTGTCAGCCTCATGGAAGAAATGGGTTGAGGAAAAATCATTACTTCATTTATTATAAAAATCATTAGAACTCATGGCTATGTTTAATTATGTACTGCAGATTAGAGAATTTCCACATGCACAATGTAATGAGAGCCTAGACGATTGGAACAAAACAGCATTGTGGCCACAATAAAGACACTTGTTAGTGAGGCTTATTGGGGAAAAAATGACTTCAATTTGCGAGGGAGCATGAAGATTGGACTGAGGAGCAATGGAGAAAGGTCATGTGGTCTAATGATCCCAGATGGGCACATCAGAGTAGGAAAGGATAGTGCACAGTGCATGCATAGTGCCCGCTAACTATACAAGCCTCTGGCGGCAGTGTCATGATCTGGGGTTGCAGTACCCACTGGGTCATTCCATATGAAATCAACCAGGGCTCCCAGTGTCATAGTCTTGGATTTCCGTTAAATTTTGGTAGAATGTTGTACTTGGAGCCAAATGAAGAAATACCAAGTTTTAGCTCAATACTCCCAGCGGCTTTTCATTTTCTGGGGGGGGTGGTCAAAAAAGTGGGCGTGGCACCCTCAGATGCAGAAAAATGAATTATAGCCATTTTCATGGGGCCATAACTCAAAAACTAATACAGATATGGACTTCATTTTTTCAGGAATTATTAACCTTCCATAAGTAAACAATTTACAAGTAAAAGGAACAAAATTAACCCATTCATGTCTATGCTGTTGTCATTCAAAAACAGGCAAAACCCAAAATTTGGCACATTTCAGGTGGCCCTTTCACCCGAACAGAATGAGAAATCTCAAAATGTAATGTCTCTTAGTGTAAGTGCACATACTCAAGTCTCCATTGGCACATTGATATTTTGTATATATTTTGCAGTTGTTCTGTGGTGGGGGCAATTATGACTCCCTGTCTTAGGGGGTAACCCATTTTTGGGCCATCTTTTCTCAATGGGAGTATCCTCCGATTTTTATGGGACCTATATCATTAGCAAGCTCTTTGTCTGTACTTTCACCACAAACAAGTTTTAAAGTGGTCTCTCAATTGCCTCATGATTAAAATTGGATCCAAATGTTGCACTTTTTATGGTTTTCGTGCACAGTGTGTTTGTACTTTTTTCATACATATTTATGTACAAAATCAGCAAATTTCAGAGGACATTGCAATCTCTACTGACAATTTTAGGTATTTATTGTGTCACTCATTAGATGGCACCACAACCCAATGCTCTAATTTGGGGGCAGTACATGGCCTCAAGAGACATTATGGCTTCAACTTCCAATCCTCCGCTTTATCCACTCCCCTGTACTGTTGGAAAAGTCAGCAAGTCTACAGATGACTGTCATCCAAAGACATACATGCAGACAGGGTGTGCCTTCGAGAGAAATGCGCTGTGAAATTTGTTGTCTGAATCATTTCAACTATTTTTATACCCTTGTTTTAATGATTCTCATTCCTGCTCACATGCTCATGAAATTAGTCTGATTATTTAAATTATGTAGCTATTAGTAATTGCTTGGTAATTGGTGTCACTTTCCCGCACATATCTTATTGGTGGGTTTGAGATTTGTTGGTGAACTTTTATCTTACCTATAAATGGACTCAATTTATTCTGTGAGAATTTCTTATACAGCCATGACATTTATTGGCTTGCTTGCTAGCTAGCATGGAGCCTGCTCTCAAGCATTTGAGCTTGCTCTCAAGATAACTATTATGGTTGATGTGTGTCGCTGAAATATTAATGCAAGTAAATTCACATGGTATCCCTACTCTCAATCTTCAGAAATGTTGACTAAGTAACAAGAACATCTAAAATCACAGGAATGTTTTCAGACACCATTTTCATCCTGTTACATTCATCTTGTTTGGATGTATTACGTGGTATACTTTGGGAGATGCTGCCATATTAAGCCGTTTGGTGAAGCCTGATGTCTTTAAAGACACGGGATGAAAGCCTGGGGAGGAATTTCACGCCTGGGGCATAAGCCTCAGAGAAGTTACAGATGTGCTAACATCTGAACCATTTCCACGCCGCCACACAATCAGGGACTTCCTGCACTAATGCAAGGTGGCAGGGTTTCCCTCACCAGGGCCTTAGAGACCCCAAAAGCCGCTGCACAGATGCTCCAGAGCCCTAATCAGCACCACCAGCCCCAACAAAAGATACCTCACATCAACACAATTAAAGGAGACAAAAAAGGGTTAGTTAACAGGCCTAGTCCCTGGTTCTTCGCTTACTTTAATTCAGAAATTGGGTTCATCACGCTGTAAAACAAAACACAAAGCAATTTTGCATTATTCAAGAGGTTCATGTTGCCTTGGACTCCCCACATCTGAATGCATGCAGTTATAACTAACTCCCCATAAATATCCTGTGTGTGTTTATGACTTGCTGTGTGGCTGGTGTCTTCGAAAATCCATTCTCCTTTGTGAATAGTAATATAGGATTACATTTTATAGGGCTTTGATGTAGTATTACAGTGATTTTCCCTTTTCCTGCTGTTGGCAGTTATTTTACAGCCATGAATCTTGTAGAAGTGCATTAGTTCTGGTTGTAAATAAATCCAGGTCCTCCCCTGCAACACATTTAGAAATTAATCTGTTTGAACTTATAGTTTAATCTTAACTGCAATTAGGCCGCACCTAGCTAAACCATGCATCCGATGTCTTTATTGGAGAGACAGATCTACAGATGTTGTCGCCACTGTAAATTCTTTTTGATTTTGTATTGTATTTACACACACCACATACAATATGATATAAGAAGACAACAAAATATTACAGTATATATTACAGTACCGTCAAAGGGTACTGTAAAACCAGTTAAAAGGATCAGTGTTGAATTTTATGGGACTTATGCCGTGACCTGCTTTAGAGTAAGTCTGAGTTCAAAACAGGTATTGTCTGAAAAACCTGCAACAAATTCAAAGATCTTATCATTTTCTCATGCCTTCATGTTTGGATGAGTCAGTTGGTCAGGCACTCATAGAGATGGAGAGAGAGAGAGAGAGAGCGAAAGAGAGAGATCGGTGGTAGGGTATAAGTGGTGCTAGGGATGCTCATTTGAGTCTCTGCCTAAAACCTTAGGATTTGCTGTTGCAGACAGAATGAAAGGTAATTTGCGCGCGCGTGTGTGTGTGCGCGTCTGTGTGTGTGAGTGCGCGCGCGCACACATGTGCGTTTGTGCGTGCGTGAGTGTATGTGTGTGTCCGTGTGCTGGAGGATGATATAGTTGTGGTTTAGGGAGGGCTGGACAGGACCCTAGGGGCTGACGTGCTGCATCTGTATCTGAGAAAGTGACCCCCTCAGTACCCTGAGATTTGTCACTGTCAGTCAGCATCATGGTGCACCGAGCTCGGGGGAGGGAGAGTCCCGATGCGGGCCACTGCAGGCTAGACCCACACTGACGAACACAACGACAGTCAGGAACAAAGCCATATCTCACAGTCACATAGAGACGAGATCCCATCTTATACATCATAATGTTCCCCTCCTATTACACTCGAACAATTACTCCTGTGCTGAATACATTTTGCTTTTCAAAGAGAGAAGGGGTAAAAAGCATGAAAACTAATCTGTGCTCTTCAACAGAACTCCAGGGCTAGTTTTCAAATGTACCTCCCTCATAAATAATTAGTGCATTACTAATTTCAAAGAATCTGCATGACATGAATTATTCAAGAAGAAAATGAAGAATGATGTTCTGGAAGCCAGAATTTTATTTCATCAAAGGGAAGCTATATTCCATAAGGAATCAGCAGTGGTAGGGCAGTGGTGACAAGGAGGAGGACAGAGGAACCTTTAAATAATTAGGCAGGCCAAGTCTAGTGACTTGCCTCTGCTTGCATAGAGACAGGGGAAAGTGAGGGCAGAGCCCTGCACAGAGACAATTGTATAACAAGACAGGCTTAGGATACAGGGTACATAATGTGCTTACATAGTACTAGCCAGTGCTATTATGCACTGCCTGTCCAGAAACAAAAGTTGCATACTCAAATATTTAGTTGGGACCCCTATAGCTTTGATTGCAGTGCAAATTCGTCGCGTCTTTGTTTTGGCACTGTGGGCAATGTCCAAACATTTGTTTTCACTCAGAGTTGCATTCATTTTTGGCCCAAGATCTTTCTCCAGCACATCCCAATAACTTCCAATGTGGTCAAGGTCAGGACATTATGGTGGCCAATTTGTGTGTGAAAATGAATCATGCTTGTTTTCCTCATTCATTGTTTTCTTTGCTAGATGCAGGCCAACAATTTGCCCTCTCTGAAATACTGTAACATCTTCTATGCCACCAAGTGATACGTCTTCTGACTTGATTTTTTTTTTTAATGAGAAGGTCCGCACTTCATCAGTCAGGGTTAAAATAATCATTGCTAGCTGAAACATAGTAATCACTGCAATAACGATCCAGTCATAGTATTTGTTCATTGATATCCAAATGGCTGCTTTGTTTTTTTTTTTTGGACAGGCAGTATAAAATGCTATGTGCTCTATGTTGTATGGTCATATTTAAAATGGGAACCGATATGTAGTATTTATTCAGTGTGTAGGGAGCCAGATTACTTTAAGCAGTTACAGTTCTTTTTCTGCGGAACAGTTGATCATACTCTTGCAACAAATTTTGTCAATGGCACATGAGAGAACGCATAGCTTAGACAGCTCAGTAATGGCAATGTGAACAACCAGAGTAAAAGGCTTTGACTGCTTGTCGTCAATGCTTTTTTCTCAGAGTGAATGGTTGAGGTGTGTTAGATGTTTTACTCTGTTGATATTGGAACTAATCACCAACTACATAATAGACTGCAGAATTGAATTATACCTCCCAGTGATGTTATGTAAGCTCCTCTGCCCAGCTACTTATGCTGCAATGCAATCCATTGTTTGATCAGACCAGATAACTGCATTCTTCACGAGCTGCGCATGAACACGTTATTGAGGGTGATTTTATTTGGAGCTCAGTCTCAAGGCCAGCATTGCCTTGTTAAGATGCTAATTACTGTGCAGGGAAAGCATTTCTAGTTTCTGACTTGCGAGAAAATTTCAGCAAATGCAGGCATGTTTCATATAGCATTCCAAAATAAAGTAGCTTGTCCTAAAAACCCTGTAATGATAACATTTCTGATGTCTTGGGCTGCTATGTTAATGCATGCTCATTCATTTAGTATCACGTATCGTAGGCATCCACTATTTGCTCTTTTAGTAATATCATTGTGGGGTCGATGCTCAGGCAAAAAAAACTGAAGAATGTACCAGAACAAATTCGCTGAGTGTGGGATTAACTGTGTGATAACATAACATAACATAACATGAGTAGCGAGAACAGGCCGTTCAGCCCAACTAGGCTCGCCAGTTTCTTTTAACTATTGTAAATATATCACTTCAGATACTATATGTCTCAATGGTATCTAGCTTTAATACAAGCCTGCTCTTGAAAATAGCTAAGGTTTCTGCCTCAACAATATGGTCGGGCAAGCTGTTCCACATCGAAATTACTCTTTGGGTGAAAAAATATTTCCTAATATCAGTGCTAAATTTACCCATGGTCAACTTCCATTTATGAGCCCGAGTTCTACTAACAGAACTTGGCCGAAGGAATCCTACATAATTCACTTTGTTAATCCCTTTAACATATTTAAAGACCTCAATCAGATCACCCCTGAGTCTCCTTTTCCTAAGACTAAAGAGATTAAGGATCTTCAGCCTCTCCTCATAGCTTTGATCTTTTATACCTGGAATTAGCTTAGTGGCTCTTCTCTGAACTTCCTCTAGAGCCTCTATATCTTTCTTAAAGTATGGTCCCCAAAACTGTACACAATACTCCAGATGTGGTCTGATAAATGTGTTGTACAAGAGCCGGCAATTGGAAAACATGAATCTGGCATATTCATATCTAGATCTTTTTCATGTGGAGCACATTCCAGTTTTAAACCTCCCATGAAGTAATCCTGTCTAATGTTTTTATTACCTACATGCACAACTCTACATTTTGCAAAGGCTTCCCTTTGCAAAATTAAATTTCATTTGCCACATTTCTGCCCAACTCTGGATTCTATCCAAATCCTCCTGAATCACTTTAGTAGAGTCTAAACTATTTGCCAAACCTCCCAATTTAGTATCAAATTTAACTAATTTGCTCTTTCATATTATCTAGATAAACGTCCTGATGGTTTATTTCCACCTAAGGACTTTTTGTTGACACTGTCAAAAATCATCTTGTCGAACAATTTTTTTAAATACTCCGGAAAATATTATCTTCAATCCCGTGGGACATCAATGGGTAGTTCCTTTGCCCCGTCTTATGCTTGTCTTGTTATGGGGCTGTGGGAAGAAAAATTCATATTTAATTCCTCAAACCCTTATTTGTCTAAGATCGCTCTGTTTAAGAGATATATTGATGATATTTTCGTTATTTGGAAGGGCAGCAACAATGAACTTGATGATTTCTTTTGTTATCTAAATACTTCCACTAATTATTTGAGTTTCACCAAGGAATATAGTCTTACCGAGATCAATTTTTTAGATTTAACCATCTACAAAGAGGAAAACGGCACATTACAGACTACAATTTTTCGCAAACCTCTCTGCAAGAATACTCTCCTAAGAGCCGACAGTAATCACCCCAGCCGGCTGGTTAAGAACATCCCCACTGGTCAGTTTCTTAGACTGCGCAGAAATTGCAGCTCCGAGACTGACTTTCATGTTAAAGCTTTTGACATGAAGGAGCGCTTCCGAGCCAGAGGTTATCCTGGCGAGTGTATTGATTTGGCCTATCAGAGAGCAATGCGCTCGGAAAGACACGCCCTTTTGACAAAAAGACCTAGGGATCAAGCTTCTCCTCGCCTCTGTTTTTCCACAGAGTACACGGCCATGGCAGGCAGGATTAAACATATTGTCCTTAAACATTGGAATATCCTCAAAAGCGACCCATCTCTCAAGGCCATTTCTGTTCAACCCCCTCGCATTACCTTTAGACGTGCACGCAATCTTAGAGATCGGCTGGTCCACTCGAACATTCGTACGCCGCCCCTCTCTTCTTGGCTTCCTCAACCCATAGGTTTTTATCGCTGCGGACATTGCACCCACTGCTCAAACTCTTCGGATATTAAAGAATTCACGCACCCACGCACGGGCAAGAAATATAAAATCAATTCGTTTATTAATTGTAAAAGTACTCATGTTGTTTACATGTTAAAATGCCCATGCGGATTAGTGTGTATGGGACAAACCAAACGTCCTCTCAAAGTGAGAATAGCTAAACATAAGACTGCTATCCGCACCAAAAACCTTGATTATGCCATAGCGCGTCACTATCAACAGGCTAAACATGGGTCAGTGGCTTCCCTTAAATTCTGGGGGATAGAGAAAATCACCCCACCGCTAAGAGGCGGGGATATTGTGAATAAACTCCTACGCAGAGAAGCCTTCTGGATATTTACACTTAACACTGTGGAACCTTTTGGTTTAAATGAAGAAATGAATTTGTCCTGTTTTCTTTGATTATTCCTATGTGCCATTGTTTTTCTTTTTATTCCCAATAGATTTTTTCTCCCACCAATGAGATGTTTTGCTTGACAATGGGAGGGGCTCTGTTACGTGTTCATTCATCTCGTGAGTGTGTGTATTCGGGTCATTGGCTATTTTATTTGAATGTGTTCACTCTATCCAATGGGATATTGCCACTCCGTTATGGAGGGAGATTTAAATGTCCATTCTAATCTTGGCCCCCTGTTTGACTCTGAAGAAGACCTTGTGTCGAAACGTTAGTCACCTGCACCTTAATAAATCGCCTTATATAACTGTGTGCTCCAGGACTTCTTCCTTTGATATTTGCATTTCTATCCCCCTCTTTCTGAGAGGCACCAGTTTTTGGCTATAGTCCGCCAGCTGATGCGCGTCTTTCCATCGTATTTTAACTAATTTGCTCTCAATATTTCTATCAAGGTCATTAACGTAGATGAGGAACAGCAGGGGTCCCAACACTGATCCCTGAGGGACGCCACTCCCCACCATACCTAACTGAGATAAGACTCCACTGACCATCACTCTTTGTATTCTGTCCTGTAACCAGTTTTGAATCCACTCCAGAATACCTCCTGTAACTTCAATGGAGCTCATTTTAAAAATTAGTCTCTTATGCGGTACTGTATCAAATGCTCTCTGAAAATCCAAGTATCATAAGCCCTGCTCATAAGCCCTGCTCTGGTCATAAGTCTTGGTGGCCTCTTCAAAAAATTCCAAGAGGTTTGTCAGGCATGACCTTCCCTTATGGAAACCATGTTGGCTATCCCTCAAAATATTATTACGTTCAAGAAATAATTCCAGCTTGTCTTTTATGATAGATTCCAGTATTTTGCATGCAATGCAAGTTAAAATAACTGGCCTGTAATTTCCTGGCTCTGTACGGTCCCCTTTCTTATATATTGGTATTATATTGCCCTGCTTCCAATCATTTGGTATTTCTCCAGTTTCTAAAGACCGTCTGAAGATAGCGGAGAGCATTTAAAGATGATCTCACTAACTTCCCTGAGCAGTCTAGCATATAAGCCATCAGGACCCGCCGCCTTATCTGCCTTTAGTTTATGCAACTTGTCTAATACTTCATTATCCCTAACCTCAATTTCCGCCAAATAATCCCGAGCGTTGGACATGCCCTCTGGCCGAATAAAAACCTGCTCTGAGGTAAAATTCTCAACAAAAAAACTGTCTAAGGTATCCGCAATATCCTTGTTATCATATAGCAGTAAATAAATATAGCAGTGATAAAGTGGTTTCAGTTGCCAAAATGTTAAGTTTGAAACCATTGCCAATATAGGTTTTGCAGGTTGTGTTGTAAATTCAGTAGTTTTTTCTGGAACTGAAATACAGTTAATTAGATGTGTAATGAATCAAAAAAAGCCAAGAAACATTATTGACTCCCACCCTGATATCCTCTGTTTCTGGATATTTGTTACACTAAATGGTATTCGACCGCCATGCAAACTGAAATATACAACCCCAATTTCAGAAGAATCGAGACAATTGGCAAAGTGTAAATATACTAAGAGGCATTAAAAACGTGAAAAGAAACAATGCACAAAATTTGTGCAAATAATGAAATAAGGAAAAAAAATAAAAGGATATTTAAACCCCTTTGCACAGATATAGACGCCGGCATCTGTAAATTCTGAAATCTCTGTGTCTCTGTGACACAAATATTGAGTTATAAAGCTTAAATAGACTCATGCACAAAAGGAAAAATTGGCATAATTTTGTATTCTGCGCAAACAGGTTTAAGTGGAGTATTAGCTCACAAATAGCGAATTCTTACGATGTGTAAGTCGGCAGTCCACATCCTAATAACAATAGTCCAATACATGAGCCACTCCCAAAATGATCAACAAAAAGGAGAGTGAGCTAAGAAATGTTGTGTGTATTGCTCAACATTAACCCTGGCTATAAAAGTCCTGACTTTAAAACTTAACGTTTGTGAAAAGTCATGATACCACGAAAAAAGACAGGGATCAGGCGATTGGAAAGTGATGGCCAGAATGTGTGCAGCCATTGTGTTGTGGCACACTTTGAACTGCACTGTGCGATTGTTTTACATCTGCAAATGAGATGTAGGCAGACAGGAAGCAGCTGAGATTGACCGCGGCCTGGGCAGCCATGTGTGACCATGTGTGTACAGGACCGTATCATATGTGTGGTACATCTCAGAGACTGCTTCGGCCGACTGAGTGTGGCTTGGCGTTATCTTACTGGGAAAAAACATGGGTGTCCTTGAAAAAGGATAAAAACTGCAAACCAGTGTCTCCAGTCTTTGAAATCGCTGTGGATGAATTTTAGCTCCGTCTTGTCTGTAGAATTCCTTTCATTTTTCTGCTTTTAAGAATGTTTGAGCATGAGCGCCTGCTCCAACGTGGCAAAACAAAGAGATTAAAGCAAGACTTAGACTAGGCCGTTCATTTTTTTTTTTTTAACCGAAGGTGGACACACTCTTGTGCATTGAATCATTGTCTTGATGCATAGCCCAATTTTGACTGAGCTTCAGATCAAGGACTAATGACCAGACATTCTCAATCACTATTTTCTGAAAAAGAACCAAATTCATGCTTCCATCCATTATGGCATGTTGCCTAGGCCCTGAAGTAGCAAAGCATCCCCACACAATCACACTACCACTACCATGTGTGATTGTTGGTATGATGTTCTTATTGTTGAATGCTGTGTTTATCTGTAACAAAAGATGAACCAGAATCCAAACAGTTCTACTTTTGACTGTGCAGGGCACAGAACAGCATTCCAAAAAGCATGGGGGTCATCAAGGTGTTGACAGTTCTTTAGCTGTGGTTTCCACCTTGCTCCAGTAAATGGATACCATTTTTGCCGCCCAGTCTCTTTCTGTGGGTTGAATGTTGAACGCTTACCTTACCTGATGCAATCAAGGTCTTGCAGTTCATGAGATGTAGCTTGCCTTTGGTGCATGATTTTGATCATTGTCTTGTTGGAGGACCCAACTACGGCCCAGTTTAAGCTTTCTGCATTCAGGTTGTCACTTAAGTGCTGGTTACGGGTGGGAATTGATAAGATTTTATCAATATCAATGCCATTGTCGATTCTGCTTATCAATCCAATTCCTTATCAATTCTCCTAACGATTCCTGAGTAGTTTTTTGAGGGAAAAAAAGTAGTTCTACCCAGTCTTCCACTGTTTATATTCGTGAAGTGGTTGCGAAACGAACGTTGTTCGTATCCATGAGGCAGTAGCACAAAGAACGCTGTACACTGCTTGGAAGTTGCGGTGGTTGGCTCACTGAATATCAGTATCCCCTGGGTGCTCGGCTTAGCTCTTGACTTGTATGCACCTTAGCCAGGTCCCATTAACGGTAGAATGGCCAGCCAAACAATAACGTTGCATTACGTAAGCTTACCAACAAACCTGATGGACCTTTATTTTCCTACCTCACTCTCGCACATTCTGATCACAAGTATTATCACCCAAAATTTTGACTTTGATAATTGCTGAATTAATTGGTTACTGTAGGCAGCATACGTGGGCTCATCAGTGCTAATGCAGCTGGGCGTCTGACTCCTAGGTTCCATGGTTATTAAATCAGCTGCCCAGCTAATCTCTGACCTTTATATTAGCTAACGATACCATTGCGATGTGCAATTTTTTTTTTATTGCGTCGTAAAATTGATGTAACTTTCGGAAAAAAACCCTTTACTCTTAGCAACAGCAAATATAGCCGAACGTGGCTAGTTAGTGACACTTTTCAGTTGCCATCTGGCTTGTTAGTTAGGTTAATGTGGTTAGCTAGCTTGTGGACGATGGACTTAAATGTAGAAACACATTTAGCGACAGCTAGCTAGCTTGCGAGATAATGCGGGATATGTTAAGATAGCTATATAGCTAGCTTTTCTATTTACAGTGATACCGCATCAGCAGAGGCGGACAGTAACGCAGTAAATTTGCTTGAGTACTGTACTTAAGTACACTTTTTGGGGATCTTTACTTTACTTGAGTATCATGCTGGTGGACGACTTATGACTTTTACTTGAGTACATTTGAAAGGCAAATATTGTACTTTTTACTCCACTACATTTCTATCCATAACTCAAGTACTCGCTACTTTTTCTTAAAAAAAAAAAAAAGCAGGGAAACCCTACTCGCGTCCCCAAATATCAACAAAAGTGTTCCAACGAATCGGAGGGCAGGGGTGGGTCTTCTGCACCAGTTCTGTGCTCATGCACGACAAGTGGGTGGGACTGAGGAACGAAACGAACTGGCAGTGGCACTTTACCGAGGCCGCAGAGTGAAGCATGGTGGAAGCTAAACCGCAAAAGATTCGCTCGAATGAGTGCATGTCAAGGAAAAAAGAACGTGATCGCAGCTATGCAAAGTCCCGAATAAACATTGGGAAAGCATACCAACGTTGGAGAGAATTCTGGGAGTTGAATGGTTTTAATTCTGACGCCCAGGTCGCCTTGTTTCTACCTGAGGTGAGTAGAGCTGGTGCTAACTCGGTTGGATGTGAATTGTAAATTGTCATCCCAAGCAAAATTGAGGGAAGCTCGTGTATTGTTTTTGTAAGGCTATCTTGCATAGATCATACAGGTCAGAATGAATCAAACAGTAGAGAGATCGATTTTTCCTCTTTGGAGCGAGGGTAGGCAAGCTAGTGAGTTTGCTATTTCTGTCTGATCAAACCAGATTGTGTGTTCGTGTAATAACATTTTTTCTCTGGTTAGTACTCAGAGTTGAAATTCGTCGATGAATGTATAACCGCGTTTAGCTAAAAGTGGTGATCTATGTTACATTGTTAATACTCATTTTGTAATGCCGAGCTAAGATACTTGTTAGATACCTTGTTGTAGCTAGCACTAATGGTGTAAATTTATCGTCTGGCAATGGTCGTCATTGTTGCTACCGGGCGTTTATCACAACGAGCTGTGCACGGCCATTTACCCACCTGAGTGAGCCATTCTTAAGCTGCTTTCACATTGGACGCGAAACGAATTTTTCGTGCGACAAATTACTTTCAAAGTCAATGCAAAGATGCGAATACTCAGAAGTTTCACTTTAAGAAAAGCGCTTTCATGTTCCAAGCTTCTGGGGGGTATTCCATCAAGCAGGCTACAGGAAAATCCAGACTTAAATGGCCAAGTCTGGCTTATGATAGCGAGAGTTCAGTTCCATCAAAGTGGCTGAGATTAGCCCCACATCGGTAACCATGGAAACTATGGTTCTGGCTAAGCCTGATACATCCAGCTAAGCTCAGATTTCTGTTCCATCAACCTGATCCACATCTCCGTTCCGTCAAGGTGGTTACTGTGAATCCCAGCCTTGTAACCATGGTGATTTAAGCTGCAGGGCAGTCCTGCCCTGTAGCAGGTTTAAGGTGAGGATTAGCTTCATCTATGTTCAAAGAATGTCCAAAAGACTAGAACAGACACCCAAAAGACAGTTCTGCCAGTGCAATTACACACTCACAACTGTCATGTAATGATAATAATATGTGAAACCTAAATATAATTCATTAAGAAACATTAACTTTTCAAAAATAAATAAGATCATTCCAAAAAAGGCATAATAAAACTTTAAAAAAATTTATAAAATTCCAATTGGCTAGCAAATCATCTAAAATTTTCGCAGCAATCAGTTGATAAATGTGGTATCACTTTCGAAAATAAATTAATAAATGTGGTGAATATCAGTAAGCCTATCTACATTCATTTTGTCCCTTTCATGCGGGATATTTTTATTATAAAATACAACCTATTGAATGATCTCTGTGTCACTTTTGCATGTGGCTTCTAGGCCATTTTCTGCCAGGCCACCTCCCTTGCCCTGTTGATAGCAGCAGTGTTCCCTTTCCTTGTAATAATTTCCCGATAATCCTCATAAACCCCCATAAAGAGGGTTTGCTCCGCTGAGGAGAGCGCAGAGACGGGGTGCTCTGGTAGAGTGAAAGGTGCGAATTTCGAAAGTATAGCGTTTTGTTTGATTATTAGATAGTTGTCTTTTGCTTGAAATTCTGAATTTCGAACAAGTGGAGAGTGATGAGGTGGAAGGGGGTAAAAAGAAAAGGAATAAAGGAAGTGGCAATGGTGGTAAAGGAAATAGATGGGAAAACAATCGTGTATTCAGTGATAATCACTTTGTCGGGAAGTTTGTCAAAAATGGAACTGGGGACGTAAAGGATGGCAGGGTATGTAGAAGTGGAATTGTGATAATTGAATGTAAGACAACGAAACAAGGCAAAAGCAGTTAAAGTAAAATAATTGGATCTTTTCAAATTACATGTCTTAAAATGTATCAGTGGCCAACTAAGACGGATGTTACTGGAGGTGTCCCTCATTCCGTTAAAATTGGTTCTTTTTTGGAAGTAGAGGGAGTTTGTGCAGCTCGGCGCATATTGAGACGGGAAGGAGCAAGACAGCATGGTGGTATTGCGTCAATTCGAAAAAGTTACCGGACAGAATATTTTTGAACTACGTGGCTTATATGGTGAGGGCTTGTTAGAGGGTGCCACTACGTTGCTTCTGGAGCCAAGAATGTTGCCGCAGTTTGTGGGGAAAAGACATTTAGACATTTACATTTTTGGCTTTCATTGCAATGGTCATTAATTGCGCAAAAGAAATTGAATCTAAGACGGAAAGAATTAGGATGGTGGTCCATGCAGGGAGGGAATTTCTTGGAATTATGGAAGTGAAGGGAGAAATCCAAGAAATTTTAGAAAAAGGTTTCGGCGAGAGCCAAATGCAAATTAATTAGTTGTGTAGGCTACAGTCATGTTTCGAGGAAGTTAGGCGCTAGGGAAATAGAAAAAAAATTGTTGAAAAAGAGAACTGTGGATTAGTGGGTTTTTTTTTTGTACATTGAGATAGTCACTCTAGACCTTACGTCACCATAGTGCGTGGCGGTAATGCACCTTAACGTTGGTTTTCCAGCCCTGAAAAAACCAAAAATAAGCACGCCTCCGCTCGTTCCTTTCCCTTGCTTTGAGTCATTTTGTGACATTTTCGGCACTCGGCTAGCGTGGGCTTTTTATTTTCTCTGGGCACGTGCACGAAGTGCGGCTTAGCAGATGAGGCTCGAATTAGCGTCAGATGGAGCTAGTTTATTTAACTTGATGGAAGGGGTCGAGGCTAGATAGGGAGTTAGTGCTAATTCAAGCCTCAAGATTACGCCTTAGTCTGGATGTTCTTAGCTAAGTTGATGGAATACCCTCCTGAAGGGGAGGGGCGAGCGGCTCTGTTGTGTTTTGAGAACGTTTCAACTGTCAACAATAGTGACGTCATATCACTGATACAGCCTTTAACATTAAAGTATCTATAAAAGCTCCATCCAGTAGGTTTCTATAGGTAAAGGTAAGCACTGTGGCTGTAATCATACAATATTTAGAAAATTTACTATTACTTTTGATACTTAAGCATTTTTAAAAATAGTACAGTACTTTTACTTAAGTAAAAATCTGACTGTAGAACTTTTACTTGTACTTGAGTAAAATTTTACAAGTGGTGTCTGTACTTTTACTTAAGCAATGAAGCTGTGTACTCTGTCCGCCTCTGCGCATCAGTCATCGCACTGAAAATGGAACGAATTCATTTGTGGCGAATGCAGTTATATAAGATATTGCTGCGTGAATCTATTGAGTGTATAACCACGGCAGTCTCCAGTCAAGCCCTCCAAATACTCCAGGGAATCAGCTAAGGGACCCCGTCATTTGGTAGCGTGCTATCGCGGTTCTAATCTTGTAGCTGACTAGCCAGCTACGCTGGCAACCTGTTAGGGAAGCCGTTACGGGTTTCCTACCCCTGACTGACAGCTTTTGTTCAAAAGTATGTTAACCCTAAATTCAGACAATTTTCTGTTATGCTATTATTTCGCTTTATGCCAGTATAATAACTGTGGCAGGCGTACGCTCCCGCTGGCACTGCTGGACATCTTGGGCAAAAACTAACTGGGAGGGTTACTGTATTCATTTTCTGGCTAGTTGGAACGAACTAATGCTACTTCGTGTAGACATATAATGTTATATGAAATAATATTAGAATTCCATCACCTTAGAAAATAGACCACAGACTCCTAACCACACAGCAAGACATTATCATCCTGATCTTTTGATAAAAAATCTTTAGTCAGAAACGCGGCCAATGGATCAAGTTCCGTGATTCGAATGAGCCTAGGTAGGATAACGGCTTACAGGCGACTAGAAAAGGCCAAGGGTTAGCGGCTAGGCTAGCCGAGCTGTAGCAACCCCCCTCCCACAGACAGCCAGGCTAGGCCCATGGTTAGCGGCAGGGCTTGGCGTTCCTACTCTACAGCACGGGGCCGTGTAGGCCTGTGCTCTATTTTAGCCACGACATAACCGGATGAGAAGACGGCCTTAATTATGCAGAAATTTAAGCCTATATATAATGTAAATAGTAGAGTGACAAAAAATGCACTCCCCCCACAGCTTTCACGGAGAGGAAAATTAGCCATAGAGACCAAAACCGTATTTTGAACCAGGCTGTAAACATTTTTCTTTTTGTATTCAAATCTTTTTTATTGTTTTCAAATAGGGCAGTAAACAGTAAACAATGGTGTATCATGTCACCTGCACTGGTTTACAATTTGACAGGCATTAAGTAAATTACCAATAGGAAAAGCGAGACAATTTAACCCCCTTATACCTACCCACCCACACCCTCTCATTGAACCCCAACCCCCTCCCTCACCTCCCAACCATCCATCATTACCTTATCTATCACCTATCAAGCCAACCCATTTTGAAGAGTTGAACATAAAGTTACATATCACCAAAACAAGCAAACAAAAACAAGCAAACAAACAAATTGAGCAACCAAAACAATAAACGAACAATAAGTAAATAAACAAAATAAATACATGAAAAAAAGGGGGGGGTGAAAAGGGGAGTAAAAGAAAGTTGAGGGGGCTATCTGTCATCCGGTTGAATTGTGGCTTCACTCAGGTAGTCAAGAAAGGGCTTCCAGGTCTTATTGAAAGATTGTGTAGATGCTTCTGAGCTTCTCAATGAGAAGCGGATCTTTTCAAGTTTTATGTGATTTAAAACCTCTCTAAGCCAGATACTATGCGAAGGAGGAAGAGTGTGCGTCCACTTAAATAGAATTAGACGTCTAGCTAGCAAAGTTGTGAAAGCCAGAACATGGCCCTTTGTTGATGGAAATTTGGGTATGACTGAAGGGGGAATTCCAAATAGGGCCATGAGAGGTTCAGGAACAAGATTCATATCAAAAACCTTCCCAAGTGTGCTAAATATTTGCTGCCAGAAATCTCTGAGAGCTGGGCAGGACCAGAACATGTGAGCATGGGTTGCATGGGACTGTTTACACCTAAAACAAGTATCACTGGTACCTGGGAAGATTTTTGCTAGCTGGGCATTTGTATAGTGTACCCTGAAAAGAACTTTTACACTGTATTAGACCATGCCTAGCACATATGGAGGAGGAGTGAACTAGATTGAGGATACGGTCCCATTGTGTATCTAAAATCGATGTTCCAATATCCTGTTCCCAAATCTGTTTCAGGTGGGCAGTTGGATTAATGTTAAGAGAGTAAATGGCATCGTATATTCTAGAAATAGAACGTTTCTGAGCAGGATCCAAGGAGAGGAGAACATCAATCAGAGATCCTGGAGGGTGATTAGGGAAATGGAGATAATTAGACTGAATAAAATGTCTAATTTGGAGAAAGCGGAAAAAGTGAGAATTAGGGAGGTCAAACCTGGTGGAGAGTTCTGTGAAATCTGTGAATACACCTTCTTTGTAGATACCTTTGATATTAAAAAGGCCTATGTCCCGCCAAATACGAAATGTCGGGTCAGAGGCCGAGGGTGGAAATAGGTGGTTTTTAAAAACAGGGGCCAGCGTAGAAGAATGATTCAAACCAAAGTGTTTACGGAATTGTATCCATATTCTAATTGAGTTGGTAACAACTGGGTTTATAGAAATATCATGAATCTTCAATGGCAGTTTGCTAGTAATGATAGAGATAAGTGAAAGTCTTGACGACAGCATCTCCATCTGAGCCCATAGAGGGCAGGTGTTTGTCTCTGCCTTTGTCCAAAAATGTATTTTATCAATATTACACACCCAATAGTACTGAATAAAGTTGGGCAGAGCTAGACCGGCCAACCTCTTAGGGAGCTGTATAATGGATTTCTAGATTCGTGGGGGCTTATTCGCCCATAAGAAAACTGACACCATCTGATCGAGCTGGCTAAAGAAAGACTTTCTCATGTAAACTGGTAGGTGCTGAAACAGATACAGGAATTTGGGGAGGATCGCCATTTTTATAAGGTTGGCCCGGCCAGTTAATGACAGGGGGAGGGAGGACCAGCGAGCCATGTCCAGCTTACATTAGTCCATGAGAGGGCGGAAGTTTTTGTCAAAGAGACTGTTAAATGAAGTTGTGATGACCACTCCTAAGTATTTAAGAAAGGGAACGACTTTAAAGGGAAAGACAGTCCTTGGTATTTCCTTAGATAAAGCATTAATGGGTAAAAGATGACTCTTGTGAAAATTCAACTTGTAACCAGAATACTTGCCAAAATGGGTTAGGATGTCCATCATAATCGGGAGAGATGTCATAGGATTAGAGGCATATATTAACAAGTCGTCCGCATACAAGGACAGCTTATGCACAGTACCAAATCTGGTGATGCCCTCGAACCTCCCCTCCCCTCGAAGCCAGATGGCTAGCGGTTCAATGGCTAGGGCAAATAGGAGGGGAGACAGAGGGCACCCCTGCCTAGTGCCCTGGCAAAGACCAAATGGTTGTGATCTCACGCCGTTGGTGAGGACATTTGCAATGGGGGAGTCATAAAGTAATTGGATCCATGATATAAAGTCAGAACTAAGGCCAAATTTTTCCAGAACAAAATAAAGGTATTTCCATCCTGATTCTGACTTCTGGAACCAAATCTGCCAAAATATTTATTTCATGACTAGAAATGCAAACCTACAGTTAATTCAATACAAGATACTCCACAGAACCCACTACACTGGCCAGAAAATGTCTAAAATGGGCTTCACTTCAGAAACATGTTCTAACTGCACCCAAAACCAACCAGACACTTATATCCACGCTATTTGGCACTGCACACCTATTCAGCAGTTTTGGGAAAAGGTCACAAATTCACTCTCTGATCTCTTTGGCTGTCACATCCCTCTATCCCCCCCACTCTGCTTACTAGGTGACACAACAATTACAAATTTGACAAGACCAAATAAAAAAATTCTTCTAATAGCCCTAACTGTTGCCAAGAAAACAATCCTCATGAACTGGAAATCAAAAAGCAACACAAACATCACACAATGGAAGAATTATCTGATGGATCACATTACTATGGAAAACACAACATCCGACCCCACCCAACAGCATACAACAGAACCCCGTCCATCTGGTCCCCTCTCATTAACTTCTTACAAACCTAATCTGGCAAAGCAATACACCTCTTTTGCCTGGGAACCAATCTCAAATGACGTTAAGCTCATTCATTTATTCAATTACTCATTTATATGCATGTTTACATTCACACATACATACATACAAACAAACACAAAATACATTCAAGCATACATGCGCACATGCATACATTCAAGCATAAAAACATACATATAAATAATTGCTCTGTAAGTCTATGACTCATAACACTACAATCTACAAATCTTTACTTATAAATGATAAAATAATGATTTAAGCTGGTGACGATGGTGGTGACGGGGGCGGCAATAATAATATTGACAAGAAATGATAAATGTACAGTTGCTAAACTACAATGGTGAATGTATGATTGCTGTTATCACTATTTGGTCAGGGGGGCAACATGGGCTCTGTGGCCTGCACCTGCCTTCGCCGTCTCGGCCTTCTTCCAATCCTCACGCCTGGGCTAATGCCGCCTTACATGCCTTTGCCTTTTTTTGTCTCTCGTATATGTTATACACCATCTTCAATACAAAAAAAAAAAAAAAAACTCAAAGAATAGGGCAAGTGGGGCTTGGGCGTAGGGGCTGGCCTTTGGTTGTCTTCTCGTCACATTCCTCACTTTTTTAATGCACTACACTAGCTGAGTCACATCCCCCCCAAAAGGAGGAGAAAAAAAAAAAAAAAAGGGGGGGGGGAGAGGGGCAGACGGGGCTGTGGGTGGCGTCCGGGATGGGGTGGGGGTTGGCGGGGGGCCAGGGGTGGTGGGGGTCACGGGCCCTGTGCCTTCTTAATATTTAATACTTAATAATGCTATTTATGTTATTGTAATTGTTCTCATTATTCTTAAATTTTCTATTATTATTGTTATGGATGTAATAGTGATATAGCAATTATTGTTCTTCTTCTTATTAGTATTATTATTATTGTTATTATCGTCATTATTATTATTATAATAATCATTGATTGTTGTTGCTGTCGTCATTTCGGCGCCGTCGTCATTAGCTTTACTAAAAAATAAGTGTTGCTACCTGAACAATTTCTACCACAATAACTATTTTTGATTATAATTATTATACCTATCAACTATAATATAAATAAATATATTACGACTATTATGAAGACATATGCTCGTGTGCATGTACACATACACACACGCGTACACGCGCACACACACACACACACACACACACACACGCACACACACACAACATTTACATTTAGTTATCAACTTCTGTCCGTCATTTTATCTGTCTGTCTGTTTATGTGTCCATTTATGTATATGTAAAAGCCCGCACCTCACACAATAAACATTTACACATCTGCCATTGATACACGCCCTTACCCCCCCCGTTTCCTATCTGTTACACGCTTCATTCACCAATGTTAAATATTTAATTTACATTAAATTTTGCATTTATTTACTGTTATTCAAGTTGAGTTATCTCTTTTGTTGTAATTATTATTATTATTTTCTTTTTTTCTTTCTTTTTTTCTTTTTTCCTTAATGTACTATATATCTATGTTTTTTTTCTTCCTTTTTCTTTACAAACCTAATTTTGCTGTTTAATCTGCATTTTGTCATCTGAAAATAAAAACAAAGTTGTCCTCCAAAGAGGGGGGGTGGTGGCGGGCAAAAAAAAAATAAAGGTATTTCCATTCGATCCTGTCGAACGCTTTTTCAGCATCGAGTGACAGTATTACTTCAGGCATATCAGGACTGGGAGAAATAATAATATTTAGCAACCTCCTAGTATTATAAGAGGAATTTCTGCCGAGCATGAAACCAGTTTGGTCCGTGGATATTAGAGTAGGAAGGGCCTTCTGCAGACGTAGAGCTAACACCTTGGCAAGAATTTTCTGGTCAACATTTAAGAGGGAGATTGGCCTGTAGCTACTGCATTCAAATGGATCTTTATCCTTTTTTAACAAAAGACAGATAGTTGCCTCCGAAAGGGTTTGGGGTAGATGGCCATTAGCTCTAGATTCATTGTAAACATTTGCCAAAAGTGGGGAAATTGATCTGAAATAAAGTTTATAAAATTCAACAATGTAGCCATCTGGGCCCGGGGATTTGCCATTTTGTAATAATTTGAATGCCTCTTGTACTTCAGCAGTTACAATTGGGGCTCCTATTTCCTAAGCAAGGTTTTTGTTTATTTGGGGGAATGTGAGCATGTCCAGAGGATTGTGGTCACACCAAACTTCAGGCGAGTATTCTGAGTAGTAAAGATTAGAATAAAATTGCCGGAAAACGTTGTTTACCATTTCTAGATCACTCACTGTGGTCCCTGCTGCTGTTTTGATCCTGGGAATCAATCTTGAGAGGGCTATGGATCTGGCCTGATGGGCAAGAAATCTTCCTGCTTTTTCTCCAAACTCAAAGTGTTGTTGTTTTGACTGTAATAACTGCCTTTCTATCTTAGCCGTCGATAAAAGGTCATACTTGGCTTGAAGTTTAAGACATTGGCTGTAGATAGCGGGGGTGGGGGAGTTAGCATATTGTGAGTCAACCCTCTGAATTTGTTCAGATATCTCTTTTAGCCTGCCTAGGTCTGCCTATTTCAGTTGAGAAGCAAAGGAAATGGCTTGTCCTCTCAGGTAGGCTTTACATGACTCCCACAGGGTGCCCCTCGTAATGTTAGGGGAGTCATTTGTCTGGAGAAAAAAGGAGATTTCATTTGTGAAAAATTGTTTAAATAGAGTGTTGTTCAGCAATAAGGGAGACAGCCTCCAATGTTTAAAAAGGGACCTGTTGTTGGGGAAGCATATATTGACTGATGCGGGGGCATGGTCCGAAATGACTATACTATGATATGAGGAGGAGATGACCCAGTTTATTATCTATTATCTATTATAAGTCTATTATCAATTAGAAAAAAGTCAATTCTTAAATAAGAGTGGTGAACATGAGAGAAAAAAGAAAAGGTTTTTGAAGATGGGCACATAGATCTCCAGGGGTCATTTAGACCAAGCTGGTCCATAAAAGTCTTTAATAACGTGGCTGATTTGGATAGAGTGAAAGGTCTAGTGGAGGACCTATCAAGATCAGGATCTTGGATAAGGTTAAAGTCTCCTCCTAAGATCAGGTAATGACTGTCTATGTCGGGGAGAGAAGAAAAAAAATGTGTGATAAACTTATCATCATCCCAAACAGGGGCGTAGATACATGCTAAAATGACGGGGATATTGAACAGTCTGCCCGCAATAGCAACAAAACGACCATTTGGGTTTTCAATAGATTTTGAGGGCTCAAATGATACATCTTTACTAATGACAATGGCTGCCCCCCTTGCTCTAGCTGAAAATTTAGAGTGATATATATGGCTCATCCAAGGTCTTCTGATTCGCGCAATATCAGAGGGCTTTAAATGAGTCTCCTGAAGAAAGAAAATATCCCCCTTGAGCTCTTTAAGGTGTGCCATTACCTTACCCCTTTTGACTACACCATTGACTCCCTTAAGATTCCAAGAGACCAACCGACAGTCCTTAGCTTGCGATGTTACACCACTAAACATACCTCACAATGTGAGACTGTAGGTTGTGAAATAGGGGTGGTGGGATGACGGGAAAAAAAAGAAAAACAAGGATAAAACAGAGGAAAAACAAACGAGCAACAAAAAAAAGGGGGGGGGGGGGTGGTAGGTGACAGAAACCACATCTAGCACTAAACCCCAAATCCTTGCAAAGCTTCCTGTTTTTTTTCCTCTCCTATCAATCCCCATAATCACACATCTCCCATTAGTCATAACATAACCCTGTCACAGTGAACATCTTAGTTGCAAAGCAATGAGAAAGCCTTCAGAACTATTAGGTCTGGCAAACTGTGAACATGAGAGGCCTGCCATAGTAATCCTTACCTAGATTTATCCAATTCAGGAACATAAGGAACATTAATGCAGCAACAATTATAATCACAAAAACAATTGCAGAGATAATTGTAATAATCAACAAACTTAAACTCGATAGGGTCTCATGACGCATGCTCAGATAGTTCCATCTGAGCAGCAAAAAGACAAACATATTAATGCAAAGTTAGATAAATAAAAGTCCACATATATGTTACTCTTATAGACTGTGATTATAAAAAGCAACACTGAACAAGTCCAGGGGTGTTGTCTGCACAACACTGAATGAAATAAGGAAGTCCATAAGACCGAACATTGTCCATAAAGAACATCGGTAGAAGTACTGAGTCATCACACTAAAACACACTTTGTCGGCTGATCAAGACATAGAAAGTACGGTGACTGCAGCTGGCTAGCTGACCGTGTTGTTATTGTTAGCGGCTAGTCAAAACAGGGCTAGACGTCGCATAATAACAAGAGTCCGGGTAAATTGCAAGCCGCCTTATGTATGGATCAGAGAGTCAGCCTGCGAGGCAGCAACGGCACGCAACATTACCTGAGATTGGGAGTCACCGTCCATATATCCGTGTCACCGGCTGAGAGGAGGGTGCTGTTATGGTAGCATTAGCCGGCCGGGTTAGCTGGTCAGGAGGGCTGCGTCAGGCTCAGGTAAGAGGACCGGTAATGTTATCGTGTTGCCCGCCGTGATTTCACAAATGCTGACGCTTCATCAGGAGAGACAAACCGCCTCTTGGTTCCGTCCTTATGAGTGACCTGAAGTTTTGCTAGATACAGAAGAGCTGGTCTCAGACCCAGACGATACAGCTCCATCATGACATCGTGGTAAGCCGCCCGCTCCTCCAGAATGTCAAGGCAGTAGTCCTCGTATCTGTGGATGGGTGTGTCTCGGTACCTCAGGTCGTTCCTGCATCTCCGGGCTTCCCGGATAATCAGTTCTTTAGTCTGATGTCGATGGCAACACACAATCACAGGTCTAGGTCTCTGTCCTTCTCGTGGTTTGGCGGTCAGTGAGCGGTGAGTCCGGTCTAGCTCGGGAGGTGACTGTAGCACCTGGTCGCCAAGTATTTCCACCAGGACTTCAGAAAAAAACATGGAGGGCCGGGGACCCTCAATAGATTCTGGCAGGGCAATGATCCTCAGGTTATTTCGGCGGCTTTGTCCCTCCAGGTCAACTTGTTTAGCCTTTACTTGAGCATACATGTCAGCTAGTAAGTTGTATTGAGACTCCAGGGCCTGGAAACGATCCTCAGTAGAGTTGGCGTGGGTCTCCAGGTCCGACATCCGTCTTCCATGGTCGGTTACTGCAGTTTGGACCGCATCCAATTTGGTTTCCATGGATGCGAACGCCGACTTGAACTCGGTGGAGAGTGAGGCTGAGATGGCCTTACGGTGCTCCTCTAGCAAGCTAGTGATAGCTTGCATGCTAAGCAGGTTAGCATCTCCGGACGGCTCCTCTTTTTTGGCATCTTCTCTCTTGGCCGGCTTATTTTTGCCTGACATGGTGTGTGTCAGAGATACTGGCTTTGGCAACAAAGCGATGTGAGGTAAAGTTTTGGGTTTTAGCAGGATAAATCTAGTGAGGTTGCAGGAGAGCGTGACTTATGCGTCTACTCCATTGCCATCTCCACCGGAAGTCAAACATGTTTATTTTTGCTGTAAAATTGGGCTTTTTAACATGGAGGTCAATGGGGGTTGACTCCTTTTTGCAGTCAGCCTCAAGTGGCCATTCGAGGAACTGCAGCTTTCGGCACTTCCGTATTTGCTTCACTTTTCAGCCCCGCAGGTTGCCGCTTGGACGCGACGTGACATCGTGCTGGGAAATGAAAGAATCGTTAAGAAGAATCGATAACATTGGAGGTGCACAATTCCGATGGAATCGATCAATTGGAACCAGTTCGAAGTCTGAACCGGTTTTCGATTCCCACCCCTAGTGCTGGTACATGATGAAATCCATGATGCCATGAATCCTAAAAAGTTGCCCAAAGCCTTCAGAAGAAAAACAGCCCAACAACATCAAAGATCCGTCATACTTCATAGGGGGGAAGAGGTCCTCTTGCCTAAGAGCACTATGATGGTCTCATCTCATCATAGGACTTGGCCCCCCTGGAATTTCCAACACCATTTGGCACACTATTCTTTTCTTTTTTTTTTCTGATGGCAACGGAGTCTTTTTTTTCTGAAAACCCTTCCAAAAATCATGTCATTGAGTAGAAAGTAACTGATTGTAATTTTGGGGACTGTTTTACCCCAAGACATAAATAATCTTAGCAATCCTCCAAAACTGATCCTTGGAGTTTCTTTTACTGCTTGAACTACCTTCCTCACAGTTCAGGAATTCAAAATGACCTGGTTTCTACTGAAAATGAGACTTTGTGTCTCATTAAGTTTACCTATTTCAATAAAGCGAAAATAAATAAAATATACTCATACCTTTTATCAGGCATTTTTTAACATTGCTATTTGCAGTTCACTTCATAATTATTGCCCTGATTGGTAAAATGGGTATTTTCAACTTTTTAGCTATTTTCTTTCAGCCATTCTCTCATTTGTACAGCTCAATAACTTTCCGTCGCATATCATTTCAGTATTATTTGGTTTTTACTATAGTGATTGGTGACAAAGACAAACTAGCATGTGAATCAAATAATATTTATTTCCTAGGGAAACAGATGGACTAGGAATACGCAAGGTTTTTTTGTAAGGTTTTCCAGTGGTGCCAATTATTGTGGCACACATTTATTTTGGAAAAATATTTAAGACAAAAATACATTTTCCTTCAATCATTTTCTCTAAATTCATGGTTAGATTTTTCGTTAATATTTTGAATAAAAGATTGAGAAGATGATGATAAACCACTTTTTTTCAATGCATTTTTATTGAATAGTTATCAAGGGTGCCAGTACTAGTGGAGGGCATTGTATTTATATGCATCTATGTAAGTGTGGATGAAGCAGAGCTTGGCGAATTAGGAAAAGCACAGAGACAAATTTATGATTGGGCTGTTATTGTTAAATGAATTGTCATTCGCAGAATGAGTAAAACACATTTTAGGTTAATTAGACACATCAATATTTGCGTGCATGCTTATGCGCTACCAGTTGCTTCCTATGTGAAATAAATAGGCATAAAAATTCTTAATTGAATATCACAGCTGCAACCTTTTCATGTTGATGCGTTTTATGAGTGTACATAGAGCAAATTAATCATCACCATCTCTTATGAGGAAAGGACTGTACCACTGCCTTGTTCAAAGTAAATTTGTAAAATCATATTTCATGTTTATACTTCTGTCTTTTGCATGACCTTCTGGATTTTTTATTAATGGTGCATGTCTGGGCAGCAAACTTTTGCTAATGCTGGACTCTAAGCACGAAGGATTACGGCACATAAGCTAGATGAGCCAATCCTGGCTAAAAGTGAGTGATTAAATTTGAAATGAGTCCGTGCGGATGGAATTTTTCACCCTCATTTTGTATGAGCAGTTCTTCTTCGTAAGCAAAAGACACTTAGCAGACCCCAGTAATTATTGGACTGGAAAACCCTACCTCACTACAAGCAGTTGAAGTGCCGTGGATGGTGTTTAAGACATTTAAACTGACTCGAGTAACGTTAATATGCCTTACGTGTCAGAGTACCTGAAAAATGTAAAACAATGGATATTTGCATCTGGAATGGGAGTTTGCACTTTAGGAAACTGAACTTCCTGAAGCTGCCTAAGATTTTCATGCACAAATCCAAGCACATACTGTATAAAAAGCCGTTGTATGGCTGATTAATGAGGCACACCTACTTTGGGAGGTTGTTAGGAACAAGCTTTGAATGATAAAAAGAAAACTTGACTGGTGGTCCTATATCTTATGTTTATCAAAACAGTAATGCCTATTAAAATAGTGTTCTCTTTTGTGAGCTTAATCGAACACCCTCAGGACATGATTAACAGCATATGCAATGAGGCAAATCTCAGTGTTTCTTATTTTTTTCATTCATAGGGTAGAAACCTTATAATGTGGATTACTGTTGAGGTAAGGCTTTATTGTGTGTTTGCTCCTTTGGGACCTTTGCATCCCAGCATAAAGCAGGGAGAATGCTGTTTCATGTCATATCATTGTTTGAACAGTGATATTCATTTTTTCTGGGCAATGGTTAGATTGGAAAGATAAGACACTGGCTTATAGTTGACTGGAACATGTCATGAGTGGAAAGAATTACTCTAACATGTTCTGTGTGCACGTGTTTGCAAGTGCAAATATGGGTGTGTCTGTTTGTCAGTGCATGAGTGCAGCCTTGTGTATCTGTGTGTATGCATAACAGCAAAGAAATGGTTCAGGGTGAAATACCTTGCATTGTTGGCATATAAAAACCTCAGTTTCTTTGTGTTGTTAAATGTATTGTGAATTCATTGTACAATCACACTGTTGCCACCCGAGCCTCTGAGCAGGTCATAGGCACAATGATTAGCAGCTTTCTACACTTTCTCATTACAAATAGCATGTTGAGTCAGTTTTATTATGTTAAAAGGAGAATGTCCACCTCATTTGAGAGCTGATGAAACGTGTCAGTCTGTAATCTGCATCAGCGCAAGCTTTCCCTGCTGGAAGTTGCCGATTTTGATCACTACATCACTCAATGACTCACATTTCTGGGAGCAGGCTTTCTTGACGTTTTTCCAAATGCGGCTGCTCTTATGATTATGTTTGGGGAGATGTGCAGGTCAAACTGTAACCATCCACTCAAAACCATATGCTTCTGTGCAAAAGACCTCTGTAAAAAAATTGAAATTAGTTGATTTTATCTGTGAAGTATGACAGATCTGAGTGTTGTGTTTTCATGAGTATCACATTCAAAAAATGAGCATGTATGCTTTGATGTGAATGGCTTCAACTGCTAAAGATGTAATCATTTAAATCTAATGGAAATGCAATGTAATACATTTTTACCTGTTTTCTACTCAGTTAAATGAGTTTTACTGTTTGTTTTGCTTTCTTAATCAATTAGCCTATTTCCTTGGATTGTACATGTTAATTACATGCTGTCCCAGTTGGAAACTTAATGATTTAAGCATAACAAATATTCATCTTTGCTGTTATGAAAGTTTATTATGCTGAATGATGATAAACATTGCATTGTTTATTGTGTAGTAGCATGTTCACCGTGTGCTGACTCGCGTGGATACAGATGAATTTTTTTCGAAAAGGAATATATAATCAGCCTAATAGCCCTTATCATGGATTACTCTGCAGACTAGTTATGTTAGCTGCACAAGTGACGTTTAGAGACTGGACGCTATTTAGAATGAGGGGGCACTGGAGGATTTTAGAGTGCTCCGAAATAAAAAAGCATTTGCACTCCCTCTGACTAAAATATATATTTTTATGACCTTCCTCAATGATTGGGGGAAAAAAAGGAAAGGATTAACGATCCACCAAATGTTACATTATTTTTGCTGAGGAAACAATGTTCAATGTATAATCAATAAAAAAATTTATTGATTGTAGAATTAGGTTTGGTTAATTGTGGATTATGGTCTCAATATTGCAATGATCTCAAAAAACTCAGACTTCATGTTAATGCCTAAATAAACACAACAACTTCAACGAACTGCTAAAAATAAAGCCATTCACACAGTTTGGGGCAATTGCTGCGAGGCAGCAACAACTCCTCCAGTACTTGTTTGATTCATCCCAGTTTGTTCTCTTCCTTTTTCTCTAAATTATTTTTGATTTTAATGACCCTATCTTCAGGAGAGAGAAACTGCAGCAAAACCCTTACATTTTTATGTAGACATAGCCGAGTGAACCTATTTTTGGGCCGGGCCGAGCAGCGGCCAGGCCACTATAAACGTGAATGTCGCTGAGTGAGTGGCTGACTGGCTGCCTGAGTGATCAAGTTCAACAATTGGCTGGCCAGCGGGGAAGAAGTTCAGCGATTGGTCGGCTGGCGGGGAAGAACTTCAACGATTGGTTGGTCGACGATTGGCTAGCTGGCTGGCTGGCTGGCCGGGCATTCACTTCAGTTGGTATTTACTGGTCTGTGTATTTGCATTATAAAGACATGGGTCTCGGAATTTCGGCTTTCAGACATTGCAACAGAAACTGAATACTTCGCTGTTGCTGGATCTTGGATTTGAGAGATTGCAGCAGAAACAGAAATTAAAAAGTGGAAATGAACGCGCCACATTCATTTTTACGTGTGATTATCCCGTCCTTTCTTGTTTTGTCTTTCAGATCGGTTGATAACGTTACGTGAAATATCCCTCAGTCCAACATAGGAATGTACACAATGTTCGGGAAAATTGATAAATACTGTTACTTAGACTATAGCTGGACTATTTACGTACACGGTGGAAGTGGCGCCGGCACTATTATGTTTCAGTATTTTCAAAAATACCAGTATGATGCCCCAACTGGTTTCCAAATTAACTTATACCCTTGCGCATTCATGAGTTGGTTCGCTTGAATGGAAGCAGTTGTTGTGGCCGCTTTGATTAGAGCGACTTTAACCGACAGCAATGAAAACAAGAAATTTAAGAAAATATTAAGTTTAAAAGATCGCACCAAGCTGGATTCGACACCCCATTGAAGTAGCTTCTTCTGTCTTCTCCACTACGTTGTTGTACTCACTATGCCACTGCAACACGACCAGCATTTGAATCCAGTCTAGCAATTGACTGCAGTAATCAGGCATTAATGTACTGTGAAATTAAAACACATTTTTGTACATATAGAACATCCGCAATGTCCAATTTTTGACGCCAATGAATGTTTCTTGGCGATATTGGTCGCCACTACACAAAAATTAATGCGTATTTTCTTCTAATGAACGGCAAAAGGTGGATTAAATATTAATATAGCGGATACATATGCTGCGCTTGCCCTAGCTAGAATCCTGGTCTTTTAAAAAGTTCCATTCGATTTTGTTGCATTACCAGCACAATCCGACCATTATTAGGATAATCTTCTTTCGCGCTGGATTGGTACGGTTTGTTTCAGTCCTCCATGCTTGTTTTCTCTGGTACCGGCTGCGAGATTCCATAGAGATAGAGGAATGTAACACATTGTACCAATCTAGCGTGAAAGAATCATAACATGGTCGGAATGTGTTTTTAATTTCCCTATTCAATCTCGCAACCGATACCACAGTTAACAAGCATGGAGGACAGTATTTTGTAGCCGGTACCAGGATTACTTCCTTAATCTTCCTATTGAATCTGGCTACCAATACGAAAGGAAACGGGTACAATAAAGGGATTTGGGATACATTATCATATTAGCTATGTGACAAAGTGCATTACCCGGTCAGGCTGTAACTGTCGCTTATGAAAATCGTTCATGCTTTCTTTCCTGAACTCTTTCATTTTTTAAAACATTGATTATATCATTTTTTGACTGTCTACCATATTTGAGGTAAAATTGACCTAAATTACTCACTTCGCAACACACTTTCTTTATCCGCAGCGACTGAAATAAATACCAAACAATTCGCTATTTGGGGGCACTATAAAATTCAAAACTTTCTTCTTTCTCGGCCAACTCTCATGATCTTGGTGTCAACTACAAGGCCTTTTCGAGAGCTTTCAGTAGGTCATAAATTAATTAAAATTCATCGCATTTAAATTTTTTTGTCACAGTTTACCATGTTCAACCATCACCAATATTGCCTAACGCTTTCTGTAAACACATGGCAACTCCTTCACTCGAACATATTTATTGAGCGGTGTTACTCGAAACTGTGGATTCTTTGTCCTCATACCATGGTCTGGGGGAATACTCTTTTCTATTTGGCTGGCAGGTATGGATTAAAACTGGAACCGCACAGGTAGTCTGGCTACGGTAGTTTCACCGTTCGAATTTCATCCACTGGCCAACCTGTAACCTCAGTAACGTTAGAGCACTGGCATTTGGCTGGGTATAACAGAAACCTAGCTGTTATATCATTTATGTCTAGTAAATTTGGCGGCGGCATATAAGTTGCGTCCTGCGGGGCTGTTAACAATAGGTACTCCAGCGATAATGACCGTGAATATTATAGCAGCGAAGTAATCAGGCTTTATTCATTAAATGATAGTAATTACAATTCGTTACAAAGGAAGCTAATGTGTCCACTTCATGTATCTGCAGCTGCTGACAGTTCGCTAGCTACGTGCTATGCCAACAGAATGATTTCAGCTCGCTGGCTCTATGGAAACCGTCATAAATTCATTATAATTGCGAGTAGCAAGTTAGCTAAAGTCTGCATAATCGCGCATAATGTTGTGTTATGCATAATCTCCGTTTCAACGGGAATCCATTACCAAATCATCACCTGGTAAATGGATGTAAGCATGCGCAAAAAATTCTTTCTCCATGAATGTAAGATGTACTAAGATAGCTGGTTCATTTAGCTTGGCCTATAGTATTGGGTGATTCTCGCATTACGTGTGTGACATTTGGAAGGTATTCTTGGCATTTTGCAATGCACTATACTTTAATTGGGTTGCAGATGGGGATCAATATAGGACAACCACAAGATACCTGGGCTTAACTATCAATGTGGTACATCAACTTGGTATTTGCCTAAAACATTGGAAGTACAGGACGAGAAAGAGGCTGCATTACGTGTGTGACACAGAAAAT
This sequence comes from Gymnothorax javanicus, assembly GCA_029692085.1. Classification (NCBI taxonomy): domain Eukaryota; kingdom Metazoa; phylum Chordata; class Actinopteri; order Anguilliformes; family Muraenidae; genus Gymnothorax; species Gymnothorax javanicus. The sequence goes on from CM056196.1 coordinate 75,593,431, forward strand.
AGGTCAATCGCTACATTTAATTTACATTCCAAAAGTTCTGTGATTTGAACGAAGATTATGACACTTTGGCTTCATCAACTTTAGCAATAGTTATTCCTGTTTGCATTAATTAAAACTTTAATAAAAATACTTTGCTCATTTGCATACTACAACCTCATTTGCATGCGTTACGTGTGTGAGGCCTTTGTTACGTGTGTGACAGCATGCAAATCCTGCAATGCTTAAGTCCTTTTCATTTAAATAAAATCATATCTCTGGCTATTGTAGGTCCTTGTAAGTAAGCATGGAAGTGTTTAACATACATCCTATGTACTAGCCAATGTTCATGATCAGAATATTGGGTTTGGCAGTATTAATATGGTGGACAGAAGTGAACAACATAAACATTTCAAAGGTTAGTTTTAGTCACCTTCAAATTGGAATTGTAAATAGCAAGCTTTCCGTCTGAGTGAACATTCTGACTGTAAAATAAGCAGTTCCTTTAATGAGTAAGTGTGCTTGATGATGCGGCTTTGTAGAAAAATGGACGAAAAAATTGAACACTTATAGGAAGTCATGTATGAACTTTAATTTGGTGGCCTTGAACTTGACCTTCTGCGACCTTCGAAGGTCAAACTTCATATAATGAAATTTCAATGACTTCTATCACCAAAACTATTACAGATAGAGCTTAGGTTTGTATTGCAGGCATATAGGAAGTCATGTATGAAGTTTTATTTGGCGATATTGAACTTGACCTTCAGTGACCTTGAATGCCCAAACTTCACATAGTGAAATTTTAATGACTTATATCAGCAAAACGGTTACAGATGGTTTCGGTTTGTATTGGAGATGCATAAGAAGTCATACATGAACTTTCATTTGGTGGCCTTGAACTTGACCTTCGGTGACCTTCGAAGGTCACCTTCACATAGTGATATTTCAATTACTTCTATCACCAAAACTATTACAGATAGAGCTTAGGTTTGTATTGTGGCCATATAGGAAGTCATGTATGAAGTTTCAGTGGGTAACCTTGAACTTGACCTTCAACAACCAAACTATACAGTGAAATTTCAATGACTTATATCAGCAAAATCGTTACAGATTGAGTGTAGGTTTGTATTGGAGACGTATAGGAAGTCATGTATGAACTTTCACTTGGTGACCTTCATATTGACCTTCGTAGGTCTTACTTGACCTAGAGAAACTTCACTGACTTCTGTCACTGAAAAGGTCACTAATGGAGCCTAGGTTTGCGTTACTGACATAGGAAGTCACATATGAACTTTTATTTGGTGACATTCAGCTTGACTGTTGATGACATTTGTTGGGCCCTATAATTACTGCGATTACGGAATTGCAGACAGAATCGCGGAATTGGCCAATAAAAACGAAATCTATTGATAAAGCTGTAAGCCCAGCCTCAGTACCTTTCCATAGAAGATTTAACTACCAGAAAGCTAACTGGGAAGGCTTCTCCGCAGACCTAGATGATGCAACCACCAACATAGAAGCATCGTTGGATCGTTGCCTGTCATACAAAGTCCATGTAGAGAAGACGAAGGCAAAGGTCAGCACACGGAACAACATTCTGCGCAAACTAGCCAACACCAAGTGGGGTGCTAGCCCAGATACCATACGATCCACAGCATTAGCATTGAGTTTCCCCACTGCTGAATACGCTTGTCCTGCCTGGGAGAGATCAACACATGCCAGGAAGCTTGACTCCATACTCAATGCTAGCTGCCGCTCTATTACTGGATGTCTTAAGCCAACCAATATAGACAAGGTCTACCTGCTGGCAAGTATTGCACCACCAGACATCAGAAGAGCTGTTGCAAGCAGAGAAGAACGTCATAAGCAAGCTACAGATGAAAGACACCCTCTGTACAACCATACACCGCCAGACAGATGGCTTAAGTCAAGGAAAAGCTTCCTCACAAGCACACTTCCCTTGCAAACAACACCAACAGAGGCACGCATTCAGATGTGGAAAGAACGCGTGTCAACGCTCCCAGATGTCACTGAGATGGGAATCCAACCTAGCGAATCACCACCACTGGGGGCAAACAAAGCCTGGATGCACTGGAGATGTTTAAACCGAATGGGCGTAGGACGATGAAAGGAATCTCTGCATAATTGGGGCTATATCAGTGAGCCAGCTACTTGCGATTGCGGTCTAGAGCCACAGACAATGCAGCATTTACTGCAATGCCCGCTCTTGGAGGAAACCGTCTCAATTAGGGACCTGGCGCAGAACTCTCAGCAGGCACGGAAGTGTGTCCAGCAGTGGACCAACGTAGTGTGAGGACACGAAAGAAGAAGAAGATTGATAAACACGGAATTTCATGGAAATCGGCATAATTTGACTGAAATGCTGTTCGTAAAGCCACGTTTCCACCGAACGCTAAACAAAATATTCGCACTTCCAGATTACATTCAAAGTCAATGTAAAGACGCGAATGCATGCGAAAATGTGCGCAGCTTTCGTCAGATTCACCTTCCCCGAGTGTTCGAGCAACACATCTCTTCGGTGCTACAGAAGATCTGTGGGAATTGCAGAGTCCTAAACATCGTCATTTGTCATCTTATGTTAGCTTAATAACTTATATAACCGTTCAATAGCCTACAATATTTCTTTTCACAGTCTACTCAGTGAATTGTGTGCATGCAAATTATGATGAAACGGCGTCCCCCAGTGTTGAAATAATAGCTGATGCATATTTTTGTCAGTTTGTTCATGTTTAATCATCACGGTAGAACATTTTTGTCCTAGGATGGAATACACAGTATTGGGATTACGGAACAAAAGTTTCTTAAAAATAAAAAAATTAATTAAATATAGCTGATGCATCGGAATCAGACAACTGTTGATTTGTGGGGGAAACTGAGTGTCATTACTGCTGCTCTCATACATTCATATATATGCACAACGTATATACAATAAGATTAAAAATGATTAAAAAGGAGCAGTCAGAATAATACATGTCAGTATGGCCGTTGTCTGCCTTTTTGACTGTAGCTTACACTTCCTTTAAAGAGACAATTTTATTTTATAGTATTATTTTATGTAAAAAAAAAATCTTTCATCACAGTGCAATGTTATATTGCGTCATTATGCAGTACTTGTTCTGACTTTAAGTACTTAGGAAAATGGAGGGTTGCATCAACTAATTTAAGGTTTTTTCTATTTAATTAGTGAACATTTTATTCATTAACGTAAATAGCACACTCTCTGATGGTAAAATTGGTGTTATTGGTAAAAAACGGAATTCCAAAAAATTAAAACGGAAAAAACTGAATTTGAGAAAAAATAAAATGGAATTTGGAAAAAAAAAAAAAAACGGATTTCATGGGGCCCTACATTTGAAGGTCAAACTTGACATAATACAATTACAATGACTTGTATTGCCAAAACGGTCACAGATGGAGTCTAGGTTTATATTAGAGACATATGGGAAGTCATATATGAACTTTCATTTGGTGACCTTCATATTGACCTTCAAAGGTCAAATGTGACCTAGTGAAAATTCAATGACTTGTATCCTTAAAATGGTCACAGATGGAGCCTAGGTTTGTGTTACTGACTTCTAGGAAGTCACATATGAACTTTCATTTGGTGACATTCAACTTGACTGTCGGTGACCTTCGAGGGTCAAACTCGACAGTGAAATCACAATGAATTTTATCACCAAAATGGTCACAGATTGAGCCAAGGTTTGTATAGAGACATTTAGAAAGTCATGTATGAAGTCCTTTTGCTGACTGCAACTTGACATTCTGTGACCTTTAAAGTTCACAATTGACACAATTGACTTGTATCACCAAAACTGCTTCAGAGCTTAGGATTGTATTACAGAAGGTCTTACAAATGTATGTGAACTTTTATTTAGTGACCTTGACATTGATTTTTATTGATTCAAATGTCAAACTTCACATGAAATTTTCATAACTTGTATCATCGCTGTAAGACTGCTTGCCGGTAAGCGACAGGACCCTTGGTCCTATTTTTGTTTTTGCTTTTTTGCTCCAATTCTTTTATTTGTATATGTGTTCTAAATGTAAATATCTATGAGTTCGATCCATTTCGAATACGTTCAACACTTTCAGTATTGACACAGGTTTACAACACTGTTTTGAAACTTGAGTCACATGACCATGTCGCATTACACACATAGATATATACATTATCTATGGTCACACGCACTGGGGAGAGGTTTAAATGCTTGTGGAGAGTTTGGGGCATTAGCCTACTGCTTGATAGAGTGCTTGTTATTGGCGATTAAATTTGAGAGATGTACAGTTAAACTAGTAAGTTGAATAGGTATTTTGATTAAAATATACAGGTTTTTGGGCAACTAGTGTTTAGTTTTGGTGATTTTGGCTAAACCTTAGAGAGTCAGACAGAATAATTCAATTGGTAATGACTTAACCTGTCCCCCTTAACAATAGAAATTTGGTCTGATCTATCTCTTCTCCATTCGCCCCTTTTAGTGCCATGGAAGTCAAACAGAGGGTCATAAACTATGAGTGTACACCACATCTAATTCCTGAGACAGCAGAGAACACCATTGTTACAGCCTTGCTACCAGCAACAAGACAAGGGCATGTCCCCTTTTATTCAGTTAATTTGTATTTTAATTTTCTTCTTTTCTGTGTTTGTGGTTTTTTTAACCCTTAATACTGCCCAAGATGTGCCCGTACCACTTATGTTTTTTGGAACAGTAGCAAAACTTTTCAGAGGTATTTGTGACTGACCTTCATTACCTCCAACCATATCCATGTTTGTTATCATTAGAAAGAGACTAAATCCATGAATTTCTCAGTGATGTTGCTAGGTACGCGTCCTGCATCCCTGACGCATTAAAATCTGAAAGGACGCAGTATACTCACTATCCATGCGTCCCAGGGACGCAACTCATTTTTCCCATGAAAAACGGTACATTGGGCCGATTTCACAAAAGCGTTTTAAGGTTTACACGCGGATAACTTTCTTAATCGCGCGTTTAGCATGAGTTTAATTTGAATCACCATTTCACGTGGAGCAACTGTCCGCGTGCATCTAAATATTTTAAATGCCTGCGGTCAAATAACACAAGAAAACTTAAACGCTCGTGAAGGTATGTTTAACCCTTTGAGCGCTGAATAAATTTTCAAGGAATTAAAAGTGTAATTATCCTGAGCTGTTGAAAGCTCCCGTGCGGGAGCTCTTTTAAACAAGTTGCCACATGATAGGTTTTCAACAGCATCTGGTTTTGATATCTTACATCATTGGGCAACTATAGTTGCCCACGGCGCTGAAAGGGTTAACTCGCCAAAACTACTACCACAGATTGATTTGCACCTAAATAAGTGACACTGACCTGCCTTTATCTGGTTGCCTGGTAGATTTTTAGCAAGACTTGTGCCTTTTCTGGAAAAGAAATGCATAAATAAAATATATGAAATGAATGCATAAATTAGTTGCTTTCTTAAGTTTCTTATTCACTTAATAGAGGGGTTTTGCGAGGCCACGTTTTTCGTTTACATCTACGTTTACATTTTCTAAAAAAGCTGCCATGAGTGAAGTCCGAACTGCGTTTTCACTCTTCATCGATAATGAAAGCACAAATGAGTGTGTGAAATCACCACGAATGCCGAGGGTGAAACAGTTTTGGAGAAGGGTGCATCTGACGTCAGCATCTTGCTCACGTCCACAAGACACGCAAAGAAAGTTTGACATTCTTTGAAGCGAAGTTAAATTCTCGCCACTTTTTTTTGCTTACATCTCTGTGCGAAATCCGTTTCTACAACGCAACTACCCTTACATACGGGGTTATTAACCGGTAACGACAATTAGAAATGCCCATTATGCAATGGCAGATTTTGTACATACATGAATATATCCGTTAATTGTATCCATATCATACCATACCACCATCAAAGGAGTTTAACACTACAATTTAAGAAATAGAAGAATATAAGAAATAGAAAGAAATATTTTTTTTCATTGGGGACCCATTGAATTTCCCAGGGACCCACTCAAATCACCACCTGAAAACCTATTAACGTCACTGTGTCCTTATGAAATCTCCATAGAGCTCAGCTCTGCCACTGATAACAATAAGGGCATGTTAATACATGGTTGGCCAGTTTCACATGAGACGATTTACCATTTCTCACACCTTCAGAGATCCACTGCTCTACCAGTCAGCAAAACTTGCTTTCATCACCAAGAATGGGGATGCCTCCCCATCTTGACTATGGAAGCATGTGGACAAAATGCTACCAAAGAAGTTCACCACCTCAATAAATAGGCCAACATGGACAAATTAATTATACAATCAGGCTGAAATTGACTTAGGCCAGTGGCTGCCTATTAGATGTACTTTGTGAATAGGGGTGTGACTTACCTGCACAAAAAAGTGACATAACTTTTGATTGGCTTGACCGATTTTGATGAAATGCAGACTTTTTTAAGTAAGAAGATTTCCTTTCAGGATCTGGGGAAATATTCATTCACAGGTTGCCTAGTTTGGCCTGGACATTTTTTTTTTTTGGAATACCCTGTATCTTTGATGGCAATAAATAGAATAAATTGAATAAATTCATTTTACATGTTGGACAAGTGAGGGGTTTTAACAGTTGAAGCACTTGCGTTCGGTACTCAGAGTACCAGCCGTTAAGAGAGGGCAGCTAAATGCTGGATTCGGAAATTGTTCATAATTCAATTAAACTTAACTTCCTCGACACAATTTAGTGAACAGCAAACTCATAAGCCTGCTGAAGGCAGATGCAAAGATGGGGGAATTCTCTAACCCAAAATAATCTCCTGATCTGAAATAATAGGATTAGACAGCAAGGTTATGAACATTTTTTAATATAAATATTTCCATTATTGGTTGTTCATGACCCATTAGTGAACAAAGTTGGGCATGTCCAGTCAGTTAGCAGTGTATCATGGTACAGAGCTGAAAACTTTTAGAATTTAAATGAGACCTTGCATTTAATTTGTTGACCAAGTATTCGGGCAGCAATCCCTTAGTGAAAGAAACCTGTGATATCTTATTGTTGATAATATTGACAGCAGCTTCTTGTCACAAGATTCCAGAGTCTGCTTCGCTCCATTGTCTGTCCCAAAGTAAACGTGATCACGATGGGCACAATTCAAACATTGCTGTATATTTCATTTCTGGAGGGGATGATGGCAACTCAACTGACCAAGCTTCTGAAAACTATGCAGGAAACTCTGAAAACCAAAGAGGAGGAGCAGCATTAGAGAACTTGAGGTTTAATCAGAATCATCATTTCGATGAAATTCAGTTTCACTTGTTTAGTGCCTTCCACAATCCAGATTGGCCGAAATCGCCTAACACAGAACAGGGCCCTAACCCCCAAGGAGAAAGTTAAAAGGTGACTAAGGCACCTTTTAAAAACTTGGGAAAAACTTGGTAGTAGGAAGAAACCTTGGGCAGAACCCAGCTCCAAAGTGGGAAACCCATGAGGTCAGCCCTGAAGAAAGAAGGCAAACAGTGCAGAATCACCAATTGCATCATATGGCCGAAATGCATTCAAATTAAGTTTACACAGTTGAAAAATACAAATGAACAACAATGCAGGCTCGGACAAATGTTTTAGGTTTTGCTGAAATGACTGTGGCTGTGGTGGTTCAGGCTGAATCTATTTCAGACTAGATTCAACTCATTTGAATTCACAGCTTTAAATACAATGCGAGTCACTGCATCTCAATTTATTATGATTCACTGTGTTCACATGCATTTGCGATTTACTGAATTTTAGTCTTTTGCAATGCACTGGATTCTGATTTGTTACAATTCATAGCATTTTTATTTACAGCGGTTCATTTCGTTCAATTCAGAATCGCTGTGCAAAATGAAGTGGAGCTCTCGCCCTCAGGTGGATGTTAGTGCTGTAAATGAGTATAAGTTTCCAAATATAACTGCAAGTGGTTATCAATGTGGTCCAGCAACCTGCGTCTTTTTTTTTGCACTGGAAGGTTCAGAAACAATAATGAATTGAAACAATGGAAACGCGAGTGTCCAGTTCCTGGCGGCATTCTTGGTAATGTTACTCATTCTATCCCTTTAGAAAAAAGATATTTTATGCGGCGATGTATAAAGGTGCGCAACATTTTACGCACAAGTAATGGACATTTAAAGGCACTGCCACATCTCAGTCAGCGATGTGATTTCCTATTGAATTGAACGTTTTTAACAAGATATCTTAGAAGTTCACAGTAACAGGAAGATTCTACTGGCCATTTTTAAGCAAGTCGTACAATTGAAACAGATAAACGATCATTCAGTGCTTTTACATGACGTTCGAGAAAATGGAATTATTGTGTTAGTAACCAGACTTTTAAAATGAATGTAAACATGTTAGTCCAAATGGAATCACGCTGAATCGAATTTCTCCAACTAACCCACCCAGATAAAGCGGATAAATGGAACTTTGACGTACAAAATGATAGGCCACAGAGTCAAGCTTGCTAGCATATAGGAGCCGCTTCTCCCGCTGGAGAATCACCTGAGTGCTCATGGATGTCATCTGATTTGCTGTCACATGATTACTTGACCAAAAATATGCTGGTTTACTTAAGCTCTCATTCTCAGATGTGGCTCCTCAGCATGTTCGCTTAACACCGATCGCCACGGTCATTGGAAGCTGCGATGGAAAGGGTTCTTTTTAAGTTTGGTACCCTACCCTTTCGTACCCTTTCCATCTTTGGTCTTTAAACTCGAGCAAGCAGGTCACAATTTATTAAGGAAACTCTTCCGAGTTCCTGCGGTCCTGGTAAATGACGCTTCTTCTACTTGTTACTTCATCCGAGTCCGAGAGTCTGCTTTTGCCCTATTTGCCCTGATCCATTTGGCTTGGCTACCAACGTTGGCCACCAACCGTGGACCAGTCCCTTCTACTCTGCCTAGCCTGACCTACAGTGTTCCAGTTCTGCTCCTGCCTGACCTTAGGCCATCTTCTGATTTGTTAGTGTATTGAAAACTCTTACCTTGTACAAACAAACCTGTTTTGTACTCACAGCAGTCTATCAGGGTCAAGATTGTTAAGTGGAGAGAGATAAGGCCCTGAGCTTAATATTCTCCATTGCACAGTATTAAACTACATGATCAACTCAGAACAGAACTGACTGTCACCTTGGCATCACCAAAAAGATACTTTATGTCATTTTTAAGCATTTAGTGAAACTTCAAAAAAAAAAATGTTTTTATCACAAATGTTATCACAGTTTGCAAATATCACCCTGAACTCAATATCAAATCATACTTATGTGGGGTGACATGATTTGCCTCTCTCATGGTAATTTTGTTAGATTATCTGGCAACTGACCTTGGCTGGTGTTTTAATTATCATATGATCATTCATATTTTCACCTTGCCTTGTAACTCAAGAATACAAAAGGAATTAAATTATTTAGTGCCACTCACTGTGTGGCTAATCACGCTCTTTAAACACCCTGGGGCTCAAGTGGGTATCCACTTAAATGGATTTTTGTCACTGCGTGTTTTCAGAATGATCTGCTGTGAAAGATTGAATCAATGGTCTTTGAATGTACAGTAAAACCTTGTTTTCCTTATTTCCTATAATTGCCTAAGGCAGATTGCACGGTTGCATGACTTTCTCATCTGGTCTTCTAAGGGACAGTACAGTTTGAGTAATGTGTGGGGGTATGAAAACTTGTGTTGAACATTATGTGTTCATCTGTTTTAGTCTGTAAGTTGCAATCGATTCTGGAAGTCTTTGACTTTCCGTTAGCAGCGTAATATAAGAGTAGATGCCAGTGTCTTTTGGCCAATGGGCTGTCTCTCATAGGTTACAATATTATGACACCTCATTCCATATCACATCTCCGGCATCATAATTTTCCTCCGTGTGTCCTTCAGAGAAGTTGAGATCTCCCTCTTTGTTTGATTTGTCTATTGAGGTTACTGAACCAGCCCCCTCCATTAACTCATTCCCTACGGCAAGCGGCGAATTCTACCACTCCCTACGGTAAGCCGGTGCAAGCGGCGTGGATGACCATTCGCAGCCCGATGAAAACACGAAATCAGTTGACGATCTCGGTCATGGGCCACCTGTGCTTCACCACTTTATATTGTGTAATTTTTAGGAAAAGTATTCTGTACAAACGCGGCAATTTTATATAAAAGTATTCCATAGGGAATGAGTTAAACACACATTGTATTGTGTCCACTGACAATGGTTTGATTAAAAATAACTGCCAAAAAAGAAGCAAGCCCCAGATGAAAGGCAAGGTTTTGTGAAACATGAAGATGTAATTACTGTCAACTTTCACATTTCAATCCAAATTTTAATGAATTTGCATGCTTCTGCTCTGCAATTTTCTCCAGTTGTTTTCTGTAAGGATGATGCTTGACTAGTCTCTCTCCTCTGTTTCTTGGTCTCTCTCTCACTCTCGCTCTCTTTCTCTCTCCCTCTCTTCCTCTCTCCATACAGCTGGTTGGCTTTGTGTATTCCTGTTACGTGATCAGTGTGTTCACAGAAGAAGAGGACAGCTGTAAGTACTGACACTCCAACTTCTCCGGTCCCGTCTCTGGAGCTCTCCAGGGTGAGACACTATCTTTAACTAACCAGTGAACCTCACCGCATCCTGCCCCACCTGCTAGGTTAATGCCCTCAGTCTGGAGGATATATGTGCTTTTGCTGAACTGCATGTGTGTTCATTAATGGGAGTGTGACTCATGGGACCAGTAAGGGTGTGTGTTTGTGTGAGGTGGACAGGAAGGCAGCTGCAGTGTGCCTTTATTTGACTCAGGTATATTTCAGGCTGCACGTTATTTTTCTTTCTTACACATAGAAACATTATGAATGGCTAATTTCATCTCCTGCACATGACCCAGGCAGTGCTGATCACTGTTGTTACATGACTGCATTAGAAATGATAATGGTCTTTCAGACATCTTCATTACTTTAAGCCCCTCTAAGTAACCAATCCATTCTGCTTGCCTGCCTTGAATTATCGCTGTAGAGGTTTCATCACACCTACTTGGCCTTGGGAATTCTAATAGCTTATTCAACACAGTTTGGATTATTTATTCATGATCAATTTTCTGCCTTTATTAAAATGGGATTGCTATTTGGCCACAATTACCATTTATGGAAGCCAGCAGGTGGGTAGCGTTGGATTAAATACTGTTGGAACTAGACTTATGAGATTATGTTAAGGTGTCTGTCTGTTCATATTAACTGTTGGATTTCCACTGAAATAAAAATTGCCCACTCTTTTCTGTAGTCTGTAATGCAGGTCAACTTCAGTCATAAAAGGTGAATGTAATTGGCAGTTTTACTTCAAATGGTTGTTTTTGAAGTTTTGCACTGTTCTTATTCCTATAAATGCATTATACACTAAATTGAGGCTCAGTCCATCTATATACAGTATCAGCGTGGATAAAGATTCCACTTTCGCCAACGCGCCGTTGGCCCTGTGTCAGCCGAAAGTCAGGTGGACGTGCCCTGCTCACTGAACCGAGAAGTGGAGTGAGTGAGAAGGCATGTTGGCCGGCTGTTTCACACATATCTTGGTGTAAATCCCCGTCGCAAAGAAGTCCAAATAACTTCAGCGTTGAAATTTCTTCGTCGGACAACATGACATCCATTATATATAGTAGCTATGGTGAAAACGCCTGGTGTAATTTTTGCTACAGATTTTATTTCGCGCAGTTGACGATATATTTATTTCTGCAAATTATATATTTATGTCTGCAAATTCGTGTATTTTTGCCATAATATTTTTGCCGTCATATTTGCCGATAAGAATTAAGAAATGAAACCTTTAGTTCTAAAGCGCCATTATTGGAGAAAAACAACAACATTTTTTGCCACGACTTTAATATTATTTAAATTATGAACAAAACCAGCACTTCTGAAAATAGAAATAAAATACGCAAATATCTATGTAGTTGTAACTTAAATAACGATGTCACGTTTTCCTAAGTCCGCAAGAAATGTTTCGGCCTTTGGAAATCCGGAGGTTTTAGTCCACGTTGTGTATAAGCCGAACAACTCTCAGTCAAGAAAGCGGTGACTTGTTCAGTCAGATCAAATGGTTGAACGTAAAGTGTGCTAACTTTTTTTACCTTTTACTCATAATTTGAGAGCTAATCTGCAGAATAAACTTCGGCTGTTACTGACAAATTAACTTGATAAAGCCCTTCTCAGTTGCAAGTGTCATGGGGTAGCGCGGATTAAAAACTGTTCTCACAGCAGGACTGATTATGTTTTCACATTTGTGAGAAATGATCGCTTATCCGCCTTAGGTAGGCTATACTGTGTAAAACATTTATATTCAGATTTAATGGTATAGTTATCAATTTGTGAACTGCGTGCAAGCCAATGTCTTACAGTATTAAGACCAATATTTTGCCACGGCAAATTATCGACATTTACAGTGACATGAGCAAGATTTAAAATTTTGGGCATTCAATGAGAAATTATAAATATATTGATAAATATTTTGTGACAATAAATGCGTAAGTTGTCGTCCATAAGGAAAGCGTTTCTACTTCATGACTACTCCTACTTCTAACTGCCTCTTATAGAATTAGATATTTTAAAACTCTAATAACAAAAACATTGATTGACTTGTAAATAAGTCGTATCCGAAACAGTTGCTATAGTTTATTCTTGCCAAAATTCAAGGCCTGCAATAACATCTGGTACTACACACCAGTCATACCCAAAAACCGCTCCCCCCTATCGACAGTCCCCCCAAGTTCTGCCTGCCGGGACTACACCGACACCTGTTGTAATCCTCCACCACCCGCCAGGCCGATCAGAGAAAGGTGGACGAAAACGCGAAGCTTCTAGGTACCGCTAAAGTAAACTTCTCGTTAACTTTAGCCGTACCTTTATCCATGCTGGTACTGTAATAGCGAAGTGGACTCTGCGTGCGTGCATGTCTGGCCAATCAGTGCTTTTATATTATAGTGAACAATGCACTATTATTATGCACCTTGCCTATTCAATGATAATCAATAAATCTCAGGGAAGAACATTTGTCACAGTAGGCCTGTATTTACTAGCACCAGTATTTTCCCATGGCCAGCTATATGTGGCATTCTCCAGAGCTAAATCATTTAGCGATGGATTTGTGAAAATTGATGCCACTTCAAAACAAGGCCTCCTTAAAGATGTATTGGTTACACAAAACATTGTGTATCCCCAAGTACTGTGACTGATCATGCTGATATGCCAAGCCTAATACTTCACTATTATATTATAGATTCTCATAATTGAACAACAGGGGCCCGTTTCATATTAACTAGTTAAGAAACTGCATTAATTAAAGTGTGTTAGTTAATTTATTTGTGCAAAATGTATCGCATTTTGCATTAAAGCATTTCATAACTATTAAAATGTGTTAAAAGATGTATGACGGGCTAGTTAATTTATGCAGCCGCAAAAGATAATTAATAAGGATTTTGTGTCAAGCGCTAGTTAATTTTTAAATATTTATATAATAATAATTATATACAGTGGGGCTCCGCCAGGCAGTGCTCAAAAAACTTCACTACCACCGCCTGTTGTATTTGGCACATACTACATCTGTTACTGTTTCAAGAACATCTGTTTTTTTTGGCATGGATCCAAGTTTCAACAGCACTGAAAGTAAGTAATGACAGTTTATGTACATTTTTGTAGAAAGTTATAATTTGAAAGAAAACAAGTACTCACCTAAACCTCATCTCCAGCAACCTGAACGTTCATCCTTTTGCTTGCGAGTGAGCATATGAGACCGATTGTACATTCTCTTTGCTCTAGTGTCAGGGTGGAGCACAGGGGTTAAAAGATAAAGTTCCAGGGCAAAGCTTGTACACAAAAAACAATAAAAGCATTAAAATTAAAAGATGCATTTATCATAATTATCATTATTATTATAAATAAATGGATATCAATATTCCATACAAAGTGAATATACAAATTATGAGGGAAATACCGCTTGAAAGTACATTAATGTGTATTGAAACATCTGGGATATTGTTATATTATCGTAAATTGTCTCGTTATATTGTCGCAGGGCTTGAATTTCACGACGGCATCGACGGAAATTGCCGTCGATGCCCTACCTGTTTGGCGTGCTGCCGACCTATAAAAGCCCCAGTTCACGGCAGTAGAATGCCGTGCCCTTTCCCCGCATTGCCGTAAGTGCCCCTCGGCCAAAACACCTACCCAAAATAAATAAATCACACAGCATTTCCCGTTTTAGTTTTTACAACTGACCTTTTCGCCCTTTTCTTGCGATCAGAGCAGAATTATTCTGGAATAATTTAGGTATCTCCTCTATGTTTAACTCCAGTCACGATGCTGACAGGTGAAAGGAACAAAAAAAGAAAAAAATGCCGAATTACAGTCGGCAGCCGCAAAGTGTGGCAAAGTGACGAAGTTATGGAGGTACTCAAATTCTCTTAGGGTGCGTGTGGTGTGTTGATAAAGCTTGGGAAGTGGTCTTTATAGCCAGTATCTAGCGCTGTTGTCAGTGTGAGTGTTCGAATGACAGGAGAAAGTCTGAATTTCGCGAGTGGCAGAAGATGGACAAAATGGCTAAATATTATTATTTTTTCAATGACCCGGCGTTTGATTGGAATGTCCTTTGCTTGTACTTGCATTATAGCAATGCCCAAACAATGTCCCAGTGCAATACTGAGCCAATTTCCAAGACAGCGAGCGGGGAAAAATACGGGAAATGTTTTCTTTCAAGAATGGTTTTGATTTGCATAGTGCACGCTGATTAGTCACTTTATGTGAGGAACATCTGAGACTACGGGCCTTTACTTTTTATTAGCTAAAGTGATGACCTAAAGCTCCATGGTGGATTTGCTGCTGTGCCCCCAAGATAGCAGCAGACTTTGCTGTGGTGCCCCTAATATGGAGGCACATTTGCCGTAGTGCCCTTATATTTTCAGCATGGACCACAGCAACTTTTGCCGTGCCCCTTATCACCTGTAGTTCGAGGCCTGTTTTTGTAGGTTACAGGACCCTTTGTCCCCAGATTTTTCATCCATGGATTTATCATCCCCAAATTTTTCGTCCCCATGGACTTTTCGTCCTCAGACTCTTCATTCCTGGGGAATTTTTGTCCCTGGACTCTTCATCCCCAAGGACTTTTCTTACCCAGATTTTTCATCCCCTAATGATAAGGAAATGTGCCACCATTGTTGACAGATGGATGGTCAGACTGACAACGGACAGATCACCATGGTATAAGGGTTAGGGTTAGAATGCAGAAAGAGAGCAAAGCATTACTGGGGACGAACAATGCAGAGAAGAAGAGTCGAGAGACGACAAGTTCATGGGGACGAAAAGTCCATGGGAACCAGGAGTCCGAGGAATAAAATTCCTAGGGGATGAAAAGTCCGGTCGGAAAAAAATTCTGAGACAAAAAGTCCAGGGATGAAGAGTACACGGCACCCATCAATGCATCCTGTTGTTCCTGGCATCCGATGCAGCATGTAATATTCATATGCCAAATCAGCATATTGGTCTTCACGTGGCCAACGGACATATAATTCATGGTTTTCAGCGAGGAATTCAGTGAATGACAGAACAGCCCTGCACTCTGATGATCATTAAACATGCTGGGAATCACCCCAATAAGTGAATACAAACCCCCAGATGCATAATAGTGGAGAGCCAGACGAACGGTTGTTCTTAAGAAGCAAGTAATAGCATGAAAATAACGATGCAGCTGATGCTGTCGAACCAATATCGTGAAATGAATTTCTATGGAAGGGATTTACGCAGAGATCTCAGATCTCTTTCATTAAGGCCACCTCCACAACGCTCTTCCAGGGCCCAACTCCACACATTTTCAACTTGTCCTACAGCTATGTGCAAAGTGACTTTATTACATAATAAAATGTTATAAATCTACCTAAAAGGAGTCATTTTTTCAATTAGCAAAACTGTTTCCTGCGTGGGACACTTTTTTGCCAACATACTACTGAAATTTCCCATAAAGTACAAATAGAAATGATCGTGTGATGTTTCTGGTAAATTTAATGGTGTTTGTAGTCAGCATAACCTCACGGCGTTGGAAAAAAGGAGGTAGTGTCTCAGATTTCAAAAAGCTGACACCAGATTGTCTTTTTATTTGGCCTTGGCAGCAGGTCAACAATGCCAGTTTGCAGGGAAAAAAAGAAAAATAAAGAAACAAAAAAAAACTCCATATAATAATTTTCAACTATTAACTAAACTTCCCAAAATCAAAATATAGAACTGAACTTCAATAATCAAACTGAAATAACAAATCTCAATTCTGGCTTTCGCAACCAATCTGGCCTGTCTGCAGTTGTTGGCTCTGTCTCACCGCAGACCATTCTGACCACCTTCTAGACCTGAGCCAGCCTAACCCATTGTCCATCACCGTAATCAATTATCTAAAAAAAATACATTTTCTGTACAAACATCTCTCAATATATTTCATGTATTAATACAAATGGTTTTATATAAATATAATTATTTTTTGAAATCTTATCACACCATAAATAACAATAATCACTCACGAGCCCCAAACACCCCTCTGATCCCACACACTTCACTCATCCCTGCCTATGACGTCACACCCCCCAAAGCT
The DNA here is from genome assembly GCA_029692085.1 of Gymnothorax javanicus. Lineage (NCBI taxonomy): Eukaryota > Metazoa > Chordata > Actinopteri > Anguilliformes > Muraenidae > Gymnothorax > Gymnothorax javanicus. Next base: position 75,610,022 of record CM056196.1, read on the forward strand.
CAAATGTCCTTCCCAACCTTCCGTCGGGTTCTCTCCCCATTCAAACCAGGAAGTCAACAACACTGCAAGGTAAGTTTGCTATCATTTCCATTTGTTTGTTAAACATTGTTAAAGTCCATTATATCCTCACATTCAGGCCTGAAGGCAAGAATGTTAACGTTATGTTTTGTGTTTATGTCTTGCAGATGAGGTGACGATGGCATTGGAATGTTATGAGAATGTTTGTGTGCGCACATAAAGACGTGTTGGAAAAATTGTGCTGTTGGCTCCGTTAGCATTTAGTTCAGAGGGCTATTGCACTAAACCAAGATAAGGGATTAAGCTCGGATTTTCCAGTTATCCCGGCTTAAGTTAGCCCTGACTCAGTGGCAGGAAAATAGGGGCACATTAGTTGCCATGGAGATTTATTCTGTGCAGCTAGCCTGCTCTAGACCAGGCTAACAGCCAGGCTTTATTAATCCTGGTGCCTTATCTGTTCAGTCAGCAATCACTCTGAGTGGGAATAAATGTGTTTTACAGTTATTCCATGGTCCTCTGTATTTTGCCTCATTTTTATTAGCCTGCATTAAAAAACAAAGATGCAATATCATTCATTTAATAATGCCTAGTGTTATTTTAATTGTAATGATCATTAACGCGAGTCATTTTTAGTGTTTGGCAGCATACTGTTATGAAGACTGCTATTCATATTGCTGACAGAGGTCTGATGAATACATAATGCTGCTGATGAGATGATTAGAAATAGCTGATGAAGTTGCAAAGGTGATTTAAATTTAGTCAGTAGTGAGGACATTGCTAATGGCAGACTGGACAGAGATCAATACATTGTTAGTTGACTTTCCATTTGATTTAGCCCATCCTTTAATAATAAAGCATAATATTTGTCACTCTTCCATATTTCTGTGTATTTTATTTGCCATTGGTAGCACACAGTTTGTGGTTGTTAGGTATCATTGTTGCATAATCTTCCAAAATTATTCTCACTTTACTGGATCCAGATACCATATAGTTAACTGAACATTCATGAAACAGGGAGGACACCAATGATTTTTGACCTTTTATTCTATGGTCATCACTTGGCAGCTTGGGAGAGAGAAAAACAATGAAGAATACAGTGTGTTACAGCCATGCTTACAGTGCGCATTGAAATCACTTCTCTTTCGAGTTTGAAGATTTCTAGATCCAGTTTTCTGTGTCCTTTTGTAATTTCCTGGTCCAGGCCCAAGTCTTGCAGTTTCTTTTGCATGTTCATTTTCACATCTGTCGGCTCTATTTGTCTTTTGAGGCATTGCGTGTAGAAATGTCTGAGTTTGTGAACTCTGTAAAACACCGATCAATTAGCACCGCAGGAAATGTGTGTAATGTGGTTTTCCTATAGGCAATACTCACTATGTTGCCAGGTTGACCAACAGGTTACACAGCATCTAGGTCCTGTTACAAATATATTTTCTATAACCATCACATCACTGACCTTACAGCCATTATGGGCAAAATGAGTATTTCCACAAAACTGAAGCAATACCTCAAGCCTTCTGGAGTCCAGCAATGCAGTTTCCTTGTCATCTGCTGCTGCAGAAGTACCTTCTTCCTGCCATACACAACAGAACTTGTATTGACCTAGTGTTGACAGGACATGCCAAGCCTACGCTTTTAATGAATAATACTCACTGGATCATCTTCTGGTGGCTCCGGAAGAATGAGTGTTGCCAGACACTGCAAAGTAAACCAAAGTCAGAAAGTCCACATAAGAACCATATAAATGGTTTGTTGAGTTCCATGTGCAGTACAGGAATAATGTATCTTGTATGAAGGGGACAGTTTCTGTGGGAGTGACAATAAGTGACTGTTCCCCTTCTGGATCCCTTCTATTACAGGCCTCCCTTGGTTAATGTCAAGGGCCAGCTCCTGTGCTGGAGTTAAGTCCTGGGTTGGTTGGCCCCCCCCCCCGTGCCAGATAAATTAGCCTTTTTCTTAACAACTAATAATGATAACAGACAAAATAGGCGAGCAGGCAGCTTGTAAGTAATTTATACCCCTCGTTTGTTCATCGTTATCAACAATCAAGGCACTTACCATGGCCTGCAAAATGTTCTTGCACTTGACCTTGACTTGTTGCCAATTCCTCTTCTGACCAGTCATGTTTGTTCTGTGTGTGTATTTTATATCACATATATAAATGAGAGCGAGAGATTGCGATTTGCTCATATTGTTGTACTTTTTTTGCATTGTGAATGTTTGTAGTTAGTCTTCATGATAAATTTCTAGAGTAACATTAACTTCCACTGCTCACTTTAAAGGCAAAATGCACAACTGTTTATACAAATCACAAGTAACAGTCTGAATTATACGGTTTCAGTATAACAGTGGTTAGAAAGTGCATATTTTTGGACGACTTACGCATTCTGCAGCTGTCTGCTAGGCTTTCGCTCTTTGTTCAATTATAGCGGCCATATTGCCTTTTTTTAAAAAATAAAAACATGTTACAGTGAACACCTTTACAGTGTTACAGTCTAATCTCTTATCTTTCTGACCAGATATTATTTTAATCATTTCCTTGAGCTTTGTCTTCATAAGAACTGACACTAGGACGCTAATGCAGGTGATTCAGCTGTTTGCAAACTAATTCCTGAGTGGTACACCCATAGCTCCTCAATGTAAAATGAGCGCTGCTGGTTTTGTGAGAATACTGGCAAAGGTTGTTTCTGAGTTGGCAAAATCAACATCAATATCGGTTTAGAGTAGCCTATAAACTGCAATAAAAACACTCATTTGAGTATTGCGTTTTATCTTCATGCGTATGGTAATGTTTAAGAGGTGAGAAAAATAGCTGCATTTTGCCATGCGATTCTTTGTTAGTCTTTTCCATGGCAGAAACTTTTTTCTCAGATGCCCAACATTTCATCGGCTGAGAATTAACAAGGTCTATCTACATATTTTCCCAAAACTGAGTTGTATGGTTCAAATGTATTTAAAGTTAACAAGGTCTACTGTGAGCACTGGATCTCCTGATACATGCAGTGGATAGCTGTCAAAGGTCAATGTTACAAAGGTCTAACTTCATATTTCCTGCTTCATCTAAGTATCAGAAAGGTCTGTCTACAGCTGGCCAATAGTAGGACAGCATCTAGGTCATTTGATTAGAAAATCTGCAAAGTTCTATAATGATCTGCCAAGCTAAACTCTATTTTAGCTTTATTTTGAAAAGTTTCAATTGGTTCAGTGCGTTCTACACGATCTCTACAATTTATGATCTTTAATTCACGAGAGTTATTAAAAATGCTAAACCGTTGTATTGTTGATGTTGTTAAATAATTTCGTCTTCTTTTCATGGCATTAAGTTGACATTCTCATGCTTCACTCACAAATTGCCGTACGTGCTACTACGGGCAGTCTACGGTAAAAAATTTGGCAAAACCATGCTTGAGACTTGTGTGACACTTGCGTGTGTTCAGCGCCATAGAAGGTCGCAGACTGGCCGTGAAGACTTTTGGTTCAGCAAATGCAAATTCTATGGGTCTTGCGAAAAATCAAGAACGCAGACACTATGTACAGGACCCGTACTCCTTTTGTACGCCTGAACCAAGTCAGCAGCAGGGCTAGTAAGGGCTTTGCGACGACAGTAAGATGCACGAGTGACGCACGGTCTTTGTATGAGTTGACTTGTCTCAGAAATACTACACAAGTACTCCACACTTGCTATTTGTGCGGCCCCCAAGACAGAACATCTCACTTTCTACCCCTTTATGTGGCATGCACGCAGCCCGTGCCACCTGCACGCAACACAAGGGGCAAGACTCCAGGTATATATAGGGGAGGAATCGAGGAACCGATCGTGTAGCATCACATGCAAATCATGAGTGATTGTCTTGTGCTAATCACAATTGTCACAAGTGGGGCCCGTAATCCTAGTGCATGAAACTGGTTAAATGCAAGTCACACGCACTCCACACTCATTTTATCAGTGCATCAGACATACGATTTCCACGGGCTAATGGCACAATTTTTCCCATGCCTCAAGCAAGTCGAGGCGTGCAACCTGTACTTGACAAGTACTTTGCCCGTACTCTTTCCCAGACTTTCCCCCATGTTCACCGCAACCCTGCGGCTCGGCTTCGAGCTACCAAATTCTGCAACCCATGTGTGTCCAAAACACTTATGGCGGGTTGTGAGTGAAGCATAAGCAATGACTACTTTTATGCGTTACAACTTCTAATTTATTTAACACGCAATGTTTCAGTGCAGATCCGAATGACATGATCAAGCAAGTGTGATGTTGGTTTTAGGATCTTTACCAAAACGTTGTGTGTTAATAAATGAGAAGTTGTTATCCATAAAGCACTCTTTGGCTAGAATAATTTCATATTTGATGAAAATCAAAAAATATAATTGTTTCTCTAAATGGCAGTTTTGAGACCGGATCCTTTACTGGTCTATTTTTTTTTCCATTCAATTTGCAGATAGACCCTTGTAATATCAGAATTAGATAAATTCTGAAGTTACTATGGTCTATCTGAAAAATTGGGTATCAAGAATTCTGGGAAGATGCCTTGATAGGAGAGACATGATAGGCTCATTTAAGCCGCACAGTACACTGGTCATTCAAAGAAAAAAGACTATGCAGCCTGACAAAAAAGAATCGAAGCTACAGAGTTCTGGATTTTCAATTGCGATTTTCTCAAAAATCTCAAAAGTGCAGATAGACCTTGTTAATTCTCAGCTAACAATTTCTGCCTCCTTTCTTCCTTAACTGCTCCCTTGATAATGTCACCAATGCTCCTGTACTTTCATTTTCTAGACCAGGGGTTTTCAACTGGTTTTGTCCCAGGGACCACCATTATAACCAAGAAGCAACTCGGGGACCACTGCTTTGGGGCATGTTTGTTTTATTTTGCACCATGCTTAAAATAAAAGAGTACATAGGCCTATACGTGTAAAGAAGGCTATTTATTTGCATCAGTGTCTATTTATTTGCACCTTGTGATAAAAAGAAAAACAGTCAATTAATAATAAACAATAGTATGTGGGAAGCCAAGAGGGCTTATAATATTACAAAGTTCACTCTCACTCTGTGGAACAAGGGCTGAGATGATAGTTCTCTTACCAGTCAGTGGGATTTCTGGGCATGGTGACTTGCACACAATCCGTCTATTCGTGGCAATAAATTAAACTGGCCTAGTTGCAAAAAGAAAAATCTAACGTTGTGGAAAGTCACTTGATTTTGCTAGATTGTGCTGAACAGTTAGCCTCCGTTACGTCAGGCAGGGCTCGGCTCAAAGTCATGCAAAGAAACAATCCAATTTTTTCCGGGTTTTTTTTTTTGCTTCTGGTCCGTGGTCCTGTGCGGCCAAGATGGGACGTCAGTGGTGACATGAGGCTTGGGAGAATGTCGATCAACTCCATTTGACATCATTTGGATGGGTAAATTATTCACAAAAATGAATTGTAAATGGAAAATAAATTAAGTCTAAATAATAAATCTTTTTTTTTATTATAATTATCATTTTCCGTTTACAATTTCATGGACCACCTGCAATACCACCACAGACCACCAGAGGGCCGCGGACCACCGGTTGACAATCCCTGTTCTAGACAAAACAGTACAAAAGAACAGAGTAAAGCTAGCAATAAAGCAGTACAGTCAGCGAAAATACTGACATGCAATAAAGTGGGAAGAGCGTTGCCCAAACTTTATTTAAGCATTCTTGCAACTTTGTCTCGTCAAAGTCACTTTTGTTTAGTAATTACACATGAAAATATTCATGTATATATCTGAAATTTGACATATGTAAATTATTCCCACTTGCGCTTTATTCTGATCATCAGTTTCGAGGCCCATAAAAAGACTGGAAAGTAGGTCTGGCTGGAAGTGTCCCACTCAGGAAACGACGAACGGTTTCCCACTCAGGAAACACTTATTTTAACATTAATGTACTTTGAATATGTGAACCCAGAGTCACAACACTGACTGTGCAACTTTATTTGTTTTATGTATGATATGCTAGCTAGATAGCTAGCTATATTAGTGGCACTCTTTGTGGGAGAGTGTGAATGTAGTCTAAATACTGCGTACATGTTCTGAAAAGATCATGAATGTGACTATATTGTCGTGTTGTAGATTTTGTTCAATATAGCTGGCTGTATATGAGACAGTGCTGCATGAACACACCTTACTTACAGTTTAACCTTTATGAGCTTGTAATTTTGAGAAGGTAAGGTAAATCCAAATGATGCTGAGCAGTGTCAGATCTCAAAGAAGCTAATGCACCAGAGATTAGATTGCGATCTGATGATACACCTGAACTCCGTCCTGACAAAAGAACAAGAGCAATGAAATAAAGAATAAGACATTCATGAAACTTGTTGAAATATAGCACTTTATTAACCATGGGCAGTGCTCTGTAAGGTCAAGTTGAATGTTTGTTGAAGTATGGTAACGATAGTCAAATTCGCATGGTAACAGGCACTAAATGTTGCTAGCTAACACTGTCTGTGAATATGTTTATGATGAAAGCATGCAAATGGTCAATAACAGGTTAGCTTGTGATAAAAAAAATACCAAAACGTGAAATAATAGCATTGAACTGTTTTTCTGACGTCATTTTCGCAACGAAAATTAGACAAAAGTCACACAGTATCTGCTTGGCTCCGGAAATAAGACCCCATGTCAGCGTGCTATGCCATTGAGCAATGCCCATTGAAATGCATGAATGTCTATTTTTGTATTCCCCGTCCTGTTCTTATACTACATCCATGGTTGAAGCTCATTGTTGGCGCACGTAAGCTGTCATCGCTTGCGCATAATTAATACATCACCTTATCGGTCAAAATTTTCATATCTGCTGATAAGATACACTTTATTGAACCCCATGGGGTAATTTGTCCTCTGCATTTATCCCATCCTATAGTTAGGAGCAGTGGACAGCCACAGAGCAGCGCCCAGGGACCAACTCCAGTTCTAAAGCCAGTTCCTTGGTCAGGGGTACTGGTAGGAGTGTTGCTATAATGCATGTTTTTTCCAGGTGGGGGAAACCGGATTACTTGGAGGAAACCCACGCGAACACTAAGAGAACATGCAAACTCCACACAGAAAAGCCCCAGGCCGGATTCGAACCCACAGCCTTCTTGCTGTGAGGCGGCAGTGCTAACCACCGTTTAAGCTTTTATCGGCCGGTACAGATATTATGCTGATAATATTATGCATCACAAGTTTTATTATGTTGGAATCGTAAAAAAGTTAGTGGACATTACTGTTCTGTATAAAGACTGCTGTGCAAAAGTCACATGTACATTACAAACGATTCTGCAGGGCAATGCTCCTAAAAATCATTACATCAAAGTTTTCTACATATTGAAAAATGCGCCTTAAAGTAAAATGGGAGGATTATACCTCTACGGAAAGCTAATGTCATGGAGATGATGAATAAAACACTTTCTGGAAACTCTTACGAAATGCATCCAACTTGTCCGGCAAAGTTATCCAGAAGGACTTATCTATTTTACACAATGATATATCCATGAAATCTAAATTTTTAACGGAATGGGTGAAGACAAGACAAGAGTCACAGCGAAGTGCTTGGAAACAATGCAGAAAAGCCAAACATCCCATAAACAGCACACTGAGATCAAACCGGAAAAGTGGAATTGTACTACGCGTGTAAAGCAGGGTAAGTAGTTTTCATGCGTTTTTTTGCCATCACTGAGCCAAAAATAACTCTGGATCCTGTATGCTGTCTAACATCATTTGGTCGTGAGTCAGACAGTATGCTAGCTAGATTTTGTAATAAATAATTTTGCACAATGCAGCAAACCCTTAAACTAGCTACGTCAGACATAATCGAGTTATTAAAGCTGGAGTTTGCAATTTTTTAAAAAATCACTTTTTGTCATATTTGTTAAAACTGTTACTATGACCTGACAAGGGGATGTGAGTCAGATGATCTTTGAGAAAATCAGAGTTGTCTGGCTCCATCTAGTGCTTCTAATTCCTTCTGCAAGATTTCACCGCGACTGGGACAAAACAACCAATCAGAGCCAGGAGGAGTGACTGACGATGTCAATCATTTCTCGTGCACACGCAGCGGGCCGCCCCTTCCCTTGCGCTTTTAACCTGTGTCTACGTCCGGCCTCTGGAGTTTTACCAAAGCAATGAATCAGGGGGCGTGGCTTTGGTTAGAGACTTGAGGGGAGAGGGTGGGTTTAGAGGTGACACTACATTCAAATCTTGCTCGCTGTTCCAAGATTGCATACTCTAGCTTTAATCTACCGTTAGTTACATTGGCATTTTCCTCCAAACCAATTTCGACGACAAGCTAACTACTCATTTCGGCTAAGCGACTGACATTCTGTATCCGATTGTAGCTGGTTTGCTGGCTAGCTACCAAGCCAACTAAAGTTTCTAAGCGGATTACATCATGCCATTACAAAATCCTTCACCATCTGGCGAAATGTTTTATATGATCTAGTGTTGCGATTGCCAGTGCTGGGTGGCATGAAGGAGTCATGTTCTCAGCAGAATAGCTAATGGTTTGGAGCTACATCTGGTATTGCATGCAGAAGTCCACTGGAGAAAAACAATTCTATGTTAACGTATGCATCAATGATGCCATTAGTATGATTCTATCTTCTCAGCAAAACATATGCATAGATTGTTGGTAACTAACTAACTAGTGAGGGCAAAATGGCAAAATATTTCATTTGCTTACCTTCGAGCAAACATGCCTTAATCTATTGCAAACACTTTTCCAATTGCTTTTTTGGCCTTGGAAAAGGATTAATTGCGCTCCCTGTTGCCAGGCGGGGTATCTTTCGTCAGAATAACACGTTCCCCACGCGCATCTAAGAACAATTTTCGGTACAGTCAAACACTTCTCTTATTAAACACTACTCATGACTGCATTGAATGTGGGACAATATGGCAGTGCTGTCGGGGTAGGCAGGACCTTAGTATGATAAGGCAATCTGATTGGTAGTTATTCTACACTTGATTGACAGGTCTGAAAGGTCCATTGTTTTCATGCTGCAAGGAAACAAATTGGGAGGGTCTGCCAATTTGGGATTATAGGATAATAGCATCGTTAGTTGCCTCCAGTTGGCCAGCCAGGTGCTCGCCAGTAAAATTCTAAGCTTGCACATGTTCGGGTATCCTCCACCCTCGTTCTAAGCTTGAAAAGTTTATATACAATGTAAAAAAATATAATGTTATGCTGCATTATATTTCGACTTGCTATGAACATTTCTGGGGAGAGGATTCCCTTGCACATTGTAATGGAATACCTTCCAAACTGGATCAGTTTGATAATTTATTTTTTTGCATGACTTCTAGTATGGACCTCTTTGAGTTATAGCATCCAAAACATTTTTGGTCTTTTGGTTTGGGCCAAACCTGGGAGTTTTCTTTGTTTTAAAGTTCAGATGTTGTTTTGTCATTCAGTGTTAAAAATGTCCTCAGTCTCAGTGAAGCCATTGGCATTGCTCCTGAGACGGAGACAAGTAAAAAATAACTGGAATTACCTCAGGAACCTTATGGAACCTTGGCAAATGAAATTGTGATACTCATGAAAGTGGAACTGCCTGAATGCCCCTTGATTACAGAATAAGGTCTTCATCTCAGCCATTGGGGATGCACTAGAAGTGCATTCACTTTCACATTTCAGTATTTCAAAAGTTGCACTTATTTCATGCGAACAGCTTCTGATTAAGGAGCAAATTACGTACAGTTTATGTATATTTAATTCAAAGAAATGGTTTTTTAGCACTGCATTCAGTCGATGGGCTCTTTGCATCCACAAAGAGGTTTTGATTAGAGTATTTCCCTGCTGGAAGGAGTGGTCTTGTCATAAAACTTGGCTCTCTATGCAGTAGGGAGGCAAAATGTCTTTTTTTATAATTGGTGCTCCATGACCAGAGAAAATTGACAGTGGTATTCCATTTCACTTAAAAGGGAGAAACCCCACAACTACCAGATGGTACTGGGCTCATTGCCTTCTAAAGCCACGCCTATTGCTGAAAACATTTGTTTCAGCTCTTACGCAATATAAGTACATGTTCTTCATGTCCCATAAATATTTTTGGCAAATTTTTGCGATTTTTACGTAACGATTAATCAAATGTCAAACCTCTGAAGTACAACTCATAAACACAAGTTCATGAATGCTGTCATTCTGTATATTTTTCTCAAAATGTACTTCGCGTGGCAATGTTCTGGATGTTATGATGCGCTTGAACACCAGGAAATCAGCATATCTATATACAGTGCTGACAAATTAGTCTTGATCATCACTCGCGCTGTTGTGTTTCCAGTGTTCTGTGCCGTTCTGCCGGAACACTGGTTGGGGTTTTAACAGTTTCTTGTGCCAGGTTTCATCATTCATAGTCATTACTCATGCCATGGTTTTAACAGTTCTTGTATCAGGATTCATGATTCACAGTTTTCACGTTTATTGTTCTTGTTTTTTTAAATTTTCCATGTTTTGTATTTCACCAGGTCCGGTCTGCCCAGCCAATCCGCCTCTCCAGTGTCTGCGTGGCCACGTCCATGTTTTACTTCTCGCACTACGTTCGGGAGTGGCTTACGGTTTCAAACTTCTTTCTGACGTTTCTTCCTTCAGGGCTTCCTAGTCTTCATGCTTGTTAACTATTTTAATTTATTACAAACAACCTACTAATCAATCACGGGGGGTGTTTCCATTAGATAGGCACATACTAACCATTACTTATTTAGACAGGGATTAAACTCGCATGCTTCCTGCTTTCGCTACATTCTTACCTGTGCTTTACTATTACCTAGTTTAACACTTTAACTGTTCATAGTATCTTATTGGGTTCTTATATGCTGCAACACGCTCATTGTTCTTAATGAGCAAATACCTGCTCTTATTGTCTTGTCACGCCACAGCTGTTTTCCTCTCTTGTCTTGCGTGCCATGTAATTAAACAATCTCGATTCTCCCTGTCAGTCTACAGGTGATCCTCATTGTCTCGTGATTGTTCCTGCTATATCTGGGGAGAGGTTGGAGTTGGCTGGCAGACATAGTCTCGTTTTCATTGTGTTTCATGCCCGTTTCTTGCCATAGGGTTTCCTTGCCATAGTCTTGCCTAGCGTTTTGCATATCTTGTTTTGCATGTGCCGTGTGCCATTGCCGTCTTCATTTATTTTTGTTTATTGGTATTCCTACCTAGAGTTTCTAGTGGCTTTTGTTTTCTTGTTTTGTATTTTTGTTTGTAGCTCTGTGAAGCTTTCCTTGGTTTGATTTTTGCAACCCTTTGGGCCGAGTTTTTTGTTGGCTATCGTGCCTGTTTTGTTTTCTGTTTTGAAATGAACCCTCTGAGCCTATCCCTGCATCTCGCGCCTAGTGTCCACCCATCCTCTGCAACACGTGCTGCAGCTTAATTTTACATTGAATGATCACGGTTCAGTATTACCAATCATTATTAGAACCTGAGCGACAAATCAGTCATATTACCGCT